>CM035428.1:123108157-123615657 GCA_020310875.1 Ceratopteris richardii
CTACCAACCTTATGCCTCTCTATATATAGCTACTTGGATGAACCATAATACATATATAGATGCATACACATCATGGAGATACACATACATATATATAAAACACACATGCAAATACATACACATCAGACACACAAGCGTACATACGCACATGTATACATATACACACACATGCATATATCACACACGTCCACATGCATACATACACATGAAACACACATGTGTGCATACTAACACGTGCATACATATGCACATGAATACACATATGCATATATATGTATATATGCATACATACACATGAAAATATCACACTCACATCCATATACATAGACATATATCACACACATGCACACACATGCATACACATGAAACACACACATGTGCATATAACTATATGTGTGTGTACATACATACACATGCATATATCACACACATAGCCATATACATAGACACGTATCACACACACATGCATACATATGTGGAAAAGATTTTTGTCCTCCAAAATAAAGCTATATACAAAATTGTAGACATACCCCTAAGCTACATGTTCTAGCTTAAAAGAACATGTTTTCATTTTTGTGGTGGGATTCACCTCATGTTCCATTTGAACAAATGGGAATCTACTATTTGATACCCATTCAAATTATTCAAGTTAATGATCGGTAACTCAATTTAGAAAGCTATAGAGCTCTTTGGGCAAAACTTACACTCTTTCCCCGAGCATAGTGTTCTAACTTACAAAAATGTGTTTCATCTCTATGGTGGGATTCATTTCATATTCCAAAGGAATAGAGGGGGATCTATTGTCTAATCTAGTCATGTCTTTTCATTATTACCATCATTTTCGCAAGACATCAATATAGCCTCATCTTCATTAACTTTATTGATTTCTATTATTTCTTCTATTGTTAAATATGTGTTCTCATAAATGACATAGAGTATTATCATTCTCATTAAGTAGATTATTATCATTATCATGTAGAATGATTCTAAATTCTCTTTGAGAAGCCAATAAATCAATACTTGATGATGAATCATCAACATGACTTTCATCAGCCTCTCTAAATAAAAAGTTGTCAAAAAATGACTGATTATAAAAAAATGCTTATTCAATATGACTAGGAAGAATATACATTTTTCTTATTAATCATGTTATTTTTGAAGAGTCAATTGCCCAAAACCTAGATAATTCCCTTCTCAATGTGGAATTATTACCTTTTTACTCATCTCAAAACCAATCAACCTTCAACAGATCCTATCAAAATATAGAAAAACAAAACTTCATTATTATGTGTTTAAAAAAATAATTTACTATATCATTTGATTTTTTTTAACATGTTTGAAGATACAAAATGATATTTAATAGATACCAACAACGTTTCCTATGTGGCCAAGTTCTCTATCAATAAGGTTTGTATCTTTTGAGATAATTGCTTTAAAGAAGAAACAATGTTAGAATCCTTGGTTTTATGCAAAGAATCAATAACTTTGATTCTGATATGCTATCCATAAGCCCACATATTAGTTAGCATTTAGGCCTGCAATAATAAATAAATTATTAGAAGCAAAATTAATATACATATATGTGCAAAAAGAGAATATTAGTAGAATCAAATTATCTTTCTTTCACAACCTATCATTAACTCCCTTTGCTCATTTGAGATTTGTTCATTAATTGCATTGACTCATTGTATACAAGTATATAGCGAATCCGTAAAAGAAGATAAATCTGTATTCTCATTACTATGAAGATTATGTCTATATCTTTTGGTTGTCCATCTTTTACTTCAAAGACTTTAAAGCTCCTATTCATACTCCTTAACCAATGCTTGCATGCATTCTGTATTATATGCAATAAAAGTAGAAATATCACTTTTCTCTTGCAATGTAAATTGAAATGGAATGACCTTACCTGATAATACATCATCTACCAATTTTGAAGAAGACTCGTAAGTCAATGCATGTGGTGCGTCTTCATGAACTCTTTCAAGGTATTCACTAAAATAGTACATGCACTCATCAAGCATCCATTTCTTTGCAATAGATCCTTCTAGTTTTGCTCTTTGTGGCACATAACCTTTTAATATGCCCATAAATTGCTTGAATCAAAACATCCATCGAGTGTTTACAACTCCTACAATCTCTATTTCATCCATAGATGGATCAATAAATGAACCTAAATATCGTAAAAAATGTTGGAAGTTATTTCTCCATTAGACATAGTAGCTCCCTACATTCACATTTCTTCTATGGGATTAAGTCTTTGTCAATCTCTTTTGATGTAATTCACCTATTATCAATTATAAATTAAATTATAAAGAAATTAATTTATAAAGAAAATACATCAAATAGTCTTATATATTAAACATAAAAGTATCATAATTGCCTTACAAGCAATCCAAAATGATAGATTAAATCACATAATCCTTTTGTTGCACATCCATTGATACTAAGAGGTAGAATGTGCTTCAGAAAGTCATGCCAATCATGTGTCTTTAACCCATATAAGCTCCTATCATCCAAAGTAAACATGTTTTGGAAAGATTCTCCATATCCACTTGGTGTTCAAAGTGAATGAATTCTATTATTGATAGTTAACATCTCCTTTGTTGTAAGTATCAAAGGAGTAGGTTCATAAGTTGTTTCCTGTCATTTTTTATCAAAAATTGGCCATAAATTTGGTTTTGAGTTTTGATCCTTAAATCATTTCTTGATGTTTTTGTGTCTTTCAATCCAAGGAGATGTTGCCATAATGAATAACCAACATTATTGAATGTATGCATAGGATCAAGAAGACTACATATATTTAACTCTCTCCAGTACTCCAAAGAATACCATACTGACATATTCTCTGCCAGTGACAATCAAATATCACTTTTGGGCTTGCAAAATTGGAAATTCTAGAGAGAGATGAAAAAACATGATAAATATCTTCATTAACCCATCTTCATATGACCAAATGAGACATAAAACATAGGAACTACAAAAAACTCAATTAGGTAAAGTTTTTCTACTAAGAGTACTCTACCTTTCTCTCATACAACACTTTTTCAGATTCCTTCATCTTCATGCTCAAATTTAACACACAAATTTTGTGCGATAACTTTCTAGAGAGAGAATGTAAAAACTTATTGCTACTGCAGACATGATCAGAGTATCCTAAACATAAAATTTCATTATTACCTACACATTTTTTTTGGGAAAATCAATGTGGCATCTTACACTATATCTCATAAAAAATGGATTAACACTATCTAATGCAACACCTAACTTTAGATTGCATGCCTCTTGTGCAAAATCAAGCCATCTAGAATCAATATGTTGAAAAGTTGTACTATCTACTAGAACTCTCATTACTCCATCAATACTTCTATGATCAAATCCCCATGTCAAAAGCCTTGATAATTTAGGGCTTAAAAACATATGTTTGATTCATGGACCTAATGGAAAATATCTCAATACCGTTTTTGTGATGTGGGAAGAATATTGTTGCTTGGTAAACAAATTTCAAATAGTAACCTGCAAGTTCATGGCAAAAAGTATTATGAATGAAAATAAATAAATAGATATGTGTGTATGTGTGTGTATCTGTATGTATATGTGTATGTATGTATGTATGTATGTATGTATGTATGTGTGTATATGTGTATGTATATGTGTGTATGTGTGTGTATCTGTATGTATATGTGTACATGTGTATGTGTGTGTATGTGTATGTGTGTATATGAGTGTATGTATGTGTATGTATGTGTGTTTATGTGTATGTGTATGTGTTTATATGTGTGTATGTGTCTGTATGAATATGTGTATGTGTGTATCTATATGTGTATGTGTGTATCTATATGTGTATGTTTATGGATGAATGTGTGTATATGAGTATGTGTGTATGTATATGTTTATATATATATATATATATATATATATATATATATATATATATATATATATATATATATATATATATATATATATATATATATGTATGTATGTATGTATATATATATATATATATATATATATATATATATATATATATATATATATATATATATATATATATATATATATATATATATATATATATATATATGTATGTATATGTATGTGTGTGTGTATGTGTATGTGTATATCTGTTCACTAATAATTCATCACTAGCATGTAATGAAGTGATAGCATTGACAAGTATGTATCTTGCTACATATCTACTCATGTATGGTGATTCATGACTATTTTCACGCTCTTCAAATGTGCATTAGTCATTAAACTATTATATCCTCGAGTACTATTTATCAAACCTTTTATATTCCATGCATATAAGGTCTTCCATCACTATATAATCTTTCATTTTTTGCATGTGTAATCCCTCTACTAGCAAGAGAAGATGCATTCATGCATAATCCATAAGTACTCATGCTTTGAATGTAATGTGTAAGTCAATGTGAATCTCCCCATCTATATATAGGACCACAAAATGACAAAAGAGTGACTTGGAAGTTCAGAGGCACATACAAATCCTCTACAATAAAGAGACCATGACCAACACCAATGATAATGGAGGGAGCAATCATATAGTGATTACCTCAAAAGTGAAAAACCGCTCCATCTAAAGACAGTGGTCCTTTGTGCCATCCTCCATATCTTCTTCTATCATATGTTTGTACTAGATGATGATCATGTGTTGGTAATGGATAATCTTTGGCCATTTCAGTTTGTAAACTAGGAGGTAGAGGATCTCGTGAAACCTCCACTTGTAATTGATAAATGACATGTTCGTGATGTGTATGAGGAATATTCGCATTATTAGTAAGAGAATCATCATCATCAAGTAGATATTCCTCTATATTTAGTATTTTTTTTGTATATGATTTTAAATAAAATAATGATATTATTTTATGGAATCAATACATACCCAAGGATTATCACATTGATCAGGTGGTGGTGCATGCTCAAAAATACCATAATCTACTCATTTTCAATACATTCCAATCATGCTGATACATGCCATAGCAAAGATTACACCAACATATAATATGCTCTTGATAGTAAAAATCATCATAATTCCTATTGGACAACACTTGTGAAATTGTTGCATGAATAAGAGGTGGCAGATTACCCTCTAATTAATCAAAATCTGATTATAATATAATAGTAAAAAGACATGTATCAGTCATGTATATATCTATAAAATATTAGAATTAAAATTTTGATATACTTACAGTAAGTAAGTATTAAGATGTTACTGGAAGGGAAAAAAGGGGAATACAATGAGACACAATAATGTCAAGGTTGGGCACTAATGTGGAGGATAATGCTAATCATAGTTCAAGCAACTTGGGTGGCATTGTAGATAAGATCATCAGGTATTTTAACAATCAAACTAGAAACCTATGTTGTGAAGATAAAATCGAGGCACTAAATAGGATGTTGCAAGATCCATGTATTGGGCAACTTTTTGATGCAATGGGCAAAGCTAAATATCATGTGGCATCCGTAATTGTCACTAATATTTGAAATACACTACAAAGTGTGAGGAAGAATTCTGATGACCTTGTGTTCAAGAGATCAACATTGTGATGATTCTTAATAGTGATGTGTGAATCATTAGCAAATCAAATAAATATTTCAAGACTTTATAGGGTATTGGGAATAAGTAGGAAAGTCATCCATGATACGATTGGTCGATTAAGTGCAATTGAGTATCATAGCTTCTTGAAGATAACTCATAGATCAGAATGTACCACATGTATCACACGAATTCAAGAACCTGATTATGATGTTTTGGAAAATAGAGAGCAGGTTGTCACCAAATAAGAAGGATTTTTGTAGCACCGAACTTGGCAGAATCAATATTTGAAGCACCCTATTCACCTTCTTGATAAATCTCAGGTAATCCTAGTTTTAGCCATCAGTTCATAGTTTTAGCTAATCCAACATGGTAAAAAGCTAATTAGTAATAGCTAACTAAACATAAGTGAACTAATATAAATTTTAACTTGTAACAAGCTAGTTAGTAATAGCTACTATGGTAACAAGCTAGTATTAAAGAGTAGAAGTTATGCATACCTAGTTATCTAGTAACAAGTTAACAAGTAATGGTGAAAGCTATGCATACCTAGCTAGTTAGTAAAAAGTGAATTAGTAATAGTTGATATAGAACAAGCTATTTAATAATAGTTAATTAATAATAATTGCATAAGATCAAGCTAATTAGTAATAGCTACTTAGTAGAAATAGCTAACTAGTAACAAGGTACTTAGTATCAACAAACTAATGGTGTATCTTTTTCAACTTTGTGTGATGCAACAGCTTCATTTGTGGTATGTTTCTTCTACAATTGACAAAGTCACTAAGACCTTCTATGTTGCACTACCTCAAACTCCATGGATAGCTAAGTTATGCAAGATGTGATGAGTAACAACATTACCTTCAAGTTTCATATCATGATACCCTTCCATTCACATGAGTAATTTAGATATTTGTAAATCATGTCATGTTTTTTGAATATCTGCATCAATAGTAGTACATTGAATAGAGGAAAAAATAAATTTAGCTTTCTCATATTTCAAACTGATTTTGAAATAGCTAAACTTAAATGCACATTAAAGTGATATATAGTCCTGAAAAGTGTTCACGTTAACATGCTTTCACCCTCTATGTAACTATTGTGAATGTAATAGTCAAACAATTATACATTCACGATAGTTCATATACACTTCCTATATTATGTGTGATTCTCATCAAATGAATGTGCATAACTATTGTGAAAGTAAGAGTCAAAGAATCAGATAATCACAATAGTTTATCTGCTATTTTACTATTATTCAATCAAATATATGTAACATAGGAGATAATTAAACTAAAACTTCCAACTAGTTGGTTCCAAATATTGTAGGTTGTTTTGGAAAGATTCCTAATTTGACATGTTGTCCTTCCAAGAATAGTAACAATGAGGAAAATCTAGCCAACTCCTAATCCTTGGCACTAATATTCATGATTTTCATGGACTCTAGTGCTCAAAATGTCTAGCATCCTTGATTTGCCTCAAAAATAAACACTAATCATTATGAAAATTGGGAGAATGGTGGGTATTGATACATTGGTATAGCAATCAGTTTGGATGGATGTGTAGGATAGATGAATTTATGAATAGCTTGTTAGTTTTTAGATATATCGGTGAATGTATACTTAGAAAGTTAGCAAAATTATAAATATAAAGCTAGGTAGCTAGCTACATACATAGATATACATAGTAAGATAGTTATATAGCCATATTTAAAGATTTAGGGTAGCTACTGTGATAAGTAGTTATATATGTTGTGGATAGACATAAGATATATTGTTGAATATTTTGTTATATTAGGATATATGATTATGGATGTATGTAGTATGTTTAGTTAGAAATATAATGTTGATATTAAACAGAAGCATATTGTTACTACATGTAGACCTATAGATAAACATGGTAGTTAATAAGGTCGATAGATGTGTATGTATTTAAATAGATCAATATTAATTGAGATAGACAGAGATAAATAAGCAGATGGACTAAAACATTGATAAGGTGAGATATGTATACATAGGAGTGATAAATAGATTGATGGACCCAAGTATAGATACATGATTAGGTAAATTGATGGATATATATGAAGATGAGAGGTAGATTCATAGATATATGAATCTAAGTGGTAGATACATAGATAGATACATACATATATACATGTGGTCTAATCATATGTTACAATCCCACATCATTATCATACATCATACTCACATATATTAACCATACATCATGAGAATCATATATTATAAGTCACACATCATAATCATACATCATAATCACACATCATAAACAACATTATAATCAAACTTCATCATCATTATTCATCATAAATGGAAAATTACTCAACATTCGGCACTATCTAACGTCATTATCTAGATTTGTGGTTCTCATTGCGTTTATTGAATTGATGTGACTATCAATATAAGTAATATGTGCAAATGGGTATCCATTTCCCTTAATCATAAGATGAGCTCTCTGTTCTCCACTGATGCTTGGACCTCCCTTTTCTATGTTGATTCATACAATTTTGATTCCTTAGTTTTTGTTGATCCTTTCTCAAGAATAAGCAAACATCTTCGTGAAGATTTCCATAGCATAGGAAGCTTGAATGATTAGTGTTCTCTATTGAGTCTTTTAAGTTATCGTAGTGCAATAGTGTTCATCCCATCAATGTTGATCCACCTATTGATCTCTTAAAAATTCAAGTGTGTGTGAAACAAATAGAAAAGAACAAGAGGCTAGACTAGTAGTTCCATTGGCTTTAGAAGGAAGCCTTGTGAAGTGTTGGATTTTGAGGTCTACAGAAGCATGCAAACAACACAAGGAAGAAGAAAAAGATTAGAGCACATCACAAGACTGAATAGATTACCAAGTGAATGTAAAAAGATACATAATCCATTAGGGTTATATGCACATATACAAGCTAGGGGAAAAAACCTCCTAAAGAGCAAAAAAGTGGTCGACCGGTCCTAAGTGTGTTCACACACACATCACTACCAAAATATATTAAAAATTTCCCCATGGGAGTGATGCGGTGAACAAGGAGTTGGCACTCATGTAAAAGGAAGTGCCAAGCTTGAGGAAAGAGATCAATCCACAAAAGGAAGTAAGCCCAAATATTTATGGAAAGCTTCAAACTTCTCCCTAGGCAAAGCCTTTGTGAAAAGGTGTGCAATGTTATCCTATGTGTGCACATATGCCAAAATACTCTCTCCATCAAAGAACCTCTCCATGACATAATGATAATGCACCTCAATGTTCTTTGTGTGAGCATGGAACAGAGGGTTCCTCGCAATTGCCTATGCAGTCTGATTGTCAATGAAGATGGTGGTGGTAGAAGATTGACCAACACCCAAATCAGCCAAAAGGCATCTGAGCCACAGAACTAAATAATCATTGTGAAAGGTGCCCTATACTCAACCTCACAACTAGAAGTGGCCATGATAGGCTGCTTCCTCCTCAACCAAGATATGCATGACCTAACAAACATAAAACAAATGCATGTAAATTTGGCAATAGTGATCCCGCATTGGGATAAAGCAATCCAAGTAGTTGGGTACCACCCAAATAGTGAAAGATGAGCTTAATTTCCTACCAAAGCTTGACACATAGGCCATGCATAAACTTGCTCATCTAAGAGACACCAAACTGAATATTAGGATGAGTTATGCATAAGTAAATCAAGCATCCAATAGTTCGCTAATAGATAACAATATCAAATGCATCTCCAGCATCATTAAGACTCAATTGTAAAACTATTTCAATAGGAGTGGCAATTAGTTTTCAAGTGCAAATGTTGCAAAAATGTCTCAATATATATTTTTTGACGCAAAGCTATTCCCCCATCAACTTGCATAATCGAATGCCCAAATAATGATGCAAATGCCCCAAATCTAACATCTCAAAAGAGGCATGCAAATCAGCCTTAAATTTAGCAATATGCTTCTCATTAGGACCAATGAGCAGCATGTCATCAACATACACAACAATTATTAGAAATACATCATCTGCACACTTAACATATAAGGTGATCTGGATTGGAGTGTTCTCAAAACCATGTACAATCAAGTAGGCATGTATATTTATATTTTCATACCAAGCCCGTAGTGCTTGAGTCAAACCATATAATGCCTTTTTCATCCTACACACTTTGTCTTCATGCCCTTCTGCATAAAACCAAGGGGCTCAAATGCATACACTTCTTCATCTAACTCACCATTGAGAAAAGTAGTTTTGATTTCCAATTGATATACATTCCAACCATGATGAGCTTCAAGTGCACATATGCTATGAATGATGGTCATTCGGCATGGGAGTGCAAAGCTCTCATCAAAAGAAATGCCTATCTCTTGAGCATAACCTTTTGCAATAAGACTATCCTTATATTTGTCAACTATTCCACCAAGATTACATTTCAGCTTGTATATTATTGATATATTTAGGGAGTGATGTGTGTGAACACTCTAGGACCACCAAGGCACTTTTTTCCCTCTTTAGGAGGTTTTCTCCCCCGGCTTGTATATATGCCTATAACCCTAACTATTACACATCTTTGTAAATTCTAGTGGTGATACATTCAGTATTGTGTGTTGTGCTCCAAGCTTCTTCTTCTTCCTTGTGTTGTTCATGTGCTTCCATAGATGTCTAACTCCAACAATTGGTATCAGAGCAAGTTGCCGCTTCATCTAGAGCATCATCGACACCCCTTCGGTCACAGTCTCAATGAAAATTGTTATGCATACTCAGGGTAATTAGGAGATCAAAGTAGCTTCACTATGTGGTGCCAAAATCACGATATGAGCTCATTCTGACCTTTGAACACACTACCCCAATGCTTGTGCAGGCTATTTTGTCTTTTTGCACCAAAGATACATACCAATTTTGATTCGTCAGTATTAGCATCTCGGAGTCTTCTAGAAGTTTAGTAAAACTCGTCAGGGTACTTTTGTTCAACTTTTTCAGATACAATCATTTTTCTACATTAGGGTATTCTAGCCAGTGGCCATGGCTAAAAGCAGTTATGTATTTTGTATGTTGGCTATTGAGGATAAGTTGGATGGTACCAATTACCCATTGTGGGCTTATATGATGCGACATGTATTGGTTGCAAAAGGACTATGGAACATTGTGCAGGGTGTTGACAAATGTCCTATTACACCTCCAAATACAAGTATTGAAGCTAATGCAGATGGCATTGAAGATGCTGATATTCTTCAGATTCCTATTCGTGCTATGGTTTCTGCTGCACCTATTGCAGAGCAAATTTGTTGGGATTGTATAGATGCTCAAGCACATGCATTGATAGCATTGTCTATCAAATGTGCCATTATTCCTCACATTCACTCTTACAAAATAGCTAAGGATGCTTGGGATACATTACCACATTGTATAAGGCTAGGAATGAGGCTCGTGTGGCTTACCTTCGAAAATAGTTGGAGAGTGAGCATATGAATGAAGGTGATTCTATGGACAATTTTCTAACAAAGATCAAAGACTTGAAGGAGCAACTGATTTCTGATGATGAAGTTATACCAGATAGCTAACTTGTGCACACCGTTCTGAATGGTCTTCCTGATTCATATCAGAGTTTTGCTTTTACTCTTTGTTTGATGATGAAAGGCAATCCAAATGCCTTGTCATTTGAGGAGTAGTCTTTGTTCTGTTGCACAAAGATCAGTCTAGGCAGAACAAGTCCATTATGCATATTGTAGATCAAGCTTTCTTGGCTAGTCAAAAGGGTAAAGGTAAATGGAGCACATCTACTAGCAAGTAGAAATGTGCAAATGCTCCACATTCGAAGAAGGAAGACAAAGATGAGAAGATATCAAAAAAGTAGAAATTGTTTTGCAAGAACTATAAAGGAACCGATCATATCATAAAAGAATTATCCAAAACTGGCTGCAAAAGAGGCAAATAAAAAGAGGCTAGAATGGTTGTTGCAGAGGCCTCTACACCAAAAATAGAGTCCGCTAATCTTGTGCAGAATGAAGAATGGGCATTTACTACTATTTGCAGTTTTGACCCATCTTCTCATGAGCAGTGTATGTCTGCAATAGACTCAGATGTTTGGTATTTTGATAGTGGGGCAACCAAACATATTACCTCCTAGCACAATTTCTTTAGTTCACTTGAGCCTGCCCCTACAAGGAATACTATCACATGCGCCAAAAACTCCTCTTATCCTATGATGGGAGTTGGTAAGTTTATTTTGACTACTATTGATGGTAGTTCTTTCACTTTGTTGGATGCTTTATTTGTGCCAAGGATCAAGAAACATCTGTTATCAGCTTTTGTATTAGCCATGATTGGCTCGGTTGTGAAATTTGTTGATGACAGATGTAGAGTTCATGATCTGTCAAATGGAGACATGATTATTGCTTCTGGCATTTTATGTCGTGGGCTCTATAAGCTCATAGACTATGAAAGATCAATGAATGATTTGTTATGTGTAGTAGATGATTCTCAGGCTATGTCAGATGCAAAGCTTTAGCATGCATACTTTGGACATCTGCGTTTTGCTAGTTTGTTATGCCTGAAGAAATTTGAAATGGTGTCCTCTTTGTCACGAGGAAGGAGATAAGGAAGAGAGCTCAAACACACACTCTCACTCTCAAGGAGAAGCACACACAGATTGATGCAAAGAAGAATGATCTTCTTCTTCTTCTTCTATTACATAAAAGGAATATACAAGAATGACCTAAAAACAAGAATACAACAAGTGCAATATATAAAGATTAGTACATAAGGAAAAACCTAATGTCCGTGAATGAGTGAGCTGGCAAAAAACAAATGTGCCATCACTCTCGGTAGATAAATCTAATAAAGCTCAATGAAGTATCCCTGACATATACCGGTGTGACCACTATACATGTCAGAGAAACGAAAAGCTGGTACGTGTCATCCTGGATCATCACATGTTGAGCTTGATATCTGAACACTCCCCCTCAAGCTCAACGCCATATCCTGTAATCCAAGCATCTCCCGAAACTTCTTCAACTTCTCAGCTCCAAGTGCTTTGGTGAAAATATCAGCAAACTGCTCATCTGTTCTCACATAAACACGATCAATATCACCTGCTAATACCTTCTCTCTGATGAAGTGATAATGCACCTCGATATGCTTTGTTCTAGCATGGAAAATAGTGTTCCGTGCTAACTGTATGCTGCTAAGATTATCACAATAGATAGTGATAGGCTTTTGCACTTCCACACCTAAATCTACAAGTAACATCTCCAGCCATGATGCCTCACATGCTACCATTTCAGCACCTCTATACTCAGCCTCTGTACTCAACAAAGCAATAGTGGTTTGCTTCTTACTGCTCCATGTAATAGTTGCACCTCCAAGTGAGAAAAGAAAGCCACTAGTAGATCTTCTATCTGGAGTACTACCAGCCCAATCTGCATCGGTGTATCCATGAACCTGCAAATCTACACCAGCTTCATAAAAGAATGCATAATCCAAAGTAGCACTCACATAGCGTAGAGTGTGCATCAGAGCATTCAAATGTGGCTTCCTAGGAACTTGCATAAATTGACTTTCAAGTCCAATAGTATAACTTAGATCAAGCCTTGTAATTGTGAGATATATAAGACTTCCCACAAATTTCCTGTACATAGTAGCATTTTCGAATGCTTCACCTGATGTAGTATCCAATTTCAAATTCTGATCCAATGACATAGAAATTGGCTTACAATAAGCCATACCATACTTTTGTAGCATATTCAAGGCATATTGCCTTTGTGACATCCATATACCTGTTTCTGTATGTATAAACTCAATGCCCAAGAAATAGCGCAGCACACCAAGCTCTTTCATGTCGAATTCCTGCATAAGAAGTTTCTTTACCTCTTTGATGCTTTTTTCATTATCACCACCTACAATCAAGTCATCAACATAAATAGCCACAATAGTGATGCCATCATCAGCCTTCCTTGCATATTGCAAGTGATCTGCATCACACATAGAGAACCCAATGTTGGTTAAGTAATCAGGAATCCTTGCATGCCATGCACGAGGGGCTTGCTTCAGCCCATACAAAGCCTTTTGCAACCTGCAAACATATTCTGGATGCTTTGAATCTTCATATCCTTGTGGCTAGTCCATATATACTTCTTCCTGTAACTCACCATGTAGGAAAGCATTCTTCACATCCATCTGATGTAAAGTCCATCCTTTTGCTGTAGCTAATGCAACAAGTGTTATGATAGTAGACATTTTAGCTACAGGGCTGAATGTTTCCTCATAATCAATGCCATATGTTTGTGCATAACCTTTAGCTACCAATCATGCTTTATACCTGCTTATGCTACCATCACCATTATGTTTTACCTTGTAAACCCATTTGCAGCCTATGGGTTTCTTTCCTTGTGGCAATGGAACCAGCTTCCATGTATCATTTCTATAAAGTGCAGCCATCTCCTCATCCATAGCTTTTTCCCAATCTGCATTACCAATTGCATCTTCAAAACAAGAAGGTTCAGCATCTTGTATTACCTTTGTCATGTAAGCACAATGGCAAGCCATGTAACTATCATATGTCAATCGTTGCACTGAATTACGCATCCTCCCAGATCTTCTTGGTCTTGGGTCACTTCTCCTTGTATCATCTGCATGTGCCCTTCTTACTCCTGGAGTCTTCACAGAGGGCAATCCAAGTTCCTCATCAAGACTCTTTTCTGAACCACTTGAATCTCCATCAACATCTTCAAAACCTGCACATACTACCAGTAGAAAGCTTTTCTTTACCTTTCTTGGATGTATTTGATGAATTTGCTCGACTAAAATTTCCATGCAATCTTCCACTCCATGGATTTGAGTTGGAACTATTGCTTGGTGATGCATTTTATTCTGGTCCACTCAAAATTTGAGATTCTGCACTTGATTTTTTAGCATTTTCTTTGTCATTTGGTTCAAGATTCAGTCCTTCTTTGGCATCTACATAGAAGCTTGACATTTCATCAAGTACCACATCTCTGCTCACCTTCACCTGTCGTATGAGTGGGTTATAACATTTGTACCCTTTTGCTCAAGGGAGTATCCAATGAAGACACATTTTTCTGCTTTCGGATCAAGCTTCGTCCTCAACTCATCTGGAACATGTACATATGCAATACAACCAAAAACTTTCAGATGTGATAAGTTTGGCTTTTTACCTATAAACTTCTCTTCAGGTGTAACTTGATGTACAGCAGCAGTCGGAGTTCTGTTCATGATGTATACAACAGTATGCACAGCTTCTGCCCAATAACAATGAGGCATATTCTTCTGAGCCATCAAGGATCTTGCTATTTCTGCAATATGTCTATTTTTGTGTTCAGCAACGCCATTCTGTTGTGGTGTGTACCTGCATGAAAACTGACGCCAAATTCCATGATCTTTTAGAAAACTGCTGAACTCATTTGACATGTATTCACCTCCTCCATCAGATCTTAATGTGTGAATGTACTTCCCTGTCTGCTTTTCCACCATAGCTTTAAAATTCTAGAAGTGAGTGAACACCTCGCTCTTCTCTTTCATGAAATATACCCATACTTTGCGTGTATGTTCATCAATGAAAGTAACATAAAACATGCAACTGCCCATAGATGTGGTCTTTGCTGGACCCCAAACATCTGTATGTACTACTTCTAGTACATTCTCACTAACATGCTTGTCATGTGCAAATGATGCTCTTGAATGTTTACCAAATTGACATGTTGCACATACCTTTTGCATTTTTGCAACTTTGAAATTTGGTAGTCCATGGACAATCTCCTTTGACTGCATCAGTTTCAGCCTTTGCAAGTTTGCATGTCCAATCCGTTTGTGCCATATCTCTATATCTGCAATAACTCCTGCACCTTTTGCAAACATGGCTGCATTCATTTCAGGAATCTTCACATTTAAGGTGAGCATCGTACCCACTTTGTTTCCTTTGGCAACCAATCGTCCATCCTGCTTGTACTCTTCTACATATAATCCATCAGCACTGAACCTGACTTGTAATCCCTGGTCAACCATTTGTCCACCAGAAACCAGATTCTTTGTTATATTTGGAACATGCAACACATCAGCAAGATGTTTTACCTTCCCGTCCTCCATAGACAATGCTATGTTTCCTGTATGCTCAATAGGATGTGATGTATCATCACTTGTTTCAACATATCCAGGAACTGGCATTTTCTGCAAACTACTAAACCATTCTGCATGACTGGTCATGTGACTTGAAGCACCTGAATCAACATACCAAACATTATCATTCGATTTTGAGACACCAACAAACATCGTATTCATCATGTGATGTTGAACCATAAACAACTTCTCAGAATCATCTGCACTTGTGGATGCATAGTTGTTTTGCTGCCTTCTGTATTTTGATTCTTCAACCTCCAATCACGTTCAAAGTGTCTAGGTTTACCACAATTCTAGCATCCTTTACTATCATTACCAGAATCATTTCTTTGAAAATTTCTGCGACCTCTTTGGCTCCCCCTACCTCGAAACTGTCCTCTTCCTCCTGCATGATTTGTTGTTGACCTTGGTCTTGGTTACTGTTTCCTCTTCCACTTCCAAAACCTCTACCTCTGCCTCTTCCTCTGCCAGAGTAGAATACCTGCTCATAAGATAAATCTAATAAAGCTCAATGAAGCATCCCAGACATATACCGGCGTGACCACTATACATGTCAGAGAAACGAAAAACTGGTATGTGTCATCCTGGATCATCACATGTTGAGCTTGATATCTCAACACTCTTTGCCCAAACTTGAGGCACCTAGTAAAAACGTATGTGAAGGTTGTATTTTGGGAAAAATGCAGTGTTCCCCTTCCCAAAAGATGGTTCAATTCGGGCTACTCCAAAATTATAGCTTGTTTATAGTGATGTTTATGGTCCTATGCAGACACCTTCTTTTGGGAACTATCTTTACTTTGTGACTTTCATCGATGATTTTTCTAGGCATGCATGGGTATATCCATTGAAGGCAAAGTCAAAAGTGTTTATGTGCTTCAAAAAGAATCAGGTTTTGGCTGAAAATCTGTTAGCATGTAAAATGTGGACCCTCCATTTTGATCGAAGGGGGGAATATATGTCTTCTGACTTGAATGCATTTCTAGTTGAACATGGGATAAACATCAAAATATAGTGCCATATATACCTCAACAGAATGGCATTGCTAAACAAAAGAATAGGTCACTCATGCAGATGGTGAGGTGTATGATCAAGAGTCAAGATTTACCACATAAGTTTTGGCTTGAGGTTGTCATGTGTGCAGCATATGTACTTAATCGGTATCCCACTAAAGCACTGCAGTCTATCACTCCATATGAGGCTTGGCATGGCTGCAAGCCATCAGTTGCTCATCTGTGTGTTTTTGGTTGTCTGGCATATGCATTAGTTCCTAAACAACATCAAGGAAAATTGGATGACACAGTAGTAAAATGTATTTTTGTTGGGTACAGTCCTAAAAGCAAAGGCTATCATTTGTATCACCTATAAACTAAATGCATTTTGATTAGTCGTGACGTTGTTTTTGTGGAAGATGTTATTCAGCCTTTACTTTCATGTACGAAGGAGACATTTGTTAGCTCTAAAGACATGTATGATACTTTGTTGCCTCTTTTTATAGGTGGACAGTCTAGTGCTGGTCCTAATGAGGCAACTTCTCAACCGTTGCAGGGTAGATCATTCCATTTGTGATGTAGATTTGCATGATGCACTTTTTGATGAGAGAGCTGATATTGAGGAGGCAAAAACTATGCCAAAATGGCTAGTGCAGACTTTGCGTGATAGCAAATTAGATGCACCTCTATCATATCATAATCATTCAGGCTCTCATAGTGTCTCTTTTGCATCAAGTTGTTATGCTATGGCTACATCTAGTCTTTGTGATGAGACTGAACCTATTTTTTTTAATGAACTTTCCTAGTGTCTCTTTTGCATCAGGTTGCTATGCTATGGCTACATCTAGTCTCTGTGATGAGAATAAACCTGTTCCGTTTGATGAAGCACAAAATTCTGAACATTGGATGGCTGCAATGCAATTTGAATATGATGCTATCATGAAAAATGGTACATGGTCTTTATGTGCTTTGCCTCCTAGCAAGAAGGCCATTGGCATTAAGTGGGTATACAAGCTAAAGCATAAACCTGATGGAGCATATGACAAGTATAAGGCAAGGCTTGTTGCAAAGGGTTATGTGGAGGAAAGAGGCATTGATTTTGATAAAACCTTTGCACCTACATGCCGAATGACTACTATTCATAGCATTTGTGCACTTGCAGCTCATCATGGTTGGAATGTACATCAATTGGACATTAAAATAGCATTTTTGAGTGGTGACTTGCATGAAGAAGTGTAGTTTTTCTACCCCGTGGCTTTGTGTAGAAAGGGCATGAAAAACAGGTGTGCATGTTAAAGAAAGCATTATATGGTTTAAAGCAAGCACCACCTGCTTGGTATGAAAAGATACATGCCTATCTGATTGCACATGGTTTTGAGAACACTCCAACTAAAAGCACCTTATATGTTAAGCATGCTAATGATGTGCTTCTAGTCATTGTGGTGTATGTTGATGACATGCTACTCACTGGTCCTCATGAGAAGCATATTGTTGATATGAAGGTTGATTTACATGCCTCATTTGAGATGTCTAATTTGGGGCATTTGCATCATTCTTTGGGCGTTTAGTTTATGCAGGTTGATGGCAGAATAGCTTTGTCTCAAACAAACTATATTGACACATTATTGCAATGTTTTGGTCTTGAAGACTGTAAACCTATTGCCACTCCTATGGAGACAGGTTTAAGATTGAGTCTTCATGATGTTGGAGATGCATTTGATGTTGTTCTCTATCAGCAGACTGTTGGATGTTTGATTTACTTATGCATTACTCTGCCAAATATTCAATTTGTTGCCTCACAGATGAGCAAATTTATGCATTGATGAGGTGTCAAGCATTGGCAGACGATTAGACACATCTTTTGCTACTTGCATGGTACCTATCCACTTGGGTTGTTTTATCCCAAGGAGGGATCACTACCGCCAGATTTTCATGCTTTTTGTGACTCTAATTGGGCTAGTTTCTATGACACTCGTGTGTCCACTAGTGGTTTTTGCTTCATGATTGGTAGCTCATGCATATCTTGGCTGAGCAAGAAGCAGCCTCCTATGGCCTCTTCCAGTTATGAGGTTGAGTATGTCATGGACACAAAGGAAACCATCCTAAACCTTAGATTACATGTGACTTTACATATCTCATGATTTGTTTAGAGTTTGGAGAAACTAATGCTACCATTGCATCCGCAACGTGCCAAAACCCCAAGCTCGACTGTCTATTTGTTGAATTCTAACACCCAAAGGCCTTGTTTCAAGTCGATGATATCATGATGACATCATCAAATCGTAACCGCCATATAGCACCGCCTTTGAACACCTATAAAAGGAGGGGTTGGCCACATTCACTCTCAGTCTTGCCAATGCCAATCTTGAGAGCTCAAGGGGTTGCGATCACCAAGTAAGTACTTTCAAGTTATTGTTCAAGTTCTAGTCTTGTTCCTTCTTCCAGTTTTGTCTAGTCTTGTATCGTGGACATCCTTTCTTGTCCTGTTGTAATCTCGTAGTGCAAGTTTCTTTCTAGTTATTTCTTGTATCTAGTTCATCTCCTAGAAGGGAGTTCTTGTAATCTTGATATCTTGTTCCATACCTATGATCCCGGGTTGTGGGATCTCCTATATCATCTCTAGTCCAGTTTTCCATACCTATCGGTCCTCGGTTGTGGGATGTCTTGTATCAATTATGTATTCTTGTATCATTTTACCTACGTGGGTGTTCTTGTAATCATAAGTTTAAAATCTTGTCTAGTGAAGTCAGACAACACAATATAGTGCTCCCCTGACATTTTGACAAGACTGCCTTCATCAAGACCAAGCACCATGGATTCCCTATGCAAGGAGATCCAATATACCATAAAGGACTTGATCAAACATGTCCAAGAGATGAAAAGATTGCTACAATAAGATGATCGATTAGTTTCAAGCTATGCCTTGAATATCAAGATGTTGTTTCGTGGAACTACATATGAAGAAGACTACATGGTTAATCAATTTCGAAGTGGCCTCAATCCAGAAGTCAAATATCTTTTGCTATCCATGCCTCAAGCAATTACCTTGGAGGATGTTATCCATCAGGCTATTTGATGTGAGAATCAATTATTCAAAGAAAGCCAAGTCCAAGAGCTAGAAATGTTGAACAATCATGACACTATTCCTCAAAAAGTCAAATGAAGAACTTTTGAAGACCAAGAAGTCATTATGAATGATATGGAGCATACAAATTATGAAGATAAGAAGAAGATAAAGGACAAGGAGTTTGTGTTCAATCAAGGAGGTTTGCTTACTCAAGGCATTCCATCAAAGATCTTGGAAACACTACAACGCACCACTAAAAGCTCTAAGGACCTATCTTGTGACGAACCTAAGGAAGCTCAAGGGAGACCTAGTCCTTCACCACATTTCAAGATTAAGGATCATGGGGAATTCAAGATCGTGCATGTATTAGATTCAAGGATCTCTCGAGGAAGATTGAAATGCCTTATTTATTAGAAAACATATGAAATCAGTGATCATACTTGGGAACTTACATAAAATATTCAGAGAGAAAAAATCAAGGTTCATGAATTCCATAAGAAGAATCCAATGAAACCCAAGTTCGAGAACATGGTCGCTCCTCGTTGAACTCGTCGCTTGAGTGGGAGGTGATGTCATGGCCACAAAGGAAACCATCTTAAACCTTAGATTCCATGTGACTTTACATATCTCATGATTGTTTTAGATTTTGGAGAAAATAATGCTACCATTGCATCCGGAACGTGCCAAAACCCCAAGATTGACTATCTATTTGCTAAATTATGACACCCAGAGGTCTTGTTTCAAGTCGATGATATCATGATGACATCATCAAATCGTAACCACCATATAGCACCGCCTTTGAACACCTATAAAAGGAGGGGTTGGCCACATTCATTCTCAGTCTTGCCAATGCCAGTATTGGGAGCTCAAGGGTTTGGGATCATCAAGTAAGTACTTTCAAGTTCTTGTTCAAGTTCTACTCGTGTTCCTTGTTCCAGTTTTGTCTAGTCTTGTATCGTGGACATCCTTTCTTGTCTTGTTGTAATCTCGTAATGCGAGATCCTATTTCTTGTATCTAGTTCATCTCCTAGAAGGGAGTTCTTGTAATCCTGATATCTTGTTCCATACCTATGATCCTCAGTTGTGGGATCTCCTATATCATCTCTAGTCTAGTTTTCCATACCTATCGGTCCCAGGTTGTGGGATGTCTTGTATCAATTACGTATTCTTGTATTATTTTACCTACGTGGGTGTTCTTGTAATCATAACTCTACTTCCAAAATCTTTTCTAGTGAAGTGAGAGAGCACAATCTAGTGCTCCCCTAACAAAGTATAGGGCAGCTTTCACAACTACTATTGAGTGTGTATGGCTCAGATGCCTTATGGCTGATTTGGGTGTTGGTCAGTCTTCTGCCACCACCATCTTCACTGACATTCAGAGTGCATTGGCAGTTGCGAGGAACCCTATGTTCCATGCTTGCACTAAGCACATTGAGGTGCATTATCATTATGTTCGGGAGAGGTTCTTCGTTGGAGAGATCAACTTGGCATATGTGCCCACGCAGGAGAACATTGTAGACCTTTTCAAGAAGGTTGTGCCTAGGGAGAAGTCTAAAGCTTTATGCAAAGCTTTAGGCTTACTTCCTTTTGTGGATTGATTCTACATAGGTTGGCACTTCCTTATACATGAGTGTCAGCTCCTTGTTCATTGCATCACTCCTAGGGGGGATTTGTTGATATATTTAGGTAGTGATGTGTGAGAACACTCTAGGACTATTGAGGCACTTTTTCCCTCTTTAGGAGGTTTTTTCCCCCGGCTTGTTGCTGCATAGAAAAGAGGCACAAAAGAGAAGCCCCAAAATTTTCAAATTAATGGGCATAAATTTCTTCTTCAAAAATCTAGGAGATTCCTTCGAAACTATGTAAATGCACTAGAGGAGTCCTCTAGATGCATAAGCCCAAATCCTTGTAACCTATTTCTTGTAAAATAATAGGAAGTTAGAAATTACTCAATAAAGTGCTAGTCTCATGTGTGAAACTTTGTGACTCTTTGTAAACACTTTTTGCCATTGTGAAGAAGGAGAACTAAATTTTCGAATTTGCTTCTTCCCTACTGATTTTCCTCTTCTCTATGATCTTTTATGTGTGTGTGTGATGCTTGAAATGTGTGCCTAAGATTGTTGTCTATCCCTTCCCATCACTTTTGAACTATTGTAGTGTGTGTGAACCAATGTTAGAGTTAGACGTCTGCGGAAGCACGCGAACAGCACAAGGAAGAAGAAGAAGCTTGGAGCACAACACACAAGACTGAATGTATTACTAGAGAATGTACAAAGATAAGTAGCCCATTAGGGCAATAGGCGTATATACAAGCCGGGGGAAAAAAACCTCCTAAAGAGGGAAAAAAGTGCCCTGGCAGTCCTAGAGTGTTCACACACATCACTACCTAAATATATCAACAAATCCCCCCTGGGAGTGATGCGGTGAACAAGGAGCTTGCACTCATGTATAAGGAAGTGCCAAGCTATGTGGAAATCACTCCACAAAAGGAAGTAAGCCCAAAGCTTTGCGAAAAGCTTCAAACTTCTCCCTAGGCAGAGCCTTCGTGAAAAGGTCTGCAATGTTCTCCTGCGTGGGCACATATGCCAAGCTGATCTCCCCAGTAGAGAACCTCTCCCTGACATAGCGATAATGCACAATGTGCTTAGTGTGAGCATGGAACACAGGGTTCCTCGCAACTGCCAATGCGCTCTGACTGTCAGTGAAGATGGTGCTGGCAGAAGACTGGCCAACACCCAAATCAGCCATAAGGCATCTGAGCCACACACACTCAACAGTCGCTGTGAAAGCTGCCCTATACTCAGCCTCACAACTAGAAGTGGCCACAGTAGGCTGCTTCTTGCTCAACCAAGATATACATGAGCTACCAAGCATGAAGCAAAAACCACTGGTGGACACACGAGTGTCATAGCAACCAGCCCAATCTGAGTCAGAAAAAGCATGCAAATCTGGCGGTAGTGATCCCCCCTTGGGATAAAACAACCCAAGTAGCCGAGTACCACTCAAGTAGCGAAAGATGCGCTTAACCGCTTTCCAATGCGTGACTCCTGGGCAATGCATAAACCTGCTCATCTGTGAGACAGCAAACTGAATATCTGGCCGAGTAATGCATAAGTAAATCAAGCATCCAACAGCCTGCTGATAGAGAACAGCATCAAATGCATCTCCAGCATCATGAAGACTCAATCGTAAACCTGTCTCCATAGGAGTGGCAATAGGCTTACAGTCTTCAAGGCCAAAACGCTGCAATAATGTGTCAATATATTTCGTTTGACACAAAGCCATTCCACCATCAACGTGCATAAACTGAATGCCCAAATAGTGATGCAAATGCCCCAAATCAGACATCTCAAATGAGGCATGCAAATCAGCCTTAAAATCAGCAATATGTGTCTCAATAGGACCAGTGAGCAGCATGTCATCAACATAGACAACAATGATCAGAAGCACATCATTAGCACGTTTAACATATAAGGTGCTTTCAGTTGGACTGTTCTCAAAACCATGTGCAATCAGATAGGCATGTATCTTCTCATACCAAGCACGTGGTGCTTGCTTTAAACCATATAATGCCTTCTTTAACCTGCAAACCTGGTTTTCATGCCCTTTCTGCACAAAGCCACGGGGCTGAAAAACATACACTTCTTCATGCAAGTCACCATTCAGAAATGCTGTTTTAATGTCCAACTGATGTACATTCCAACCATGATGGGCTGCAAGTGCACAAATGCTCCGAACAGCAGTCATATGGCATGTAGGTGCAAAGGTCTCATCAAAATCAATGCCTCTTTCCTGCGCATAACCCTTTGCAACAAGCCTAGCCTTATACCTGTCAACTGTACCATCAGGTTTATGCTTCAACTTGTATACCCACTTAGTGCCAATGGCCTTCTTGCCAGGAGGAAAGTCACATAAAGACCATGTACCATTCTTCATTATAGCATCATATTCAGATTGCATAGCAGCCATCCAATTTTCTGAATTTTGTGCTTCATCAAAAGAAACAGGCTCATTCTCATCACAGAGACTAGATGTAGCCATAGCATAGCAATTTGATGCAAAGGAGGTACTATGAGAGCCTGAACGAGTACGATATGACAAAGGTGCATCTAATTTGCTGTCACGCAAAGTCTGCACCAGCCATTTTGGCATAGTTTTTGCCTGTTCAATATCAGCTCTCTCATCAACAAGTGCATCATGTAAATCTGCATCAGAAATGGAATGATCTGCATCATCATATGAAACCTGCAAAGGTTGAGACGTTGCCTCATTAGGACCAGCGCTAGCCTGTCCACCTGTAAAAAGAGGCATCAAAGTATCATACATGTCTTTGGAGCTAACAGATGTCTCCTTAGTACATGAAAGCGATGGCTGAATAGCATCTTCCACAAAGACAACATCACGGCTAATCAGAATGTGTTTAGTCTGTGGATGATACAAACGATAGCCTTTACTTTCAGAACTGTACCCAACAAAAATACATTTTACTGCCTTATCATCCAATTTTCTGCGATGTTGTTCAGGCACTAATGCATATGTCAAACAACCAAAAACACGCAGATGAGCAATAGATGGCTTGCGGTCATGCCAAGCCTCATATGGAGTGATAGACTGCAACGCTTTGGTGGGACACCTGTTCAGTACATATGCTGCACACATGACAGCCTCAAGCCAGAAACTATGTGGTAAAGCCTGACTTTTGACCATGCACCTCGCCATCTCCATGAGTGACCTGTTCTTTCGTTCAGCAACTCCATTCTGTTGAGGTGTATACAGCACTGTACACTGGTGTTTTATCCCACGTTCAGCCAGAAATGCATTAAAATCTGAAGACATATATTCCCCCCCTCGATCAGAACGGAGGGTGCCCATTTTACATGCTGACAAATTTTCAGCCAAAACCAAAAACTGTTTGAAGCACATGAACACTTCGGACTTTGCTTTGAGTGGATATACCCATGCATGCCTGGAAAAATCATCAATGAAAGTCACGAACTAAAGGTAATTTCCAAAAGAGGGTGTCTGCATAGGACCACAGACATCACTATGTACAAGCTGCAATTTCTGCATAGCCCGAACTGAACCATCTTTTGGAAAGGAAGAACGCTGCATTTTGCCCAAAATACAGCCTTCACAAACATGTTTTCCAGGTGCCTCAAGTTTGGGCAAAGAGGACACCATTTCAGATTTCTGCAGGCGTAACAAACTAGCAAAATTCAGATGACCAAAGCGTGCATGCCAAAGCTTTGCATCTGACATAGCCTGAGAATCATGAACTGCACATGCCGAATCATTCACAGATCTTTCATAGTCTATGAGCTTATACAGCCCACGACATAAAATGCCAGAAGCAATAATCACATCGCCATTTGAGAGATCATGGACTGTACACCTGTCATCAACAAATTTCACAACCAAGCCAATCTTGGCTAATGCAGAAACTGATAACAGGTTCTTTTTGATCCCTGGCACAAATAAAGCATCTGACAAAGTGAAAGAACTACCATCAGCAGTAGTCAGAATGATCTTACCAACTCCCATAACAGGATAAGAGGAGTTATTGGCGCATGTGACAGTATTCCCTGTAGGGGCAGGCTCGAGTGAAGAGAAGAAACTGCGCTGCGAGGTAATATGTTTGGTCGCCCCACTATCAAAGTACCAAACATCTGAGTCTACTGCAGACATGCACTGATCATGAGAAGATGGGTCAAAACTGCAGACAGTAGTAAATGCCCATTCTTCTTCCTGCACAAGATTTGCAGACTCTGTTTTTGGTGTAGAGGCCTCTGCAACAACCATTCCAGCCTCTTTCTTCTTTGCCTCTTTAGCAGCCAGTTTTGGACAGTTCTTTATAATATGATCATTTCCTTTACAGTACTTGCAGAACAATTTCTGCTTTTCTGATTTCTTCTCATCTTTATCCTGGTTCTTTGATTGTGCAGCATTTGCAGATTTCTGCTTACTAGTAGAAGAGCTCCATTTTCCTTTGCCCTTCTGACTAGCCAGGAAAGCTTGATCTGCAACACGCATAATGGACCTGTTCTGCCTGGACTGATCTTCCTGCAACAGAACAGAGACTAATTCCTCAAATGACAAGGCATTCAGATTGCCTTTCATCATCAATCGAAGAGTAGAGGCAAAACTCTGATATAAATCAGGAAGGCCATTCAGAACGGTCTGCACAAGTGAGCTATCTGGTATAACCTCATCAGCAGAAATCAATTGTTCCTTCAGGTCTTTGATCTTTGTAAGAAAACTGTCCATCGAATCACCTTCATTCATGTGCTCACTCTCCAAATGTTTTCGGAGGTAAGCAACACAAGCCTCATTCCTAGCTTGGTACAAAGTGGTAAGTGTATCCCAAGCATCCTTTGCTGTTCTGCAAGAGCGAATGTGAGGAATAATGGCACGTTTGATGGACAAGGCTATCAATGCATGTGCCTGGGCATCTCTGCCATCCCAACGAATCTGCTCTGCAGTAGGTGCAACAGAAACAGCAGCACGAACAGGAATCTACGGAATATCATCTTCGACAACATATTCATCAGCTCCAGTACCTCCAGCACCTGTATTTGTAGTACCTGTAGTCGTAGGTGTAACAGGACGTCTTTCAACACCCTGCACAATGTTCCACAGTCCTTTTGCAACCAGTACATGTCGCATCATATAAGCCCATAATGGGTAGTTGGTACCATCCAACTTATCCTCAACAGCCAACATACGGAATACATCACTGCTTTCAGCCATGGTCGGTGACTAAAATACCTTGATGCAAAAAATTGACTGTATCTCAAAAAGTTGAACGGAACTGCCCTGACGAGTTCTGCTAGACCTGTAGAAGACTTGGAGACCCTTAAACTGGCGAACAGAAACTGGTATATACCTTTGGCACAAAAGGACAAAATAGCCTGCACAAGCACTGCGATAGTGCGTTTAGAGGCCGAAACGAAGCTGTTTTTATCTCGGAAACACCCTGCGTATGCTCACCAAATTTCGTGCGAATCTGAGACTGCAAACGGAGGAGTGTCGACGGCGTCCTAGAAGAAGCAACGACTTGCTCTGATACCAATTGTTGGAGTTAGACGTCTGCGGAAGCACGCGAACAGCACAAGGAAGAAGAAGAAGCTTGGAGCACAACACACAAGACTGAATGTATTACTAGAGAATGTACAAAGATAAGTAGCCCATTAGGGCAATAGGCGTATATACAAGCCGGGGGAAAACAACCTCCTAAAGAGGGAAAAAAGTGCCCCGGCGGTCCTAGAGTGTTCACACACATCACTACCTAAATATATCAACAACCAATACGAGTTTTGGAGCGAGTGTAGGTGTTTCCCACCATTCACTATTTTGACCATAACTTGAAGAGGGGTTGTCGAATTCAAGTGAAAATAGCAGTATTACATGTATCTCATCAAGAGCTTCAAAAAGAACCCGCTATTGGCCATATTCGAAGTTTGGAGATGGGAGCAACATTCGAATTTGTGCTTACTGTTGTAAGTGGTATCGCGGCAGACATTTCCAAAGATTTAGTGAGTTGGAGAGGTAGTTTAGTCTTTTCATATGCAATGTAGCTGAGCCACTTCACTTTCCATTACATGTGCATGCGTCCTCATACACTTGGTTCATGTGGTTCCTCCGATTGATAATTAAACATGTATGGATCCACCACTATACGCACTTGTGGGGCAAATGAGATTTAGTCTCTTTGACACAAGTCCCTAAGACCTCGTGACTTAGATACACATGTTTTTGTCACCGTTGCCAAGGAACAAACTCAACCAAGGTGCCTTCGTGATGGTTATAGCTTTGGAGTGAAGGAATCATACTTGTAGAGGTGAATTCGTTTAGTGGCAAGTAGTCATGCACTTCAACAGTTGTTACTGCACATCCTTGAGGTGTGTGTAACGAGTTTTTAGGTTTAGGGTTAAGAGTGAAGAAGAGAAGGAAGAGTTAGGGTGTAGCTCAAGCGTAAGCACCACCTCCTTTACTTGTCAATCCACGGAGATGTGAGGACCGGTATGAAGACCACGAGCAAGTGAAGGCACAAGTGAGTGAGTGAAAGCACACAAACATGCACACACATACACACACACGTGCACAAGGTAAGATCAAAGAGAGGAACAATGGAAAGCTTCGATTGCAAAGGAGTTCTCTTACAAAAGCTCTATTCTCTAACAAGCTAACCCCAAAAATGAGCTCTCTAGCTCTTTTTATAGCTTTTGGACTAGTTTTGGCCCTATCCAGACCTAGTGTCCGGCCTAGTTAAAAATTAGGTTCCAAGCCTTATTTGAGGGCTCAAACGAAGTCTAAAAATTATGAAAATTGGTAGGATGATAGTTCTAATACTCCTCAAGCTCAAGGACTCGTCGGATTGAACAAAATGGAGTTACAAAAATAGAAAATGGTATTTACGATGGCTTTTAGTGATGAAAATCACTATTTTTGTAAGGAATAAATTGACATACACTTCTTGGAGCTCCCTACTTGCTCCCTTTCCTTGTGTGTCCACCTTTTTTATGTGCTTCCATGCTTTTTCCTTGACTTTGAGCTTGAACACTCCCCCCCCTCTCGAGTCTGTCGTCCCTGATAGACCCTTGTTGTAGTGGTTGGTCCAAGTGGTGCCTTGAGAGGGAGTGTCCCTTCTGTATGAACAAAAGTCGTCTGACTTTCAAATGTGGCAGGGTTGGTTGGCTGGTTCTTCATTTATCACTGTGAGTCTTTGCAAGTTGTAGTCTCTTGGTATGTGCTTCTTCCTTGGATTCCAGCATGACTGTGTCGTTGTGAGTCTCCGTTGATGTTTTCTAGATCTTCCAAAGTTGATGTTCATAGTAGTCATGCCAAGTACTCATAACCCATATTGAGTGATGGGTAAGTGTGTTCGTGCATGGGTTGACGAAAATATGTGCCTTGTGCACGGCCTTGTAATGTAGCCCTATGAATGCTTACTTGGGAAATGCATTGGAAGAAGTATGGTGCAAAAATTGAGGGTCTTGAGCTAAGTGCTCAAGGGTATGCCGACGAAGAGGTTTCCTAAGCTATCATGGTTATTATGTTTCCAGAGTAAAGATACTTACCATGGAGAAGGTCGATCGATGTTCATCTCTTTGTGTTGTACACTCGGCCTTTGGGAAGGAACATTGTTGATGAATGTCCGTGTTGATGGTTCACTGATGAGATCTTTTGAGTGCTGATCATGTCTCCTCCGTTCAAAGCATCATTTGCCAAATACTGAGAATTGAATTTCTTTATATTCCTTGACAAACAACATTCGATAACTACACCAAGCTTAGTTTCACATATTCTCTTTAGCTCACCATAAGTAGGAGTCTTCTCGTCCAATATACATACAAAGATTTGCAGGGTACCAGAACTACCCCTTGCACATATCTCCCTGGATGCTCGCATACATGAAGTAGTTAAGCATCACTCAAGTTGTGGACCTTCAAGCTCTTCACTCTTGCCATGGTACGAGAAAACCATAGTTGTAGATGCCATGTTCACACCAAGTTCTTGACATCTACCAGATAAGGTAGCAATAATATCATCTGCTAGCCGAGACACACTTCTATCTAAACTGATAAATGTCTAGTAATCAACAGTTCCACCTTCAATTAAGCATGACTCATTCATGTTCCATGAGCCAAACCTTGGAACAATTTTTTCTCTCTCTCTTTTCTTTCTTTCTCTTTTTTTTTTTTTTTTTTTGAGGAACAATCCCACAAAACAAGAAGACAAACATTAGTATCAGTAAAACGAGTTGACATATGTCAATGTGCTCTTGTGCATGGGACTGTCAAATGTGTCTATGCACGGCCATGTAATGTGGCCCTATATTAATGCATACTTTGGAAATGCATGACCTGAATGGTGCAAAAGATAGGGTTGTGCAAGAAGCACATGGTTTCTGCGTGTCGAGGCTTTCAATGTTGCTTGTAGATGTTGATGCTGCCTTTGGTGGAGGTATCCATTGGATCTCGAAATGAAGTAATTCTCCTTATTGGAATCCATTTGAGAATAGCATTTGGCACTTCAGGTGTCTTCATCTTTGGATGCTTTCTGAACTTTGGTATCCAGTGTGGTTGGCACATTGGTTCGGTGAAGGCTACTTGTACTTTTGGCTTCCAAACCCATACCTCTAGGGCTGGTCGCTTGACTCGCGTTGAAGAGGTTCGTTGATCTACTTTTGTTCTTGGTGTTTGGTTCTGAACTTTGCCTCGCCTTGGCTTCTTTGTTGAGACTTTTTGCGTATGGGAGAGAATAGGTTGTTGCGCACATAACAGCTTCTTGGGTACCCACATGTGTAATTGCCCTTGTTGAGCTCGCATTAATTTCTTAGGCACCCAAATTTGTCGGATACCTTGTGGTTGAGCCTCCCCTAGCTTCTTTGTTAGTCTGCTAACTTGGTGGGCTTGCCGGGATGGGATTTGTGGGGAAAATGCTGGTGGTTGCTCTCGTTTGCACACCCAGATCTGCTTCATGTCCGGAACTGCTTTCTTGTTGAATGGTGTCTTTCTATTTGCTATAGCAATTGTCTTGAATCGTTGTGCTTGCTTCTTAGATTGAACTACTATGGATGTTGTACTCCTCAAAAAAGAAGGAGGTTTTGCCTGCCTTTGCGACTGTCCTTCCATGATTGAGTCCTTCTAGATCATAGAGCTTTGGACACATACAACATCTTGCTCGTGAAGATTAGTCTTAGAGGAACTAAGAGAGTGTGTGGTGCCATGATCTGAGAGCATGCAGTTCTTTAATTCTAATGTAATGCATTGTTCCTGTACCCAAACTTGAAGAATTTGACTTCTTAGGTTTAAGTTAACTGCATGGTCATAGATCCAATCTTGACCCAAGACAAGTGGTTCTGTAAGGTTCTCATCTTGACACACTAGCGCTTTGACTTTCATTGGAACATCTTGAAGGTAGATGGGAAGTTCCACCTCGCCCAAACAAGGGGTTTCCACACCTCCCAATCCTATGAGATAAGCTTCTATGGGATTGATATTCAATTGCAAGTCTTGGCAGTAGGATAGTCTAACTGCACTACTTGGTGCACTTGAGTCAATCAATGCTTTCACCGTCCTTGCACCCTTTCCTTGTCCTATCCCTATGGTCGCAAAGGGACATCGGTCAATGACTTGAGAAGTAATTATGCCTGATTTTTGGCACATATCCATGTGATATTTTGGGGCTTTTGAGTTGACATCTAGGCCTAGTCGTCTTAACTTATTTCGCCTAATACACTCTCTGCCCTCTGCCTGTGCTTCTTCCCTCACCCTTAACTCCTCTTCTTTTCGCTTCTTAGCAATTTTGAGTCTCGTAAGCATATCCTCTGTAAGAGGTTCTTGTTATAACTTGACTCGACAACCACTTATATAGTTTGGCAAGATATCACCTTCTAAAGTGGCCAATTGAACTGCACCACTAGTGGAAATTCTATTAATGATCATGGGTCCATATCCTCTTTTTTCCAACTTACGGGCATGTTGCTTTAGCGTATAAACCAGCACTGGGTCTCCCTCTTTCAATCCTTTATCTTTGATGTGTGCATCAAAGTATGCCTTTTGTCTTTTCTTTGCAACATAAATGACTGCTGCCGCACGTAGCCTCGTCTCACCTAAGCGTTCTAGATCGAAGATCCTTGAGGACAATTCATGTCAATTCCACTCATGCTCTTGTGCTACTTTTAAGGCTAATATGAGGAAGTCCAAAGGTAGCACAGCATTTTGTCCGAAGACCATCTGAAATGGGGTGGCGTTGAGTATTTTTTTGTAGGCAACTCGATAAGCCCAAACAGCGTGATGAAGTTGTTTGTCCCAATCAGAGCGCTTATTATTTACCAGTTTTGTCAATACGTTACATAGGATCTTAATTGTGCTCTCGGCTTGTTCATTAGCTTGTGGATGATAGGGGGCGGACTTCTTATGTATCACCAAGAAATCTTGGAGAAGTTTTTCAATGACTTTGTTCAAGAAGTGCGTACCTCTATCACTTACTAACTCTATTGGTAACCCATATGTGGTGAGCACATTCTCAAATAAGAACTTAGCCGTTGTTTGGGCATCATTCTTTGTGGTGGCTTTGACTTCTACCCACTTTGTAAGGTAATCTGTGGCTACAATAATGTACTCTGCATGGGATTTCTAGCTGGAGGGTTAATGGGACCTACAAAGTTTATGCCCCACTTCGAAAATGCCCATCCTCCCATCATTGGTCTCAAAGGCATCTCATCTTTTCTTGTCGGATATTGTGCACATTGACATGTGTCACATTTCTTCACATAGGTATGTGCATCCATATGAAGAGTGGGCCACCAAAGTCCTGAGAATAGAATGGTCTTGATCACTCGGTCAGGACCAAAGTGTCCACCTGCAACACCACTGTGTGCAGTCTCTAACACCTTTAAATAGTCTGATTCATGAACGCATAGTCTTAAGTAACCATCTTTGCCTCTTTGGTATAGGTACCTCCTACTAAGGCATAGCCTTGAGCCTCTTGCTCCATGTTTCGTCTTCTTGCTAAACTAGCCTCTTTGGGTAACCTTCCCGATCTCATAAATTCAACCAATGGAGCGCTCCATTCCGGGATTAATGACACTTGATAAAGGGTCGCATGCTCCACGGGGGGTTTTTCTTGGCACACTGAACAATTCTTAATCCACTCATGAATTTCTTTGTCCATGCTAGGCCAATACACTCCTAAACGTTTTAGATTTTGCAATGTTCGTTGTTTAGAGTAGTGATTTCCTAGCAATCCTTCATGGGCTTGTTGCAACCAGCTACTATGTTCATCATCCTCGACACAACAAGCTAATACTCCCTCAGTATCTTGTTTGTACATGCTTCCGGCCAATATATGATATTTTTGTGATTTTACAATTTCTTCTTGTGATGTTTTCACATTCTTGTTTGCGGGTCCGAAGGTTAGAACTAGTACTAACTTATTTTCCCATTTAGGAACAACTTCTAAATTGAACAGATAAGCATCCGGTAGGTCATCAGACACTCCTTGCGGTGACTCTCCTGAAGTGATGCGAGAAAGGTGATCTGCCCTAAGGTGGGTTCTACCTTTCCTAACAACAACTTCAAAGTCATATCCCATTAGTAAGAGAAACCATCTTACTAAGCATCCAGTATTGCAAGGTTTATTGACCAGATATAACAAAGCTTGATGATCAGTGAAAAACTTGAACTTGTTGGCCAATAAATAGTGTCTAAACTTCTTCACAGCATATACCATGCCTAAGCCATCTCGCTCAGTTGTGGTATAGTTTCGTTCAGCTGCAGTGAGTTGTCTACTAGCATATGCTATGGGCAAATCTAAGTTTCCTTCACCTGTGGGTTGTGCAAGCACACATCCTATGGCGTGATTGGATGCATCCACATGGACATGGAATGGTTTATTCCAATCATGAGTGGTCAATATTGGTGCTGTGCACAAACGTTTCTTCAGTTCATTGAAAGAATTCTCGCATTCGTTATTCCACTCAAAATTAGACAACAAGGCATAAAGGGGTCTAGCTATAATCGCGTACATATGGATAAACCTACGGTAATATCCACAATGGCTCATAAAGGCTTGTACCTCTTTAACATTCCTTGGCCTTGGCAGCTCCGCTATGGCTCGTACCTTGTCTTCATCGGTTGAGATTCCATTCTTAGAAACAATATGACCTAAGATTTTACCTTGACGCACCATGAACACACACTTTTCTGGGTTCAGATATACTCGATATTCTCTACACTTGTTAATGATTTGTCTGAGCTCAAGGATGTGAAATCTTCTTTCTTGGGAATGAGCACATAAATCATCCACATACACTTCTAAGCTCTTTTGCAAGAACTCTTTGAAGACATGACACATGAGCCTTTGGAATGTTGCAGGTGCATTGGTGAGCCCAAATGGCATCACACGAAATGCAAAGATTCCCCACTCTGTGGCAAAAGCTGTTTTGTGTTGATCTTCTGGGGTAATGGCTACTTGATTGTAACCTGAAAATCCATCAAGGAAACTATAAACTTCCTTGCCTGCAACACGCTCCAATAGGTGTTCTGTGATTGGGAGTGGATAACTATCTCTAATCGTAGCGGAATTAACTTTTTTAAGGTTAATACACACTCGCAACTTCCCATTCTTCTTGGGCACCACTACAATGGGGGACACCCATTCAGTATGCTCAATCTCATAGATAAATCCTGTTGGGAAAAATGGATGGATGATCCAAGAGATTGAGTAGGTACTGCTAAAACCTGCTTTGTACCAGCCCTCTTTAGCTTCAGACTTGATAAGTAGACGTCCTTAGCTTCCCAATGACACCAAGAAATAACCTATGTCCTTTGGAAATGATGTGTGCAATGATTGAATCAAAACAAATAACTTTGGAAGTCACAAAGTCAAGAAAACCTTCTATTTTGGTCTTGACACCTGCTCAATGTTTTGCTCAGTGTGACCAGCACAGTAGCAATTGACAAGATTCCTTCTAGGGGTATTCAATTATCTTAGTAAGCTAACATTTGCAAGTGGAATGATGTAAAATGACAAACTATACTCAGAGAAATTGATTTAGCAAAATTAGTTATACCCCCGACTTTTTAGGACTGTGGTAGAGATAGACCAGTGAGCACCTAGACAACGATTTCTCTGAATTGGCTGAATGAAATCACTTCAAACTTTGCCAGCATGTAGATGACTTTGAGCTAAATCCAAGAATATTTGAATCACTGAATTTGGAGTAGTATTGACCGAGATATGCCCTTGACAAGTAAACAGACTTTGGAGTAGAAAAGCAGTGAATACAGAGATGAATGATGTAAATGTATCTATTGATTAACAATTGTGTACAATCCCATTGGCATGTCTAGCATTGCCAAATGGTGTAGAGAGGTGTAGGCTATGGTATAGTCCTTACACACACTCAAGCTCAACAGAATGAGCCTCGAGAATGGAGTGATCTACCCGCGACTTTTCACATCCAATTTTATAGGAAATGACTTAGGATTTGAATTCAAATTCAAATCTTTGGCTTCCTATGATCAAGCATCTAAAAGTTTGGAGATATTCTCTCAATCAAGTGATCTACTTTTCCACGAATCACTTAGGTAGGTGATTACAAAAGATTCTAAGTCAAATTAGACTTTTACAATGAGGTAAAGTGGTAATAAACCACTAGCATATGTTCCTATGGTTCTTCATGCATGTGGAGTCTTCATAATGTCTTCCAAGCCAAATGTGTAGGCTTGTGATTTACACCAACAAATCCCCCTCAAGCCAAACATTTTGGCTTAAGTCTTCATCTTCAATCTTCAAGTACATCCTGCAATCCAATCATAGATTTGAACCTGCAAAGTTTGGTCCCATCCAAAGCTTTAGTCAGCAAATCTGCACATTGCGTGTTGGTTGACACATAGGTCAGCTGAATGTCCTTGCTTAGCAACTTCTCTCTCACATAATGATAATGAACTTCTGTGTGTTTGGTCCTGGCATGATAGATAGGATTAGCTGCAAGGTGAAGAGAACTTGGATCTCCAAAGATAATTGGAGGCCTAGTATATAAGCCCAATTCTGAATACAAAAGCTTAATCCAAATTGCTTCTTGAGTGGCATTAGCTAGCCCTCTATACTCTGCTTCTGTAGAAGACAATGCAACAGTTGGTTGCTTTTGTGCAGACCATGAAATTGGTTTGTCACCTGCAAAAGAAATGTATCCTGAAGTGCTTCTCCTATCATCCTTGCATCCTGCCCAATCTGCATCTGAATAAACTTTTATGTCAATATCTGAAGTGTAAGGAAAGTACAAACCATGGTTCTGTGTACCCTTGAGATACTTCAAGATTCTTTTGGCAGCCTCTAAGTGAGGTATCCTTGGCTTGTGCATAAATTGACTTAGCACACTAACTCCATATGCAATGTCAATTCTAGTTAAGGTAGCATAGTTCAAGCTACCTACCATACTTTGATAACCTGTAATGTCTTGGACTTCATCACCTTCATGGGCACTTAGCTTTAAGTTCACCTCCATTGGAGTGCTTGCTGCTTTAGCATCCGGCAAGTGAAATTTCTTCAACATGTCCTACACATACTTCTTCTGAGTAATGTATATTCCTGAATTAGTGTAAACTAATTCAAGTCCCAAAAAATACTTCAATAATCCAAGATCATTGATCTTGAATTCCTTCATCATCTGGCTTTTGATGCTTCTAATTCCATTTACATCATTGCCTGTAATGATGATGTCATCAACATAAACACAAAGATAGATTACCTCTGAATTACTTCTCTTAACAGAGAAGTGTCAGCCTTACTCATGACAAAACCTTGGTCTTGGAGGTATGTAGTTAGCTTGTAATTCCATGCCCTAGGTGGACTCTACTTCAATCCATATAAAGCCTTCTTTAATTTGCAAACATAAGTTACCTTCTTAGGGTCTTCATAGCCAGGAGGTTGTGACATATAAACCTCTTCTGAAATCCATCCATTCAAGAAAGCATTCTTGACATCCAATTGGTACATGTTCCAATTCTTTGATGCAGCCACACTCACCAACACTCTGATTGTTGGCATCTTGGCCACAGGAGAAAATGTTTCTTCATAGTCAATGCCTTGGGTTTGTGCAAAACCCTTGGCTACTAATCTGGCCTTGTACCTGTTAATTGTGCCATCAGAATTTCTTTTCAATTTATAGATCCATCTGGATCCTATTACCTTCATGGAGTCCTTCTTGGGTACTAACTCCCATGTATCACTCTCCTTGAGTGCTTCAATCTCCTCATCCATAGCTTCCTTCCATTCTGATTTTGTGATTGCTTCTTCATATGATCCTGGTTCTTCATTTAGCAAATCCTTTGCAAGATAAATTGAATTTTTAGTAACAAGAGATGTATCATACCCATATCTGATAGGTTTTTTGCTCTCTCTTTGAGACCTTCTGATTGATTGAGTTGAAGATTCTGGTATGTCCTCAAGCTTCTTCATCTTCATTTTGCCTTTGGACTTCCATGCATTGAACTCTTCAAGGTTGATTGTATCTTCATCATCTGAACTTGAGTCTTCTTTCTGAGTTGGTTCCTCCTTTGTAAGTTTTGGAAATTCCTCTTCCAAATCATAGGGTAGTTTGACCTTCCTGCATTCATTCTCATACCAAGAATCATTCTCATCAAAGATCACATCTTTGCTTACCATAAATCCCTTGTTGGTAGGGTTATAAAACCTGTAACCTTTTTTATTTAAATCATATCCAATGAAAATACATTTTTCAGCCTTTGGATCTAGCTTTCCTCTTACCTGTGAAGGAATGTGTACATATGCTACACATCCAAAAATTTTGCAGTGATCCAATAATGGTCTCTTACCATGCCATGCTTCATATGGTGTCATACCATCAAGTGACTTTGATGGTAACCTGTTTATGAGATAGGTGGCAATACAGACACTCTCTTCCCATAGATAGTTAGGTAATTTCTTCTCATTAAGCATAGATCTAGTTGTCTCAACTATTAACCTATTTCTTCTTTCAGCTACCCCATTCTGTTCAGGAGAGTACCTTGTGGTTATTTCCCTTTTGATGCCTCTGTCCTGCAAGAAGTCCTCAAATTCATTGGAGAAGTACTCACCTCCTCCATCTGACCTTAGCCTCTTTAAATTCCTTCCTATCTGATTTTCAACTAATGCAAGATATTTCTTAAAACAATTAAATACTTGATCCTTGTGCTTCATAAAGTATAATACAGTCCATTTGCTATAGTCATCAATAAAAGACACATAGTACCTTGAACCTGAGAATGAGGGGTCTTTGCTAGGTCCCCATACATCTGTGTGTACAAGCTCTAGATAGTCTTCATGCATATATCCTTTCTTGGAGAAGGGTAACCTGTGAGACTTACCAAATTGACAAGCACCACACTTTTAAATCATATGTTGCTTGGATACATTAGGTATCCCAAGCACACATTGGTCCCTGCACATTTGCTTCAAGGTCCTTTCTCCCATGTGCCCTAATCTCTTGTGCCAAATCTCAAGCTCTGAAAGTGTTTGATCTTTATAACTGTATAATGCAATGTTTTTTGTATCTTCCAACTCAAAAGTGAAAAGTCTACCTGATTTTTCTCCTTTAGCTATCCTTTTGAATCCATGTCTTGGGTCCTCCACAAATGCTCCATACTGATTGAATTTGACCTGCAACCCTTTCTCTACAATCTAACCAACACTCATTAAGTTCTTTGTAATTGTAGGTACATTGAGTACTCTGCTCAACAAATTCTGATTACCATCACAAGTTTTCACATTTCCAACTTTAACTACAGAATGCTTTGTATCATCACCTGTTTGGACTTGGTGTTTACCTTTTGGTTCCCCAAGATCAGAGAGTAGTGCCACATTACCAGCCACATGATTTGAACACCCTGAATCCATATAAAATAGGTGATCATCATTTGTACCTGACTTTGAAGTCATGTTCATGATCAAGAGAGAGTCATCCTGCTCCTCTGTGTAGTTGTTGTATTCCTTTCTGTTTCTGAATCCTCCTTGGTAGTTGCCATTGTAATTGTTGTTGTAGTTGTTGTTATAATTGTTGTTGTAGCCTTGGTGATGGTTGAACCTTCCTCTAGACTGAGAGTATCCACCTCTTTGGTAGCCTCTTCCTCTCTGATTTTTGTAATTCCTGTAACACTCATCTGTGGTGTGGTTTGACAAACCACAAATGTTACATGGTGATGAGTTATAGGGTCTCCCCCTACCTTGCTTACCTCCTCTGCCCCTACCTCTTGAAGATCTACCTCTCCCTGCATAGTTGGCTTGGGAGGTAGAGCATTCATCTTCCACCTTCTTACTCTTGCCTTTATCCTTAGATTTCTTATTAGTGTATAGGGCAGAAGAGTTGTTACCTTTGGTAGTATCTCCACTGTTGGTAAGCTTTGCTTCATGTGTGAATAGTTGACCCATGAGAGTTGTAAGATCTGGAGTGTGCATGTCCATGTAGAGATCCATTGCAGTGGTGAAGCTTTCCCACTTGTCATCAGCCTTGATTCCATTAATTACCTACCTTACAATTTGTTCTTCTTCAATTTCTTCTCCTATGCTTGCTAACTGATCTGCAACATCTTTGATCTTGGTCACAAATTCTGAAACAGCTTGCTTAGGTTGCTTCCTTAGTGTTGTGAATTCAATCCACAACTGATTTTTCCTAGCCCTTGTATTAGAGGAAAAATATGATGACAAGGTTTCCCAAGTCTCTTGGGAAGTCTTACAATTTCTGATATGAAGTAAAAGAAAGTCAGATATAGAGTTGAGTAAATAGGACCTTGCCAATGCATCCCTTGCACACCATGTGTTGAGTTTTTCTTGCTCCTCCTTGGTTGGCAAACCTCTTGCTTTGAATGAGGGCAATTCCTCATCTCCTGAGATGTATCCATAGAGACTCCTTCCTTGTAAGTAGGTCTTCATCCTTAGAGACCATGCTTGATAGTTTTTCCTGTCCAATTTGTCAATAAATGAAGGAAAACCATCTCCCATTTTACCTTATTTGCTCTGATACCACTGTTGATAAAAATGGATGGATGATCCAAGAGATTGAGTAGGTATTGCTAAAACCTGCTTTGTACCAGCCCTCTTTAGCTTCAGACTTGATTAGTAGACTTCCTTAGCTTCCCAATGACACCAAGAAACAGCCTATGTCCTTTGGAAATGATGTGTGCAATGATTGAATCAAAACAGATAACTTTGGAAGTCACAAAGTCAAGAAAACCTTCTATTTTGGTCTTGACACCTGCTCAATGTTTTGCTCAGTGTGACCAGCACAGTAGCAATTGATAACATTCCTTCTAGGAGTATTCAATTAGCTTAGTAAGCTAACATTTGCAAGTGGAATTATGTAAAATGACAAACTATACTCAGAGAAATTGATTTAGCAAAATTAGCTATACCCCCGACTTTTTAGGACTGTAGTAGAGATAGACAAGTGAGCACCTCGACAACGATTTCTCTGCATTGGCTGAATTAAATCACTTCAAACTTTGTCAGCATGTAGATGACTTTGAGCTGAATCCAACAAGCTTTGAATCACTGAATTTGGAGTAGTATTGACTGAGATATGCCCTTGACAAGTTAACAGACTTTGGAGTAGACAAGCAGTGAATACAGAGATGAATGATGTAAATGTATCTATTGATTAACAATTGTGTACAATCCCATTGGCATGTCTAGCATTGCCAAATGGTGTAGAGAGGTGTAGGCTATGATATAGTCCTTACACACACTCAAGCTCAACAGAATGAGCCTCAGGAATGGAGTGATCTACCCGCGACTTTTTCACATCCAATTTTATAGGAAATGACTTAGGATTTGAATTCAAATTCAAATCTTTGGCTTCCTATGATCAAGCATCTAAAAGTTTGGAGATACTCTCTCAATCAAGTGATCTACTTTTCCACGAATCACTTAGGTAGGTGATTACAAAAGATTCTAAGTCAAATTAGACTTTTACAATGAGGTAAAGTGGTAATAAACCACTAGCATATGTTCCTATGGTTCTTCATGCATGTGGAGTCTTCATGATGTCTTCCAAGCGAAATGTGTAGGCTTGTGATTTACACCAACAAATCCAGCTTCAATCAGCCTATCAATTTCTTCTTTTATTTTGGTTGCATATGTATCATTATATGTGTAGGGCTTTTGTTTGGTGGGCTTGGCATCAGCGGTCATGGGGATAGTATGAGAACAAATTCTTGGATCTACCCCTTTCAAGTCTCTATAGTGCCACGCAAACACATCCCTATATTCCCTTAATAGAGCTACGAGCTCCATTTCTTCTCTTGCACTTAGGTCATCTCCTATATATGTGCATCTCTCTTCATTCTCTTCAATGGTCACTACAATTTTCTTGTTCTTTTCTTTATTATCATATGATTCTCCTATGATGGCCTCTCTCTTAGGCATTCGTACCAAAATTTTGCGATCGTCAACTTCATATTTCTTGAAGTTTTATGGTACTTCAAACAATGATTCCTCCTCTTCTGGTTTCACTGCTTTTCTTTTCTTTTTCTTTTGATTGCTCTCACTTCCATCCTTTGAATTTACCGTTTTAATACTTGTGAGAGGTTCTTCTTCTTTCTGGGTGAACACTCCTATATCTTCTAGATAGTGCTGCTTTGAGTTAAAGCAACTATCCATCACAATGGACTCTAGATCATCGTCATTCTCTTCTTCTTCTATGACATCACTAGGGTCACATTCTTCTAGCAAGGGCTGACACATGAACACTGAAATATCATAACCCTCCTCATCACAATGAGGTGTCCATTGTTCTTCATTGACAGCAATGTCCATGGTGGCTAAGATTTCTGGCCAGCCATGAGGCTCAAATTCCTCATCTGGAAAGATCATCGGTGTGTAGGCTAGGTCTCTAACTGGTCTATCTCCTGGCAAAGTTACTTCTTCTCTTGCCTTTAAGCGTTTTTCCTCTTCCTCTGTGACCTTGCACATCCACAAATGAGTATCTTCATGCAGCCATGATGGATCAGGTGAACTTTCAGAATGCACAGAGATGGAATCGTCTTTCACTTTGTGGATAGTATTCCACTGTAGGGGTGGTACATCTCTGAAGGAGTAATCCTTCAAATTGACCTTGGTGGTGACCCCTAAGTGTTGTAAGTACAAGGAATTGGTTCCCCAATCCTGTACTATCTGCAATTGTCGTAGGAAGGGTCTTCCTAGGATCATCTCATAAACATTATTTTTCTCGAAGTCACATATAGCAAATGTGTGCTCGAACTCTACACCACAAGTGGTTAGAGTTACCCCTTCGAGCAGTCCTAGAGGTCTTTCAAAATGACCATCGGCCATTTGAAGCTTCATTCTAGTTGGTCTTAATGTGGGTTTGCCCCATTGCTTCCACAAGGAGGTGGTCGCAATGGCAACACCAGCACCTGAATCTATGATTACTTTGGTTGTGTAACCTTGGTAGGTGATTGGAAGATAAGTATTACCTTCTTCATCCTCACACATGTCCCCTATTTTGTCTAGAGGTATCTCTAGTACTTTTTGCTTAGAGCCTGTTTTTGGCATATTGGACTCAAGTTCTGGAACCTGATCCTTCACATGATTCCATAGCTCAGGTTTTGCTTTGAGCAGCTCTTCTACAATGAGGTGACACTGAACCTTAGTGTTCTTCACGACATTAGTATTCCTTGGAACCACTGAGTCTTCATTTCTTACCAGTATTATGGGAGCTCTAATCTGGAGAGATTCAGATTCCCATGGGCCTGGAAATTGAGCCAGTTCTTCTAGGGTATTAGATTCAAAATCTAATCTTTCGTCTTCTTGTTGTTCTGCTTCATCTCCATAAATAGATGGAATGTCTTGGGGAAATTGATCATGAAGATCATCAATCTCAGGAATAGGAGGGGAGTTACCCTTCTCCTTGGCCCATTTCTCTTCTTGTATTTCCCGGAAGAACTCTTGAGAGTACTGTTGAATTGAAGGAGGCATTCCAGCATCCGAGGGATTAGGAACATAAGCTCCCATTGGTGGTGAGCTTCCTCTGTCAATAACTAATTGAGCCTGTGGAGGTAAAGAAACTTGTGGTTTGTTTTCCAACTGCTCTAATCTTTCTAGTAAACCTTGGAAATGCAAATCTGGTTTGACAGAGTTTGTCTGATTGAACTTTTGACTAGTCTCAAGTATAGCTTGAGCTTGTTCTACCATTTTCATCCATTCAATCTCTAAATTTGCTCTAGGGTAACTCTTGTCTAGGTTTGCAGCTGTTGGCCCTTCTTGAAGTCGAGCCTGGTAGGCCTTGAACATCATGTCCAAGCCTTCTAGGGTTGGATCTGCAAGAACAGACCCTGGTTGCGGCCTATTTACAGTGGGTGGTGGGGTGGGATGAGGTGGAGTAGATGGAGTTTCAGCATGTGAAGGGCTTTGAGATGCAATGTCATCTATTTTTGTTTTCTCTTCTTTCAAGCTTTCTTCTAGTTCCGATAACTTTTTATTCCACCTGCGATTGGCCTTCTCTCTGGTATCCTTCCATGTTCTTGTTTTTCTCTTACTAGGCTCTCCTGATTCACTCGACTCCGATTGTTCTGTTGGTTTATCTTGTTTTAATGCTTGTGCCCTAGTAACTACCTGTACAGGTGCCACATTACTGCTACTTGAACTTGAATCCACCACTAAGCCTACCACATTAATGGGTGTAATCTTGGGTGCACTAGAGGGGTTTCTTGGACATCTCTGGAAAGATGGTCTTTTCCACATTCAGGACAAAAAGCTTGTATTGTGATAACCTGACCTTGACTTGGAGATGGTGGGTGGGGACAGTCACGAATGAAATGGTCACCTTGACATCTGAAACAAGATCCTCTAGGGGCTTGTGGTCTCATTTGTCTCAATTGGGGCCTAGGGTTAGGATTTGTGTACATAACATTGGAGTATTCTGGCTCCCAATTTTGTTCCATAGGTTGTGCCTCATATTGATACGGGTAAATCTCACTATGTTCAGGTGACTCTGTGTAATAAGCATGTGGACTACCTTCATGGGAGTAGTCTGAACTATGAGCATGAGAGTCATTCTCTGAGATCAGTGGGGTCACTTGCACCAATGCTCTATTTGGATTTTCCTCTCCCACAGCATACTTGACTGGAATCACGTTGGCAGGAGCTGTGGTTGGTTTCCCAAGACTGGTTGTGGCCTATATTGTGCCTGATATTGATGTTGTGGTCGATAAGATGGCTGTTGGTATTGGTTCTGATACCTACCTTGTTGATAAGGTTGCTGATAAGTTTGTCTAACAGCCTGCCTATTGTAGGGACAATCTTGAGCCGTGTGGTTTGTGTACATCCTTTCAATAGTGCAGTATGGGGTATTCCTTTGTGGTCGCCTCCGCAAGTATAACACCCATTCAATGGGGTGACTCTTTGTGTTTGTCTATTTTGGACTCCCAGCTTCTTGGCAACTTGCTCAGCTATCTCCTCTATTTTCGTAGAGATCTTTGAAGTATGACTAGTAGAACTATCAAAATCCTTATAGAGTTTGGACAATCCTAATTCCTCTCCCAAGTTATCTTCTATGTCAATGCACGTCCGCACACACTCTTCTATGGATCTAGGCTCTTTCAAGTACACATATGATCTTAACTTGGTGCTTAGTAAGCCATCTAAAAACAAAGCCACTTGTTTGGCTGGTGTGGGTAACTCTGGAGCAGGGCATCTCTCTAGATACTATCTGAACCTTCAACCTGCTAGCCACACTGTTTCTTGGGGTGTCTGCTTGAAGCAGTGGATCAAAGATGATGTGTTATGCTTGATACCACTCTTGGAAAATTCTACAATGAATTCGTCTAGCAGTTGATCTATATCGCGATAGTTGCGACTACTTAGTGGTTGAAACCAAGCTAAGGCAGTGCCCTTAAGAGTCAAACCAAAAGCCTGGAACTGGGTGAACAAATCCTCAACCTGTTCAGCTCTTAACACTTGTTTGAACTCGGCCACATGATCATAAGGATCTCCTGACCCATCAAAATAATTCTTCATTGCCTTGATCACTTGAGTGGGTCTAAGGGTTCTTGTGTGCTCTCGGGGTCTAGGCAATGGAAAATCATGTTCATCTCTTTGTTGCCTATGTGCTTGATGTCTCTCTCTTTTAGGTCTTTCATTTTCAAATCCTACTCTATTTCTTCCCATAGGGTGTGCAAAACTTACCTCAGGTCTCTCTCTAGTTCTTTCTCTCTGGGCTTCATGAGCTTGGGATGATCCTACTCCTTGGAGGCCATGGGAAACATTGGATCTTGGTGGAGGGAAAATCAATTCACTCTTCCAAGTATATGCATGTCTATCATGTTTTGTTACCAAGAAAATTTTCTCTGATGTGTTATCCAGGTAGAAAACTTTGCCTGGTATCTCTGGATCCTTGAACTCGTAGATGATGAATATGCCCAATTGGCTAGGTTGATCTGGCTTGAATCTCCAAAAGGCTTCCTTTGTTTCTCTATTCAAGAATAGTTCTATGCTTTTGTTGTCTTGAGGGATCCAGTCTGGAGTGATCACTCTGGTCAAAACTGACTTACCTCTAAGAGTCTGGGGTCCTTGTCCTACATTTCCTTGTTCTAGGTCTCCTATCTCATTCTCATGAATGATATTTCCAAACTCATCGGTCCTATCTGGTAGGTTGGTGACCACATACATGGTTCCTTCCTTATCAATGTATGAACCTTCTTCGAACTTGACCACCGGGTGTTCAAGTCCAAAGGGTTGATCTGGATTTTTGAGTTGCCCACTGATCGCCTCAGGCCATCCTCATAGATGCGAGCACCTAATCGGTTGGTCCGAATATATTCCAATTGTGTTTCATAGGGTCCTTCTGGTGTTTCTAGATGGGCAGTTCCTGAGCCACCTGCAGGTTTCCCCATGCTAAAAGACATTTATGAGTCACTTGTGTCAGATTTTAGTACATAAGGACAACCACTTAGTTGTTGTGCCCAAGACTTAGCTGTATGGTTGACACTGGACTGAGAAGATCTAATGCTTTTCTATCCTTGCCTAGGTGTCTACCAGATCTCAGGTTCATAAGCTTTGGCTAAGAGTCCAAAATTTCCCCTTGGTATGGTTCAAAAATCCTTTGGAGTCCCCTTGGGTTCCAGGTCCCACCTGAAGGTCAACTTCAAATTATCCTATCTAAAAATCACCTGAAGGTCAAAATTTCCCCTATAGGATTCGAAACAAGCTTTCCAACGAGCTATAGAGCTCAAAAAATGGACTTTGGATGAAAAAGTTATGTCAAATCAGGCTCCTGGGGGTCAAAACAGGCAAACAAGCACTTACGGAAAAATCACGATTTTGTATGAAATCAGAGAATCGCAATTGTGTGAAATCAGAGAATCGCAATTGTGTGAAATCAGAGAATCGCGATTGTGTGAAATCAAAGAATCGCAATTTTGTACCTTGAGAATCGTGTTTTCACAGAATCGTGTTTTCACAAAATCGTGTTTTTGCTCAAAATCGTGATTTGTGAGAATCGCGATTTTGAGCAGAGAATCGTGTTGTTGAGAATCGCGATTTTGAGCAGAGAATCGTGTTTTTGAGAATCGCGATTTTGAGCAGAGAATCGTGTTTTTGAGAATCGCGATTTTGAGCAGAGAATCGCATTTTAGAGAATCGTGTTCTAGAGAATCGCGATTTTGTACCTTGGATGAAAACTGTGTTTCTGAAAATCGCGATTGCCAACAGAGAATCGTGTTTTCACAAAATCGTGGTTCACAGAATCGTGTATTCACAGAATTGTGTTTTCATAGAATCGTGCTTTTGACATGAAAATCGCGATTGCCAATAGAGAATCGTGTTTTCAGAGAATCGTGTTTTTCACAAAATCGTGGTTCACAGAATCGTGTTTTTTGACATGAAAATCGCGATTGTCAACAGAGAATCGTGTTTTCAGCGAATCGTGTTTTTCATAAAATTGTGGTTCACAAAATCATGTTTTTTGACATGAAAATCGAGATTGTCAACAGAGAATCGTGTTTTCACAAAATCGTGTTTTTGGCTGAAAATCGTGATTTGTGAGAATCGCGATTTTGAGAATGACCACAGAATCGTGATTCTTTCAGCGAGCTTTTAGGTGGGAAACAGAAAATCGTGATTTTCAAAAAAATTGGAATTTTCACAGAATCGCGATTTTCATCACAGAATCGCATTTTTTGGCAGGAACTTCGGATTTTTGAGCGCCGAGCAATGGCGAGCTCTGTATGAGCAGAGAATCATGAAAAACACAGGCGCTTGTTCTCCCTTGCACTTCCTAACTCCTTCCCACACAATAATGCATGAAAAATGGTGTGAAAATGATGAAAATGCACTAAAAAACAAGAAATTTCTATAAAGAAGAAGATGGAAGAAGACGGAGATGGTGATGATGATGAAGATGAAGAAGAAAAATCAGAAAATGAACAAAAATGACAGTTTTTTACCTTCCAACGTTGCAAATCTACGATCTTACCATCACAACGCTCATCCTCAAAGCTCTCTCCCCGACAACGGCGCCAAAATTTGGTGTAGCTCAAGCGTAAGCACCACCTCCTTTACTTGTCAATCTGCAGAGATGTGAGGACCAGTATGAAGACCACGAGCAAGTGAAGGCACAAGTGAGTGAGTGAAAGCACACAAACATGCACACACATACACACACACGTGCACCAAGGTAAGATCAAAGAGAGGAACAATGGAAAGCTTTGATTGCAAAAGAGTTCTCTTACAAAAGCTCTATTCTCTAACAAGCTAACCCCAAAAATGAGCTCTCTAGCTCTTTTTATAGCTTTTGGATTAGTTTTGGCCCTGTCTAGACCTAGTGTCTGGCCTAGTTAAAAATTAGGTTCCAGGGCTTATTTGAGGGCTCAAACGAAGTCTAAAAATTATGAAAATGGGTAGGATGATAGTTCTAATACTCCTCAAGCTCAAGGACTCCTCGGCTTGAACAAAATGGAGTTACAAAAATAGAAAATGGTATTTACAATGGTTTTTAGTGATGAAAATCACTATTTTTGTAGGGAATTCTTGTGAAAATTTGACATACACTTCTTGGAGCTCCCTACTTGCTCCCTTTCCTTGTGTGTCCACCTTTTTGATGTGCTTCCATGCTTTTTCCTTGACTTTGAGCTTCAACATAGGGTTTGGTTAGAGAGAGCAGTGGAGTAGGAGGAAGTGGGAATCACCAAGAAAAATCTCAAAAAAATTGCCAAAATTAGTGTAGAGTAGGCTTGACGCATCACAAACGATAAAAACCAAAAAAATTAGTTCATTTGACACTAGTGCAGGAACTGGTATCGTGTGTAGATAGCGATCATTATCGTCAGTGTGGTATCGCATTAACTAAGCTAAAGAGAGGAGTTGAGAGCATACACTTGGGTTGAGGCACACGTGAAGGTAAGCCACACAAGTTCTTGATGGCAAAGTCAATTCATAGCCACCACCACACATGATTAAAATCATTTCCAGTATCACGGGGTGGGACAGAGAGTTTTGGGAGATTCTATGAGAGAGACAAAGGGTTAAGAGTAAGGAGGGGATAGAACTAAACCTTTTTGTGCAAAAAAAATTTAAGTTTAGAGCAATTTTGGTTGAAGTATCACAGTCGGTTGAGTTTTGGTATCACGATACCGAAATTCTCTAGTATCACGATACTCGCCTAGTATCGTATCACTGCATACCACTTGAGGTATCACGATACCATTTTTGGTATTGTATCGTTAAGTTGGTATCGCGATCGCGATCAGCCGGTGGTATTGTATCGCGGTCCACTTGGTATCCTATCGTCTCGGTCATGGTATCGTATCATCGACCAAGCGATATCGTATCGCGCACATTGTTGGTATTGTATCGTATCATCTAAACTCCTTGGTATCATATCGTCTATGTTATCAGTATCGTATCGCCAACGTGGTATCGTATCGTCCAAAATTTCGGTATCGTATCATCACTTGCACTAGTATCATATCGCAAGAACTTTAGTATCGTATCGTGTGACTTGTTGGTATCGTATCGTGCAGCGCACACGTATTGCATCATGCACGCAGGTGGTATCGTATAGTCTGACCCATTTGGTATCATTTCATGAGGAATTTTGGTGTCGTATCGTGCAGAGCACTAGTATCGTATCGTGCAAAGAGTGGTATCGTGTCACGAGGAATCTAGTACCGTATCATCTACTATTCTAGTGTCATATCGTCACAAGAAGAGGTATCATATCGTCATATTGTCAGTATCGTATTGCATTCATCTGTGGTATTGTATCACCTAGAGTCGTATCACCCAGAGTGGTATCGCCCAGAGTGGTATCACCCAGAACATATCAAGCCATTTGAGGGCAAAATTAGAGTCAATTGAGGAGCCAATTGTGGGATTGTGGGGAGCCAAGATAGCCCCAAGAGGGTGGATGAACTTGAGATCACGAGGGGTGCTAAGTAGCTAGAAAAGTGTTATTTCATCGGTAGGAAGTGGAACTCAAGCAAGTCATCACTCTACCTATACTGACACCTCTAGTGACTCAGAGGAAGAGATACCAATGGCCTCAGAAGACATGCAAGGTTCTATCCCTAGGGGAAACTTCATGTCCATGGTAGAGGGGGAATACCGTACCTCTCTGCGATATGTGTCCACTAATTCCCAAGAGATCCCCATCTACCTAGATTGCTTAAATAGATGAGTAGCCAGGATGGTGAATTCCACTGATTCAGCAATAGTGCCTAGACCTGCAGTCAATTAATGAAGGTTTGGAAGTCAAGGACTGAAGAAAAGTTCAAGTTATAAAGCATGGAGGAAGTGCATATTCAGAAGATGAAGATGTGTACACATATGTACATTAATTTAGAGATAGCTCATATATATCTTTTGTATGGTCAAGAGTGTACATGGACAAGTTGGGTCACATCTACGTGGTAATAGAACACCCAGATTGGATTAACGAGAGAGGAGGATTGGAAGGACAAGTACACTCAGGAAGACCGGACCCTGAAGGGTTAATAACTACACCCAGAGACAAATCAGTAGTGACTCGAGTCTTGAGAGGGAATTTGATACCTCAAGATGATTATCTATTAGAGGCCTACTTGATCCGTGGATCTGATTTATTGTTAACAAACTGACTCACCCACATGGGGATAGGAGGAAAGTCCAATGACCTTCTATGAGTTAAAAGATCCTGAAGAGGAGTCTAGAGTCACGTACCTAGACAAGAACCAAAGAAGGTATTGGCCGATAGATGCCGTTGACATGGCTCAATTGAAGTATATGGGGTTGCTTGTATTCCCTCCTTGAGAGCAGGCAACTACCTCTCATAATCCCTTTGGGACACAACAGGAGTCAAAAAATACAATGTCGGGATAGACAAGTCAATGGAGCATTCCTAACCGAGCCCATGTGCAATTCACAATGCCAGGACTGCAACCACACAATCAAACTCACCCTGAACTAGGCAAGCAACATTGGCCACCAGTGAGGCCAAGACCACCACTAGGAGTGTAGCCTGGAATGCCTCCAATTAGGCCAGCAATTCTTGTAATGCCTAAACACCCAGAACCCATAAGAAGATTAAGAACAATTCAAGTGGCTAAGTGTATGAGAAATCATTATGACGGGATGGGAGAACCTTATGATCACATCATTAAATTTAAAAAAGTTCTACGGGTTGAGCAAGTGGATGATTTCTTTGTGCAGTATGAGTGCTTCGGACTCACTCTCACAGGGCCAGCTTTGACTTGGTTCCAGCCATTGGATCCCAATCAATTTGGAAATATTGAACAATTTTTCAGGAATTCATTGGGGAATTCACTAAGAGACGAATTAAACACAACTCTTCATCTTTAATCCATAGCTTCAAACAAAACCCAAATGAAACGATGAAAACAACTGCCTGAAGGCTCAATCAATATGTCGATAGATGCCCAGTAACAGAAAGACCCACTCAGCAAAAAATGATATCACTATTTTTAGACAGGCTGAGGAACGGGACCTTGAGAACTTTAGTCTATGTGAAGCGGCTGCAAATGTTGAGTGAATGCCTCCAAGAGTGTATTGACCTAGAGGATAACCTAGCTGATGATCTCAAAAGTACACCAAGCCCTACAAAATCATAAGACACTAGAAGTACAATGACATCCAACTCTAGTAACGTAGAGGATTTGGCGGAGCTGGTAGCCAAGAAGTTAGGAGTTCATGGACAGCGGAACTACCAGTATCCACCAATGAGAATACCCATGTTGCTAAGATGCAGCTTATGCAGAGGAGACCATCCTACTCACATGTGTGTAAGAGAAGGAATAGGCTTGTCTCAAGCTTACCCTTACAATAGGCAACCACATCAAGGAACCGCCCTGTATTGCCATATAGAACAAAAATACACTAATCATACCACTGAGATTTTCCATTCAACAGGCAGTCATGACCTTTAAATCAACCTCAATATAGGCCGTATGGATACCCTCCTAGAGAGCCAGGAAGAGAGATTCCCAGATATAATCCCTATCCAGGCCACAAGTGCCACCTAGGCCATATGAGCAAGGTGAATATGGACAATCTCAACCGGTGTTAGGACAACAACTGCCACTTCCACAGAACGTAGTGCCAGTTAAATATGCTCAATTAGAGGAAAACATGGAGAGAACCATAGTACCAGCATCACCATTAGCCAGTACAGAAGCAATGAACCCAGGATACGAGCAGACCCAAGGAGAATACTATCCCTATGACACCAGTATGATAGAGTACTATGACCCACAATACTATGGTTATGAGGGATATGACAATGTCTATGGACCAGAGTTGGCAACCCTAATGTACACCGCACCCAAGGCACCAGTACCCATGAGACCACCCATCAGACCGCCCATGCCAAAAGGACCGTGCTATAGATGTGGAGGAGATCACTTTATAAGAGAATGCACTCGGCCATACAACCCACCACCCCCTAGGACATGGGAAGGGTATTGCAATGACTGTGGAAAGGAACATCTCTTTAGAGACTGGCCAAAGAATCCAAATAAGCCTCATGACACTGCACCTATTAATGTAATAGAAGTAATTGAATCGTTAGGAAGTGACAAGGAATACACAAAGCACAAGCGAAAGGACAAGAAAGAAAACGAGTATACTCGGAGCAAGAAAAGAGTAAAACCCTAGAACCTAGAGTACAAGTAGTGGAAGACTCAGAAGATCCACTTAAGAATATCCAAACAACTAAAAGCCAAAAGTGGAAGGGTAGAAGGGAAAACTCAGAGAAAAATGGATGCAAAATAAAAATAAGGAAGACAAGGACACAAGAGGCAATAAGAAACCTAAGGAACTTGAACTTCAGGAAGAAATTCCCATTACACCGCAGACACTAGAACCAAACAAGCCAGGATCAATTCTAGCATATCCAAGACCAGATGATTTAGATATGTGGTTGAAAGCTTACCAAGCTAGAATCACGAATGGACCAAATGTAGATCAGCACGAAAAGCTTTACCCACAAGGGGAGTTAGAAAAGGAGAAACTAGTGATATGTAGAAAACTCATAGAGGTAGCTCAGGCCACTCTAGAGAAGACTATCCCAGTCCTCCTTGAGATGAGAATATCCGAGAATCAATACAATGATTGTCTTAAAACCAAGGACCAAAAACCAAAAGAGAGGGATAATAAGGAAGAACTATTGAATACCCAGGACAAATCCATGTCCATAGTCCCTGATTTAGAAGCTGATTGGCCAAGAGAGTTGCAGACTAGGATTCGAGAAGATCAATGGAAAAAATGAAGTTGCAAAACCGCCTTTTGAGGAATTAGATGTGGAATGCTATCAGTCAATACCAAATTTGGAGGAAATACATAAAGAGGTCTCTAGGCTAGACCAAAATAGGGAGGAAGCACAGAGCATTTCAACCCTACCAAACTACATGAGAGAATATGAGAAGGAATCCATAATCTTCCGTGCTCCCACAATATGAGGACAAGAAAAGGAGTCTTCAGACAAGACCTCACACAATCTGGCAGAACTCAAAAAGACCAAAGTACAATGTTAGTTGACTGTGGAAGAATTACTTCGTGTCAAACCACAATTATGGAAACAATTAGCGGGACAGTTGAAGTTAGAGCATGAGAAGAACAAAAAGGAAAGCAAGGAAACTGAAAACCCTTGTACTATACAAATTCCGGGGGATAAGGTTGGAGAATTTAGCGAAGGAGATGAGGGCAACACATGTTTACCTGTCATGTACAATGGATACATGACCAAGGCCATACTAGACATAGGAGCGGGAGTGGGCATCACCACCAAAGAGATTTGGGAGAAATGGGGAAAGCCATCCCTACGACCAACGCGTATGAAGCATTAGCAGATGGTCATGTAGAGAAACCCCTGGGAATATTGGAAAAAATTAGATTAACCACCTGTGGAGTCCAATTTGAGCATACATTAGCTATATGTCAATTTGGAAGGGAAAATAATTATGAAATGATATTAGGACGACCTTTCATGAGACAACTCAGGGTAGTGCAAGATTGGGGAAGAGACTCATTATACCTTCAACATCAAGGAAGAAGATAGATGCACGTACATAGGAAAGGATGTGTCATGTGAGGAGGACGAAGAACTGATAAAATTGATTCGAGAATATCGAGATGTGTTTGCATGGACCTACAAGGACCTTAAGGGAGTAGAGCCCTCCATTTGCTCACACTGAATACCAATGACCCCTGATGCAAAACCCTCAAAGCAACGCCCTTACACCTATAATGACGTTTATATAGCAAAAATTAAAGAAGAAATAGACAAACTATTAGCAGCCAGATTCATTTACGAGATAGAACATACTGAATGGGTGTCACCATTAGTAGTTGTATCCAAAAAGAACGGGAAACTCAGAGTGTGCATTAATCTAAAGAAAGTCAACATAGCTAGAATCTATGATAGTTATCCTTTACCTATCACTGATCACCTCTTGGAAAGACTTGCAAGAAAGGAAGTCTATAGCTTCTTGGATGGATTCTCTGGATACAACCAGGTAGCTATTGCTACTGAGGACCAACATAGACCACATTCGCAACTGAATGGGGAGTCTATGCTTTCAAGGTGATGCCCTTTGGACTCACTAATGCCCCTGCTACCTTCCAACGGTTGATGTGTCACGTTTTCAAAGAATTCCTAAGGAAGAGTATGGAAGTATACGTAGATGACTTATGTACATACTCAGATCAGAGATAGGAACATATCCCGGCGTTGCGAAGAATATTTGAAAAATCTCGACAATATAGAGTCTGCCCGAATCCTGAGAAGTGCGTTTTTATGGTGAGAAAAGGAAAAATCCTAGGGCACATCGTATCTAGGAACGGAGTATCTACTGATGAAGACAAGATCAAAGTAATTCTAGAACTTCCAAGACCAAAAAATGCAAAAGAGGTGCAAGCATTTATGGGTCATTGTGGATACTATCACCGATTTATCCACATGTACTCTATAATTGCCAAGCCATTGTATGGATTGTTGACTCAATTCACGTGGATGGAAGAATGCGAGAAGGCATTTACTGAATTGGAAAAAAGGCGAAGGACAGCACCTATTTTGAAAACACCCAATTGGAACAAGCCCTTTCATATTCATGTGGATGCTTCCAATTACGCAATAGGATGCATTTTAGCTCAACCGACAGATGAAGGGAAATTGGACCATCTTATTGCCTATGCAAGCAGAAAAGTGAATCAAGCTGAAAGAAACTATACAACTACGGAACAAGAAGGTTTAGGGATGGTGTACGCTGTAAAAACACTACCTGTTAGCCAACAAGTTCAAGTTCTTCATAGATCATCAAGCTTATTGTACTTAGTCAATAAGCCTTGTAACACGGGAAGACTGGTGAGATGGTTTTTGTTGTTAATGGAGTTCCATTTTGAAATGATTGTGAAAAAAGGAAATACCCATGTGAGAGCGGATCATCCCTCTAGATTAACACACGGAGAACCACCTAGCGGAGTATTCGATGATTTGCCAGACACTTACCTCTTCAATTTGGAATTGTGTCGTTAGTGGGCAGAAAAGCTAATTCCAATACTCACTCATGGACCACAACACTCAATTAACAAGGAAATTCGAAAGGAAATTCTACAATCACATAACTTACACATTGTAGCAGGAAGTGTGTATCATAAAGATTCCAACGCTGTATTGTCTAAATGTGTAGAAGAAGACGAACAGAAGAACTTGATTAAACAAGCGCACATAAACAAATGGAGGATGCACAAGGGAACTCATGGAACTCTAAGAGAATTGAAACGATTAGGAGTCTATTGGCTTAATATGCCTAAGGATGTTCATGAGTATGTCAGTAGTTGCACTGAATGTCAGGAAACCACTCCAAATGATCATACATCCTTAACTTTCTCTACAATAGCACCCAACTGGAGTAAAATGTTAGTGAAATTCCTAAAGACATAGGAGCATGAGGACGGAATCATTTTAGCAAGGAAAGGATCCCTAGAAGAAATTAGTAAGGACTACGTTATCATGGGGAGACAATTATTCAAGAGAGGAAAGGATAATCAACTATGACTATGTGTACATGAAGGAGAGTACTTACCCATATTAGAAATGGCACATGCAGGTGCCGCAAAAGGACATTTCTCAGCCGAAAGAACTGTAAAAATGATCCTCTTTGCAGGCTTGTGGTGGCCAACTCTACATATGGATGCAGGCACCTACGTGTGAAGTTGTGAGACATGCCAAAGAGCTAAATATCCTATCAGATGAGATGACATGCCATTGAGACCTATGGTTTGCACGAGAGCCTTTTCCAAATGGGGTATTGATTTCATAGGACCCATTAATCCACCAACCAAAGGATCACACGTTGAATACATAATAGTAGCAACTGATTACCTGACTAAATGGGTAGAGGCAAAAGCAACTAGAAAAAGTGATGCTCAAACCACAGCTAAGTTTCTTTTTTAGCATATCTTTACTCGCTTTGGACTACCTATAGAGATAGTGAGTGATCAAGGAACACATTTCATTGACAAAATGCTATCTTGCCAATTGATTTTTTAATGCCTACTTTGAGAGTAGCCCAACAGTATGAATGGACAGGGCATGAATTGTCCAATCAACTTGAACAAATTGAGAAGCTACAGGAGACTAGAATACAAGCTATTGCTGGAATTTATGTAGCGAAAAGAAGACAGAAAGCATATTATGATGCGCACATCAAAGATAAAGGACTAAAAGAAGGAGATTCAGTCCTGGTGTATACTTTGAAGCAACACACCAAGAAGCTACAGAAACGCGGATATGTACCTCTAATAATCAATAGGATTTCAACAAGTGGAGCTGTCAACATAGCTACAATGGATGGAGATATACTTCCGAATTACATAAGTGGTTGTCGAGTAAAACGCTACATGGAGCCATTGACGGATCAAATGTTAGCACGACTTGTAGGGGCACAAAATAGAAAAAAAGAAGAAGAGAGAATTTGAGAAGAGGCAAGGCATGAGGCCCTAGAGCATATCAAGAAACAAAAATAGTGGATAAGGCAAAGGGATGAATGATATTTACAAGGAGAAGAGCTTATTCCCATGGCCAACTATCAAGTTCACCAATCCAACACAAACAACCTCAGCATATCCCAACCATATTTAAACCTAGGGATTGGTACTACAGAGTATCAGCTAATAGATGCATTGATAGACTCGGGGGCATCACTCAATTGCATACAAAGGATGGTCATCACGCACCTTCAAACGACCATAACACCAAATAAAGCACACATGATAGGCATTGGGGGCCAAGTCATAGAACGCATTGGAGAAGCCATGATATCTCTCCACCTAGGAAATTCCACTATGGAGCAACGAGTTCTGGTTTCTAAAGACGAGGATTTAATAGAAAACATGATCCTAGGACAAGATTGGATTATTGAAAATGAAGTGAGCATTCACTTAGCTCAAGGATACATATCAGCCAAAATAGGGCATAAGGAAATCTTCAGCTTGTTGGAAGAAAGATCTCCTTGCATGCATGAAGCCATCAAGTCTAAGAAAACAACCCTAGAAGAGGAATTGAAAAACGAATCAATCAAGAGTTCACCCAAGGAGTGCCCTAAGAAAGGATTGACTACCAATACCAATGCATCAGTTGATGAGGTGGATTCATCCCCCATGAACGGTGAATCCAAGAGAAATTGTGAAGATAATGCTCCTAAAGTTTCCTACAACAAGGGAGGACCATCCATGTGGAAGTCCACCATCCAATTATCACAACCAAGAAGTGCTCATCTACACTGGGTCTACAAGGATCGAATGAGGGAAACAAAAAAGTATACACCGATATAGGTCACTCATCTGATGGAGACAAGGAGAAACAACGAATTCTCTTCATTACAATCGGGACCAAAGAGACTTCTGAGAGTATGGCTTCCAAAGTCATTAGTAGAAGCCCAGAAAACACGGCAACACATATGGATTCCGAAAAAGATCAGAGAGATTGCAAGTCAAGAGATAGACAAGAAAGAAGACAAATTACACCAACAAAGCAGGACCATGAAGCTAGACAAGATTCTCCAAAGGCACCAAAGAAACATGATATCAACCAATCAAACTACAAAAAAGAAAGAGGAAAAACCTAGAGCACAACAAAACCAAGAGAAGAAGAAGCCTCACAGACCAACCAGAAAATGGATGTGGAGACCCAAGAGGCTGCACGAACAGGAACAACAAATTCAACAGGAGTCTAATTGCACTCATGAAGAGTTGACTGCACCTAAAGTATGCATGTCAGGGCCACACTCCGAGGCCATGCATTCAGCATATGATGTGTTTAACAAAACTAGTGGTGCACATTTCCCACTAGGGAATAGATCATAGATTCTACTTCCCTAGGAATGAACCTACTATGTAAATAAATAAATGCTTCGGCTAAACTAACTCTTGTTTTCTTTTAGGAATATAAATGAAAAGATATATGGTAAGAGATCTTACTTACTTAAGTAAGGGGAAACGGAGTGACGCAATGCACAACATGTCACTAAGATACACATCACTAACAACATGCCTTCTATAAAAATCTAGTGCTCTCCTTATTACAAGTGCAGATGGCTTTTGAAGACTTTGAAGCGACCATTCAAGAGGAGATGTTGGAATTTTCCCTACAGAGCGTGACAAAGGCAAAAGGTCACTAGTTTCGGAAGGATCAACTTGCTCGGGACTACCTGTTCTTGGTAACAATTAAAATTATGGACACGGACCATCAGTTCCCAGTGATGTCCCAAGATTTCAAAGTAGTGCATGAACTTCCATCCACTGTAGACATTATGAAGAAAGCTGGTATTCAGAAATACTTTGAACTCCCAATCTACAAACTAGATTTCTAACGTTGCACACAAGTAATGAACACCTTACAACTGGCTTTGCATGATCCATTAGTACCTAAAGCAACAGTCCTAGATGTAGCAGGCAAGTGGGTCATCATACAATTCACCCATGACCTAATTAAATAAGCTTTCAGGTGGGAAAAAGACGGAAATACCATATTGAAGGAGGAAATCCAGGGGGCTAAGACCCGAAGGTTTACGGATATCAATCATATTGATATAGAAGAGGAAGTACGACTTATTCACCAACATTTTTTGCTTTCCAAACATGCACAGATATACTGCTCCACAGAAGATCATATCGCAAATACTATCCCATGCCATCATACAAATAGGGAATCAAGTTAACATGACTCCATACATTCAAGAATGACTCTTAGAAGCAAAGAAACAGTGGAATCATAAGAAGTTCTTGGATGGAAGCATTGCCTTAACAATACTGATCTATCATGCTTTGGGCATTAGGGAACATTTGAAAGAGATGCCCTCATCTGAAGCAATGGCTAAGTATGCAAAGATTGCCACGGTTCCAAGGAAGAAGAAAGGAGTCAAGATAATAGAAGAAGCTGAAACGAGCTTCAAACTAAGAATGAGAGGTACCAAAAGGTTACGGGAGATGATGCATGCAGAAGTAGAAGCTCCAGCTACAAAGAAGGCACATGTACTTCCAAGAACCAGGCTTGAAGAAAATCCACCCATTACGGAGGAGGAATTAACAAAGGCAATGGAAGCAACTCACCAATATTTGGAAGGTCAGGCAAAACCTAACTGTTCAAGGACATCATTACCGATAGACGGTTAGAGACAATGAACAATGAAAATGACTGACCAAGGTTCATAGATATAGAGAATTGGGATTGATGAATTCTAGCTCATCATCAGACACACCAGAAGAACAAGAAACATCTGTGTTGAATGTGGATATTAGAAGTAATTCAAGGGATGATGGTCAATGGGAGGAATTAAATCAAATAAACGATGACTTTGGCATGGAAGGCACAAAGATCGATTAGATGCCTGATAAATGACAAGTCAGGAAGCATCTCAAGAGGGAATTCATATAATCAAACTGAATGAGGCATCGAACATCCAAATCAAAGAGACTCTTCTAGCGGGAGAGGTCCTGGTAAAGAACCCCAAAGAAGAAAAAGTAGAAGACACAGTAAAAGAACCCACAACCTTCACACCAATAAGGGTAGTAGCCAAACCCTCGCTGTTGGATGTCCCATTTCAAGGAAGTGCTACCAAATCGACCAATAATGAAGAGGAAGTAAGAGACCAAGAAGTACATCTCCAAATAATACAACCTCACAACGAGACGATACATGTGGAACAAGGAAGAGATGTACGAAGGGGGGAAGAACCAAGCATTCCCAAAACTTGGTTGAACGTGGATGTAGCTCAACTCAAGCTAGTAGTACGACAAATGATACAAACTTCTATGGATACTCAACAGCTAATGCTTGAAGCTGATGCCGACTATGATAGGGCAATGCGAGAGAAGAATCAATTCCAGGAAATAGGTGAAAACCTATCGGCCAAATTAATTCAAGCGCAAAGGACAATTTTAGAAAAAGAGTCAAAAACCAACGAGGCCAAGAATAAATGTGACACATTAGAAACGAAGAAGGAGATCAAAGAATAAAACAACTCAGTGAAGAACAAAGCTCATAAAGAAAAGAACAACCCTCTGCCCAAAGCCTCGCAGGGGCACGTATCAGGCGAAAACACCGAAGAACCAGGTCCTGAGGAATGGAAATAAAGAAAGATAACAACTAGGACTTTTCATGGGAGGTTGCACACAGCTTCCTCATCCACCAGGTGCATGCGGTGGAAAGCAACGAACAAGGGAGACAGTACACAAAGGATTCTTCATCAGATAAGATAACCAATTGTCTGAGAATTCTAGATGCTTCTCCCTCCACTAGATGCGTGCAATGGAAAGAAATGCATTAGTTCCTAGAGGATGACAAAGAAGATTTAAGAACAGGGCCTTTGAAATGTAATGATAACTTAGAAGAGAGCAAAGGCCTGCAAAGTAAGGTGTGCAACGGGAAAAAGTAAACAGGCTCCAAGCAATACAATAAGTTTAGATATATGAAGACAAAGACATATTAGAAGACCAAAAGTTAGAAAGAGGCAGAGGCTGAAAAGTTGAAGAGAGTGACTCAGAATATCACATTCTTAGCCATTGATGGCATATGTGACAGCCCGACTTAATACAACAACCCAGATTTATGATATAAGGAATACCAAGGGGATTACAGAAGCAAAGGACTAATTTCTGACAAAGTAATAAATTTTCTGACAAACCTTATCGCTTCTTCGACCACTAGGTGCGTGTATTCAAGAGCCATAGACAAGCTTCGGAAAAGAAGCAAAGCCTGACAAGGGACCACAGAGACAAAGAGGGGGAGAGTGTTGCAGAGAAAAGAGGCACAAAAGAGGAGCCCCAAAATTTTCAAATTAATGGGCATAAATTTCTTCTTCAAAATTCTAAGAGATTCCCTCAAAACTATTTAAAGGCACTAGAGGAGTCCTCTAGATGCATAAGCCCAAATGCTTGTAACATACTTCTTGTAAAATAATAGGAAGTTAGAGATTAGTCAATAAAGTGCCGGTCTCATGTGTGAAAGGACCATTTTTAGGGCACATGTATATAAGTCACTCTGTGACTCTTTGTAAACACTTTTTGCCATTGTGAAGAAGGAGAACTAGATTTCGAATTTGCTTCTTCCCTACTAATTTTCCTCTTCTCTATGATCTTTTGTGTGTGTGTGATGCTTGAAATGTGTGTGTAAGACTGTTGTCTATCCCTCCCCATCACTTTTGAGCTATTGTAGTGTGTGTGTGAACTAATACAAGTTGTGGAGCAAGTATAGGTGTTTCCCGCCATTCATTGTTTTGACCATAACTTGAAGAGCGGTTGTTAGATTCGAGTGGAAATAGTAATAGATGCACCTCATCGAGAGCTTCAAAAAGAACCCACTATTGGCCATATTCAGAGTTCGGAGCTGAGAGAATCATTTGAATTTGTGCTTATTGTTGTAAGTGGTATCACGGCAAACATTTCCAGAGATTTAGTGAGTTGGAGAGGTAGTTTAGTCTTTTCATGTGCATTGTAGTTGAGCCACTTCACTTTCCATTACGTGTGCACGCGTCCTCATACACTTGGTTCATGTGGTTCCTCAGATTGATAATTAAACGTGTATCGATCCACCACTATACGCACTTGTGGGGCAAATGAGATCTAGTCTCTTTGACACAAGTCCCTAAGACCTCATGACTTAGGTACACACTTGTATATACGCCTATAACCCTAACGGGTTACACATCTTTGTACATTCTAGTGGTAATACATTCAGTATTGTGTGTTGTGCTCCAAGCTTCTTCTTCTTCCTTATGTTGTTCGTGCTTTTGTAGATGTCTAACGCCAACATATATCCATTTAGTTCAAATGGACTTTTTGCCTAGAGGCCAATCACATGAAAACCAATACCATTCTTCATAATAGCATCATACTCTGATTCCATAGCCTGAGCCATCCAATTTTCTAAACTTTGTGTGTCAACAATAGAAATAGTCTCATTCTCATCACAAAGACTAGAGGCAGCCATTGCATAGCAATCTCATGTAAAGGAAGCACTATGAGAGCCTGATTCAATGAGTATGATATGAAAGAGGTGCATCTAATTTGCTATCTCTCAAAGTTTGCACCAACCATTCAGGCATAGTTTTTGCATCTTCTATATCAGCCCTCTCATCAACAAGTGCATCATGTAAATGTGCACAAAAATGGAATGATTTGCATCATCATGTGGAACTTATAAAGGCTGAGAGATTGCCTCATTTGGACTGCTACTTGATTGTCCACCTATAAAAAGAGGTAGGAAAGTGCCATACACATCCTTGGAGCTAACAAATGTCTCCTTAGTGTCTAAAAGTAATGGTTGAATTGCATCTTCTACAAAAAAAACATCACGGCTAATCAAAATGTGTTTATTCCATGGATGATATACATGATCGCCTTTGCTTTCATAACTATACCCAACAAAAATACATTTCATTGCGTTATCATCCAATTCCTTTTGATGCCATGGAATGAAGCTTTTTTGAAATCCTAATCGCCTCGAGTATGATCACCAATTTCATGCGATTCTGAGATTGTGACTCATGGGGTGTTGACGATGCCCTTGATGAAGCAACAACCTGCTCTGATACCAATTGTTGGATCTTGAGGTTTGTGGAAGCATACAAATAACACAAGGAATAACAAGAATCTTGGAGCACAACACAACACTAAATAAATTTCCAAGTGAATGTACAAAGATACGTCACCCATTAGGGTTATAGGCATATATACAATTCAAGGGATAAAAACCTCCTAAAGAGGGGAAAAGTGCCCCGAGGGTCTTGAGTGTGTTCACAAACATCACTACCAAAATACATCAACATGAAGTAAGTCAAAAAATATTTTAATTCCTTACTTCAAGTAAATAGGTGTCTTTATGTAGAGAGTACGCATGTGTCCTTATATAGAGTTGGAGGAGGCTCTCCAAAATACATCAACTCCATTTTGGAGTGGTTGAATGTTGCAGAGCTCCACCAAGTGTTGGAGTAGAACTAGAGCTAGAGTCTTCATGAACATGTCTGCAAGGTGCCCTTAAGAGGTATATTGCTCTAGCTATTTAGCTTCATATGTAGATAATTGGATAACCATTTATCTATTAGGTAGCTATTCAAATGTATAGATGGATAACTATTTAGCTAACAGGAAGTTATTTAGCTAGATAGGTAGATAGCTAGATAACTATTTAGCTAGATAGATAGTTCGATGGTTATTTAGCTTTAGGTATTGGATATTTAATTAGCTTCATAAGTAGATAGTTGGATAACTATTTAGCTATTAGGTAGAAAATAAATGCATAGATGGATAGCTAAGTGACTACTTAGCTAATAGGAATCTATTCATGTTGACAGGTAGATTGGTGGATAACTATTTAGCTAACATGAAGATATTTAGCTATCTAGTTAGATAACTATCTAGCTATTTTGTAGCTAAATAGCTAAATAGGTAGATAGATGTCTAATTAGCTAATATGTGGCTAGTTGGATAACTATTTTTCTATTGGATAGCTATTAAGCTAAATAGGTAGACAACTTGATAACTATTTAGATAGAAAGCAAAATATTGATACATTGATACTTAAAAAGCGATTGGGAAGTATGGCAATAGATGATTGTTAGCTCAATTCAAGATGAATAGAAGCTATATATAGCTATTTAGTGACATCACAAATTGCACATAGAAACAACTTATACTCAAAAAGTGATAAGGAGCCACAACCATGGATAAAATGTAATATTGTTAATATGTTTGGTACTTAAAAGAATTAAGAATCCATTACTAAATATTGTTAGGTTAATACTCAAAAGCTAATAACAACACTATATTTAATCAATTCGACAAGATTAGCTTCATCAAATTTGAATGCACCATTCAAGCATCCAAAGAATGTTTGTCACATATGTTGTGGTATTGCAGTACCACATTCACCTAAACAATTGAATAACATACAACAATGTGGTGCAAAAAAAATGTAATGATATTAATCGTTGCATCGCATAAGGTGCACCAAAAACCTCACACTCTCCTCAATACTCAAACCACATGCTATGCACATGGGTTAAACACTCAATAAGAAGGATGATGGAAATTGTGGGGAAGGTAACAACAATGAGGGGAACATTTCATGCGACTCGAGCATGCTTAACATGTTGTTTACAAATGATAGATTTTGATTCGCATTGTTGAACTGATCCTCTTGAAGCTTTTATTTAGCTTGTGTATGCAACAATCCACGTGATCAATATTCAACCTTTCAAAAATCTTCCAACCAATATCAATAGAGCTTAAACTACCTCTAGTTCGGGCACCTTGTCATTTGCATCTTGTTTAAAAACTCCAAATTAACAGTATATATCTACATTTGTGTGTCCAACTAAATCTTCCTCTCAGGAGCCATTCCCACATCACCTTTCAATTCCTCTAGATCTTCTTGTAACTTTCTTCTCATCTCAATGATTGTTGTACTCACTTTAGACTCGACTGCCTTCGATACCTTGGCTTGATCCAAATTAGACTTGACTCTATCCAACTCAAACTTTTCATTATCAACTAACATAAGCTTAGTACACTCCACCTGCCTAATGGAAGCAAGTGCCCTACCTTGCAGAACATGTAACACAACTACATCTTGTTTTTGTTCTTGCAAGGCATCCACTAGAAGGCTCTAAAATCTGTGAAGCTTCATCATTCAAAAAGTTATAAAACCTTTGCATCTTCAATTGCAGTGTACCCATCTTTGTACATTTTTCAATAGATGCTTCTATAGCTACAAACCACACCATCTAATACATAGCTAGAGTTGTCAATGTTTGTGTAGTAGTGCAGTTCGCAAATGCAAATTCTCTCATTAACTATATTGAGAATTCATAATTTATTGTTATCTCTTAGTACACCTTTGGATGCAATACCATCACTCCATCATATAACTCTCACTTGATATGTTTCAACTTCATTTTTCCCTTGATTCGAGTTACTTTGAACACAGACAACCAATTTGCCTCACTAATTTGCCTTTCTATACTAGTGATAGAGAGGCCACACATGGCGTTGAATGTTACACTTATGTGTTCCTCAAGTAGCTTGGATGTGAACCTTTTTCCTTATACATGGGTAATTTTTATTCTAGTGTTGGCTAGAGATTTTTTTCTCCATGTTACCACATACATGATTCACGCATATGTGGTCGTACTTTGTACTTAGGGGAAAAATTATTTAGGCTTTTTTTATTTGAGGATTGCAAGCCAGTTTGCACACCAATTGAAACAAGATTTAGGTTCTCAATTGACGATTCTAGTGATGCATTTGACACTTCTCTTTATCAGCAAGTTGTGGGATGTCTTATATATGCATGTTATACAAGGCTGGATATATAGTATGTAGTTTCCTAATTGATTCAATTCATGCATAGCCCTCACGCTAAGCATTCGCAAGCAGAGAAATGTGTGTTTAGATATCTCAAAGGCACTTTGAGCTTAGGTTTCTTTTATGGAAGAGATATTCAGCCATACTTGCATGCTTTTATAGATAATGATTGGGTTGATTGTTATGATACTCATGTGTCCACTAGTGGTATTTGCTTTTTTCTTGGAGACTCATGCATATCTTGGTTGAGTAAGAAGCAACCTATAGTGGTGACATTGAGTTGTGAAGTTGAGTACAGGAAAATTTTCATAGCTACAATGGAGTGTATATGGTTGAGACACCTATTGATGGATCTTTGCATGGAGATTGATGTTGCTATGCATATTCTCACTAATAGTCAGAGTGCATTGGTTTTTGCATGAAACCCAATGTTTCATGCATGGACCAAACATATTGAGGTGCATTATCACTATGTGAGAGAGCACCTTCATGCACCAGATATTGATTTGGTATATGTGCCCACACAAGATAATGTAGCACACATATTCACCAAAGCTCTTCCACAGGAAAAGTTTGGAGATTTTTGCAAAGCTTTAGGCTTATTACCTTGTGGGGACTGATCTTTCACTCCTTGTATGTCTTTACATCATTTGCTCTAGGGGGGTTTGTTACACTTATGTGTTCCTCGAGTAGCTTTGATGTGAACCTTTTTCCCTATACATGGGCACTTTTTACTCTAGTGTTGGCTAAAGGTCTTTTACCCATGTTACCACATACATGATACACTCATATGTGGTGGTACCTTTTACTTAGGGATATTATTCAGCTCTTACTTTTGTTCTAATCATCATCAATAGAGAGAGAGAGAGATTCGAGACATCCATCTTCTCCATGTGTCTTGCTGCATTTGTGATCCTTTTGTGTGCTTCTTATGTGTCTCTCACACTTCTACACACACCCAACATTGAATTCTTCTTTTTATTGGAAGAATATGCTATGGTTTAGCACCTTTGAATATATTGGATATAACCATATGCATCAACAATGTCAATTATTGGTCATAAATGCAACCAAGAATGTCAAGATTCACTAATGAGTTGAATAACTCCTATCAATGAGGGTTTTGCCTTGTCCATTGCTTGCACTCCAGCATCAGAATCCTAACTGATGATGCCTCTCCTCTGTCAAAAACACAAGCTCTTATATTATAACCAAGGAGAATAACTCCTAATCATGGTCATGCAAGCTCCTAAATGATGCATGCATGCATGGGATGCTAGATGCAATAGAAAACCATTCTTTTGAATTTTTCATACCTGCTCACACTCATCCGTAGTGTTTCTTCTTCACCTTTGTTTGACAGAACAACTTCTTTTGTGGTAGCTTTCTCCCATGAGTGAAGAAGTCATTGAGATCTTGTACATTCCAGTGCCTCAGTCTCCATGGATAGCTAAGTCTACAAGACATGACGCATAATGAAATTACCTTCGACATTCATGTCATGACACCTTGCCTTTCACATGAGTAATGTAGATATTCAAAAATCATTTTCATGATTTTCAAATATCTACATGAATGATTGTATGTTGAATAGAGGAAAAGTTAAACTTAGCTCTCTCATATTTCAAAAAGCTTTTGAAATAGGTAAATCACAATGCACATAAAAGTGGTAAATATTCCTAAAAACTGCTTAGGTTAACATGATTTCACACATTAGGGGAGGATTCATAATCCTTGCCTTCATCTACGATTACATGGGCATGTCCTTTGAAAGAAGAAGCCTCTAGTCCACTCAAAGAGAGACTGACTCTTGAGGCTCAACCTATAAGACACTATCTACATACTCATCATATTCTTCCCTAGTAACCTATCCTTACCCTTGTTTGCATACAAAAATTGAAGTATTAAATGCCTCTTCCCAATAATAAAATGGCATTTTACCTTGATTGATCATGCACCTTGCTATTTCCATAGTATGCGTATTCTTCCTCTCTACCACTCCATTTTGTTTGGGGGGGGGGGTGTATCTACATGTAAAGTGTCTCTTTATGCCTTGTTCTTGTAAGTACCTAGTGAATTTCTTGGAGCAATGTTCTCTCCCTCTATCAAGCCTTAGAGGTTTCACTTCATTACATGTTTCCTTTTCTACCTCATTTTTGAACCTTTGAAACATAAGAAAGACATTTGAATTCTCTTTGATTATATAAATCCATACTTTCCTTGAGAAGTCATCAATGAAAGTCACCAAGTACCTTGCTCCTCCTAAGGATGCCTCTTTTCTAGGTTCCGAACATTTTTATGTATTATCTCCAAGGTCTTCTTTTATCTGAAGGTGCTCCTCTTGAAGGGATGTCTAGCTTGCTTATCTAGTTGGAAAGCATCACAAAACTCATGCATAGATTGACCTTAAAATTTAGGAAGTCCACTTACCAATCCTGCCTTTCTCATGCTTTTAAGCTTTAGGATATTCACATGCTCTATTCTCTTATTTCAAAAGCCAAATTCTACAATCCTCCTATTTCCAAACATCACATAACATACTTGGCTATGTGGAGGGTCACGTTTAGTGTGAATAGTCTACCTTTTTTCCTGAATTTGGCTACAAATTTGTTCCCATCCTTCACAATACATCCTTTTTCATTGAATATGACCTACAACGATCTCTCTACCAATTTTCCTATAGATTCAAGTTCCTAGTAATTGAAGGTACATTAAAAGCTTGTTACAATATCAAGGAAGATTTTGCATCACCTAGTTGAATGTCACCCACATGCTCTATTTCATGTTCAATGTTGTCTGCTATTTCCACATAGCATTTAGATTTAGGAACTTGCATATCTTCCTTGAAATGACATACATCTTGAATCAATATACCATTTTTGTCCATGTTACCCATATCATAATCATGTCTCATAGCTAGGAGTTGTTCATTACCTGATTCTTTTCTTGTGATGCTAGCATAATTCCCTTGATTATTTTTTTATCCTCCTTTTCCATCCTTGAGCCAACAATCAAATGCAATATGATTAGGTTTCCCACAATTGTAACAAATGATACATTTGTTTGAATTGGAACCATTGCCTTTCCCTTTGGTTTTGGATTTGGATTTGGAGTCATCATATGAACCTTCTACTTGATCCTTGATTGCTTTGCTTTACCCTTACCGACCTTGCCCTTATTGGCTCCTTTTCTCTTCCTCTTATTGGTATAAGGAACCTGGCTATGTGCATATTTACCCTTTGGAGAATCTCCCATGGCTACCTCTTCTACCACAAGGTGAGGGATAAGCTCTTCTAAGGAAGGTATAAGGGTCTCCATATAAAATGATGGTGATAAAGGGCTTCTGTTTGTATTCCCCTCTCAGACTAGTAAGGGTGATTTGGACAATGTTCACCTCATCCACTTTGCGATCAATGGGTGCAAGTTGATCTCTTAACTCTTTCACTCTTAAATTATAATCCACTATTGATTGGCCAATTGCCTTCTTTAGGGTATGGAGTTCATTCTTGAGGAGCATCTTTCTACTTCTAGTTGAAGTCGCATAGTGCAACAGCCTAAGAATTACGACCACCATGTGCTATAGAGATGACTCTCCTCCCAACCTTGTGCTTGTATATATAGCTGCTTGAATCAACGAGGACCACAAATGTAACTAGAGTCCACAAGTGCATGTGCAATCTCCTCCACTCCTTTGATATCTACCACTAGAGTCTACTAGTGGTTGGAGTGATCTCGACCACTGCTTTACTACCTTCCACTAGAGTCCACTAGTGGTTGGTGTACTCACCTCTCGAGTTAAGTCCACTGGTCTCAAGTTAACTCACGTTAACTTGAGTTAGAAGGCTCTAGAGCTCTTTGGGCAAAACTCCCTCCCCATGCTCCCCATGGGGATTGAACCCAAGACCTCCTCCTTCACAACCATGAGACTTAACCACTAGGCTAAGTGGATCACTTGAATATGAGAGCACATGAACTTATGCTTGAGTCTATTCTTGAGATCTTTGGTCCTACAGACAAGCGACCAAACGGTATCGGATTTCAGATCTGTCTAAAGCGGTCGGATCCCTAGACCATAGACTTACTTTATTACATTCTTCCCCCCTTGGAAAAGATTATTGTCCTCAAAAATGGATCTATATACATACTGTAGGCATCCCCCAAGCCTCATGTTCTAAAACTGGAAGAACATGGTCATGTTCTAGAACTGGAAGAACATGTCTTATCTCTATGGTGGCGTCCCTACCCAAATGATTCAAAACACTGTCTCGTTTGCACTTTGATAAATTGATCAAAGTTCAAAGTAATGAATGATTAATAAAGGTGGATTTAAAAATATCTTTGGCTAATTCACAGTTTTTGGATGTGCGATCTCAACACAAACATGTGAATTAGGTGGATTCTAATTACTAGTCCATTTCTAGGCATAACTGGTGCATGGAATTAGTAATGAAGTTGGGATTCTTATCCCTTGCAAGACTTTGAGAACTCTTGATTCACTTGAATTTGATTTGGAGCACTTAAAGTTTGGTTGTCTCAAACATCTAACTTGGATGTTTGTACAATGGTTTACTTTGATCCAACATTTACTTGATGTTTTCACTCTGCTAGAGGACTAATTTGTCCTAATGAGTTTAAAAATCCTATGTAAACTGTAAGAGAAAGTTACCATTTCCTTTAAGTCAACCATTCTATAACTTGCCCAATACAAATTCGTAATCAAATTTGTCCAACTTAGGAAACTTGTCTTAAAGACTAGTTTTTAGCTAAAAGTTCTTGGGAATTGTCAATTTGCTGAGAAATTCCTAACTTTTCTATTCTAGTGTATACTGGACACTAAAAAATCATTTATGCTATAACTGGAAGCAAACTCAAATGAATAAGTTAATCTTGAACTTCTCATCTTTCAAAGTTTGAAAAGGTGGTTGTACAGAACATCTGTCTAGGATGTTTAATTTAGTTACTTGAGTCTATCCGACGAACCTTAATCTTTTTTTAAAGGAATCAGATACCATATCTGAGCCAATTCTAAAAGATTTGGAAAGCAGAAAGAAATAACTAAAACTCTATTCAACCAATTTATTCTTTGAAGACATGTAAACTTGCTATGAGTCAAACTCTAGATGACCAAGGACTTTAACTTTTCAAAGATCTATTTCAACAGGGATTTGAAGCATTTTCTTTATCTTTAAGAAAATAAGCTGGATTCTCAAAAAGATTCAAAGCAACTCGAAAACATCAACCAACCACAAGATACTAGTATGGTAACCAACATCAGTGTGTCGACCCACTGAAGTTGTATTGACGAGTTTAGAATGTGAATAATGCTTCACTAGAGACTAAGTTCATGTCACATTTAATCTTTTCATTTGAGGAATTAGTCTCTGTTCTGTTGCAGGAAGATCAGTCCAGGCAGAACAGGTCCATTATGCGTGTTGCAGATCAAGCTTTCCTGGCTAGTCAGAAGGGCAAAGGAAAATGGAGCTCTTCTACTAGTAAGCGGAAATTTGCAAATGCTGCACAATCAAAAAACCAGGATAAAGATGAGAAGAAATCAGAAAAGCAGAAATTGTTGTGCAAGTACTGTAATGGAAATGATCATATTATAAAGAACTGTCCAAAACTGGCTGCTAAAGAGGCAAAGAAGAAAGAGGCTGGAATGGTTGTTGCAGAGGCCTCTATACCAAAAACAGAGTCTGCAAATCTTGTGCAGGAAGAAGAATGGGCGTTTACTACTGTCTGCAGTTTTGACCCATCTTCTCATGATCAGTGCATGTCTGCAGTAGACTCAGATGTTTGGTACTTTGACAGTGGGGCGACCAAACATATTACCTCACAGCGTAGTTTCTTCTCTTCAGTCGAGCCTGCCCCTACAGGGAATACTGTCACATGCGCCAATAACTCCTCTTATCCTGTTATGGGAGTTGGTAAGATCATTTTGACTACTGCTGATGGTAGTTCTTTCACTTTGTCAGATGCTTTATTTGTGCGAGGGATCAAAAAGAACCTGTTATCAGTTTCTGCATTAGCCAAGATTGGCTTGGTTATGAAATTCGTTGATGGCAGGTGTACAGTCCATGATCTCTCAAATGGCGATGTGATTATTGCTTCTGGCATTTTATGTCATGGGCTGTATAAGCTCATAGACTATGAAAGATCTGTGAATGATTCGGCATGTGCAGTTCATGATTCTCAGGCTATGTCAGATGCAAAGCTTTGGCATGCACGCTTTGGTCATCTGAATTTTGCTAGTTTGTTACGCCTACAGAAATCTGAAATGGTGTCCTCTTTGCCCAAACTTGATGCACCTCGAAAACATGTTTGTGAAGGTTGTATTTTGGGCAAAATGCAGCATTCTTCGTTTCCAAAAGATGGTTCAGTTCGGGCTACGCAGAAATTGCAGCTTGCACATAGTGATGTTTGTGGTCCTATGCAGACACCCTCTTTTGGAAATTACCTTTACTTCGTGACGTTCATTGATGATTTTTCCAGGCATGCATGGGTATATCCACTCAAAGCAAAGTCCGAAGTGTTCATGTGCTTCAAACAGTTTTTGGTTTTGGCTGAAAATCTATCAGCATGTAAAATGGGCACCCTCCGTTCTGATCGAGGGGGGGAATATATGTCTTCAGATTTTAATGCATTTTTGGCTGAACGTGGGATAAAACACCAGTGTACAGTGCCGTATACACCTCAACAAAATGGAGTTGCTGAACAAAAGAACAGGTCACTCATGGAGATGGCGAGGTGCATGGTCAAAAGTCAGGCTTTACCACATAGTTTCTGGCTTGAGGCTGTCATATGTGCAGCATATGTACTGAACAGGTGTCCCACTAAAGCGTTGCAGTCTATCACTCCATATGAGGCTTGGCATGACCGCAAGCCATCTGTTGCTCATCTGCGTGTTTTTGGTTGTTTGGCATATGCATTAGTGCCTGAACAACATCGCAAAAAATTGGATGATAAGGCAGTAAAATGTATTTTTGTTGGGTACAATTCTTAAAGTAAAGGCGTTTAGTCTGTATCATCCACAGACTAAACGCATTCTGGTTAGCCGTGATGTTGTCTTTGTGGAAGATGCTATTCAGCCATTGCTTTCATGTACTAAGGAGACATCTGTTAGCTCCAAAGACATGTATGATACTTTGATGCCTCTTTTTACAGGTGGACAGGCTAGTGCTGGTCCTAATGAGGCAACTTCTCAGCCTTTGCAGGTTTCATATGATGATGCAGATCATGCCATTTCTGATGCAGATTTACATGATGCACTTGTTGATGAGAGAGCTCATATTAAGCAGGCAAAAACTATGCCAAAATGGCTGGTGCAGACTTTGCGTGACAGCAAATTAGATGCACCTTTGTCATATCGTACTCGTTCAGGCTCTCATAGTGCCTCCTTTGCATCAGATTGCTATGCTATGGCTGCATCTAGTCTCTGTGATGAGAATGAGCCTGTTTCTTTTGATGAAGCACAAAATTCAGAAAATTGGATGGCTGCTATGCATTCTGAATATGATGCTATAATGAAGAATGGTACATGGTCTTTATGTGACTTGCCTCCTGGCAAGAAGGCCATTGGCACTAAGTGGGTATACAAGTTGAAGCGTAAACCTGATGGTACAGTTGATAGGTATAAGGCTAGGCTTGTTGCAAAGGGTTATGCACAGGAAAGAGGCATTGATTTTGATGAGACCTTTGCACCTACATGCCGTATGACTACTGTTCGGAGCATTTGTGCACTTGCAGCCCATCATGGTTGGAATGTACATCAGTTGGACATTAAAACGGCATTTCTGAATGGTGACTTGCATGAAGAAGTGTATGTTTTTCAGCCCCGTGGCTTTGTGCAGAAAGGGCATGAAAACCAGGTTTGCAGGTTAAAGAAGGCATTATATGGTTTAAAGCAAGCACCACGTGCTTGGTATGAGAAGATACATGCCTATCTGATTGCACATGGTTTTGAGAACATTCCAACTGAAAGCACCTTATATGTTAAACGTGCTAATGATGTGCTTCTGATCATTGTTGTCTATGTTGATGACATGTTGCTCACTGGTCCTATTGAGACACATATTGCTGATTTTAAGGCTGATTTGCATGCCTCATTTGAGATGTCTGATTTGGGGCATTTGCATCACTATTTGGGCATTCAATTTATGCACGTTGATGGTGGAATGGCTTTGTGTCAAACGAAATATATTGACACATTATTGCAGCGTTTTGGCCTTGAAGACTGTAAGCCTATTGCCACTCCTATGGAGACAGGTTTACGATTGAGTCTTCATGATGTTGGAGATGCATTTGATGTTGTTCTCTATCAGCAGGCTGTTGGATGCTTGATTTACTTATGCATTACTCGGCCAGATATTCAGTTTGCTGTCTCACAGATGAGCAGGTTTATGCATTGCCCAAAAGTCACGCATTGGAAAGCGGTTAAGCGCATCTTTCCCTACTTGAGTGGTACTCTGCTACTTGGGTTGTTTTATCCCAAGGGGGGATCACTACCGCCAGATTTTCATGCTTTTTCTGACTCAGATTGGGCTGGTTGCTATGACACTCGTGTGTCCACCAGTGGTTTTTGCTTCATGCTTGGTAGCTCATGTATATCTTGGTTGAGCAAGAAGCAGCCTACTGTGGCCACTTCTAGTTGTGAGGCTGAGTATAGGGCAGCTTTCACAGCGACTGTTGAGTGTGTGTGGCTCAGACGCCTTATGGCTAATTTGGGTGTTGGCCAGTCTTCTGCCACCACCATCTTCACTGACAGTCAGAGCGCATTGGCAGTTGCGAGGAACCCTGTGTTCCATGCTCGCACTAAGCACATTGAGGTGCATTATCACTATGTCAAGGAGAGGTTCTCTGCTGGGGAGATCAGCTTGGCATATGTGCCCACGCAGGAGAACATTGTAGACCTTTTCACGAAGGCTCTGCCTAGGGAGAAGTTTGAAGCTTTCCGCAAAGCTTTGGGCTTACTTCCTTTTGTGGAGTGATTTCCACATAGTTTGGCACTTCCTTATACATGAGTGCCAGCTCCTTGTTCACCGCATCACTCCTAGGGGGGATTTGTTGATATATTTAGGTAGTGATGTGTGTGAACACTCTAGGACCATCGGGGCACTTTTTTCCCTCTTTAGGAGGTTTTTTTCCCTCGGCTTGTATATACGCCTATTGCCCTAATGGGCTACTTATCTTTGTACATTCTCTAGTAATACATTCAGTATTGTGTGTTTGTGCTCCAAGCTTCTTCTTCTTCCTTGTGCTGTTCGCGTGCTTCCGCAGACGTCTATCTCCAACACAAACTAGATCTTTACTTTTCCTAGATTGTAGGAAAGTGAGTTGATTCCCTCCAACAACTAATCCGGCCTTCATCTGAATTCAAAATCCACTTGTAGAAGTCATCGAGCACTTCAAGTGTCTATATAAAGACTTCAAATCACTTGTACATTACATGGAAGCAATATACATACACTTGTGGCCATCATTCTCTTGCTCCTTCATTTTTTTGCATCATCTTCTTCAACAATAGTAAGCTTGCAAACGTTGCTGCTCTCTTTACAAAGCTCCAAATTGGATGACTAAGCAATCATTGAAAATTTAGTCTCGTTTATGTGTATAAATTTTCAAAGCATTTGGTTTAGTGGATTGGGAAAAATATCTGTTTTTCTATCTCGAGAGTCTATCTCTACGCATTGCTGAAAAAAAGAAGGTACCACTCTTGAGTGTTAGGTTCATTCCAAAAGCGTATTTTGCGTATTTCTTGTACTCTTGTGCATTCTATACACTCAACCCTATGTGTATCACTTCTCGAAAAGGATTTTTTCCAATTGTAATCATGTTGGTTGTTATGAGCATTTGAAGTTGATTGTCTCGTCCAAACATAGTAAGTTTTTTGTGCTAGTCAATGTGCAAACCTATCTGTTTTGTATCAAATCTTTTTCCTTGATGCTCGAAAGTACATAGTGCATTTTATTGCACTTATCGCACGCCTACAAGGTCTATTTTATTCTCCATAAGCTTAAGGTTTCTCTTGTGCAGGTTGGTTGGACTGAACTTCATCACTTTGTAACTCACTTTTCTACTTCCTACAAGCTTCTCCAAGTTCTTCTAGGTTAGTCCTTGCAATTGTGAGATATATCAAACTCCCCACAATTTTCCTATACATAGTGGCATTTTCCAATGCTTCACTTGATGTAGTATCCAACTTCAAATTCTGATCTAATGTGAGCAATTGTTTGATTGATGTGTGTGTCTCTCCTCCCATCCATATATACCCTCTTGTAATCTAAACATAGCAATGTTCTGCAATAGTCTAGTGTCAACATGTCTCCATCATGCAACATTTATCCTGTTTACTACCAAGTACCTTAGGGTATCCCCCGAGCTTGGGACCTTGGCTAGCTAGCCCTTGTCCCTCACACACATGGGCTGATCCCTATGGATCAATGTCATGATCCCTATGGATCAATGTCATGATCCCTATGGATCTATGTCTAACACTCTCTCCCCCTTCTAAAGATCATTGTCCTCAATGATCAATGAGGGAAAGTACTTGTGAACCTGAGCTTCTAATTCCCAAGTAGAGTCAATAAGTGGTAATCCTCTCCAGGCTACTAGATACTCCTGAATGACATGATTGCTCGATTGTTTCTGTCTCCAATCTAGTAATCTATCTAGAGAATGACATGTGCTATCACTTTCCTACAAAGAAACAATACCCTCTATTAGATTATCCTCTCTAGAGATATACTTCCGAAGTTTATTGACATGAAACACTGGATGAACTCTGCAATTTGGAGGAAGCTCTAATTGGTATGAAACTTCACTGAACTTTTTAATTATCTTCTAAGTTCCACAAAACCTTGGTGAAAGCTTACTACACTTCCCTATGGAGAGTGGAGTAGATCTAGCTGGTACCTAAAGAAAGACACTATCTCCCTCCTCAAAAGATCTAGGAGATATCTTCCTGTCAACATACTCTTTTGCCTTATCAGCAGCTTGCAACATCTTCGCTTTAGCTATTTCTAAATTTTCTTAGAGGTTCGCTAAGAACTCTGAAGCACTAGTACATTTCTTTGGCATGCCTCTAGTACTAGGAGCATTGGGATTCATGCCATAGTTAATCTGAAAAGGAGACATACTTGTCACCTTGTGAGGCCAATTGTTATAAGCAAACTCAATTAGTGGCAAATAGCTATTCCAATTTGTTTGTCTCTTAGATACATATGCCCTTAACATGTCCTCTAAAATCTACTTGACCCTCTCGGTCTGATCATTAGTTTGAGGATGATTATCACTGCTCATCTTTAATGAAACCTTTAGTTTTTCAAATAAAAACTTCCAGAAGTGTCTTGTGAATGTGACATCCCTATCTGAAACTATGGATGTCAGTAGCCCATGCAATTTAAAGACATGCTCAATAAACAACTCCGCTACCTGTGGAGCTTCTATCGTCTCTTGTGTGGGTATGAAATGAGCCATCTTGCTCAATCTGTCTACCACAAATACAATAGTATCCCACTTTCTTTCTGTCCGTGGTAACCCGACTATGAAGTCCATTGATACACTGTCCCATTTATGATTTGGAATCTATAAAGGATCCAAAAGACCTGGTGTCTTTACTCTTTCTACGTTGTTGACTTGACACATAAAGCATTGTTGAACATAAGTGTGGACGTCTCTGGCTAATCTAGGCCACAAAAATGTTCTTCTAACAAGCTGTATTGTCTTGTCAACACCAAGATGTCATGTCCAAGGCATGTCATGGTTATCATGCATGACTTTTCTTCTCAAATCCCATGAATTTGGTACGCAAACATTTCCTTTTTGTTTGAATATTCCATTCTCCTGTGAGAAATTGGAATACGGAATGGACTTGTTTGCTCTGCTAGGTGAAGAAACAGTTGGAACTTCCCCGTGTCCTATAATAGAGTCATCACTAATGGCTCCAATAATCTGTAACAAATGTGGATCATCCACCTATGCTTGCTTTGTCTCTTGAAGCAATGAGCTTTCTAGAACTGTAAAGCTCATTTGATACATTATCCATGATAATGCATCAGCAACTATATTCTCTTTTGCTCTTCTATATAGGATTTTCATGTGAAACTCTTGCATGAGCTTAGCCCAACGAGCATGTCTGCCTCAAAGATCTGGCTGACGACAAAAATACTTAAGTGTATGGTGATCTATGTATACCTTAAAGTTTTTACCATAAAGATAATGTCTCAAACTTTAAGTGCATGCACCACGTCATATAACTTATGTTCATGCACTGGCGAGTTGCATTGTGCACTAGTTGATTTCTTCCTGTCAAAAGCAATTGGCTTGCCATCCTGGCTCAAAATGACCCTTATGGCTATGCCACTAGCATCTATCTCCAAGTCAAAGGGTTTCTATGGATCTACCATTTTGAGTATAGAAGCCTCTGAAACAGGTTGTTTCAAAGTATCAAAACCATCTTGCTGCTCTTCCTTCCATGCAAATGGAGTTGCCTTGAAGCAATTTCGTCATAGGCACTGCCATCGATGAATATGAAGAGATGAATTTTCTATAGAAATTGAAAAGTCCTAGAAATGATTGTAATTGCTCCTCTTCCTAAGGTGTAGGCAAAAGCTAGAATAATTGAGATGTTCTTGGGATCCATCTAAACCCCATCGGCTGATACCACATGCCCTAGATACTCTATCCTCAGAAGAAACAACTGAGTTTTCTCCTGATTAACATATAGCTGATTTTCTTTTAACACATTCAATACTAATCTCATATGATTTTCATGCTCATGCACAGTCCTACTATACACTAACAAATCATCAACAAAATCAACAACACACTTTCCAATAAATGGACATAAAATGTCATTCATTAACATCATAAATGTTGTTGGGGCATTAGTCAAACGAAATGGCATGAACAAATACTCATAATGACCAAATCGGGTCTTGAAAGTTGTCTTATGTACATCATGGTATCTTACTCTAATCTAATGGTAACCACTTTTTAAATCTATTTTACTAAATACAACGGCTCCACCTATAGCATCTAAAAGATCATCAATCCTAGTCATGGGATATTTATGTCTGATAATAAACTTGATGAGTGCTCGATAGTTGATGCACATCCTATAAGATCCGTCTTTCTTCTTCACTAGAAGAAGTGGTGCTGCAAAGGGTGAATAGTTGGGTCTAATCAGCCCTTTCTATAGGTACTCATCCATGAGCTTGTGGACTTCATTCTTCACCTACAAACTCATTTGAAATGGTGGTTGAGCCATTAGACTCGCTCCTGAAACCGATTTGAATCTATGTTCTATGTTCCTGTAAGGAGGCAAACCAAAAGGTAATTCTTTCAAGAACAACTCTTGGAATTTTGCTTTCACTTTCGTTGAAAGTATTGGAGCATTCCAACTAGAGTCTCCATGACTGCATAAATCCATCCTTATACATGTTGAATGCACAAAATAAAGTAAAAAAATAAAATTACAATCAATCTTAAGAAACTTGGTAGCATTTATCAATCACATCTCTTGGAGATCTGGTTCTCCACGGATCAGTAATCGCCTCCTCTCATGCTCAAACTGATAAACATGCGAAGCAAAGTCAATGATTGGTCTCTCCCTTGCTTTCCACTTCTTACTAAGGACTACATTGAAACATGCTAGTCTCGCTATCTCAAAATCCAATATGTCCTCATAGGACTAGATCTGAATAGATAGGTTAACAATGCATCGATCCCATGTTTCACTTCCCTTCCTATCTGCAAACTCTATTGTGTAGGTCTGATGGCACAATCTCTAGATTTCACCTCTTGACTAGGTGGGAACTAATGACATTATGTGTCAACCCAGTGTCAAAGAGTACCTTGACAGGCTATCTCGCCATGACTCCCCTCATGACAATGAGTTCTATGTCAGGAAATTGATATCCTTTCTATGCCAATAGCGAAAGCACAACATTTGGCATAGTTGGGACCTTCTTTGTGACCATCACGGTCACTATGGGAAATGATAATGGTGATGGGGAATCTCCAAATTCCTCATCGCTATCATCACTCCTTGTTTGAGTAGGATTTATCACTATGGTGGCCGCTATCTTCTTTTTCTTAGGATAGTCCTTGAACAGGTGCTGCCCTAAACACTCATAGCATAATCCTTCTTCCTTTATCTTCTTTTTCTACTGAGGGGTAAGTATCGACTTATTACAAGCCCTCTCAGCCAGAGCAAACACTTTTCTCTTACCTCCTACTACTGCCTTGATCATATGCACTTGCTTAGCCTCTCTAGAAGGTTGTGCACTAATTGAACCAGGAGTAGATGTGTGGAAGGATCCATTGACCTTAGGCCATGAGGACCTCTGACCCTGGAAGCATGTGCCCCTATGGCCATCCTCATAGACTAAAACCATCTCCATGGCCTATGCCAAGGACTGACATCTCTCCTCCTCACCAATGGTCTAATATTTTCACTCAGTCCCAAGATGAACTTGTGGACCTCGAGAAACTCAGGGATAGTATCAGGCACTTTAAGAAGCACCTCTCTATACTTATCCACATGCTCCTAAACTGTTTGATTCTTCTAACTTATGAAGAAACATGTGTCTAATGCTCTAGACCTCTCATCAGGTGGTACAAAATTATTATAAAACAAGATCTTGAACTGATCCTAGGTCTTGGGCTCTTTCTTATCCTATTCTATCTTACACCACCACCTATGGGTGACGTCCATAATGTCATATGTAGCCTCCTGAATCTTGTGCTTATCATCCACAATATGACACAATCAGAATCACTCTTCCGCTTGTTGAGCCACTGCTCAACGGCATCAGCAGTCTTAGCACTAGTCGAACCATGATATCTAGGCAGCTTAAAATCCTTAAGCTTCCATCTGGCTTCTCTGACTAGAATGCTATCTCTAGGGAATTTTGGAGTTTGATGCTCATCTAGAGTATCTATGTCCATCCCTCGTAAATTAGGATCATGCACCTCTTCCTCTTTCTTGGAACCACTGACGTGTGCTAAGATATCATGAAGGGTTCTCTCTAAATTGCTAGTCCTACTACTCATGGTTTGCATGGGATCTGTGGGGTTCTCTTCCATGAGTATATCTCTCCTAGAAGGGGATGATGGTCTTCAATCCATACTAGGCTATGGTCAATTTATGATTTTTTGTTTTTTTTTTGTGATTTTAGAATAGTACATTCTATGTAAACCTAAGTAAATCAATGGTAAATCACAAGCCTTTGCTCAATGGAAAATAAAGAAATAAGAAACTTTTAGTATGTTTTGGATTCTTGAATGCATATGCATACTAATTTTCTAAAAATTTTGACAGCATAACAACGTAATTTTGAAAATTGTAAAAATTGTATCAAGAAATTATCAAACAATTTCCATAATAACAGTGCCAACAGGCACGATCTAACTACAACTAGACCGAAGGAGGTTACATGGCCTGACAAATTTATATTTCTTTCCTGGCTAATTTGCAAGACCGCGAGCTCCCAAGCAGTGGGAGGAAAATGAATTGATTTTTTTTTATACTTTTTATGTTGGAAGAAAATGGAACATATGCAATACAAACAAATACTTTCATATGTGATAAGTTTGGGTTTTTACCTATAAACTTCTCTTCGGGTGTATCTTGATGTACACTAGTAGTCAGAGTTCTATTCATGATGTATACAGTAGTGTGCATAGCTTCTTCCTAATAACAATGAGGCATATTCTTCTCATCCATTAAGACTCTTGCTATTTCTACAATATATCTATTTTTGTGTTTAGCAATGCCATTCTATTATGGTGTGTACTCGCATGAAAATTGTTTTCTAATTGCATGACTTTTTAGAAAGCTATTGAACTCCCTTGACATATGTTCACCTCCTCCATCAAATCTTAATGTCTGAATATGCTTTCTTGTTTGATTTTCCACCATAGCCTTAAAATTATAGAAGTGAGTGAACACCTCACCTGTAATCATGTTCAAAGTGTCCAATTTTACCACAATTCTTGCATCCTTTACTTTCATTACTTGAATCATTTCTTTGGAAATTTATGTGGCCTCTTTGGCTCCCCCTACCTTGAAATTGTCCTCTACCTCCTACATGATTCTAATGTTGACCTTGGCCTTGGTTATTGTTTCCTCTTCCACTTCCAAAACATCTACCTCTGCCTATTCCTCTTCCATAGTCAAATACTTGATCAGAACTAGGATTTCCTTGGGATTTTGAGTCCTCGCCAAGATTATTTTCTTCAATAATCAGCATGGACACCAGATCATCAAAATTCAAAATATTTTCTTTGGTCCGAATAGAAGTTATGAACTGCTTATATGCAGCTCCTAAACCACGAAGGCACACTTCCACCTTATCATCATCATCTAGATTCATGCCAATACATGCAAGTGGATCATGTATGCTTTTGAGTTTTAGGATGGAGTCACTTATCGACATGCCCTTTTTCTCCAGTGTATGTAGCTCGACTTGAGTTGCAATTTCTGTGCCTTTGTATTGGTCTCATACAATGTGACCAAACTGTCGCAAGCCTCTTTTAGAGCCTTGGAAACTTGTGTGTGCCGAATCATGCTATCTTGTATGTTAACAGATAGCGAATACAATTTCATGCTCCTTGATTCCATTCTTCATATGCTCTTAATTGGTCCACAGTGAGATTCCTCTCTTGTAACTGATGGAGAGTGTTAATCTCCAAAAGAACAAGCTACTCTTAAGTTAGAGCACCTCTATATCAAGAGTAACTCAAAACATTCACCAATTTGGAGGATTAATGATCAATTATAAAGATTTTGGATAAACTGTGAAGAAGATGATTCTACAGAAAGTCTGTTGCACATATCTCTCTCATTGACTTATCAAATGTGTAAAGTTTTTTATAAAACTTTGCACAAGGTGTTGCCTATAGTTTGCACACCTCCTCCAAGTTAAATCACTTCAAAAGATTCAGTAGATCTTGAGAAATGAACTTAACAAGTCACCTATGTCTAAAATTGTTCTTCTGAGAAGTCGGTTCAGACACCTATAACTTCTAACACTTGGTTCTCTCAATCTAGAATTTTATGCAAATTCTTTTACCCACAGGTAGCTCACCTTCCAACTTAAAGATTGAGTGCTTGCTTGCTCAAAAATTTACACTGTGGAAGGAGAACTGACCAAAACATTAGCATCGAATTTTGCACCTCCTGCAACTTCTCTTGTTTCCAATTACACATGTAAATGTTCCTACACTCAATTCTCTCAGCTTGATCACAATTAGAAGCTGAAACTTTGTACAAAGGTCAATCAACTATAGACTTAGACTTGTACAAAAGCATTTCACAAAAGATTCAACACAGAAGGAGAATACTCAGAAAGATCGGGCACAACATTTTCCATTTCTGAGAAAATTTACATCTGAGTGATGAGAGAGATTCTACTCACTTCTAGAGCGTCTAATGACATCTAATTCTCATCCAAACTTGTTCTTACATAATCTCTCATACTTGCCCCAAAATTTTCTTTGTATATATATAGGCAAATATTTACAAGCTCATAACTAATCAAAGGCATAAGTGAGCTAACTTCAAAATAATGTACATATGTGTACACATCTTCATCTTCTGAATATGCACTTGCTTCATGCTTCATAACTTGATCTTTTCTTCAGTCCTTGACTTCAATTCTTCATAAAAACTTCAATTGTTGATTGCCCTGCACCAACAGCTCCCCCTCGATCATCAATTGAGGTTTTCTCTATCTTCTTTATGTCTGCCATATCTTTGAATCTCTGTAGCTTTGGTCCATCCAAGCTTTTGGTTAGCATATCAGCTATCTGATCTTTTGTTGAAGTATGTATGACTTCAATCTCTTTATCCATCACCTTCTCTCTTAGAAAGTGATACTGAATCTCAATATGTTTAGTCCTGGCATGAAAAATAGGATTAGCAGCTAAATACAATGAACTCATGTTATCTCCATGAATAGTGGGTATACTCTGAGTAATATCAAAACTCTTCATGAGAGACTTGAGCCATATTACTTCCTTTGCAGCTTCCACCATACCTTTATACTCTGCTTCTGTAGATGACAAAGCAATTTTGTGTTGCTTCTTTGAACACCAAGAAGTTAACTTATCTCCCACATAACATAAGTATCCATAGGTTGATCTCCTATCATCAGGATTACCTGCCCAATCTGTTTCACTATAGATCTTGATGTTTGTATCTGATGTAAAACCATAATACAAACCTTCTTTGAGTGTACCTCTAATGTACCTCAACACTCTTTGTCCTGCAATCCAATGTTCTTTCCTAGGACAATGCATGAATTGAGACAATACTCTAACTGCATATGACAAGTCAGGCCTAGTTAAAGTAGCATAGATCAGACTACCAACCAAACTTTGATATAGCTTCATGTCCTTGAACTTTTCTCCTCCATATCTGCTCAATTTGTGATTCACTTCCATTGGAGTAGGTGCTACCCTGCAATCATCCATTTTAAACTTGATCAACAAGTTTTTCAAATACCTTTCTTGATACACTCCATGTTGAGTGTATGAGATTTCCATGCCCAAGAAATATGACAAATCTCCCAAGTCACTGATCTTGAACTCTTTCTCCATTTGCTTCTTTAAGCCTTGAATGCCCATCTCATCTGTACCTGTAAGAATTATATCATCAACATATATGCACATGTAAATAAACCCATCTTCACTTGCTTTAACAAGCAAGCTACTATCTGCTTTAGATACTTGAAAACCAAGTTCTTTCAAGAACTTCACAAGTCTATAATTCCATGCCCTTGGAGCCTGCTTCAAGCCATACAAATCTCTCTTGAGCTTGCACACATGATTTGGATACCTTCCATCTCTGAATCCTTGTGGTTGCTCAATGAAAACATCATCTGAAATATAACCATTTAGATAAGCATTCTTCACATTTAGTTGACATAGCTTCCAACCTTTACATGCAGCAATAGCTATGAGTGTCCTGATGGTTGTCATCTTTGCCACAGGACTATAGGTCTCATCATAATCTATACCATATGTCTGAGCAAAACCCTTCACAACAAGTCGAGCTTTATACCTAGACACACTTCCATCTGCAAACCTCTTTGTCTTGTAGACCCATTTGCATCCAATGATCTTCTGACTGTTTGGTTTAGGAACCAAATCCCAAGTCTCATTCTCCATCAATGCATCATACTCTTCTTGCATAGCTTTCTCCCAGTTTTCCTTACCTTTTGCCTCTTCATATGTAGAAGGGTCTTCATCTGCCTTTATCATATAAGCATAATCTTTGGTAGCCAAAAAACAAGTGTCATAGCTATACCTTGTAGGTTTCCATTTGTTTCTTGATGACCTTTTGAGTTCTCCACTTCTTGAGGTTTCTGGCTCATCACATTCTGGATCAAACCTTGGCACTTCTTCAACTTCAACCTGTACTTCATTGTTCTCTTCTTCATCAAATATCTAAACCTTTGATTTACCTTTCTTTTGATTCACACCTTCTTCATCACCTGCATAAATATTGATTGTACTTGCATACCAAGTACCTTGCTCATCAAATGTAACATCCTTTGACACTAGGAATTGTTTTGTGGATGGACTCCACAACCTATATCCCATCTGTTTATCATCATATCCAATAAACACATACTTTTCAGCTTTAGGTTCCAATTTGTGCCTTAATTGAGATGGCACATATGCATATGCCAAACATCCAAATACTTTGCAATGATCTAGAGTAGGTCTCTTACCCCACCATGCCTCATATGGTGTCATACCCTGCAAAGCTTTACATGGTAACCTATTAACCAAATATGTGGCTGTATTCACAGCCTCAGCCCACAAATAATTTGGGCAATTTTTCTCCTTCATCATGGATCTTGCAAACTCAACAAGTGTTCTATTCCTCCTTTCTGCTACACCATTTTGTTGAGGAGAGTACCTGCAAGTAATTTCCCTTTTTATACCTGCATTCCATAAGTAATCACTGAACTCATTAGAGAAATACTCTCCCCCTCCATCTGACCTTCGTCTCTTCAACTTATGACCTGTAATTCTCTCTATATACACATGATAATGTTTGAATGTATTGAATACCTCTGACTTATCTTTGATCACATAGATAGTGATCCATCTAGTAGCATCATCAACATAAATCACATAATACCTTGAGCCATTGATATTGAAATCCTTTGATGGTCCCCACACATCTGTGTGTACCAATTCAAGCTTCTTTGATTACATAAAACCATGCTTGGAATAAGATTGCTTATGAGCCTTACCTAATTGACATGCCTCACATATGTATGTCATATGTTAACCTGCAACATTAGGCAATCCAAGCACTGAACCATTATTAACCATATCTTTGATACCTCTTTCATTAAAATGTCCAAGCCTTTTGTGCCAAAGATCTAACTCAGAGATCTTATATCCTCCATAAGTGAACAAGGCATGACCAACATTGCCTTGGATCTTCAATGTAAACAGTCTTCCTTCTTTCTTCCCTGAAACAATTTGTTTATACCCGTTGCTAGGGTCTTCCACAAACACTCCTTCATTAGTGAACCTAACTTCATAACCTTTTTCAACAATTTGGCCTACACTTATCAGATTCTTAGGAATTGTAGGAACATACAAAACCTTACTCAAGAGAGTACTTCCATCCTTAGCCTTCACTGATCCAATTGACTTCACATTATGCTTTGTATTGTCACCTGTTTGAACAACATGATTAGTTATCTTATTCTCCAAATCAGTCATCAAAGCTATATTGCCACTCAGGTGATTGCTACACCCTGAGTCAATGTAGAAGACTCTTTGGTCTTCACTTTTCCTTTCACAAGTTGCATTCATTATCAATGTTGAATCCTCCTTCTGATCTGAAGCATAATTCTAGTAGGTATTGTTGTATTGTTGACTTTGGAATCCTCTACCTGCATTTCTTCCAAAGTAACCTCTACTGCCTCTACCTCTGAAATTACCTCTTTGATTTCTGCCACCTCTTCCTCTTGAATTAAAATTCTGATTATATCCATCATTATTCTGAGTATTATGCCAACAATCATTAGCTAAGTGATTTGTCTTACCACAAATCCAGCAAGCTTTGAGTCCATCTTTATTACTCCTACCTCTTCCTCTACCTTTGCCACCTCCTCTTCCTCTTAGGAAGTTAGCTTGGCTAGTTGTACCTTCATCTTCATTTTCTTGTTGCTTTCCTTTGATATTCTTCTTCTTATCCTTTGAATACATTGCATGACCTGTACTCTTATCACTTTCACCTTTGACATCCTGCTCAAAGGTTAGCATATGTCTTAGCAACTGATTTAAATCAGGAGTGAAATGATCAAGTGATAATTCAGTAGACAAAATGAATGGCTTCCATTTGTCATCACCTCTCAAACGTGTAAGGATTTGCCTTACCAATTTATCCTGCTCAATGTCTTCATCAACTGCTCCTAATGCATCTGCAATGTCCTTCATTCTTGTTACATAATCTGAGATGGATTGAGAAGCCTTCTTCTTGAATGTGGTAAATTCTGCCCACAAGGATGCCTTCCTAGACTTTGTGGTGTTTTGGAAATGCTCCTCCAAAGCATTCCATATATCACTTGCACTTTCAAGACCTCTAATGTGAGGTAGCAAGTAGTCATTAACTGCCATGTAAATAATGCTCGTGGCTTGAGCATCTTTCTTCATCCAAGTCTTCAAATCTGATAATTCTTCCCTAGTTGGAACACTAGGATCTCTGAACTGAGGCTTTTCTTCTTCACCTGTGATATAACTTATCAAGTCTTTGCTCATAAGATGAGCTTCCATCCTCATTGACCATACTGGATAGTTCTCTCTATCCAACTTCTCTATTTGAAGAGAATCTCTCATCCTTTCTTCACCTATGTACTGAATTCTTCAAACTTTATGAGTAATAGATGTACCTTTACTTCGAATGATACTCCTTTTGTCTTCCTTGACGTCGTATGGCCTCCTTCTCAAGCTTTGCTCTTAAGCTTTCACCTTTTGAACCTTCAAGTATTGATTTCTTTACAGCTGCAACAGTCGGCATCCTCCTTTCTTCAATTTTGATACTTCTTGCTCTGATACCACTGATGGAGAGTGTTAATCTCCAAAAGAACAAGCTACTCTTGAAGTTAGAGCACCTCTATATCAAGAGTAACTCAAAACATTCACCAATTTGGAGGATTAATGATCAATTATAAAGATTTTGGATAAACTGTGAAGAAGATGATTCTACAGAAAGTCTGCTGCACATATCTCTCTCATTGACTTATCAAATGTGTAAAGTTTTTTATAAAACTTTGCACAACGTGTCGCCTATAGTTTGCGCACCTCCTCCAAGTTAAATCACTTCAAAATATTCAGTAGATCTTGAGAAATGAACTTAACAAGTCACCTATGTCTAAAACTGTTCTTCTGAGAAGTCAGTTCAGACACCTATAACTTCTAGCACTTGGTTCTCTCAATCTAGAACCCATTCATGCAAATGCTTTTACCCACAGGTAGCTTACCTTCCAACTTAAAGATTTAGTGCTTGCTTGCTCAAAACTTTACACTGTGGAAGGAGAACTGACCAAAACATTAGCATCGAATTTTGTGCCTCTTGCAACTTCTCTTGTTTCCAATTACACATGTAAATGTTCCTACACTCAATTCTCTCAGCCTGATCACAATTAGAAGCTGAAACTTTGTACAGAGGTCAATCAAATATAGACTTAGACTTGTACAAAAGCATTTCACAAAAGATTCAACACAGAAGGAGAATACCCAGAAAGTTCGGGCGCAACATTTTCGATTTCTGAGAAAATTTACATCTGAGTGATGAGAGAGATTCTACTCACTTCTAGATTTTCTAATGACATCTAATCCTCATCCAAACTTGTTCTTACATAATCTCTCATACTTGCCCTGACATTTTCTTTGTATATATATAGGCAAATATTTACAAGCTCATAACTAATCAAAGGCATAAGTGAGCTAACTTCAAAATAATGTACATGTGTGTACACATCTTCATCTTCTGAATATGCACTTCCTTCATGCTTCATAACTTGATCTTTTCTTCAGTCCTTGACTTCAATTCTTCATAAAAACTTCAATTGTTGATTGCCCTGCACCAACAGTAACTGCAGAGTTTCTCTCCTTCGATGTACTTCTAGTAGCATTTTCCCATCACGAAATTCATTATTATGAATCTCCAAGCATGGAAGTTGTTTTTGTCCAGCTTATTACTCATAAGTTGATTCATTCCATCCACATTTGCCATTTCTACAAAAATTCACAAAACTCAAAAATAGTACAAGCAGTACTTGTGCTTGAACACTGTCACACTATGATATGATAGTTTGATCTCAGAAAAACAAAGTTCTTGTGTATCAACAGTACACGGAATCTCTTGAAATTCTAGATTTGGAATATTTTAGTTTTGTCGAATAGAATGCAGGTAACAATTTTGAAAACGAATGTGTTTTTCTATGAGACCTACCTTGTGGGCTTGAAATGGAGGTCGAGATGGCTCCAAAATAGAAATCTGAGCAAAACAAGTGATCCTAAAGGGTTAATTATCAAAAATATTGTGATGGCTTCTAGCTACACACCAATTTTCATAGCAATCTAAGGTTTTTTGTGAATCGTGCTTTCTCCATGCCTTCTCATGTACTCTTCACTGTCGGCATTCTCCACGAGCTCTCTATAGCCACACTGGCTTTGATACCATATCATGAGGAAGGCAATAAGAAAGAGAGCTCACTCACATAGTCTCACACTCAAAGAGGAGCACACACAGAGATTGAGGCAAGTAAGAATAAGCTTCTTCTTCTTCTATTACATAAAAGGAATATACAAGAATGGTCTAAAACAACAATACAACTAGTGCAATATATAGAGAATAGTACATAAGGAAAATCCTAATGTCCCCAAATGAGTGAGCTGGAAAGAAAAAATGTGCCATCACTCTTGGTAGATAAATCTAGTAAAGTTCAATGAAGTATCCCTAACATATATAGGCGAGACCACTATACATGTCAGAGAAATGAAAAAGTGATATGTGTCATCTTCGATCATCACATGTTGAGCTTGATATCTAAACACTTGGTACCCAAGATATATGGATATGTCCAAGATTCTTAGTCATTGAAACTTGTTGCAAAATCTCTTGGGATTCATCAAACTTCTTATTAAAGATACATGACCACTATGGCAAGCAATTAAATTAAAACATATCTTCTATTTTTTGAATTGAAACTATAGCTCTCTCTAGTGGTTTCATTGCAAATGCATATTCAATAAGGATCTTCAAAATCCTATCAAAGATCCTCATGAATTCATGCAAAGTAGAAAAGTGAATATTGATCAATGGAAATGGAATAATGGGATTGCAGTCATTGGTGGTTTGCTCATAATTGTGTTCTTCTAACATTAAACACTTCAAAAGAGGTATCTTGAATTCCCTACTATTGGATGCATCTTTTCATCAACTCTAAATAATGGTCTTGCACACTTAGATTGTCTCTTAGAGTTTTTGTATCCTTGTGTATAATATGGAGAAGGATACAGAGTAGATGCACCTTGTTTACAACCTAACATGCATTTAGTACTCTTTAGGTCTCCCAAATGCCATTATATACCAAAATCACCTATACCTTCTACACTAAGATTTTGTTAATGTATTTAAGAAAAATTACTTATGGAATTGACAAAATCCTACAATAAATCCATGAAACAACATTGTTTTTTTTTTTTACTTTTATAGTATCTAACCAAAAGATATTATTCTCTCACTCTAGAAACTATGAGTAAAATGGAAAGTGGACTCTATAATTTTATCACCCATTGTATTTTACATAGATTCATTCATTATTTTAACACTCAATCTTTCCAATCATTAGCCCTTTATAATTTGACACTCTTCAAGCTTTAGTATGAACTATAATTTAACACTACATTCTACACAAGACAGGAAAAAACTTGAAATTAAAAAAACTCCAACATCAAAGGAAATATAGTGGGGATACATTTTTATAGTTGACTTGTAAAAGTGAACCATTTCCCATTAAGGATTTTTAAAATCCACAACACATGATGTGGAATTCGGTGTAAGTGAACCCTTGTATAGATAGGATCTTTACTTACTTATTGGGCATGGTTGGATAATAAACAAAGCTAGGCATAGTGTCTTCTATTAATAAGCATTATCCAAAAATATTAGTCACATCCTCATTTGAACCCCTTTTTCTTGCTAGAAACCTTGTATGGGCCTGGAAAAATATTTTGAGAAATACCTTCTTTTTGTAAGACCTTCATATTAAGGTTATGCATTGCGATAAACCCTTTTCTATTGACCCCTACTTCATAATTCATTTTGAGAGCTCACATCATTGTTAAACCATATATTTGAAGCAAAATAGTTAAGCATATGAACATGGATATTTGTTGACATAAGCATGAGGATGTTCCAATGTAAGGTTTGTAATAGATGTCAACACCATCCTTGTCAACAACTACAAGAACATGGAAAACAAAAGGAAAAATTGCTTGGATAGGACTCTAGAGAATATGTTTAGCAAGAAAAATGTGTTTCTTTTTTATGGGGATAGTTCAATGTGCATTTTTCCACTATGTATAAGTGAAATGAAATGGATCAAAGTTATTTTTTTGGAAAAGCATAGTTACAAATTTGATATGCATTTGATGCTGTGGCACTTATAGTTTTCGAGAGATTTGAAATTGTTACTTTTTCTATGAGGAAGTTAAAGAAAAGATTCTGAAAAAAATGGTTCCTTTTCACTAAATAAACACAAAAATGAGAGGTAAAAAAAGTCATATTTTATTCACATATATGCACAAGTTTGATGATGTGAAAAGTAGATTCTCTTGCTCTCTTTCTAAAAGAAGAAAGAGAAGAGCTTAATAAAGCCTAATAAAAAAACTTACCCCAACCTACTAAAAGGACCTTATTAAATACAACTTGTTCCTTTAAACGATAACAAAACGTAATCCCTTAAAATTAAGAATCCTTACAAGACCCATGCAGGGTTAATTTTTTCCCTGATGACTTATCGATTATATGAAGAAGAGGCAAAGAAGATATTGATAAGTAGTGATATAGGGTACAAGGAGCAACCACATACGGTGGATGAGGAGAAAGGGACCTAGACTTATCATTAAACAAGGAGATAATCCACTGTGGACCTAACTCAAGTGTTATCCCTCAATTTACAAAAGAGGACGCATCATCTAATGACAAAGGAAATATTCAACTTCAATCTATTTTCATGCCTTCAGAGAAGCCATTTGGTGTTAAGTGAAGGAGGTTCCTTACAAAAATAATCATGTTCCTATTCTAACGGGAAAAGTGTAGGTGGGCTAAAACAACCAAAAAATTTTAGAGAAGTAAAAAAAGAACTCTACAAAAGTACTCAATATGATCTAGATTGGTGACATTATGGAAGAGGTCAATCAATCAACTAGTATGGGAGAGACAATAGTGAATCCTTGCTAGAAGAAAGCAATGAAAGCGGAAGATGATAATATTATAAAGAATGGTACATTGGAGATGGTAAATAAACCAGCAACTAAGGTTGGTTTCAGATATGGCCAAGCCCTCGCTTCAGTGTCATCATTGGCAAATTAACAATTGCCATGTGGATGGGTCAATTCAGATAGGGCAAAGTCCCAGAATTTTTTGATCGCCACATCACGGAACATTTCTCTGCGAAATGTTTTGACCCTCCTCCCACCACCCCGAGCATTTGCACTTGCCACATAAGGTTCCCAATTCAATTTTCTCTCTCTTGTTCCACACTACGTGTGAAGACTCTTGTGGAGGACTAGACAAATTTTCCACTGTTCCAGCTGGAATAAGAGTATTTCCACTCTTCGTTCCGGAGCCCCTATCTAAAATGGGCCTAAGAACATTATTGGCACCAAGTGGGTCTAAAGAGTCAAATCTAGATATAACGGTAGTGGGAAAGTGGCTTGATATTTTGCATAAGTATCATTGGAGCCAAGTGGGCACTTCGACTTTGTGACAACAAATGATACTACGCTGGTTATATCTTGGCATTGAGACAATTTTATCGAAGCATCCAAGTGCTGGTCCACTCAATGACATAAAACTTTTTCTAAGCACATTTTGGTACGTGAGCATCTGAATAAATGCATTACTAACGAGCATACCTCATGCAGAATGGCACAAGCAAATGCGTGTGCGAGTGCGAGTGCGAGTGTGCGTGAGTGTGTGTGTGTGTGTGGGAGAGAGAGAGAGAGAGAGAGAAAAGTTGGTCTAGTTATCAAGATGTAAACTGCACATTTTTTCTTTTCTTTTCCTCCGAACTTCATGGACTTCATAGTATCATCACAAGTGATAATCAATTATCATCTAATGGAGGCCTTGTATCGTCAAGGAGCTGGGCCCTTGCAAATCGGTTGCCAAATGGTTCTTGTGCAGCAATAAGGCGACGACCAAAAGTGAATGCCAGCACAATACCCATGATGCTAACAAAAGGGCTCGCTGCAGACCAGAACCAATCGGACGTTCTGCACTCTTGGTGAGGTCTCCGCTCAATATGAGAAGCTTCAAGATCCTCTTGTGGATATATAATTCCATGATTCCTCCTCAGAAGATCCACTTCCTCTTCTGTAGTAATTGCTCTCAAACCTATGTCATATGCCCACGGTCCCATTCTCCGTCTACTGATTCTTGAGTTGAAGTACATATGCCCATGTTTTTGTGCCTCATATGCTGCATCATCAGTTGGAAGTTCAAATCGACATAGAGGACAACTATTCCTCATACTCAACCATGACACGATGCAAGAATCATGGAATAGGTGCTGACATGGGAGCTCCTTAGCCATAGCTCCTACTTCCATGTTTTCTTTGCATATTGAGCAAGTTACAAAGTCATTGTCCACGTGTCTTTGTTCAATGAGAATCAGAGGCAAGTCCCTAACCACACATTGTGAAGCAGGAGGAGCACCTTGATTGCTGAAGTCATTTTCCTGTACCTCCGAAAGCACGTCATCAAGGGCATTTGGATTCTCTGCAAGATCACTGCCATCCAGTGTTAGGTGACTCTGAAAAGATCCATGCTGCTCTACTGCTAGAAGTGGAGAATCAGAACCAGAACTTGTACTGAGATCATCTTCATCAGTGTCTACAGATGAATCCAGATCATAATTAAGAAAGCCTTCCAAATTATCAGTGTGTTCAAGTGGCCATCTTATAATATGACGCCATTCTATTCTGGGGACAAGCTGTGGATTATTTAATATAAACTGATTCAATAGAGTGGGTCCAACTGACAATAATGATTGTCTTGCATGCCAATCTTCGTCTCTTTCTCCGCTTAACCTGTCATAAGGCACGTTAACAAGCACTCTTAGTTAAGTGTATTGGACTTGCAAAATATCTTTGAAATCATGCTTTAAATCACCACGGAAGAAAAAATAATTTTCTACCAAGGTGTAAAAAGTTCAATAAACCTAGAAATTTATGAGTGAGTGTCGTTTCATGTAGCAAATGATGCCCTACTTGCCTGGAAATATCAAATTCAGAAGAAACTATGAGTCGCCTTCTGTTACTCAATCCATTCTCTATTGGCGAAAACGGTGATCTTCTGTAAACAAGAATGTTCTGATCATAGCATTCAGAACACCAATATAGATGGTCAGAGAGACTTTCAAACAACCAGTCATCACCAATGTTTGGAGTAAGGAATACAGTTCTTGAATCTGCATACTCGTTCTCTGAATCTGACATGCAGAGCTGCCAGAAAAAATGCTAAGCGTGAAGAAAATTATTTAAGAACTGCACATGTCTTTTGCAGCAGTACCTGAGGCACATGAGTGATTATTGTGCCAAAAATTCAAACTGACTTGTACGGAGACATGCATACAACAAACATCTTTAAATACATGCACATGAACAATTTCACATGCTACTACAATTGTGTAGCAGTGCATGCATGCACAAACACATTCGTTCGTTTGTTTGTTTTCTTTAAGAGGAAGTTCAGCCAAAGCCTAATCTCCCTTGACTTAATATATTGAAAGAACAACCATACAAGTGAAGTGCATAGTACCCATGGGACCCCCCGTATCCCACAAAGAAGGGGTTAAACTGCGAAGGCAACACTAGGAAAGGGCTGCCCAAAGGCATAAGGTTTGAACTGCCCAAAGGCATTACAACTGATGAGATAAACTGGCCAAATCAGCCTACGTATGTTTAGCAGCCTGGAGGGTTTAACTCACGACCTCTGTCTCATTCATTCATAAATGCATACATAGTACATACATAATTCATACCTACATACATGCATACATTCATGCAAACATGCAAACATACACACAAATACACATCCATCTGCCTACCCACCTACATGTATGCATCTGTATGTGCATCCATACATACATACATATGTGTGTGCATGCATGTATATGTGTATGTTCATATGTACAAATGCATGTGCTTATCTTTTTCTTTTTTTTTCTTTTTTTTTCTTCCTTCGTGTGTGTGTGTGTGTGTATGTGTGTGTGTGTTTGGGGGGAATTTCGAATGCTCTTCCTAGTGAAGTGGAATCCTGCCCTTCCAAAGCTGGTCTATGTAGGAACGAAAAGATTGTCAGCTATGGGTAGACGAAAATCTCCAGAGAGGAACAGCCATATATGATGGAGCAGTTTCATGTTTGTTAAATCAGTTCATATCTAGGTAACCTTCTTCTTTGGGTATTTTTCAGATTATTTTTTCATAATGTGTATATGGGCAGTTGAATCATTAAATCAAGAGGCAAAAGAGAGTCGCAGCTGCTAGGCATAGTTTCTTTCTACTTTTAGCAAGTAAACCTTTGCAGTTAAGTCTTGACCAAGAATGGCATATATGTGCTGATTGTTTTCACACTCTGGATACACAGAACGTGTTCACTTACTGTGCAATGTCTTTCTTCTATATATGCATGTCCACCATGTTGTGCTGCACCTATATGTGCTTATCAGCTTATGCTTATGACTGGTCTTTTACTTCAGCCTCAATCTTGTAATGTTCAACATCAACACATCTCTGCAGCACTCTGTAAGCTCAGCCCATATGAATTTTTGTTACCTCAGTCTTCTCAACTATCTTCGTGTGCTCCTAGTTCACCATACTCAGATTGTATAATCAGCTTCAGCATGCTCTGCCTCTTACAATCCTCACCCAATATTCAGCCTCCCCATCAACTTCAACGTCAGGAAGTCACATTTTTAATGCAGTTCCATATGTGAACAAACAGAGTAGAAGATTATGTACTGAGTAGTACGTTAATTACAGTATATGCATAGATCTGCTTTCTGTCCCATTTAGATTGGACATGTTATCTCATTTTGTATTAGGTGCATCTCTCTCGCACATTGATGACAAATAGCTTGTATGGCTACATATGCAATCAGCTTCTCAGCCGGCTTATCTAATACTTTATCTCCTGTTTCGAACATCGAAACTCTAGTAAAAGACAAATCTTGAATGGCCTTCTTGTGGAGATTGTTCACTTTTACCAGATAAACATGGCTGAACGTAGCAACTTCGTTACATGTTTCTGGATAAATTTCAGGACTATCAAATTGCTTTTGACATTAATCTCCAGTGGAAATGCCACATAAGCCCAAGGAATACAGTTCATTTCAGTAATACAAAGCGCTGCCAAGAAACCTGTTGTCATGGCCTTTAACTTTTGAGTAGGGACAACGTACGCAGTAATATTGTGGCTTTTGAAATAAAAAATACGTACATATGTTCCTATGTATACATGTGTGTAGGTGTGCGTGAGTGTCTGTATGTATGTATGTGTGTATCATGCACACAGAAATCGATTGCTCCAAATACTTAAAAGAAAGAAAAATTGTCTGTGTGTATGCATGTATGTACGTACATATGTTCCTACGTACACATGTATGTATGTGTATGTGAGTGTCTGTCTGTATGTATGTACACATGCACACAAAAATCGATTGCTCCAAATATTGTTTGAACTGTGCACAAAACTTAAAGACGTTTAAATGGCACGAAGTCACCTCCTACAACATAAGCTATGCGTGCGAAGGAAAAACAAACATTGACACCTTCAAACGCCCACGAATTACAAATCTTCAATTATTTATTGAAACGGATGTGCACAATTGCCTAGGGACATTCGTGATGTATGAAAAATATACATACATGCATATATCCCTAACCATGTACATAAACATACACATGGTGCACAAAGCGATTTATACGGCGAACTCCTATTATACATGACCCAGTTTAGCTTAAGCATAGGCTATCTTACTATCTCGGACAAGTCATCCGAAACCAGTGCAAAGTATTCATAGAATGATACTCTATCCACATACTGTGACGTACATACTCGCAAGTTATATCGATTTGTCACATAAGGACGAACAGATTATAACCGGAAAGCAAAAAAAAGAAAACAAAAAGAAAAGAGAAAAAGGCACTAGAATTTGTCCAGGAATAAAATATACTAGCTTTTTCCCGCGAACTGCACATTTTGATTTAACCTTGAGGATGCACACGAAACGTCAGCATGCAGCAATAAGGACGATGGCGGGAAATCAGAAAGATCAATCCACCTGTGAAAAATCGACACAACCTTGTACCGGACGTTCGACTGTACTCAGTTTAGAAGGAGCAGTCTGTAAAAACGACCTATATCAGAAATGTCGGGTAAAAGCTCTCACGCGACATAACAATGAGACATCCTCTGCTTTACTCCAGCTTCTGATTTAAGGAATGGATATTTCGAGGATTCTTTTAGGTAGCTACGTAAAGCCAGAGATACTTTCATTCCATAGGATCTTTCTTTCCTTATTTTAGGAATTCGAGCTTGAGGAGCATAACACAAACTCTGAGGTTTGAATGCTTGCAAATTGCAATGATAGCCCAAGACAACGTCTCTAAGATTTACATGTTGTGAGAAGTGTTTTTTCTCGACAAAGCTGCCTTCTATTAAAAGGAGGAACATACAAGAAAGTGGATATACAAAAAAGACCCATGAGCATGTCATCTCTTTCATGATCTTTCATGAGGATTTATGTTTTTTAGTTCGTTTTTATAAAAGGAGGAACATACTTGTACGAGTTGCACGGTAGAGAGATGGGGGAGGAAGGGACGGGTGATTAATGTGCAAGAGAAGGAAGTTTGGAACCAAGTCAAGTTACATCTCGATCTGGTGGAGACCAAGGATGTAGTTGGTTTCTCTTGGTCTAACCTCCAAGACGGTGCCGACTTGCAAACAGCTAGACTCGATAGGAGCTATATTTCGCTGAATATCATCGACAATTGGGGGCCCCCTTCCCTCTCCCAAAGTGTGGACCTGGTCGTCTCTGATCACTATCAAATTGTGATTAGCTTCAAGCCGTCATTAGTCTCAAGAAGGCCCCTTGATTTCATGCCAATTCGACCACTTTCTCTCCCCTCCTTGGTCCAACGTGAGATTACCGAGGCTTGGAGTTGGGCCTTTGCCCCCTTCTCCTCACTGGCCAAGTGTTGGAGGAGGGCTATCCTACAGACTCGTTACATCTTGGCCAGGGCTCATAAGAATCTTCAAGCCATTCATCACGCTAGAAGGGGAAATCTTTATCGGAGGTTTTGGTGTTTGGAGGTAGAAGTTAACAAAAGACACTAGCAATACCAGACTGGACTCCAAAGAATCTACAGATATGCTTTAGAGACTGGTGGGTAGGTAAGGCAAACAAGCCTACTAAAGAGATGTGCAACCTTCTCAAGAAGAAGCAATCCAAGGAAGAGATTGCTTTCATGATGGATGTCGATGGGGTTGAATGTGAAACGGATGAAGAAAATAGTACATTAATTGTCAACCACTTTACCCAGCCCTTAGGGGTTTCCACGCCCCTTTCTCCTCACAGACGCAACTGCATGGCCACCATTTCACGTGTTAGAACCAAAAAAATCCCCCAAAACTTGAAAGCTCTTTGTAAAGCTTACATCTCAGATGCGGAGATTTTGGAAATTATTGATTCCCTTCCTAATGGAGAGAGCCCGGGGTTGGATGGCCTTAACAATGAGTTCTTCAAGACCTTCAAGCATATGGTGGCCACTTCTTTATGTTTGGTGTGGCAAGAGGCTATTTCTTTTGGCATGCGTCTCAATTGTCTCAATGAGGCATCATCAAGCTCATTCACAAAGAAAGGAAGCAAAAATTGAATTGAGAATTGGTAGCCAATTACGATGCTGCAAACCAGTTACAAGATCCTAGCAAAGGTGCTTGCAAACCGTATTACCTGTCACCTTGGAGACTAGATCAATGAGGATCAAAACGGGTTCATTAAGGGAAGGTCCATCCTCGAGGCTATCATTGATGTCTGGGAAGGTTTGGTTTTTGTTGAGGAATCAATGCAAGATGTCCTCTTCCTTAAGATTGAATTTGACAAAGCTTATGACATACTCGAGTAGGAATTCATTCTCCAATTGTTGAAAGACATGGGCTACGGCCAAAAATTCATTAAGATGATCTCTACTCTATTAAAAAATGCAACTTCTTAGATAGACATCAATGGTCAACTCTCTCAAGCGATTAGATTAAAATGTTCTATCAGACAAGGGTGCCCACTGGCCCCTCTTCTCTTTGCTATCGCGGCCGATGGTTTGATCCATCTTGTTAATGGTCAAGCTCACTTAAGTCACATTTAGGGCCTCAATCTACTTCTCAATCAAGACCATATGATCATGAGACTTTTTACCGATGATACTAATGCCTTTGTGCATAATGACTCACTAGGCATTGAAACCTTTTGTTGTTCTCTGAATACTTTTTGTGATGTTTTAGGATCCAAGATAAATCATTCTAAAATCGCTTTTAGAGTAGTTCTTGGGCATCCTCCTCAATTTCTTATTGATCATGGTGTTGATATATTTAGGTAGTGATGTGTGTGAACACTCTAGGACTGTCGAGGCACTTTTTTCCCTCTTTAGGATGTTTTTTCACCCGGCTTGTATATATGCCTATTGCCCTAATGGATTACTTATCTTTGTACATTCTAGTGGTAATACATTCAATAATGTGTGTCATGCTCCAAGATTCTTCTTCTTCCTTATGTTGTTTGCATGCTTCCATAGACCTCAAACTCCAACAATTGGTATCATAGCAAGTTGTTGCTTCATCTAGGGCATCATCAACACCTCTCCGGTCACAGTCTCAAAATCGCACGAAATTTGGTGAGCATACTCAAGGTGATTAGGAGATCAAAACAGCTTCGTTGTGTGGTGCCAAAATCACTATATGAGCTCGTTTCCGTCTCCGAATGCACTATCCTAGTGCTTGTGCAGGCTATTTTGTCTTTTTGTGCCAAAGATATATACAAGTTTCGGTTCTTCGATATAAGTGTCTCAAAGTCTACTATAGGTTTAGTAGAACCCATCAGGGTAGTTCTGTTCAACTTTTTCAGATACAATCATTTTTCTACATTAGGGTATTTTAGTCAGCAGCCATGGTTGAAAGCAGTGACATATTTCGTATGTTGGTTGTTGAGGATAATTTGGATGGTACGAGTTACCCATTGTGGGCTTATATGATACATCATGTATTGGTTGCAAAAGGATTGTGGAATATTGTGCTAGGTGTTGAAAAATATCCTATTACACCTACAAATACAGGTACTAAAGCTGATGTAGATGGTGTCGAAGATGGTGATATTTTGCACATTCATGTTGGTTCATGGTTTTTGCTATACCTACTACAGAGAAAATTCATTGGGATGGTAGAGATGTTCATGCACATGCATTGATATCCTTGTTTGTCAAAGGTGCCATTATTCCTCACATTGGCTCTTGCAGAAAAGCTAAGGATGCTTGGATACACTTACCACATTGTACCAGGCTAGGAATGAGGCTTGTGTTGCTTACCTCCGAAAATAGTTGGAGAGTGAGCATATGAATGAAGGTGATTCTATGGATAGTTTTCTGACAAAAATCAAAGACTTGAAGGAATATTTGATTTCTACTGATGAAGTTATACCAGATAGCTCACTTGTGCAAACTGTTTTGAACGGTCCTCCTAATTCATATAAGAGTTTTGCTTCTACTCTTCATTTGATGATACTATGCACGCATGCTTCAAATGTGACACCGATCAATGTGATAGGTATTGTGCACAATGCAGATGGATCCAACCCTACATGCATACCTGTTGTAGATCAAGCTTTCTTGGCTAGTCAAAAGGGCAAATGTAAATGGAGCTCATCTACTAGTAAACAGACATCTGCAAATGCTGCACATTCGAAGAAGGAAGACAAAGATGAAAAGAAATCAAAAAAGCAAAAATTCTTTTGTAAGTACTTTAAAGGAAATGATCACGTCATAAAGAACTCTCCGAAATTGGCTGCAAAAGAGGCAAAGAAAAAAGAGGCTGGAATGGTTGTTGCAGAGGCCTCTACATCGAAAATAGAGTATGCTAATCTTGTGTAGAATGAAGAATGGGTGTTTACTATTGTTTGCAGTTTTGACCCATCTTCTCCTGAACAGTGTATGTTTGCACTAGACTCATATGTTTGGTACTTTGATAGGGACCAACCAAACATACTACCTTGCAGCGTAGTTTCTTCACTTCAGTTGAGCTTGCCCCTATAGAGAATACTGTCACATGCACCAACAACTCCTCGTATCCTATCATGGGAGTTGGTAAGATCATTCTGACTATTGTTGATGGTAGTTCTTTTACATTACTGGATGCTTTATTTGTGCCAGGGATGAAGAAGATTCTATTATCAATTTCAGCTTTAGCCAAGATGGGCTTAGTTGTGAAATTTGTTGATGACAGATGTACAATTCATGATCTGTCAAATGACGATATCATTATTACTTCTGGCATTTTATGTCGCGGGCTCTATAAGTTCATAAACTATGAAAGATCTATGAATGATCTAGCATGTGCAATACATGATTCTCAAGCTATATCAGATGCAAAGCTTTGGCATGCATGCTTTGGTCATCTGAATTTTACTAGTTTGCTACACCTACAAAAATCTGAAATGGTGTCCTCTCTGCCCAAACTTGAGGCACCCGATAAACATGTATGTGATGGCTGTATTTTGGGAAAAATGCAGCGTTGCTCCTTCCCAAAAGATGGTTCAGTTTGAGTTACTCAGAAATTAAAGCTTGTTCATAGTGATGTCTGTGGTCCTACGCAGACACCTTCTTTTGGGAACTATATTTACTTCGTGACTTTCATCGATGATTTTTCCAAGCATGCATGGGTATATCCATTGAAGGAAAAGTCCAACGTGTTTATGTGCTTCAAACAGTTTTTGTTTTTGGCTGAAAATCTGTCAGCATGTAAAATGGGAACCCTTCGCTCTAAATATAGTCTTCTGAATTTAATACATTTCTGGCTAAATGTGGGATAAAACATCAGTTTATAGTTTCATATAAACCTCAAGGGAATGGAGTTGTTGAATGGAAGAACATGTCACTCATGGAGATGGCGAGGTGTATGGTCAAGATTCAGGCTTTACCACATAATTTCTAGCTTGAGGCTATCATGTGTGTAGCATATGTACTTAATAGGTGTCCCACTAAAGAGCTATAGTCTATCACTCCATATGAGGCTTGGCATGGTCACAAGCCATCTGTTGCTCATCTGTGTGTTTTTGGTTGTTTGGCATATGCATTAGTGCCTGAACAACAACATAGAAAAATGGATGATAAAGCGGTGAAATGTATTTTTATTGGGTGCAGTTCTGAAAATAAAGGTTATCATCTGTATCATCCACAAACTAAATGCATTTTGGTTAGCCGTGATGTTCTTTTTGTGGAAGATGTTATTCAGCCATTACTTTCATGTGCTAAAGAGACATCTGTTAGCTTGAAAGACATGTATGATACATTGTTGCCTCTCTTTACAAGTGGACAATCTAGTGCTGGTCCAAATGAGGCAACTTCTTAGCCTTTACAAGTTTCATGTGATGATGCAAATCATTCTATTTTTTATGAAAATTTACATGATACACTTGTTAATGAGAGAGCTAATATTGACGTGGAAAAAACTATGCCAAAACGGCTGGTGTAGACTTTGTGTGATAGCAAATTAGATGCACCTCTGTCATATTGTACTCGTCTGGCTCTCATAGTGCCTCTTTTGCATCAAATTGATATGTTATGGCTGCCTCTAGTGTTTGTGATGAGACTAAGCCTGTTTCGTTTGATGAAGCACAAAATTCTGAACATTGGATGGGTGCAACGCAATCTGAATATGATGCTATCATGAAAAATGGTACCTGGTCTTTATGTGACTTCTCTTCTAGCAAGAAGGCCATTTGCACTAAGTGGGTATGCAAGATGAAGCGTAAATCTGATGGAATAGTTGACAGGTATAATGCTAGGCTTGTTGCAAAGGGTTATGTGTAGGAAAGAGGCATTGATTTTGATGAGACCTTTGCACCTACATGTCGAATGATTATTGTTCATACCATTTGTGCACCTGCAGCTCATCATGGTTGGAATGTACATTAGTTGGACATTAAAACTACATTTTTGAATGGTGACTTGCATGAAGAAGTGTATGTTTTTCAGCCCTATGGCTTTGTGCAAAAAGGGCATGAAAACCAGGTGTGCAAGTTAAAGAACTCATTATATGGTTTACAGCAAGCACCATGTGCTTGGTATGAAAAGATACATGCCTATCCTATTGCACATAGTTTTAAGAATAGTCGAGCTGAGAGCACCTTATATGTTAAGTGTGCTAATGATGTGCTTTTGATCATTGTTGTGTATGTTGATCACATGCTGCACATTGGTCCTCATGAGAAGCATATCACTGATTTTAAGGTTGATTTGCATGCCTCATTTGAGATGTCTGATTTGGGGCATTTACATCATTATTTGGGCATTTGATTTGTGTCAAATGAAATATATTGACACATTATTGGAGCATTTTGGCCTTGAAGACTATAAACCTATTGCCACTCCTATGGAGACAGGTTTAGGATTGAGTCTTCATGATGCTGGAGATGCATTTGGTGCTATTCTCTATTAGTGGGTTGTTGGATGCTTGATTTACTAATGCATTTCTCGGCCAGATATTTAGTTTGTTGTCTCACAAATGAGCAGGCTTATGCATTGCCCAAGTGTCAAGCATTGGTAGGCGGTTAAGCACATCTTTCACTACTTGAGTGGTACATGGCTACTTGGATTGTTTTATCCCCCGGGGGGATCACTACCGCCATATTTACATGCTTTTTCTGACTCTAATTGGGCTCCTTTCTGTGACACTCGTGTGTCCACTAGTGGCTTTTGCTTCATGCTTGGTAGCTCATGTATATCTTGGTTGAGCAAGAAACAGCCTACTATGGCCACTTCTAGTTGTGAGGCTGAGTATAGGGTAGCTTTCACAACGACTCTTGAGTGTGTGTGGCTCAGACACCTTATGGCTGATTTGGGTCTTGGTCAGTCTTTTGCCACCACCATCTTCATTGACAGTTAGAGCGCATTGGCAAGTGCGAGGAACCCTGTGTTCCATGCTCGCACTAAGCACATTGAGGTGCATTATCATTATGTCAGGGAGAGGTTCTCTGCTAGAGAGATCATCTTGGCATACGTGCCCACGTAGGAGAACATTGAAGACCTTTTGACGAAGGCTCTGCCTAGGGAGAAGTTTGAAGCTTTCCACAAAGCTTTGGGCTTACTTCCTTTTGTGGATTGATTTCACATAGCTTGGGACTCCCTTATACAGATCGACGGACCTTTCACCATGGTAAGATGTGTATGCTTCAACAACACTATAACCATGATAGATTAGGAAACCTCTTCGTCGGCATACCCTTGGGCACTTAGCTCAAAACCCAACTTCTTGCACCATAATTCTTCTAATGCATTTCCCAAGTATGCATGCAGAGCGCTACCTTACAAGGCCGTGCACAAGGCACATAATATTTTCAACCCATTCACTAATACACTTACCCATCCTTCATTATGGGTCATGAGCACTTGGCATTAAAAAAAAAATCTTTGGAAGAACCAGTGGACATCACGGTGACAACAACAAGAGCAAGGAAGCAATCCACCACGAGAGTTGCTCATAACCAACATTGACAGCCTCTTTTGAGTAACTCAAAATTTTTGAAAGTTCACAAAGACACCATCAAGCTGGAATACAAGGAAGAAGTACATAAAAAGGTAGCAGTGACCAAATGAAGAACCAAACAACTACCCGAGATACAATTGGAAGATGGCGCGCTCTTGTGGATACATGATGGACACTATCTCTCCAAGCACCATGGAACATCCAATACAACAAGCATCTGTCAGGGACGACAGACTCTAATAAAAATAGTGATTTTTATCACTAAAAGCCATTGTAAATACCATTTTCTATTTTTACAACTCCATTTTGTTCAAGCCAAGGAGTCCTTGAGCTTGAGGAGTATTAAAAGTATCATCCTACCAATTTTCATAATTTTTAGATTCCGTTTGAGTTCCCAAATAAGCCTTGGAACCTAATTTTTAACTAGGCCGGACACTATGTCTGGACAAGGCCAAAACTACTCAAAAAACTATAAAAAGGGCTGGAGAGCTCATTTTTGGGGTTAGCTTTTTGTAGATTTGAGATTTTGTAATAGATTTCCTTTGTAATCAAAGATCTTTCATTGTTCCACTCTTTGCTCTTACCTTGTGCACGTGTGTGTGTATGTGTGTATGTGTGTATGTGTGTGCATGCTTGTGTGCTTTCACTCACGCACTTGTGCACTTCACTTGCTCTTGGCCTTCATACCGGTCCTCATGTCTCCGCGGATTGACAATTATGAGGTGAAGCTCCTCACGTTGGTACTTGCCATTGTGCTAGAGTAACATATGCCTATTTCCCTAATGGGTTACTTATCTTTATACATTCTAGTGGTAATACATTCAGTATTGTGTGTTGTGCTCCAAGCTTCTTCTTCTTCCTTATGTTGTTCGTGTGCTTCCGTAGACCTCAAACTCCAACACATTGTTGCCAGTTGAACCCTAGTGGCCAAATCTTTAGCTTATTAGGTACTTCGATGGGATTCAACATTGTGATGGGGCAACGATGGAACTGGGCTCTCTCAAAGCTCAGTTGGACAAGCTATGGTGATTAACGAATTCCTTCTCTCCCCGATGCGTTACTTTCTCTCGTTGGAGACCAAAAGACCAAGAGATCTTCAAACTATAGAGAATTTTTAGGAACTTCCTCTAGATGGGTGACACTAATAGAGGGGGTATTCCCAAAATTAAATGGACATCAAGGAGGTTTGGGCATTCTAGACATCAAAGGAATGGCCGATAGATGAGCGGCAAAATGGTTAATTAAAGCATGCAGCAATAGTGATGCCTCTTGGACCAAGTTGATTTTTAGAAACAGAAGTGCTCTTAAGCTTGAGGGTCTCCCAGGGTGGAAGGGTCTTCACCTTCTCACTGTTTTTTTCTCCCCTTTTTCGGTGATTCCGAAAGGCTCAAGCTTGGTTTGTTCTCTATGGAAGAGTTGGAACAAGGTTAAATAGTTTATGAGAATCAATGAGGATTGGAAATGGGCGGCCAGAATGATTCAATCTGGTTCCCTATCAAGGGCATCAAAAGTGTGGAGTCTTGGAACCTCCAAAAGCTAGGAAGCTTTGGAACAAAGGCTTCCGTTTGTGGAAACATCTCTGGAACCAAGAAACTTGTCAATGGATTAGATTCAAGGACATTGATCTGGCAAAAAGAGTGGACTATGAAAAATGGCATCTATTTTAGAGAAGATTCGATGCTTGGGAATGCTCAAGGACTCACCTCCTGATTGGTCAAGACTCCTCTCACCCTAAGGGTTTGAGATGGTACAATGGCAATAGCCTTGAGAAAATTTCAAGATTGAAGAAGGATGTGGAATTTCATGTGATGCTCAATAGGAAGTGGTGTCTACATTGGTTAGGGTGGAGGTGGGACTTTAAGTTCCAATCCCTTTGGCACCCCCTCATCAAGATAAAAAAAAGGTTGTGCTTATGTGGCAAATACTTCACCAAGGAATCTGGACCAATGTAAAAGCTAATAAAATTTGTGGGGTGCCCCCATGGTGCAAACGATGCCTTTGTGGCATGGAGGACTTGGGACACCTCTTCTTTTCATGCCCCAAATCAATATCAATCTGGTGGGCCCTTGAGAGAATCATGTTGTTACAGGGACAAATCAACTAGAAGCATGCTTTGCTAGATGAAGCAATCTGATGCTCTTCAACACTTTGGAATGCTATAAGAGGGGAGATTCCATGGAAAATTTGGAAAGAGACGTGTGCGGCCAACTTTGGAAGCCCTCCTAAAGAATGGTCTATCGAAAAATCTCTTTTCCTTTTAGGCAAACGAATTTCCAATTGTAAGAAGCCCCTACCCTTTAGACATCATAGAGCATTCTTCTTAGAGAACAACAAGATCAAATCCAAGTGGGCCCCACATGAGGGGGATGAGAGGGTTATCAACCTTCTTTGTAAAATTCTCTAGTAATTTTCAAGCAGCCCCTGCTTTGTGTGGGGAGTCCCATGGGTGCTAGGCCCATTCATTTGTACACTTGTATTATCTATTCATTAAAGTTTGGAAGAGTAGGCTCTGTCAAACTTCCATTAAAAAAAAGGGAGGAACATACAAGAAAGTTATTGAGAATAGAAAGAAGACCCATGCGTAGAGATCTTCTTACATCTAAACATATGTTTTTTGTTATAATTCTTATTAGGATTCCTTTATATAACTTTCTTTGAGGTTATTTCCAAAGTTGTTGGTGCATCTTTCCTTCTAGATTTTCCAAAGCACTTCTCTTTTGATTGCATTCTAGAGGGCAACAAAACAACCCACCACCTCTCCTAGAAGAATTAATCGCCAATTGATCAAGATCAAGCCTGATGATTCTTTTGACATAGTCCCAGACTTTGGTGCTATATAGGAAAGAGAAAAAAAAAGATGAACAATGTTTTCTTTTGTCTCCAAGCATCTTTTACACCAAGTGGGGCGGGCATTGCACATTTGCTAGCTTTGGCATTGTTCTTGATGTATTGATAATTTTTTTGTTTACATAGGAAGACCACCTTCTTCCTCTCAATAAGCGGGTGGCATCCATCTTGGAAGTTAACTTCCATGTAATCCAAGACCATGATCTACACCAGTTCTTATTAAGTTTGAGTTTCCAGTCTACATTCTTCTTGAGATTGGTAATATCTTCTTTTTTGTTACCATTGTTCTATCTAAGTCATTTAGAGTAGAATAGCCACAAATCTTCATTGCTCCAAACCAAGATGTGGTTGTGCAACAAACACTATTCATCATAATCCAATCTAAGCCTAGTATCAATCTCTTTCTGTTTTATCCAATCTCTTCTAGTATAGTTTCAGAGATGCTTATTTCACATACATATATGCATCCTAAATAGATGTAAATATCCATGTGTATGAGTGCATGCATATACATATGGACATGTGTATGTATGCATGTGATCCTCAAACAAGGAGAGTTCAAGAATGACATCTTTTACAAGACGTCTAATGGACCATGAAATATCACATTTTAGATAAAGTTTTTCTCGTTGTTTTGTGTAACAATTAATGAGAGTTATTTTAGCTTTGGAAAATCCTTTTACCCTCTTGCTCCACGTCGTTTATCTTTCAAGGCTCTCTTTCAGTCGCTTGTGTCATCTAGAGCTTTCCATGGTCCAAAAGAATGGATAATTGTTTATCTTTCAAGGCTCTCTTTCAGCCACTTGTGTCATCTAGAGCTTGCCATGGTCCAAAAGAATGGATAATCTAGTTCAGAAAAATCCTTCTTCGAAATAGAGAAGTCAAAGAAACCCAAAATTCTAAGCTAATTATGGCAGATTCATTGAGTTGCACCATAGAAGGAGAAAAATTCCCAAAGGTTTTCAAGATGCAGGATCTTCTTGCACCAATACTAATTTGGAGGTCAAAGAAAAGAGTGGGCTAGAAAAAGAAGTCAACCTCTTGGACTATCCAAGAGGGATGAGCCAAATCAAAGACATTGGTGATGGTAAAGCCCCACTAATGAGGATAACCAAGAAGAATACACAACTAGCAAAGAAGATAGTCCAGTTAATGAGAGATAGATTATGGATCCACTCTTCTAGATTCATATGCAAAGAATGCAAGTATGCTGAAAGGAAAGATCCTATTGGAATTCTCATGGAAGAGACCTATTGAACAAAAATTCCCCTCTCATTGCACTATTGCATCTAAAGAAAAGAGAAGAGGTGAAAAACAAGAAAAATAGGGATAAAACCCCTAGTTGGAAAGAGCAATCTAGTAAAAAATGATTGTGTTTTTCTTCAATGTTCAACATACCCCTCCGAAGCAGTTGTTATTAGCCAAAAGGAGATTCAAAATATTGAGAGGGTTTGGAAGGGATAATCTCTACAAAAGGCTCTTTGGCTTGAGGCTAAAATCAACAAAGGCAACTCCCACCTGCAATAAATGTCTACTGAAGATTAGGATCATCCTTAGATATGAAGAGGAATTCAAGAGGAAGAAATTGTGGATCTAGTTTAAAAATTGTTGGACAGGCAAGGTTGATAAATCAACAAAAAAAATGCAAGATCCTAAAGAAGAAATAAAAGAACAATTGACAACAATGGTGTGGAGTGCACTTTGAACAAGGAAAATAGATTGCTGATCATCAATCACTTCAACCAACTTTTTGGGGTTTCTACTTTGCTTTCTCCTCGAGGTCATGATTGCATGCCCACCATCTTAAAAGTCAAATCCAAAGAATTAATCCCCTTGAAACTATGTGCTTTGTAGATACTTCCCTGACTAGCCAAGAGATCCTTAAAGCAATTGAAACCCTCCCCAATGGTAAAATCCCAAGGCTTGACAACCTCACTAATGAGTTGTTTAAAACTTTCAAAGATGTTTTGATGGTCCTTCTCTGCTTAGTTTGGCATAAGGTACTTAGCTTTGTTTCACAACCAAAGTGCTTGAATGAAGGTGTAATTAAGCTCATCCAAAAGGAAAACAACAAGAACAAATTGAGAATTGGTAGCCTATCACCATGCTCCAGATTGGTTGCAAAGTCTTCACCAAGATCCTTGCAAATTGCATTGCATGCCATCTCCACGATTGGATAAATGAAAATCATAAAGGCTTTGTCAAAGGTAGATCCATCCTTGAAGCCATCATCGATGTTTGGGAGGAAATTGATTATGTGAAGGAGCTTCCCAAAACATTCTCTTCCTCAAGATTGATTTTGAAAAAGCGTATGAAGGACTGGAATGGGATTTCATCCTTCAATCCCTTGAGGACATCAATTTGGCCCTAAGTTAATAAAAAGGGTCACCGTGCTCTTGGGGGATTTTTTTTCTTGGATTAACATTAATCACTAGCTCTCCCAATCTATTTGCCTTAAGTGCTCTATCAGGTGATTTCGCTCACTTGTCCCATTGCTTTTTGGTATTGCAACTGATGGGCTCAATTACCTTGTTGATAATCAAGTGTAGTTGTGGCATATCTAGAGCCTCTCTCTCTCTCATGTAGCCAAGATCTTATGGTTCTAAGATTCTTTGCCAATGACATCAATGTGCTTTTGTAAAATGATATTGGGTGTGTCTCTCACTTCTGACATTTCCTTGATATTTTATGTGAGGCTTCTAGACCTAGAACCAGCCACTCAAAAAAAACTACTTACAAGTAATTTCTTGGTCCAACCCCTCAACTTTTGAGGGCTCAAGGGTGTGAGATCTTCCCCATGGCCAAGTCTTTTGTCTATTGGATATCCCAATGGGCTTTGGCATTTGGATCGGCCAATGATGGTATTGGATGCTTGCCAAGCTTGGCAACAAGTTGCATTATGTGGCTAGGCATGTGTGACATCACAACTAATGTCACAGCTTGACCCGAAATCCAAACGAATTGCGATGATATCACATCTTGAGCCAAAAATTGGCAAACTATTACCAGTCAGTGTTTTCTATTTCTCTCTCTCTCTCTCATAGAGATTCCTGATGTGCAAGTGATTTTGAGAGCTACACTTTCTTTCTCTGACTTCTCAATCATCAGAGATGAAGTCCCCCTTTGCTCGTTGATGTGCTCAATCCCGTTGTATATGGCTTGCTTCAAAAAAGGATGTGTAGGTGCAAGTCTATAGAGGGTGAGTCTACTCAATCACATGATATATTTTATTTGGTTAAACACAAGGAACCTTGCATGCGTACAACAACCTTTGGATTGAGCAGCCTCTGGAATGATCCATAGCTAATGCATGAATTGTTCTTTTAGCAGTTGCATTACTCTCTGTATCTCACAGTCTTTTGGATCTTTGATTCAGGTGTGTCGGAACGGAATGTGACCTCTTTGCATCATTCAACTATAGCTAATAGTGAGGCCTTGAGTGATGATAGGTTGGGTGCTCTTCACAGCAGTAGCCCCTAGCTACACCAAAACAACCAATGCCTTTCTCGCCCTCTGTCTACCTATCTTTTGTTGGGGTTAGACCTCTGTGGAAGCATGCAAACATCACAAGGAAGAAGAAGAAGAAGCTTGGAGCACAACACACAGTACTGAATGTATTACCACTAGAATGTACAAAGATAAGTAACTCGTTAGGGCTATAGGCATATATACAAGCTGGGGGAAAAAAACCTCCTAAAGAGCAAAAAAATATGCCACGGTGGTCACACACATCACTACCTAAATATATCAACAAATCCCCCCTGGGAGTGATGCAGTGAAAAAGGATCTGGCACTCATGTATAAGGAAGTGCCAAGCTATGTGGAATCAATCCACAAAAGGAAGTAAGCCCAAAGCTTTGCGGGAAGCTTCAAACTTCTCCCTAGGCAGAGCCATCGTGAAAAGGTTTGTAGTGTTCTCCTGCGTGGGCACACATGCCAAGTTGATCTCTCCAATAGAGAACCTCTCCCTTACATAATGATAATGCACCTCAATGTGCTTAGTGCGAGCATGGAACACAGGGTTCCTTGCAACTGCCAATGCGCTCTGACTATCAATGAAGATGGTGGTGTGTTGTAGAGTAAAAGAGCACAAAAGAGGAGCCCCGATATTTTCAAAATTATGGACACAATTTTTCATCTTCAAGATCCTATGAAACTACCTTGAAGCTATGTAAATGCACTAGAGGAGTCCTCTAGATGCATAAGCCCCAATCATTGTATCATAATCCTTGTAAAATATTAGGAAAGTAGAGTTAGTCAATAAAAGTGCCGGTCTCTTGTGTGAAAGGACTATTTTTAGGGTACATGTATATAAGTCACTATGTGACTCTTGTAAAGAACTTTTTACCATTGTGAGAACTGAATAAGATTTTTGAATTTGCTTATTTTTTGTTGTTTTCATCCTTCTCCTTTTGTGTGTGTGTAATGCTTGAAATATGTGTGTAGGACTGTTGTCTATTCCTTCCCATTGTTTTTGAACTGTTGTATTGTGTGTGTGAGCCATTAGGAGTTGTGGAGCGAGTGTTCGTGCTTCCCGCCATTCACTATTTTGCTCATAACTTGAAGCATGTTTGTTAGATTCGACTGGAAAATGCCACTAGATGCATCTCGTCGAGAGCTTCAAAGTGAAGCTGCTATTGGCCATATTCGGAGTCTGGAGATAAGAGAAAAGTTTGAATTTGTGCTTACTGCTATAAATGGTATCACGACATGCATTTTTAGAGGATTAGTGAGTTGGAGAGGTAGCTGAGGCTAGTCACATGCATTGTAGCTTTGATACTTCACTTACCATCATGTGTGCACACGTCTTCATACACTTGGTTCTTGTGGTTCCTCGGATTGATAATTAAACGTGTATTAATACACCACTATATGCACTTGTGGGGCGATCGAGGTACAATCTCATCGATACAAGTCCCTAAGGCTTCATGACTTAGGTACACACATTTTTGGCACCGTTGCTGGGGAAAAAAGACCTGATCAAGGTGCCTTTGTGATGGTTATAGCTCCGGAGTGAAGGAATCGTACTTGTAGAGGTGAATGTGTTCATTGGCAAGTAGTCAAGTATTCTAGCACTTGTTACTTCACACTCTTGGAGTGTGTGTAATAAGTTTTTAGGTTTAGGCTTAGGAGTGATGAAGTAAAGGAAGAGTTAGGGTTAGGGAGGAGAGAGGGGTAGAGTAGGGAGAAGTAGAACATCTCAAGAAAACCCAAAATTTTTTGTCAAATTTAGTTCAGTTTAGGCACTAGGTAACACGACTTTTAAAACCAAAAGAATCAGTTCATTTAGCCATTTGTGTGAACAAGTATTGTGGGGGAGCAACAACCAGTATCGCCGCAGTGTTATCGTGCCAAACAAGCAAACAAGAGACCTAGTGAGCCCAAAGCTTAGTCAAGGCATTCTTGGAGGTGAGTTCTTCAAATTTTGTATCACAAAAACACTACAAGAACATGCACACACGTGATTTAAGTCACAACCGGTATCGTGTTGAAGGATCCGGAAGATGAGTCTAGAGTGACCTACCTAGACCAAAACCAGAGAAGGTATTGGCCAGTAGATGAAGTTGATAGGTCTCAAAGAAATACATGGGGTTGCCTGTATTCCCTCCTCAAGCGCAGGAAACTACCTCCCACAACCCTTTTGGAACCCACCAAGGAACGGAGAATACAATGTCAGGACAAACAAGCCAGTGAAGTATCCCAAACGAACACATGTGCAGTTTGCAATGCCAGGAACAGAGTCGCACAACCAAACCAACTCATGGATAGGTAACATGAACCGTCCACCCATTAGACCAAGGCCACAACCAGGTGTGCAACCAGGAATGCATCCAATTAGACCAGCAATTCCTATAATGCCCAGACCACCAGAACCCGTAAGAAGGCTGAGACCGATTCAAGTTGCTAAATGTATGAGAAATCACTATGATGGAACGGGAGAACCATATAATCACATAGTAGAATTCAAGCAAGTGTTACGAGCCGAACAAGTGGACAACTTCTTTGTGTAGTATGAGTCCTTTGGACTAACCCTCACAGGAACAACCTTGACTTGGTTCCAACCATTGGATCCAAATCATTTTGGGAATATTGAACAATTTTTCCAAGAGTGAGTCATTGGAGAATTTACTAAAGGAGGGATTAAACACAACTCATCATCCTTAATTCATAGTTTCAAACAAAACCCAAATGAAACCATAAAAACAACTACCCAAAGATTTAACCAATATGTCAATAGATGTCCAATAACAGAAAGACCCTCCCAACAAAAAATGATATCACTATTCTTAGACGGATTGACTAATGGAACCTTAATAACCCTAGTTTATGTGAAACGACTTCAGACACTGAGTGAGTGTCTCCAGGAATGCATTGATCTAGAAGACAACCTAGTAGATGACCTCAAAAGTACATCAAGCTCTACTAAATCAGAGGACACTAGGAGTACATAGTACAATGATGACTAGTTCTAGTAATGTGGAGGAGCTAGTTGAACTGGTAGCTAAGAAGTTGAGAGTCCATGGACAGAGAAATTACCAGAACCCACGAATGAGAATGCCAATGCTGCAGAGATGCAACCTATGTGGTGGACCACCCATCTCAGGAGGCATGGGCATGCCACAAACTTATCCATACAATAGGAAGCCACCCCAAGGACCCAACCTATATTGCCATATTGAGCAGAAATACACCAACCATGCTACTAAAAATTTCCCATTTAATAGGTAGTCAAGACAAGTGAACCAACCCTAGTATACAACCCCTATCCAGGCCCACAAGGAGCACCCAAACCTTATGAACAAGGAGGACATGGACAACCATAGCCAGTGTTAGGACAACCACCCCTTCCACAGAACGTAGTGCCAGTCAAATACACTCAACCAAAGGAGAATATGGAAAGAGCCATAGTACTAGCCATGCCTTTAGCTAGTTCTGAAACAACGAATCAGGGATACGAGCAAACACATGGAGATTAATATCCCTATGAAACCAACCTTGTGGAGTATGACCAACAATATTATGGTTATGAAGGATACGACAATCCCTATGGACCAGAGTATGCAAATTTGATGTACACTGCACCTAAGGCACCAACACCTATGAGACCACCCATTAGACTGCCTGTGCCAAGAGCACCATGCTATAGATGCGGAGGAGATCACTTCATAAGAGAATGGACTCTGCCATACAACCCACCATCCCCTAGAACTTGGGAAGGGTACTACAATGAGTGTGGAGAGGAACATCTAATCAGAGATTGCCCCAAAAATCCCAATAAGACTCATAAAACAACACAAATCAATGTGATTGAAGTGATTGAACCATCGAGGAGTGAAAAAGAATACATAGTACCATTAAAAGCCATTACTCGGGCTCAAGCCAAAGGACGAGAGATAAAGAATTTAGATTCTGAACTTGACAAGGCAGATCCGATATGGAGATGGAAGTTTTTAGAGAAGAATCCAACCTTAAGGGTACACTGGGAGTCAACACCATATGTGCTACAGGTTAATCTATCTTTTTGCCTAGTACCTTGAAGACGCACCTGGACACAATTTTGGGAAGCACAGTGCTAGGGTACTGTAAATAATCAATGGCTAAACTATCCACTACTACTTAGTCCGCCTCGCAACTATTTATCGACCAAAGAATATATGGTGCGGACCATCAAATTTTGGTTATCAAGATATGCCACAGTGCCAAATTTAGCAATCAAGATGACCAATAAGATATTTAGTACGCTTCTTATAGTTTTGAAACTATTCCAACATGCACAATATACCTTTTTGAATTTTATAGGCATTAATCAGGGTGCAGATGCAATTATTTCTTATTTATCAACCACTCCAAGTCGACTAACTATTATGGCGATATACTCGAGATTAATGTTTCTATCGAGTCCATATATGCAGACATTTGAAGAAGCATTCTTCATAGGATTTTTTGAGATGGACTCGAAGATCTTTGTAAAAATAGCTTGCAATTTAAATGCAAGACTGGTGGCCTATGAGCTTAGTTTCTTTGTAGCTCATAGGCAGGCACCAGACGATGGAGTCAAGTTAGCTCAGATGAAAGAGCTCATGGTATGTGAAGCCGATTGGGTAAATCAAAGAGAGCAAAAGGTAATACAAACATACTCACATCACCACAAAAATCATGTCGGGGATGATAGAGTTTAGGAGGAGGGACGTGTCGAGGGAGAGTCAAGCAAAAGGAGAAGAAGAAGAAGAAGAAGATCAAAGAATAAAATAGCGCAATAAGAAAGAACCACCCTCTGCCCAAAGCCCCACAGGGGCATGCATGAGGTTACAACACCAAAGCAACATGTCCCAAAGAGTGGAAACAAAGAATTACACCAACCATGACCTTTCAAGGGGAGGTTGCACAACTTCCTCATCCACTAGGTGCATGCAATGGAAAGAAGTAAACAGGCTCCAAAAAATACGACAGGGTCAGATGTGTAAGAACAAAGCAATATCCGAAGACCAAAAGCTAGAAAGAGGTCCATGCTAAAAAGTTGAAAAGGGTGACTAAGAATATCACATTCTTAGCACACTGGATGCGTGCGTGGCAGCCCAACTTAACACAACAACCCATATTTATCAATGTAAGGAATACCAAGGGGATTATAGAAGTAAAGGACTTAGATCGGATAAGGTAACAAATTCACTGACAATCCTTATCGCTTCCTCGACCACTAGGTGCATGTTCTAAAGTGTTATAAGCAAGCCATAGACAAAGAAAAAGAAAAGTCTGTCAAGGAACGATAGAGACAAAGAGGGGGAGAGTGTTGCAGAGTAAAAGAGCACAAAAGAGGAGCCCCAAAATTTTCAAATTATGGACACAATTTTTCTTCTTCAAAATCCTATGAAACTCCCTTGAAGCTATGTAAATGCACTAGAGGAGTCCTGTAGATGCATAAGCCCCAATCATTGTATCATAATCCTTGTAAAATATCAAGAAAGTAGAGTTAGTCAATAAAAGTGCCAGTCTCTTGTGTGAAAGGACCATTTTTAGGGCACATGTATATAAGTCACTTTGTGACTCTTGTAAATAACTTTTTTCCATTGTGAGAACTGAAGAAGATTTTTGAATTTGCTTCTTTCCTGCTATTTCCTCCTTCTCCATGATCTTTTGTGTGTGTGTAATGCTTGAAATGTGTGTCTAGGATTGTTGTCTACCCCTTCCCATCTCTTTTGAGTTGTTGTAGTGTGTGTGTGTGAGCCATTACGAGTTGTGGAGTGAGTGTTGGTGCTTCTCGCCATTCACTATTTTGCTCATAACTTGAAGCACATTTGTCAGATCCGATTGAAAACACCTCAAGTAGATGTGTCTCTCATTTGAGAGCTTCGAAACAAACCCGCTATTGGCCATATTTGGAGTTTAGAGCTGAAAGAAAAGCTTGAATTTGTGCTTACTACTATAAATGGTATCGGGGCATGCATTTTCAGAGGATTAGTGAGTTGGAGAGGTAGCTGAGGCTAGTCGCATGCGTTGTAGCTTTGATATTTCACTTACCATCATGTGTGCACATGTCTTCATACACTTGGTTCTTGTGGTTCCTCAGATTGATAATTAAACATGTATTAATCCACCACTATATGCACTTGTGGGGCGATCGAGGTACAGTCTCATTGACACAAGTCCCTAAGGCTTCACGACTTAGGTACACACTGACCAACACCCAAATCAACCATAAGGCATCTGAGCCACATACACTCAACAGTCGCTGTGAAAGCTGCCATATACTCAGCCTTAGAATTGAAAATGGCCATAGTAGGCTGCTTCATGCTCAGCCAAGATATACATGAGCTACCAAGCATGAGGGCGAAACCACTTGTGGACACACGAGTGTCATAGCAACCAAGTAGAGTAAAAAAAAGCATATAAATCTGGCGGTAGTGACCCCCCCTTAGGATAAAACAATCCAAGTAGCTGGGTACCACTCAACTAGTGAAAGATGCGCTTAATTTCCTGCCAATGCTTGACTCCTGGGCAATGCATTAACTTGCTCATCTGTGAGACAACAAACTGAATATCTGCACGAGTAATGCATAATTAAATCAAGCATCCAGTTGCCTGCTGATAGAGAACAACATCAAATGCATCTCCAACATCATGAAGACTCAATCATAAACTTGTATCCATAGGAGTGGCAAAAGGTTTAGAGTCTTCAAGGCCAAAATGCTACAATAATGTGTCAATATGTTTCGTTTGACACAAAGCCATTCCAACATTAACTTGCATAAACTGAATGCCCAAATAAGGATGCAAATGCCCCAAATCAGATATCTCAAATGAGGCATGCAAATCAGCCTTAAAATCAGTGATATGCTTCTCATGAGGACCAGTGAGCAACATATCATCAACATACACAGTTTTTGCCTCCTCAATTTTAGTTCTCTCATCAACAAGTGCATCATGCAAATGTGCATCAGAAATGGAATGATCTACATCATCACATGAAAACTGTAAAGGCTGAGAAGATGCCTCAATAGGACTAGCACTAGGCTGTCCACCTGTAAAAAGAGGCAGCAAAGTATCATACATGTCTTTGGAGCTAACAAATGTCTCCTTCGTACATGAAAGTAAAGGTTGAATAGAATCTTCCACAAAAACAACATCACGGCTAACCAAAATGCATTTAGTCTATGGACGATACAGACGATAATCTTTACTTTCAAAATTGTACCCAACAAAAATACAATTTCCTGCTTTATCATCCAATTTCTTGCGATGCTTTTCAAGCACTAATGCATATGCCAGACAACCAAAAACACGCAGATGAGCAACAGATGGCTTGCGACCATGCCAAGCCTCATATGGAGTGATAGACTACAGTGCTTTAGTGGGACACATGTTAAGTACATGTGTTGCACACATGACAACCTCAAGCTAGAAACCATGTGGTAAAGCGTGACTCTTGACCATACACCTCACCATCTCCATGAGTGACCTATTATTCCGTTTAGCAACTCCATTCTATTGAGATGTATATGGCACTGTACACTGATGTTTTATCCCACCTTTAGCCAGAAATGCATTGAAGTCAAAAGACATATATTCCCCCTCGGTCAAAATAGAGGGTGCCTATTTTACATGCTAATAGATTTTTAGCCAAAACCAAAAACTATTTGAAGCACATGAACACTTCAGACTTTGCTTTCAATGGATATACCCATGCATGCTTGCAAAAATCATCAATGAAAGTCACGAAGTAAAGATAGTTTCCAAAAGAGGGCATCTGCATAGGACCATAGATATCATTGTGAACAAGTTGTAATTTTTTAGTAGCTCGAATTGAACCATCTTTTGGAAAGGAGGAACACTGCATTTTGCCCAAAATAAAGCCTTACAGACATGTTTTCTGGGTGCCTCAAGTTTGGTCAAAGAGGACACCATTTCAGATTTCTACACGCATAACAAGCTAGCAAAATTCAGATGACCAAAGTGTGCATGCCAAAGTGTTGCATCTGACATAGTCTGAGAATCATGTACTGCACATGCTGAATCATTCATAGATTTTTCATATTCTATGAGCTTATATAGCCCACAACATAAAATGCCAGAAGAAATAATCATGTCACCATTTGATAGATCATGAACTGTACATCTATCATCAACAAATTTCACAACCAAGCCAATCTTGGCTAATGAAAAATTTGATAACAGATTTTTCTTGATCCTTGGCACAAATAAAGCATCCGACAAAGTGAAAGAACTGCCATCAAAAGTAGTTAGAATGATCTTACCAACTCCCATGACAGGATAAGAGGAGTTGTTGGCACATGTGACAGTATTCCCTATAGGGGCAGGCTCAAGTCAAGTGAAGAAACAGCGTTGTGAGCTAATATGTTTGGTTGCCCCACTATCAAAATACCAAACATCTGAGTTTATTGCAGACATACACTGTTCATGAGAAGATGGGTCAAAACTGCAAACAATAGTAAATGCCCATTCTTCATTCTGCACAAGATTTGCAAACTCTGTTTTTGGTGTAGAGGGCTCTCCAACAACCATTCCAGCCTCTTTTTTCTTTGCCTATTTTGCAGTGAGTTTTGGATAGTTCTTTATGATATGATCATTTCCTTTACAGTACTTACAAAAGAATTTTTGCTTTTTTTATTTCTTCTCATCTTTGTCTTCCTTCTTCAAATCACTACAAGGAATACGAGCACATAGCAACAGTTAATGCGACACATTTCTGTTGCTATAAAATTGCATAAAGTGTCGCAACAAGCATCGAGCGCAGAACATCACTAAAGCGACGATTAAAAAAAGCATCGCATAAGCGATGCTAATAATCATCGCTTACACGACACTAATTGCATGGGCATTTATGACACCTTAGCATCACTTACAGGACGGGTTTTTGAAGAAAAAATTAAAACATTAGAGGCTCTTCGATTGGCATCTACATGCATCTGATCAAAGAGCTCTCCAATGTTCACAATCACGTTGCACTTACGAGCTGAAACAATCACTTGTTGAATTGTTGTTTTGTCTAATCTCTATCTTATTGTCTCTCTGTGTCTCTATTTCTCTCTTTCTACCTCTTTCTCTCTTTGAATTATCTCTCTCTCTCTCTCTCTCTTTATTGCAGGTTATTCAAGAAGCTAACCAAGCAAAGAATATGGCTAACTATTGTAAGTACAATTTCCATTCTTTGTATATCATTTGAATTGTGTTATTTTCATTAGTTAGCATACTCACACTTATTGATATGCACATATACACTTATACATGATGAAGATGCACGTTCACACATATACACATGCACATACACACACATACATGTGCACATACACTTACACATACACACACATACATATGCATATGCACAAACATTTCTACAACCACATAAAAAGACTTGCATGCATACATTATTGCATATACACATACACATACACACATTAACATATACTTAAATACATGTATATGCACATCCACATGCATGCACATTCACATGCATGCACATTCACATGCATGCACATTCACATGCATGCACATTCACAGGCATGCACATAGATGCAAATGGAAATGCATCCACATGCACATGCCTGTTTCATACATATAGACATGCATATAGATACACTTGTATATGTTTATACACATACACATACATATGCACATATGTATATGTACACACACATACACATATATACACATATATATGCACATACGTATACACTCATATGCATATACACACACATTCACATACATACATATACATGCACATACACACATATACACATACACTTACACATATACATGCACATACATATACACACACACACATATACACACACATGCACATGCACATACACATGTATACACATATACACTTACACATGCACATACATACATATACACACACATACACATGCACATGTGCATACACATACATACACAATACACTTACACATGCACATGCACATACATGCATATACACATATACATATGTACATACATTCATATACAAACACATATTACACACATATACATGCACATACGTACACACACATATTACACATATATGCATGCACATACATACATACATATATACACATACACATGCACATACACATACATACACATATACACTTACACATGCACATGTAGATACATGCATATAGACATATACATATGCGCATACATACATGCACATATATACATAGATACATACATATACATGCAAATAGACACACTTACACATATAGATATATACCTACATGTGCATATATACATTTTATATATACACACACATAAATATGAAAGACTTATATAATTAAAGTAATAAAACACATGCTTAATACAAACAATAATAACAATCAATAGAACAAGACTTTTCATTACTTAATACCATACACACAATTCAAAGCATAACTAAACTGAACAATATATAGATAATATATATATATATATATATATATATATATATATATATATATATATATATATATATATATATATATATATATATATATATATATATATATATCAATGTAAATACATATCCAATGTCATAATCAAGAATCCTAATCATCATCATCCTCATCATCATCCTCATCATCATCATGATCCTGATCCTCATCATCATGATCATCTGCATGATCTGATGTTTCTGTGTGAGCACTTTGTGAAGATCGAGATCGTCCCTCCTGTGTCTGTCTCTCCACCTCATCCATATCTGCCTCTCCATAATACTTTTGTATTACATATAACAAACATAAATAAGTAAAACAATTAGAACATCCATAAAAATAAAATAATTATATAAAATTTAATAATACTCACAAATGCATCTGGATGATCTCGCATATACTTGCTCAAACGCTTGATCTGCAACATGCATAATGGACCTGTTCTACCCAGACTGAACTTCTTGCAATAGAACAGAGACTAACTCCTCAAATGTCAAGGCATTTGGATTGCCTTTCATCATCAAACAAATAGTAGAAGCAAAACTCTGATATAAATCAGGAAGACCATTCAGAATGGTCTGCACAAGTGAGCTATCTAGAATAACTTCATCAACAAAAATCGACTATTCCTTCATGTCTTTGATCTTTATTAGAAAACTGTCCATAGAATCAGCTTCATTCATATGCTCACTCTCAAACTGTTTTCAGAGGTAAGCAACACGAGCCTCATTCCTAACTTGGTAGAATGTGGTAAGTGTATCCCAAGCATCTTTAGTTGTTTTGTAAGAGCGAATGTGAGGAATAATGGCACGTTTGACAAACAAGGCTATCAATGCATGTGCCTGAGCATCTCTACCATCCCAATGAATTTTCTCTGCAATAGGTTTACCAAAAACCATAGCACAAACAGGAATCTAAAGAATATCAACATCTTCAATGCCATCTGCATCAGCTTCAATACCTATATTTGCAGGTGTAATAGGACATTTTTCAACATCCTGCACAATGTTACACATTCATTTTGCAACCAATACATGTTGCATCATATAAGCCCACAATGAGTAATTGGTACCATCCAATTTATCCTCAACAACCAACATATGGAATACATCACTACTTTTAGCCATGACCATTAACTAAAATACCTTGATGCAAAAAATGATTGTATCTGAAAAAGTTATTCAACTACCCTGACGAGTTTTGCTAAACCTACAGCATACTTCAAGATGCTTATATTAGCAAACCAAAACCTATATATATCTTTGGCACAAAAATATGAAATAGCCTACACAAGCACCAAATTTTCTGCGATTCTAAGATTGTGACCGGAGGGGTATCTACAATGCCCTAGATGAAGCGGCGACTTGCTTTGATACTAATTATTGGAGTTAGACGTGTGCAAAAGCACGCAAACAACACAAGGAAGAAGAAGAATCTTGGAGCACAACACACCATACTAAATGTATTACCACTAGAATGTACAAAGATAAGTAACCTATTAGGGCTATAGACGTATATACAAGCGGGGGAAAAAAACCTAAAGAGGGAAAAAATGCCCCCGTAGTCCTAGTGTGTTCAATATATCAACATCTTTGTTGTTCACTCCCATGTTTATCTACATCTATGTGTTTTATCAATACCCTTTTGGAATTAACATCATAGTCATGCATGAATCTATAAAAGTTCATCAATAGACATAGGATCTTCTATCTATCATATGCCCAAATGACAATGCAGGTTGTGAGGACAAGATGCACAACCTCACACCTTGAGTCTTTGGGTGGAACCCCTAAGTTCAAGTCTTGACTATACATGTATCTATGAGTTCTCGTAGATGGGTGCCTCTACCTTATGAGGTTGGGTGTGTGAGTGTGTTTTCAATTCATTGTACTCTAAAAAAGAAGAAGGGTGAAATTTGGTCCAAGAACTTATCAAATATAGTGTGTTATCTAGGGGGATTATATCACCAACATAGTCCGAAATTTGGATACATATTGCTTTCTCTATACTAGAGAACACTTAGTGTATGTAGAAAATATGCTTAAGAGCACTTTAAACGTTCAAATGTTGCATAAATGATAGGAAGAAGTTACTACAAAGTGCTGAGGAGAAAAGAAAAAATTGATGCACATATCCAAAATCTGAAAGAAGTATTAAAAGAGTATTTACATTGTATCTCAGAAGGATCTCAAATAACTATCATATCAGGAATCAAACTGGAGGAAGAGAATAGAGGAAATACAAAAGATAAGTTTCAAAGTAAAAAATGAGCTACCAAGGTATAGGCAAAAAATAAAGTTCTCTTAGAAGATAACTCATATCTCCAAGATGAAATTATCAATATGACTTAAGAGGTCATGAATTCTTCAAACCAAATAAGTATACTCACTGAAGATAAGCAAAACTTGGAGAAAGAAGTAAATAGAAAAAACCAACTACTTTAAGCAAAAGAGATAGGCATTCAATCACAGAAACAAACACTTCAACAAAAGAAGAGGAAATCAAGGAGAAAAAGGAGCAGATTCATCAACAAGAAGAGTACATTCAATAGAAAAGTGAAGATTTGATTCGGAATACTAAAGAGATGGAAAATCTGAAAAGAAAATATAATGTCGTATATTCTTCCTTAAAAAATGTAAAAGGGCACAATGAGGAGCTACTATCTATGTTAGATCCTAACAGTAATATAACTATACACAACATCTTCGAACAAGAAAGAGTAAGGGAAATGAAAAGATAATTGCAAGAGTCAATATACTAGTCAAGGAGCCAAATCCTTTTTCGGAATCCTTTGATAGTCATTTTGTATTAACAAAAGAATTTTTTCATAAAGTAAACCCTGGCTAGAGAATAATTTTTTTGGGAGAACACAACAAATGTAGACATGTGTGGACAGAGGCACCCATCAATCTAAGACTTGATCTTGCATACTATCCATGCACATGAAGAAGAAATTGGCATGACTTTTGGGAAAGGAGAAGAAGTTGTAAGATCTCAAAGACTTGGCTAAATTTCTCCAAGTTAGGTGCATCAAAGAGAGGATGGCCAACAAAATCTTATATGCTAAGTATTTGTTATACATTTATTAATGACATGGATGATGTACAAGACTATTCCATAATTGTACAAATCAGAATTCTCAAGATGATCAAACCCTACTTAGAAGCATTTACAAAAGTGAATTTAAGGACCATGAAATTTTTGGGATTTCATTTGGCTACCAAAACATTACTTTTTGATATGTGGGAAGCTTCAGATTGGTAGTGTCTAATGGGCTATTTAACTCCAGTAATATTTATGCAAAGCATACATCTTCAAACATTCAAAGATGCATTCACAATTAGATTTTTTGAACAAGAGTTAGAGATGTCTGGCAGAATCTCTCTGGTTCCTTAGGCGAGAATAATAGGATATGAAAATGTATTTTCAGAATATCAAAGTAAAAACACAGTGGATGATCCAGAACCATCAAGAAATTGGAGAAAATCAATTATTGAGTTGATTAATGACATTAATTCTAAAGAGAGGCAAAAATATGCAAAAATCCAACATGTGTACAATAAAAAACAAAGACAATAAAAATGATAGACAAATCTTGTATAGTTTTGATGATGAAATCAAAAGGATTAGGAGGGGGAGGATGTTTAAGGAAGACATGAAGACAAAAAACCAACACTTGTATATTGATACTTTTTCTTTGTAAATAGGCCCAAAAATAGGGTTAGAAAGCCCTAAATTTTGTAAAACTAGGGAAGATTCTTCTTTGAGCAATCATAGAGCTATGTACAAAGTTAGGAAGCCATCAAATAATCACAAATAGTAGTTTAAAAGCCTAGACATTGAGAAAGTAGTTCATTTAGGAAGTAGTATATAAGTCAAAGTAGAAGAACTAAAGAACACAATGTCATTTGTATACTTTCTTCCTTGAGAATAGAGAGCTTTGGCTATCATTTCCTTCTTCACTATGATGCCTTTGTGTAATCTCATATGTGACTTGTAGTGAGTGGTTTGATTGATTGTTCATGTGCAGATTGAGTTGAGACTTGTGTATGAGATCATTGATGATTTTATAAGTCTGCATGAAGATATTTTCTTGGATTGGAGAAAGTCGACTATTTTAAGTGGCTGCATCATTAGTTTGTATTCAAGATAAGTAATGTTTGATGTCGTATTTGGATTTTTCATGAAAAATGGCATGGATTAGGCACTTGAATCACTCAATTTGGTGCCATATTCATCGAGTTATGAACATTTAAAGTTTCTAGCCATCAATACTAAGAAAGTCGTGTTTTTTGTTGACTTCATATTTCTCTAATATTTGATGATCTCATATCATGTTTGGCTTATATCTTTTGCGAATGATTGATTTGTGGCTTATTGCATTAGTCTTTAAGCAACAATCGGGTTAACTCATATTTGGATTGAGAATTTGAAGAAGTATCTTTTTCTTTAAATGTCCAATCAAGTCACTATTGCTACAATGGGACATATGTTCTATTAATGAAGTGGTGAAACATGGATTCAAATAATGGAAAACACCCGATGAGTTTCTGATGGAAGATCCCCCTCAAACGATGATTTGTATGCCAAGATCTTGCTTCTTCCAAAAGAAGAGAAGAGAATAAGAAAAAAGAGGGATAAGTTCCAGAACTACAAAGACATCAACCACCATAAATGATTATTGTTTCATTTAACACTAGGGGTTTGTCAGACACATCAAGAGTGACAATAATTAGACAATGGATTAGAGATAAAAATGTCAATGGAGAATTCATCTATCTATATAAGATCAAAATTGATGGTGAGGAGCTTCAAAAGCCACTTATTTGGATCAAGATAAGAGAAGATATTGGGAAGTGATAGACTCAAAATGGTCAACTCTCCAATATATGGGTTTGCCAGTTTCTTGTCCAAGGGAAAAGGCAACTTCTTCTCACAACTAGCAAAGTCAACAACAAAGCCAAGGAAACCCTAACCTACGACAAAGTAATTGGCAAACTATTCCCTAATCATCTTATGCCCATTTTTCAATGTTAGGCAATAGCACTATGCCTAACCCTCAAATGGGAGGTGTCACATGACAGTGATATGGTTATCTTACCACATGTGTCACATGATAGTCACATGGTTATCTTACCATATGATATAGTGGGGGTAGAAGAATAAAAAGAGAAGGGATTTTTTATTTATGAGACTCAATATGTAGAGACACTCAGGCATGGCTGGGAGGAGAACAAAAGCATCTTTGTGTGTGTGTGTCTAATAAGAAACATATGATTTCATGAGACGGACCACAACAGTATAGCAAAAAGCATCCATAATAGGAGGCGATATGATTTATCCACCACCCTATCCTCAAAGACCTCCACAAGGATGAGGACAAGGTGTGCATCTAGTAGTTCAACTTATTCCTCGATCACCAAATGTGGGTAGAAGTCTTAGATTGTTTTTAAGGCTAAGTGCATGAAGAATCACTATGATGGTTTAAGAGATCCCTATGATCACATGACTGAGTTTAACCAATTTTTGTGAGCAAAGAAAGTATACGAATTCTTTGCTCAATCTAAAGCTTTTGGAATCACATTTCTTGGAACAACTTTGGCATAGTTCCAACCATTGAATCGTGATGGATTTGATAATATTGAGCAACTACTAGAGAAGTTCATTGGTGAATTTGCAAAGATAGGAATTAAGCATAATAACTCTTCTTTTATTCATAGCTTCAAGCAAGAAAATAACGAGTTTGTGATGCTAGCAGCCAGAAGATTTAAACAATATGTTGATCAATGCCCAGTAGATGAAAGGCCAAACCAAATAAAAAATGACATCATTATTTTTGTTAACCAATGGAGGATTGAGAGCCTTAGTGTACGTCAAATGATTGAACACTTTAGATGATTGTCTTGAAGAATGCATAGATATGGAGGAAAATTTAGCTAATGACCTAGAAACTCCTTAGACTCTAGCAAAGTCTAAAGACACATCGAAGGAATCAACTAAATTGGTTGCCAAAAAGTTTGGAAAAAATTAGCAAGGTTCAAAACCCTATCAAGATCAACCCATGAGGATGCCGATGTTGAGGTGATGTATTCATTATGGTGATGATCATCCATTTCACGCTTGTGTGAGAGAAGGACCTACCCAACCACAGTAGTATCCCTATGGAAGACCGCCCATGCAGGGACCAAGCTTTTATTGTCACATTGAGCAAAAGTACACTTATCATAATACTGAGAATTGTCCTTGCAATAGACAACCTAAACAACCTCAATCGCAACAATATAGGCCATTGTTGGCATACAAGTCATAAGAAGAGCATATAGGCACAATGGAGCAGTCATGCACAATATGGCAACAAGGCCCAATCATTTTTTTCATAAACCATTCCCAACTCAAAGTGATTTTAATCACTACACAAACATTGTAAATTTTGTTTTTGGTAGAATAGACTCCATTTTTTTCAAGCCGAGGAGTCCTTGAGCTTGAGGAGTGTTAGAATTAGCTACATACCAATTTTCATCATTTTTAGATTCCGTTTGAGCCCTCAAATAAGCTCTAGAACCTAATTTTTAACTAGGCTGGACACTAGGTCTGGACAAGGCCAAAGCTAGTCAAAAAACTATAAAAAGAGCTAGAGAGCTCATTTTTGGGTTAGATTGTTTGTGAATTGAGCTTATGTAAGAGACTTTTTGACTAATGCAAAGAACTCCATTCTTCCTCTCTTTGTTCTTGCCTTGTGTGTGCATGTTTGTGCCGTCACTTGCTCATAGTCTTCATACTAGTCCTCACGTCTCCACGGATTGACAATTATGAGGTGGATCTCCTCACGTTGGTACTTGCCATTGTGCTAGAGTGACACCAAATTTGGCGCTGTTGCCAGGGAGAGAGCTTCGAGGACGAGCATATGATGGTAAGACGTAGAGTTGAGACATTGGAGTCATAGGTAATATCCTTTCGTCCTTATTTTTCTTCATTTTTTCTAGTTCTTTTTGCATCACCATCATCACCATCATCATCATCCTCACCATTTCTCGCCTCCATCTCCATCTTCACAAAAATTTCAGTTTTTGGTCATATTCCACTCCCCACCTCATTTCACTTGTGTGAGAGAGCGAGAGAGAGCTTGCATGCTATCAGTTTTTGTGTATTTTTTGAGCTTTTGCTGCAGGATCTAGCTGTAACACCATCTCCAACAGCTTGCGCAGGTACGATAGAACTCTGCACAGGTCCTAGGATGACAACCTCTGTCTATCGCGACAGATAGAAAAACTTAATATTTTTTGAATAATGCATGTTTGGCATGATAACCTACACCATGAGAGCACTCCAAATCACTAAAAAATTCTAAAAAATTTGCGTTTTTTCAGTCTATCACGACAGATAGCGTCTATCGCAACAGACACCATCTATCGAGACAGACAGCACCCCACGACAGAGGCCGTCTATTGCGACAGACACCGTCTATCGCGACAGACACCGTCTATCGTGACAGACAAGCTCACGACAGACGACAAAGACCCATCTATCGTGACAGACAGGAGCCCACGATAGAGACCGTCTATCGCAATATACACCGTCTATCGCGATAGACCAAAACCATGACAGACGACAGACTCAGTCTATCGCGATAGACACCGTCTATCGCGACAGACAGAGCCCCACGATAGACCCCATCTATCACGATAGATAGGACCACGACAGATGACAGACTCAGTCTATCGTGACAGAGATCAGACTCAGTCTATCGTGACAGAGATTGTCTATCACGACATACCAAACCACGACGGATGATAGACCTTGTCTATTGCGACAAACACCATCTATCACGATAGACAGGGCCCACGATAGGCGACAGACACCGTCTATCATGACAGATAGCCCTAGGCGACAACCAGTTTCTATCGCGACAGACACCGTCTATCGCGATAGACATGCATTTTTGGCAAAAAAATAGAGGGGTAATTTTTTGAAAATTTGGGCTAAAAAATGGGCATATTTGCATATTCAATCACCTATGCCATTACAAAGGCCTTAGAAAAATGCACTAAACTCCAGAAAGGATCTGTTTGTCTGTTTAACCCCCTAAACCCTGAACTTTCATAACTTTTTCATATGAAATCTGTTTTTTGAGCTCTAGGGGGTAGGTACACCAAGGGAGCTCTAGAGAAAATTTTTTGGCAATAGAAAAGGGGGAAAAAAGGGTCATTAAAAGTGTCTGAAATAGCTTGTATATCAATTGAAGGTAAAAGTTTGAGCTAAACTTGGAATTTTTACAGGATCATCGAGAGCTTTTGGAGAATTTAAAGCAAGTGCCATTGTGTGCAAGCTTGGGAACGCGCTTCCTGGGCAGACAAGTGCAGCAAGGAGAAACGACTTGAGGTTGGAATATCTCTCAACCCCCTCAGTCCATTCTTAGCATAGGCTAAGTGTGAATAGTTGTCCTGATTGACTAGGGGTATGATAGGAATACTCAAGTTCTAAGAGCCTCTAACTTCTCAAGTTCAAGAATAGGTTAAATTGCAATCAAGGGACAACTTAAAGGAAAAGAACTTAAACTGAGTGGACGAAGAACATTAAGTACGACACACTTAAGTGCTCCTGACGACGCTTAATTAAAGACAAGAAAACACATACAAAGGAACTCAAAAAGAACAAGTGATTGGTATCAAAGAATCAACAACGTACAAAGGGCATATGAACCTTAGATCGGGAAGACACTTAGGGAGAGACTATCAAAGTATTAGATCATCCGAGGCTAGTGTCAACCATACAGCCAGATCTTGGGCCCAACAATTGAGCGATTACCCCTACGCTTTAGACTCAAAAACTAGTGACTCTGAGATGTCTTATAACATGGAAAGACTTGTAGGTAGCTCAGGAGTGGCATACCTAGAGAGACCGGGCACAAGACTGCCCATATAACAAACAAGCTGTTAGACAAAATTATCCTTAGCCCCACAACAAGGAAGGTACCCGAATCAGTACCCACAACAATAGTATGGTAGGCCGCAACAACCCTATCCACCACCCTATCAGGGGCAGCAAAGACCTCAACCAGTTCTAATGCACCAGCCTCCCCCTCTAGCCAATGTGATCCTAGTGAAGTATGCAGTTGCAGAAGAAAATTTAAATAGAGCTTTAGTGCCAGTGACACCATCACTTTCAGAAAGCGACCCAAGTGATCATAGTTTCGACTCTACCCATATTGATAGCCCACAGGCTTACTACATGCAATCACCCGAGCATAATGAGTCATACTATTATGAAGAACTGAGTGAGTCTAGTTGGGAGCCAAAATATGCAAATGTCATGTATGCAAACCCCAACTCCAGACCTCAACCTAGGAAGATAAGACCTCCATTTCCTAGAGGACCATGCTTCCGATGTCAGGGAGATCACCTAATTCGTGATTGCCCTCTACCTGCACCCACACAAACCCAATCTGTGACAATTCAAGGTTTTTGTCCAGATTGTGGAAAGGAGCATTTGTTACGAGAGTGTCCCAAGAACCCCCCCAATATGCCAAAAATAGCTCCTATCAACGTTATTGGCTTAGTGGTAGACTCCAGGGGAAGTGTGACTTCCACAGCCCTAGTGCAAGTCATCATGAGAGCTCAAGCACTTAAGCAAAACCAAGACTTAGGCCAGGAAAAGAATGCGGAGGTTAGCGAGACTAAGAGCCAAAATAAGAAGAGAACAAGATCTTGGAGAGATAGCCATGAACGTATGAAAAGGCAATGGGCAAAGAAGATGAGCGAACTCGAGGAAAGTCTGAGAGAAACAAAAGCCAAGATAATAGAAATCACATCTCAAACGCACTCTCAAACATCACCCCCACTACCATCCCCATCACCTTCCTTTTCCCAACCTTCTAATCCACCACACATAACCCACCCACCACCCCGAGTAGGATCATTCTTAGCAGATCCCATTCCTGAGGACATAGATATGATGCTTAGAGCATATCAGGCCAGGATCCAGGAAGGGCCAAAAGTAACGGATCATGAAAGATGTTACCCTAGAGCTGACCTAGAGCTTGAACGAACCAAGTTGTGTGCCAAGATGGTGGAATTAGCTCAAGCCATGTTTGAGGCCAGTCGACTCTTCAATTGCTATAGCTCCACTAGAACACCATTGCATTTTGATGGTCTATTAGATAGATTGGAGACGATAATTGCAAAGTGTGGAAAAGGAGCCAACTCCTAGGACAAGGAGAGGGCAAGTGATAGAATAAGCATTCCTCCCAAGAAGCTTACGTGCCTAACTCCACTGAACCAGACACCGCTTCTTCTATGAATCGGTATTCACCAGAATTCCGATGAGAGATTCAAGAAGTGAGAAATGGGCTAAAGAAAGCGAAGATCCTCCTCCAATTGAACTTGTGGATGACACGCATGACCAATTCCCACAAGACATTACTTCCCTTTATGGAGAGCAGGAGAGTGCCCAATCTCAAGAGAGATTAGACTTTGAGTCCAATTCCTTATAGGAACTACCCCATTTCACAGCCTCATTGGAAGCTAAGTCTACTTGCATGAGAGCACCCACGGTCATGATAAGAAATGAAGACTCAATCATACCTAGGAACACAGAGGTAATGAAGAATACTAAAGTGCAGTGCAATCTCACTTTAGAAGAGCTACTGGTTCAAGCAGACTTGATATTCTCTACATTATCAAAGATTTGTCTGAGTTTAGGTATATGGGTCTATCTAATGTTGGAATGAGCGCAAAGATCATCAACATAGACTTCCAAATTCTTCCTCAATAATTCTTTGAATACATGGCACATCAATCTCTAAAAGGTTGCAGGAGCATTGGTAAGACCAAATGGCATTACTCGAAAAGCAAATATGCCCCACTCTGTGGCAAAAGCCGTCTTATGTTGATCTTCCGGTGCAATGGCTACTTGATTATAACTAGAGAACCCATCCAAAAAGCTGTATACTTCCTTTCTTGCTACCCTTTCTAATAGATGCTCAGTGATAGGAAGCGGATAACTATCTCTGGTAGTGGTTGTGTTAACCTTCTTCAAGTTAATGCATACACGTAATTTGCCATTCTTTTTGGGCACCACTACAATGGGGGATACCCATTCAGTGTGCTCAATTTCATATATAAATCTAGCTTCCACCAAGCGATGTATCTCTTCTTTGATCTTGGCACCATAGTTGTCATTGTATGTGTATGGATTTTGTTTAGAGGGTTTGGCCTCTCAGGTCATGGGGATCGTATGTGAGCATATGTTAGGGTCTACACCTTTCAGGTCCTTGTAACTCCATGCAAAAACATCTCTATATTCTCTCAGCAAGACTACCAACTCTTGCTCCTCCTCTTCACTTAGGTCATGTCCTATGTAGGTACATCATTCTTCATCTTCCTCTATGGTCACTATGATTTTCTTTGTAGTTTCTTTGTTATCATAGGCCTCTCCTATGGTGGCTTCACGTTTAGGCATTCTTACCATGACTTTCCTATCTTCTATTTCATATTTTTTTAAATTTTTAGGGACCTCAAACAAAGATTCTTCTTCCTCTGGTGTGACTTCTTTCTTCTTTCTTTTCTCGCCTTCGTTCTTAGTGGTCACTTGTGTGGTTAATCTCACCTCATTGGTAGTTTCTTCATATCTCTGAGGGCGAGCTTCTACTTTGTAAAAATATTCCTCATCTGATTTGGGTCCATAATGATTGACTCTAGATCAGAGTCACTTGCATCCTCGAATGCATCAGTGCTAGGTTCACATTCTTCAATAATTGGATCACACATGATTGGCTTTATTGTGAAGACTAAAATGTCATAGCCATCCTCATCAAAGTGGGGTGTCCATTGTTCTTCATTGATGGCTACATCCATGGTCGCTAAAATCTCTGCCCATCCATGAGGTTCAAATTCTTCGTCAGGAAATACTACAGGTGCATAGGTTGGGTCTTGAATTGATCGATGGGTTTCCTTTGCACCTACCTCTCTAGCCTTTTCCCTTTTCTCTTCCTCTTCAACCACTTTACACATCCATAAGTGAATGTCTTCATGCATCCATGAGGATCCTGATCCTATGGAATGCATTGACTCTGTATCATCCTTAGCTCTATGGATGGGATTCCATTGAATTGGGGGCACATCTCTATGAGAGAAATCTTTGAGATTCACTTTGGTCGTGACACCCAAGTGTTGCAAATACAAAGAATTTGTCCCCCAATCCTGTACTACTTGCAATTGCCTCAAGAAGGGTCTTCCCATAATCATCTCGTAGGCTCGATTCTTGCTAAAGTCACATATAGCAAAAGTATGTTCAAACTCTACACTACAAGTGGTGAGCGTTATTGCTTCTAGCAGTCCTAAGGGTCTCTTAATGTGACCATAAGCCATTTGTAACTTCATTCTCGTGGGCTTGAGTGCTGGCTTGCCCCAACGCTTCCATAGGGGAGTGGTAGCAATTGCAACTCCTGCGCCTGAGTCCAAAATTGCCTTGGTTGTGTAACCCTAATGAGTGATAGGGAGATAGCTGTTTCCTTCTTCTCCTTCGCTCATGTCCCCTATCTTGTCCAGGGGTATTTCTGGCACTGTTCTATGAGATCCTACCTGGGAACGAGGTTTTGCTATGTCTGGCACTTGCTTGGCTACATGTTTCCATAATTCAGGCTTAACCAGAAAAGTGTATTTTCATGGTCAGACAAGGCAAGATTCTAGGACACATAGTGTCAAAGAATGACATATCCACTGACAAAGAGAAAGTGAGAGCAATCGCAGAACTACCTAGGCCAAAAAACATCAAGGAAGTGCAAGCTTTCATGGGGCATTGTGGTTATTACCGATGTTTCATACACATGTATGCCATCATTACAAAGCCTATGTACAGACTTTTGACTAATTTTGAGTGGACAGATGAATGTGAGAAATCTTTCAATGAGCTTAAACGGCAATTGTGCTCAACACCAATCTTGACTACACCAGATTGGAACAAGCCATTCCATGTCCATGTGGATGCCTCCAATTATGCTATTGGGTGTGTACTTGCACAACCTACGGGTGAAGGTAATATGGATCTTCCAATTGCCTATGCTAGTAGACAGTTAAATGCAGCTGAACAAAATTATACCACCACTGAGAGAGAAGGATTAGGCATGGTATATGCAGTTAAAAAGTTTAGACACTATTTTCTTGCAAATAAGTTTAAATTTTTTACTGATCATCAAGATCTACTATACTTGGTAAACAAGCCATGCAATACAGGTAGATTAGTAAGATGGTTCCTCTTACTAATGGAATACGACTTTGAGGTAGTGGTGAGAAAAGGCAAGACTCATTTGAGGGCAGATCATCTCTCGAGGCTCACATCTAGAGAGGCCCCACAAGGAGTATCAGATGACCTTCCTGATGCTTACTTGTTTAATTTAGAGTTTGTACCACAGTGGGACAAGACCTTAGTCCAGTACTGATATATGGGCCTAAACATCCAGTAGTCAACACTCAAGATAGGGAAGTAGTAAAAGCCCAAAAATACCATATCATGGCACGGAGTATGTACAAGTACACAGATCAAGGAATATTATCTTGTTGTGTCGAAGAGGATGAGTACGTGAAGTGGTTGCAATTAGCAAATGTTGGTGCATTAGAGCAACACTATTCGAGGCAAAGAACCCTACAGACACTGAGGAGACTCGGAGTGCATTGGCCAACTATGGAAGCAGATGTCCATAGGATGTGCAAGGAATGCCCAATCTGCAGCACTAGACCACCTGTGGAACATGCCACCCTTTATCAAGTGTCTTTAGTGCCGGATTGGAGCAAACCATTAGTAGCCTTCCTAAGAACGAAAACATTCCCTCAGGAGATGACATTGGCTAGACAAAGGAGCTTAGAACAAGAAGCTTTTGACTATGCTCTCATTGGAGATAATCTATACAGACGAGGAAAAGATGGGTATCTTAGACTGTGTGTCCACAAGAGCGAATATATGAAGATCTTGGAGACTGCTCACCAAGGTGTAGCAGGAGGACACTTTGGACCAGATTGGGTGATCAAGGCAATACTATTTCCAGGTCTTTGGTGGCCCACCCTTCACATGGATGCACATACCTACGTGAAGAGGTGTGATGTTTGTCAGCGAACTCAGTATCCTATACGCAAAGATGAGATGCCATTGAAACCTATGATGGGTGGACGTGCATTCTCTAAATGGGGGATAGACTTTGTTGGTCCTATTAATCCCCCCAGCCAAGGGTTCACATGCTGAATACATCATTGTGGCCACATACTATCTAACCAAGTGGGTAGAAGTAAAATCCACAACGAAGAACGATGCTCAAACGACAGCAAAGTTCTTATTTGAGAATGTGTTCACTAGATACGGATTGCCAATAGAACAAGTGAGTGATAGAGGCACACACTTCTTGAATAAAGTCGTAGAAAACTGTTGGGGGATTCTTGGACAAGAAGGGATCTGAGTGTTTGTAGGAGAAAAGGGAAAGAAGAGAAGAAAGATACACAATGGAAGCCTCTGTTGATTGATTATAATAAGACAAATACAATGTGAAGCACAATGCAATCCAATGCTTCTATGCAAAATCCCACAGAGTGCTCAATTACAAAATACCAAATACCCAAGAGACTTGTTGCTGCCGGCCTCCTCTGCACCAAACCTCCACCTTCTCCAAGCCTGCACTTGTGCACACCTTGCACCAAGCTTCCACTAAGGGGGAGGGATGGATACCTTCTGTCGGCATGCGCACACTTCAATGAGACCTTGGGATCCTTGGGGGACTAGCTTAGCACTCCTCTGCACACTTCCTTGGTCACTCTTCATGCACACCTTGCACTTCACTTCTCTGCGTCGCACACTGTGTGTCTCTTGCACTTCCCTCTATTGCTTCACTTAGACTATGCTCACTCTTGCTTACACTTAGGATAGTCCAAGAATAGTCCTTGCCTTGATTTGAGTGTGTCGATTCATGTACGCTCCTAACTGCAAGAGTATCTTGGTGCTCACTTTGATGTCCCAAGATTGTCTTTACAAGTGGCAGCTAAGGACTCCCTGTTTTGTCCTGTAGTGACTTTAGACTAAAACCAAAAATTTTAATTGGGGGCCTATACTTCACTTCTGCGTACACTGCCGCTTCACATACCTTCACATTTTCCTTTTAACTCTTCAAATGTGCACATAAGGGAGGCTTCACTTGAACCTTCCAAAACACTTTAAAAATACTTTGAACCTTAGGGAAATTAGAGAAATACCTCTGCAACCTGCAACCCACTTTCTCCAATTTACCCTTTGTGGAAAATTAATTGTGCACTACCTGTGCACTTTGACACCTGCACTTTAGCACTTGACTTTGCACCTACTGACTTTGACCTGGACTTTGTTGACTTTGACCAGTTTGACTTTGACCTTTTGACTTTGACTTTGACTGTTCACTTTGACCGCAGTTGACTCTGACCAATATGACTTTTATGGGCTCAACAGTTGCCCTCCACCTAATGCGCTCTCCGTCCCAGAGAGCTACAACCAAAAAGCTGAGCATAGAGGACACCATGATTTTGGAGCTGTAAAATCTTCAAAAGGACACCTGAGCAGCTACCAAGTCCACCAGAAATAGGAGAGAAGAAGCACCAGAGAAGAACCAATAAGGGGGATTGTGCCATGGAAAAGCAAAGGAGGGCAATGGGAGGGTAGAAAGGAGGTGGAGGGGAGGGCTGAGGGGCAGAGATGGATAGGGTAGGGAGGGGTAAGGATGTGGCTCGGCAGATTGGTAAAGGGAGGGATTGGGAGTAGGAATCAGGGGTGTGGAGATGGTTAAAATGATCAACAGTAGAGCTACAGAGGGTGCATATTGGAAATTATGAAACATAAGTGAAGATAAGGTGAGAATAGACCATGTGGACAATGTGGTGAAATAAAAACATGTGATAAATGTGCTCAAAACATGTGGGTTTTGACCAAAAGTCAAAGAAAAAGTTAGAATTTGGAAAAATAAAGCCAAAAACTGAGTCCAAAGGTGCCAAAAAACATGAAAATGACTCCAATTTTGTAGAAAACGGCCAAGCGAGGCACGATCCAGAGCCAAAAGCTTTGAGCCATAAAAAATAAAAAAAATAATATAAATTTATATTTTTTCTAAAAAAAGAAGTTTGTCTTCGTTTGTTTTTCGAATGCCCAGACTGAAATAAAAAAATAAAAAGAAAGTTAAAAGAAACAAAGAAAATAAATAAATAAATAAATAATAAATATATATATATATAAATAAAATAAAAAATAAAAAACATAAAATATAAAATATAAAATAAAAGAAAACTAAAATATAAAATATAAAATAAAAGAAAAATAAAATTTAAAAAAATGGGGGGGGGGGTGTCAGAACGGGGGGGGGGGGGTGGGGCGAGGGGGGGGGAAGAGGGAGTTTTGTTTTTTTGAATTTCCTTTTTTTTTTTCGAGAAATATCTCCTAAGGGGAGGTGCTTTTTTTGGTAGAAAAATGCCCAAAAATTGAAAAAATGCGAGAAAAATTCCAAAAATTACACAAAAAAATCCAAAAAAAATTTGGAAAAATTCTCTACAGGGTTGAGGGCAATTTTCTCAATCAAAACCACAGACTTCTTCCTTTATCCTTCTAATTTGGCAAGAAAATGACTATTGAAAGTGAAGAAAATGGCTAGAAAAATTGCTAAAAATTGCTTGAAAATTTCCCAAAAAGTCCCAAAAATTTCCCAAAATTGTATTTTTGCGGAGGTTATGAAATTCCTTTTAAATTTGCTAAAAACTCAAGGAACAAGCATGAAACGGATAAAGAAAACTACTAAAACTGAAACAAAATGAAATGAGAAGGCTATGTACAACCTGGACAGATTTTGCAGTTCCAGGTGATCCATACTTCTTCAAGTTTGTTGATGATAAGCCTTCAGCCTTGATATGTTGACTCAGAGAAACTCCTCCATAATCTCCAATTGTACTGCTCTTCATTGGTTTTGTCTTCTCATTGGGCACACTGGTCATCTGATAGGGGTACCCTAAATTCTTCATTAGAATATTATCTCCTCCAGCAACTTTATGACTTAATCTACAAAATTTTATTTTTACTATTCCAACTTCTTCATCCAATGGAACCCTCTGTTTCCAAAGACTTGCAGGTACTCCTTTCGCATTCTTGTAAAGCCCTGCACTTGCTATCATTAAAATTGACATAATAGATGATATCCATACCAGTATCCATAAAAAAATGGCCATTGACATATGATTTGAAGTAACTTCATCACTACTATGGCCTTTGATTGAGATTGTTTCACTCAAATCAGTAACTTGAATGATGTCCTCTTTTTCTTCATATGTTTCCTCTCTACTTGAGTTTGGAAAAATTCCATAGCAGTAAGATGGTTCGTCTGCATGGAGCCAAGACAACATGTTTTCATCTTCATATAAATTTGCTCCTTCAAATAGATCTGCTTCTGGGTTGTCCAACAATTCTTCTTCCATACAAATACCAATTGTCTGCATCATGCTAGTATTTCTCTGATTGTCTGGTCCTTCTTCTAAAATTATCTACTAGAACACTTTTCCCTCTTGCTTTACCCACATTGTGTCCTTGCCCCAGTCATGCCGCACATTGGCATGCCTTAACCAAGGTCTCCCAATTAACAAGGGGAAACTTCCTTCTACCTGTGGTAGCCTTAAAACAACAAGGTCCAAATTAAAGATGGTACCTTGTATTTTGACTAGGACTCCAGGGACCACTCCCATAGGCCTTACTATGCTTTGGTCTGCCATTGTTACAGTGAAGTTGGCAGGTCTTGAAGGGTATAGTCCAATCTTTTTCATGGTATATTCAGGCATCAAGTTAATGCCAGAACCACCATCCACAATAACTCCTTGAAACTCATGACCTTTGATAGAGACTGTTAGCTAAGGGCTCTTGTAATATGTGAGGGGTGCTTCCCCTACACTTTTATCTTTAGGTATAACATCAGCCTTTGCCACTAAACTTGTTGTGGACATTTCATCAATTATCTACAAGAGTTCTGACCTGAACTTCCCATCCATCTTGATTAAATAAAAAATACTAACCTCCTTTTTCATGGACTTGAGTAGTCTGGAAGCTTCTGATTCCTTAAGAGCCTGGGCTCCATTTGACTTATCAAATTCCTCATGAGCCCTGTTGAATGCATGTCCAATGGCATCACTGGTACCTATGAAATTTTCTTTTTGCCTTGTGTTTGTACATGTGGTGGCTTTGTTTTCAGATGCACCTTTGTCTTTGTTCAATCCATTAATCATTGATTCTGGACCTATTTCCACTTGAGCCTTCCCCTTGCTTCTTGTCTGCACTGTAAATGATTCAATTTCTTCTAACTGCACCACCTTGGTAGATGGGGATGGCACTTTTGCTTCATCTACCATTTCTTCTTTGCACACAGAAATCATTTGAATGTGGGTCCCAGATAAAGATGCTTGGTTCTTAGGACAACAATTAGTATAGTGGTCTCTGGCCTCTGGGCAGTTCCTGCAAGGAGGGGCATTTTTTGGGAGAGTGCACCTACTTTGATAGTGCCCACATTCTCCACATCTGAAACAAATAATTGGCCTCCTAAGCCCATTTCCAAAATTATCCCTCTGTCTAGGGTTGTAATTGTTACCTTGGTTCGGTGCAATAGCCATCACATTTGCTGGTGGTAGGGGTCCTCCTTGTGTCTAGTATGTTGTTGCAGGCATTCCCCTTGATTGGCATTCATGGGCCTCATGACCAAATTTCCTGCATAATTGGCAAGTCACACTTAACAGGGGACATTCACTTACTATATGACCTTGCTTGCTACACATGGTACACCAAAGTCCACTCTTGATGCCACCCCCTTTGAGTTCCTGCAACTCTTATCGCACCTGAGCCAATTCCTCTGCTTGGGCCTCCTCCTCCTTTTGGAGCTTTAGTGCTTCAATCTCCCTTCTCAACTGAGTAACAACATTCTCCTCCTCTTTGTGGGGCTTATTCCTTTTTAAGCCCTCAAGCTCCTTCCTTAGCTGGATTACTGGATCTTCCATCTCTATAGAATATGGTAGTTGAGAAGAAACAGCTCCATACTGTTGCCTTATCTACTCCAGTCGTGTAGCTGTGTTGATGAACTCCTCTATGGAGGCTCTAGGCAACACCAATTCCTTGATTTTGCATTGGGTGGACACTGGAAGTGGCTTAGCTAACCATTTCTTAACAAAAAAATCATGTGGTGGATCTGGTAATTTAGCCATTAGTGCCTTGGCCCTAGTCACAAACTCTAGGAACTTTTCGCCTGGACCCAATCTCAAATTCTCTAGTTCCTCTATGATGATCTTTGTAGTATTTCCATGCTGGAATTGATTTTTGAAAAAATCTTTCATTAAATCCCAAGTTGTAAAATGGTTCTCAGCAAATTGGCTGAACCATTTATCTGCTAGTCCTTCTAATGTGGCAGGGAAGAGTATCAAAAAGGCATCCTCCCTGCCCATTAAGCCTCTAGTTTTGCATAGTGCCAAAAACCTTGATCCTCCTGAGCTAGGCCTTTGAAAGAAGGAAATTTTATATTTAATCTTGAGAGTAAGGTTTCCAAGTCTACCTATCCCGCCATGCTCTTTACTGATGAAGTTGATGAAAGTGGACTAGATGATCTTCTAACAGCCTTCCTTCTTGTTTGCTTGCAGGTGACCCTCAATGTTTGGGACCGGGTTGCATTCATGAGCTGTTCATAGTCCTCTTAGTATGAGATAATTGATAAGAATATGTACCTCTTAGTCCACTGAAGTAGTATTGTCGACACTGGAATATTGCTCTACAACTGCAATATATCTTCTCCTATGCTCAAATCTCCTTGGAAGTCCCACCGTGCGTGCCAAATTTTGTTGGGGGATTCTTGGACAAGAAGGGATTTGAGTGTTTGTAGGAGAAAAGGGAAAGAAGAGAAGAAAGATACACACTGGAAGCCTCTCTTGATTGATTATAATAAGACAAATACAATGTGAAGCACAATGCAATCCAATGCTTCTATGCAAAATTCCATAGAGTGCTCAATTACAAAATACCAAATACCCAAGGGACTTGTTGTTGCCGGCCTCCTCTGCACCAAACCTCCACCTTCTCCAAGCCTGCACTTGTGCACACCTTGCACCAAGCTTCCACTAAGGGGGAGGGATGGATACCTTCTGTCGGCATGCGCACACTTCAATGAGACCTTGGGATCCTTGGGGGACTAGCTTAGCACTCCTCTGCACACTTCCTTGGTCACTCTTCATGCACACCTTGCACTTCACTTCTCTGCGTCGCACACTGTGTGTCTCTTGCACTTCCCTCTCTTGCTTCACTTAGACTATGTTCACTCTTGCTTACACTTAGGATAGTCCAAGAATAGTCCTTGCCTTGACTTGAGTGTGTCGATTCACGTACGCTCCTAACTGCAAGAGTATCTTGGTGCTCACTTTGATGTCCCAAGATTGTCTTTACAAGTGGCATCCAACGACTCCCTATTTTGTCCTGTAGTGACTTTAGACTAAAACCAAAAATTTTAATTAGGGGGCTATACTTTCACTTCTGCGTACGCTGCCGCTTCACATACCTTCACATTTTCCTTTTAACTCTTCAAATGTGCACATAAGGGAGGGTTCACCTGAACCTTCCAAAACACTTTAAAAATACTTTGAACCTTAGGGAAATTAGAGAAATACCTCTATAACCTACAACCTACTTTCTCCAATTTACCCTTTGTGGACAATTAATTGTGCACTACCTGTGCACTTTGACACCTGCACTTTAGCACTTTGACTTTGCACTTGTTGAATTTGACCTGGACTTTGTTGACTTTGACCAGTTTGACTTTGATATTTTGACTTTGACTTTGATTGTTGACTTTGATCGTAGTTGACTCTAACCAATATGACTTTTATGGGTTCAACAAAAACCTTCTCCAAGAATTCTTGGTGATACATAAGAAGTCTGCCTCCTATCATCCACAAGCTAATGGACATGCTGAGAGCACAAATAAGATTCTATGCAATGTATTGACAAAATTGGTTAATAATAAACGCTCTGATTGGGACAAATAGCTACACCATGCTGTTTGGGCATACAAAGTTGCCTATAAAACGGTACTCCAAGCCACGCCCTTTCAGATAGTTTTTGGCCAAAATGCAGTGCTACCATTAGACTTTTTGATACCTACGTTGAAAGTAGCACAAGAGCATGACTGGACAGGCCATGATCTCTCCTCTAGAATCCTCGATCTTGAACGATTGGGTGAAGCATGATTGAGAGCTGCAGCAGGAATTTATGTAGCCAAGAAGAGACAAAAAGCATATTTTGACGCACATGTGAAGGATAAGGGCTTGAAAGCAGGAGATCTAGTCCTAGTCTACACCTTGAAGCAACATGCACGGAAGTTAGAGAAGAGAGGCTATGGACCAATGATTATCAATAGGATCTCCACAAGTGGAGCAGTTCAAGTAGCCACTCTAGAAGGCGACATCCTACCGAGTTACATTAGTGGATGTAGAGTCAAGTTATATCAGGAACCCCTCACAGAGGAGATGTTAAATCGACTCAATATTGCAAAGAAACGTAAAGAAGAGGAAAAGCGAATTAGAGAAGAAGCACAGGCAGAAGCTTTAGAACACATCCGACGAATGAAAGTGAGAAGGCAGGGTAGAGATCAGCCTAGGCCTAACACTCAAGAATTCCTAGCTTATCACATGGTCATGTGCGAAGCTTCAGGTGAATGTTCCCATAGGATAATCGATTGGCGATCTTTGTGACCCTAGAAGTAGGACAAGGAGAGAGTGCAAGGACTATGAGAGCTTTAATTGACTCAAGAGCAGCCACTAGTGCAATTCAACTTTCTTACTACCAAAGATTGCAATTGAAGGTCAATCCTATAGAGGCATATCTCATAGGGTTGGGAGGTGTGGAAACCCCTTGCATGGGAGAGGTGGAACTTTCCTTCTACATTCAAGAGGATCTAATGGTAGTCAAAGTGCTAGTATGTGAAGACAAGGATCTTACCGAATCTCTTGTCTTGGGCCAAGAATGGATCTATGATCATGCAGTCAACCTCAACCTAAGAAGCGGACTTCTTTATGCTTGGGTAGGCCAAAACCGCATCACGATGGAATTAGAGAATCAAGCACTTAGGCCACTAGAAGAGGCACTTGGTCCCTCTAGAAATCCACATGAAGATAATGATGCTATTCTTGTCCAAAGTTCTATGTTGCAGAAGACTGTAACTCTTGATGGAGGTGCAGAAGCCAATGAGGAGCTCCTTCTTTTCCAAAGAGATTCCCAGGAAAGCAAACAGGACAACATACTTCACAAAGAAGGCCGATAATCAAGAAGCATGAGCTACAACCAGTGCAATATAAAATATCTCTTAGCATGAAGCAGATCTGGGTACGCAAGGCTGATCAACCCTCAGCTTTGGAGATAGGATCCCAAAGATGCACCAAACGCGCTACACTATTGAGGATCATAACGAAGGAGTATCCGAGGCATCAATCTAGACAAACCATTTCTATTTGGGTTCCAAAGCGGCCAATGAAGGCTATCCCAAATGCTAGACAGATATGGGTGCCCAAGACCTGCTTACGAGCTCAAATGGCTTCACCTTCATTCACAAGATTGAATCAACACTCACAAACACCCTTGGCACAAATCCCAGGGCAAACATCTACACTCCACACCACTACATCTTCGGTCACACCTAGGAATGTCGGGAAATGGGTACCCAAAAGGTCCCAAATCCAACACAATCCAGTCCACAAACCTTTACGTGTCATCACCAATAAAATCTACGATTCCACCATCAAAGTTTGAAGACTTAAACCCCATATCAAACCGCTTGAACCAATTTGGTAATTCAGTCCCCTTTGATTTAGGTGCATTCTAAATACATTGCACATCCAAAGTATGCATCTAGGATGAACACTAACCTACTAACCAACATTTTCACACATGTTGCAGAGCGAAAGAAAGCACAAAGCAGAGAAAAAGACGGGCCCCAAAATTTTTCCGATTTGGACATCATATTTTTGTATCATACTCATTCTTGTAATATATTTCCCTTTGTAAATGCACTAGAGGAGTCCTCTAGATGCATCCCCGCAGAAGAGTAGAGATTACCCATGTACAATAGTAGGAAATTAGTCTCTTAGTGAATAAAGTGCCGGTCCCTTGTGTGAAAGGACCAAACTTAGGGCTCATGTATATAAGTCACTTTGTGACTCTTTGTAAAAAACTCTTGCCATTGTGAAGAGGGAGCTCTTCAGAATTTTCGAGTTTGCCTCTTTCTTGCTGATTTTGATCTTCATTTCGCTCTTGTATGTGTGTGTTATGCTTGAAATGCACATGTAGGACTGTTGTCTACCCCTTCCCCTTGGTTTTGAGCTGCTGTAGTGCGTGCGTGAGCTAGGAGAAGCTGTGGCACGGGTATTTGTGATTCGCGTCATTCACTGTTTTTGCCATAACTTGAAGCAGAGTGGTCAGAATTAAGTGAAACCACCACCGTTGGATGCGTCTCGTCGAGAGCTTCGAAAGGAGTACCCTATTGCCTATATTCAGAGTTCTGGGCTGGGAGAAAACCTCAAAATACCAAAACTGCTGTAAGAGGTTTGCGGCAAACACTTTCAGTATTTCAGTGAGCGTGAGAGGTAGTAGTCTTTTCTCATGCATGCTAGCTAAACCACTTCATTTCCCATCACGTGTGCACACGTCTTCATACGCTTGGTAAGTCGTTCCTTAGGATTGACATTTAAATGTGTGTTAAAGTACCCACTATATGCACTTGTGTGGCAATTGAGGTATAGTCTCATTGGCACAAGTCCTTGAGTCGTCTTGGCTCAAGTACACACGTTTTTGGCGCCGTTGCCGGGGAACACTCCACCAAGGTGCCTTCGTGATGGTTATAGATCGAGTGTGATAGAATCGTACTTGTAGAGGTGAAATTGTCCTTTGGCAAGTAGTCAGTCACTTCAGCACTTGTTACTTCACATCCCCGAGGTGTGTGTGATAAGTTTTAGGTTTAGGAGTAGTAGGAGGAGAGTAGGAAGAGTGAGGGAGTAGATTAGAGTAGTTTTCACTTCTTGTCTTGATTTTTTTCATTTTCAGTAAATAGAAAATCCCAAGTATAAAAACTACAAAGAGTCATTTTGAAAATCACTTGTTTTGAGCAAGTATCGTGGAGAATCACTGTCGAGTATCGTGAGCTGTGGACCGAGTCGTGTGAGCTGCGCAGAGCGATTGAGGTGTGATTAAGGTGTTGAGAGAGAGAGCTTGAGGTAAGCACATTCACAGTTGCTCATATTTATCATTTGAATCCAGTTGCTAGAACCAAACGATCTGCGCCAGGTATCGTTTAGAGCTTTCAGGGGGTAAAAGGTGTGTTTTGATTGATACAGAGAGTGAGGAGAGGAGAGAGGAGTTAGGAGATCAAGGGGTCCAAATCAAAACTTCAAAAACATTTTTCAAAATTTGTCTAAGGGTCAAGTATCGTTTTACTCCCGCGATCGAGTATCGCGATACTTAGCAAGTATCGTTTTGCTCCTGTGGTCGAGTATCGCGATATTTCCCGTCGATCGTGTATCGTTTCATACCGATCGTGATACTTGGTCAGAGATCGTCTGCCAGCGATCGTCTATCGAGTATCGTTGATCGTGTATCGTTTCGTGCCGATCGCGATACTTGAGAAGTATCGTTTGATCAAAGATCGCGATACCTAGCAAGTATCGTGTATCGTTTTGAGATCGCGATACTTGTTGTCGATCGTGTATCGTTTTGTCCGAAGATCGTGTATCGGGTGTGTCAAGTATCGTTTGCCCAAAGTATCGTAATAGTCAAGTATCGTGAGAGGTCGCGTATCATTTGGGTCAAGTATCGTGTATCGCTCCTCAGAGATCACGATACTTACCAAATATCGTGTATCATCGATCGTTTCAGTTCAGAGATCGTGTATCGTAGATCCCAAGTATCGTATATCGTTTCCAGCCAAGTATCGTTTGGCCCAGAGATCGCTTAGATCAAAGATCGCGATACTTCCCACATATCGAGTATCGCCTGTTCCAAGTATCGAATATCGTCGGGATTGAAATATCGTGTATCGTTTCCCCCCTAGTAACAAGTATCGTTTCCTTCGAATATCGTGTATCGTTTTGACCCAAGTATCGGGTATCGTCTGAACCCAGAAATCGTGTATCGTGGAGTTTTGGAAGGCAAGTATCGTGTTCTGAAAAAAATTCTTTTTCAGTCATTTTTTCCAGCCAAAGGCTTCTAGAAATTTTTGACCTGTAGTGAAGAGTACCAAAGGCCCAAGGGTAGCACAGACCGATCAGAGTTGAGAAGTGGATGAACCTGAGATCCGGAAGAACCGTAGGAAGCCGAAGAAGTGTAATCTCTTCCGTAGGTAGTGTGGCAGAGCCAAGTAACCGTTCACATTATTCCGAGACCTCTAGTGAGTCAGAGGAAGAAATTCCCATGGCTTCAGAGGATATGCAGAACACAGTGCCCATGCTTGGCATGATGTCAATCATTGAGGGAGAGTACAGAACCTCCTTGGAGTATGTGAACACCAACCACCATGAGATCCCCATTTATCTGGATGGTCTAAACAGATCTGTGGCCAGGTTAAAGAAAGCATCAGAGGCTTACATAGTGCCTAGACCAGCAGTCAAATACGTAGGAGGACTGTACATGGACAAACGAGATATCCAGTATGTTGTCACAGAACACCCAGAGAACATTAATGAAATTGGTGAAGAAAATAATGCTTCAAACTTAAATGGAGGAGGGAATGAAGAGCAAGTAACCACGCCTAGAGGAAGATCTTCAGTTGCAAGGATATGGAGAGGAGACCTGATTCCCCAGGATGACATCTTAATGGATGTATATTTGATCAATGTGATGGAGCATCTCCTTAGAGCACATTCCTCAATTTGGGAAGCTGCTCCTAATGCAGTCACCATTTATGAGTTGCAAGATCCTGATTTTTCCACCATTGTCACTTATATGGATAAAAATCAGAGAAGATATTGGCCCATAACTGAAGCAGAAAGAGCGGAATTGAAATATCAAAACATCCCAGTGTTCCCACATAGAGACCAAGCCACTACATCAAGAAACACCCACTGGGAACTTCCCATAATGATTCTTACCAACAGTCGGGCCAAACACAACAAACACAACAAACACAACAAACACAACCAACTCACATCCCCGTCAGACCTCCTGTGCAGTTCGCAATGCCTGTAAATAACCCTAACTACCGACCTCAACCAACTATTGACCCCAGACATGGAGTTCATGCTCCAGTCAGACAGCCGGTAGTAAGAGGACAAGGCATACCTATAGGAAGACCTATTTTCCCAGTGATGCCTAGACAACCCGAAGCAGGAAGACGACTAAGGCCAATCCAAGTTGCCAAATGTATGAGAAATCACTATGATGGCTCTAGTGAACCTTACAACCATATAGCGGAATTTAAACAAGTAATCAGAGCCGAACAGGTAGAAGACTTTTTGATTCAATATGAGTCCTTTGGCCTTACACTGTCAGACACTGCGCTAGCATGGTTTCAGCCATTGGACCCTAATACCTTTCAGAACATGGAGCAAGTATGCCAAGAAATGATTGAGGAATTTACTAAATCAGGAATTAAAAACAATTCTTCATCATTAATCCATAGCTTCAAGCAAGTCCCCACCGAGTCAGTGAGATTGGCTGCCAGAAGATTCAAGCAATATGTAGACAGATGCCCAGTGGAAGAGAGGCCGACACAAAATAAAATGGTGTCATTATTTTTGGAAGGGTTGTTGAACGGATCCTTGAGATCATTGGTGTATGTAAAAAGGGTTCAGACCTTGCAAGAATGCATGAAGGAATGCATAGATTTAGAAGATAACTTAGCTGAGGATCTGAAAATACCTCAAGGAAGCTCGAAAAGTGAAGATTCGGCCAGTAACTCATCAATTCCAAAAAATAATGTAGAGGAAATAGCCGAATTGTTAGCGAAAAAGTTGAACGTTCAAGGACAGAGGAACTACCCCAATAACCCAATGAGAGTACCCATGCTTAGAAGGTGTATGCATTGTGAAGGTGATCATCCTTCTCATTTGTGTACTAGGGGAGTAGTTCCACCACCGGCTTATGCCTTTAATAGACCCAGTGTCCCAGGACCTCTACAATACTGCAGTGTGGAACAAAAATACACAAATCATAGCACAGAAAATTGTCCCTACAATAGGCAAGCAAGACCGGCACAGCAATACATGAGACCGTACGGGTACCCTCAGAATCATCAAGGAGGTGAAGCCTTTAGGTACCCATCTTATCAGCCACAGGCACCAGCACCACGACCATATGCTTATTAGGGATACACACAACCACAACCAGTACTAGGACAACAACCGCCCCATCCTCAGAACGTTGTCCCAGTCAAGATTGCCCAACCTGAAGAAAACCTAGAGAGAGCTATAGTGCCAGCCACACCTTTGACTAGTAATGAACCATATGATTCATTTTATGATCCTAGTCAAGGAACGTACTCTAATTATGAAAGCTCAATGATGGAATATGGACAATTGTATGAACCATATGCCTATGGCATGGAAGCACCAGATAGTTCATACGGTTATGAGCAGGATTATGTGTCATTAATGTACACAGCTCCTAGAGCAACCATACCACCCCGACCCATGAACAGACCGCCTGTACCCAGAGGACCGTGTTACAGGTGTGGAGGTGATCATTATATCAGGGAATGCACATTGCCAAACCCACCACCACCACAACGAGTCTGGGAAGGCTACTGTAGTGATTGTGGTAAGGAACATCTTTTCAGAGACTGCCCCAAGAACCCCAATAAGGTCACATCTAATGTACAAATCAACGTAATAGAAGTAATTGAATCATCAGGGAGTGATAAAGAGTAGACAGTACCATTGAAAGCAATAACGAGAGCCAAAGCCAGAGAGACCCTTGATAAAACGGATGAGAACAATCAAAGCGACAAGGAGAGGGACACACCCATCCCTCAAAGAGTTGAAGACTCAGAAGAACCAGAGAAAAGTATTGTAAGTAAAAGGTCCCAGAGATGGAAGCACCAAAGAGAGAGGCTAAAAGAAAAGAAATTACGGCAGAAAAAGGAAAATGAAAGGAACGAACAAAATTCAAAAGAAGAGCAGCGAAAGAAGGAAGAAATTAAAAATGAACAATACAAAAAGGAAGAGGTAGGATCAGTGTTAGCAGATCCTATGCCTGAAGAATTAGCCATGTGGATTCAGGCATACAAGGCAAGAATCAGAGCAGGACCTACCATAGAGCAACACGAGAGAGAATATCCAAGAGGCGACTTAGAAAAAGAAAGGCTAGAAATCTACAAAAAATTGATAGAAGTTGCACAACAAACCTTAGAAAAACTTGCGTCGCCTTTACCCAATACCCAAATTTCTGAAGGAGAATTCCAAGAGTGTATAAACACTCATGAAAAGCCTGAAGTAAATAGACCACAGAATGACGAACGTGGTGTTGAGAGAAAGGAAGGATCCATAGTTCCCGAAGTAGAAGGAGAATGGACTAAGGACCTATGGGCACGAGTCCAAGAGGACAAATGGAAGAAGGTGGAAGGAATCGAACCACCCTTTGAAGAATTAGAAGCAAAAAATGAAATAGAGGGTTCAATACTTGAACTAAATTCAGAAGAAATTTTTCCAATGGATGCAAGTGACAAAGGAGAGGAAGATGTAAAGGAACTGCCCAACTACACCGGGGAGTACGAGCACAATTCAGAATTGTATCGCATCCCCTCAATGAGGAAACGAGAAACGAACCCATCAGTCCAAACATCGAAGATCATACAGCGCCTTAGAGAGGTAAAAATCCCATGTACCCTAACATTTGAAGAACTGTTAAAGGTAAAACCACATTTAAAAGAGAAATTAATCAATCAATGGGAAGTCAAGGAGGAAAAGAAAGAGATAGCTGATGAAGTAAACACAGTGAGAATTCCAGTGGATAAAGTAGGAGACTTTAGTGAGGGAGATGAAGGAAATACCTGCCTTCCAATCACCTATAGGGGTTACACTACCAAAGCCATACTAGATTCAGGAGCTGGTGTTGGCATTGCTACCAAAGAAATTTGGGAGAAATGGGGAAAACCAGCATTAAGACCAACACGCATGAAAATACAAATGGCAGATGGACATACGGAAAGACCCTTAGGATTATTGGAACGAGTAGTCTTCACTACGTGTGGAGTGGAATTCGAACATACTTTAGCAATATGTCACTTCGAAAGGCCAAGCAATTATGAAATGATCTTGGGAAGGCCTTTCATGAGACAGCTAAAGGTCGTACAAGATTGGGGAAAAGACGCGGTTTACCTACAACACGCAGGAACCACCACTAGAATAAACCTACATACGTACACTTATCAAGATGTTCCACCTCTACAATGGAATCAAATTCATAAGGAGGAAGATAATCAATCGGTTCATAGTGCAGGTTCTAGTGATCAATCCTGGATGAACGAGGACACTCATCTGTGGATATGTCAAACTGCAAAGAAGGAAGAGGAGAGAAGAAAAGGATGGCAGCAGAAACACGGAATAGCGAGGTCTGTACAAGATCCAGCTTATATGCCACAAGTATTTCCGGATGAAGAATTTGAACCTCACGGTTGGATGGAAATTTTAGCTACCCTCGACGTCTGTGTAAACGAAGAAGTAGTGACCATGAACGAATGTATCGATGAGGAGGGTTATGATGTTAGCCTGTATATGGTAGTCCTTTAGGAGGCTGAAGAAGGAGAAGTGATCGAGAAAGACTGGAAGGAGGACTACGAGAGCATTGAAATGGAGCCCGAACCCATGGATCTAGGGAATAGTACCACCAACATAAATATCACCGCCGATGGAAAACACCAGGAACTCACACAGAAAGGGGAATTAGAAGTGAAAAGAGAATCAGAAGATGAAGAAAACAAACCCCAAGACCAATTTGAGGTACCAGCTCACTTTAAAAAATATGAAGTGGAGGAGAGAAAAATTGCTATTCAAATGCCGAAAAGAGAAGCGCAGCCTGGAATAGCATATGATAATAAGGAACAAACCAAAAAAATAGTTGTAACTATGGAAGGAGGAGAGGAACGATGTACCTTCATAGGACAGGATGTCTCATTAGAAGAAGAGCAAGAGTTAATTCGTCTCATAAGAGAATATCGGGATGTCTTTGCTTGCACCTATAAGGATTTGAAAGGAGTAGATCCATCTATATGTGCGCATAGAATCCCCATGACATCCGAAGCCAAACCTTCTAAACAAAGACCATATACTTATAATGATGTGTATTCAGCCAAGATAAAAGAGGAAATAGACAAGTTACTAGATGCTGGATTCATTTATGAAATTGAGCACACGGAATGGGTGTCACCTCTGGTGGTTGTACCAAAAAAGAATGGAAAGTTAAGAGTGTGCATCAATTTGAAGAAAGTGAACGCCGCAACCATAAGGGATAGTTATCCCTTACCAATTACGGATCATCTCTTGGAAAGGGTAGCAGGGAAGGAAGTTTATAGTTTTCTGAATGGCTTTTCAGGGTATAATCAGGTAGCCATTGCTCCTGAGGACCAACATAAGACAGCTTTCGCAACTGAATGGGGGGTATACGCCTTTAGAGTCATGCCTTTTGGTTTAACGAATGCCCCAGCTACCTTCCAAAGATTGATGTGTCATGTGTTCAAGGAATTTCTGAGAAAAAGTATGGAGGTATACGTGGATGACTCCTGAAAAATGTGTCTTCATGGTTCGACAAGGAAAAATCTTAGGACATATTGTCTCTAAGAATGGGATTTCAACCGATGAAGACAAAATCAAAGTAATTTTGGATTTACCAAGACCAAGGACTGCTAAAGAAGTTCAAGCATTTATGGGACATTGTGGATACTATCGAAGATTCATACATATGTACGCCATAATTGCTAGAACTCTTTATGCATTATTGACTCTGTTTAAATGGACCGAAGAATGCGAAAAAGCTTTTAATGAGTTAAAGAATCGATTGAGTTCAGCACCCATCCTTCGAGTCCCCAACTGGAATAAACTGTTTCACATTCATGTGGATGCTTCCAAGTTTGCCATTGGTTGCATCTTAGCTCAACCAGCTGACACGGAAAATTAGACCACCCTATAGCCTATGCTAGTAGACAGTTAAATCAAGCGGAACGCAATTATACTACCACGGAGAGAGAAGGCCTAGGGATGGTATATGCAGTCAAAAAGTTCAGACATTACCTACTGGCAAACAAATTCAAATTCTTCATTGATCATCAAGCCCTATTGTACCTAGTCAACAAGCCTTGTAATACAGGACGACTAGTACGATGGTTTTTATTGCTAATGGAATTTGATTTTGAGGTAATAGTCAAGAAGGGAAACACCCACATAAGAGCAGACCACTTATCTCGGATGAACCATGGAGAACCACCCATAGGAGTACCAGATGATCTGCCAGATACTTACCTTTTTAACCTGGAAGTATGTCCTTAATGGGCAGAAAAATTGATCCCTATACTTACACATGGACCTAAAGATGGGATCACACCAAACCAAACGCAAGACCTTTGGAGGACTAAAAACCTTCACATCATTGCGGGAAGTTTGTACCACCAGGATTCAAGTGGATTATTGATGAGATGCGTGGAAGAAGAGGAACAAGAAATGTGGCTTCAGAAAGCACACATAAACCAATGGAAAACTCATTTGAATGCAAATGGAACGTGGCAAACACTAAAGAGATTTGGCATATATTGGCCAACCATGCAAAGAGATGCACATAACTATGTATCAACCTGTCAGACCTGTCAAGAACAAATCCCAGATGAGAACTCTACCTTATGCTATTCTACCATAGCACCAAGATGGAGCATGCCTCTAGTAAAGTTCTTGAAAACTCAGGAATACCCTGACGGAGCTACTTTAGCAAGGAAGCGTGCTCTTGAAGAACAGAGTAAGGATTATGCCATCATAGGAAAACAACTCTTTAAACGAGGGAAAGATAACCAATTACGAATGTGCATTCACGAAAATGAATATCTTTCTATTTTAGAGATGGCTCATACAGGAGCTGCAGGAGGACACTTCTCTGTAGATAAAACAGCAAAAATGATCCTCTTTGCTGGAATGTGGTGGCCAACTCTACACCAAGATGCCGTAACATATGTGCAACGGTGTGATACTTGTCAACGAACGAAATATCCAATTAGAAGAGATGAGATGCCACTTAGGCCCATGATGAGTGCTAGAGCTTTCACAAAATGGGGAATAGACTTCATAGGACCTACTAACCCACCAGCAAAAGGATCCCATGCCGAATATATAATTGTAGCCACAGATTACCTGACCAAATGGGTGGAAGCAAAAGCAACAAAGAAAAATGACGCAAGAACCACAGCCAAGTTTCTCTTCGAGAACGTTTTCACTAGATTTGGACTACCTATAGAAATTGTGAGTGATAGAGGTACGCACTTTGTTAATGAAGTGATAGAAGCCTTATTGAATGAATTCTTGGTGATTCATAAGAAATCAGCCCCTTATCACCCACAAGCAAATGGACAAGCAGAAAGTTCAAATAAAATCTTGTGTACTGTTCTCACCAAAATCGTTAACCATGGTAGATCGGATTGGGATAAGCAGTTACATCATGCTTTATGGGCATTTCGAGTAGCCTATAAAACCGCAATAGGCACTACTCCTTTTAACTTAGTGTATGGACAAAATGCTATTTTGCCAATTGATTTCTTGATTTCCACTCTGAGAGTAGCAACTACTTACGAGTGAACTGGACATGAACTATCAGCTCAATTGGATCAAATAGAAAAGCTTCACGAAACTAGGTTACAAGCAGTAGCAGGTATTTATGCTGCTAAAAGGCGACAAAAAGCCTACTTTGATGCGCACATAAAGGACAAAAATTTGAAGGAAGGAGATTTAGTTTTGGTATACACCTTGAAACAACATGCTAAGAAGTTGCAAAAGAGAGGATATGGTCCTTTAATCATTAATCGCATATCTACAAGTGGAGCCATTAGCTTAGCAACCTTAGATGGAGATGTGTTACCAAACTACATCAGTGGGTGTAGAGTGAAAAAATACCTAGAACCAGTAACCGAAGAAACTTTGTCTCGATTAATCAAAGGTAAGAATAGACGCATAGAAGAGGAAAGAATACGAGAGGAAGCAAGACAGGAAGCATTGGAAAGAATAAAGAAACGGAAAGAGTGGATGAGAGAGCGAGATGAGAGATATCGGCTAGGAGAAGAACTCATCCCAATGGCTAATTTTAGAACCACTCAAAACCTAGGATCACAGAGAACACAACCATATTTAAATTTGGGAGCAGGAAAAATGGAGTACCACTTGGTGAATGCTCTCATTGACACAGGAGCCGCTGTAAGCTGCATCAAGCTTTCTTTGACCCAAAAACTCAAGGAGACAGTACGCCCATCGATGGCCCAGTTGATAGGAATAGGAGGAACAATTACTCAATGCATAGGTGAGATCACCTTACCTTTACGTCTTGGTAACAACACTATGGAACAAAAGCTGTTGGTGTGTCATGACCAAGATTTACTTGAAGAGGTAGTGTTAGGTCAAGACTGGATTTACGAATACGAGGTGACCATTCAATTGGCGTTAGGATACATCTCAGCCAGGATAGGACATCGTGAAGTATTCAGTCTGCTAGATGAACGACCACTCAAATCTGTGAGCATGGAGCAAACAGTTCATTCTAATGAACAAAGCCCTGAATGTATGATCACTAGCACTATAGAGACACCTTCATCGAGTACTATATGTGCGGACACTTCGAATTCTGTTTGCACACCTTGTTCTCGTCTAGCAAGTCATGAGAGTGTCAATCTATCTGAAACACACCTCACCGAAGCACAATGCATAAGGGATACTAGTCCTCTGAGTAATTCAAAATCTGTACCCATTAAAATATACCCTATTCCATTTTCTAACCAAGCGTGGATAAAGAAAGATGAAGTGGAGGAATATCTTCGACGATAGAAGCACAAACGACATCAGAACAAACAATCAAAGGAGAAACCAACTCGGTCTGAACAACGAAGTCATCGACGAATTGCTACAATATGGATCCCAAAGAAAGTAGTAGCCGCTCAGCAGGATCGTTTGCAAATCTGGATTCCTAAGTCATGCACTACAAAAAAACCAAACCGAAAGGATGACCCCCAAAACAAGAAAAACCAATGTGGTCCACAGGCAAAACAGCCACAGAAAAAGAGTTACTGGAGAAAGAAGGAGTCTGTAATGGCAATCCGAGCCATTCTGAGATTTACAAATCAGATCAAACCGACCTACAACAAGAGGAAAAGAGCCACATTCAGTGGAAGTGGGCAACATACAACGAGGCCCAGCACCAGGACGCAGATTTGGATACCGAAAGAAAAAACAAACGGCATGCATACGCCAACTACTTCCAATTGCACACATATGGAGCTTTCGAGACTCAAAGTATGCATGGTAGGGCCACATTACAAGGCCAAGCATTCGGCACATCCGTCTTCTATTTCAGGATAGTCAAGCACATTTTCCTCACGAGGAAATAGGAGAGCACTTGTACATATACTAAGAAAAATACTCCAAAAAATTTAATAACCGCTTCGGCTATAAACTAACTTTTCTGTTTTCCTTTTCAGATGAAAATATAAAAATACATAAAAATGTGGAAAAATCCAGGTATTACCTTTCTCACACACACGGGAAAGGGACGACACCGTTCACTCGGAGCAATATCGAACTTATGACAAACAAATAAAGGAGGATTTCTGAGAATATATGGCCACTAATTCATACTCTATATTGAGTGCAGATGGCGTCTACTGATTCAGAATCTACGCAGCAAGAAGAGGTGCAGCTTCTTCCATTAGAATCAGTAACAAAAGCAAGAGGTCACTGGTTCTGGGATGATCAACCAGTGGCAGAGCTCATCTTCATGGCAACTATCAAGATAATGGATACATATCACTATTTTCCTATCATGTCACAGGACTTCAAAACGATCATACAAGGACTACCTCATATTGAGGATGTATGGACACAAGCAGGCATAGAGGCATTTCTCAAAATGCCTATATATGTTCCAGATTTTCAGAGATGTGCACAGGTAATGAATACCATGCAGCCTGCCGCGACGAAGATCTCAGTTCCCGAAGCACGCGTTTTGGATAAAGTCGGAGCTTGGAAGACTATCCAATTTACCCATGAGTTGATCAATAAAGCTTTTGGATGGAAACAAACAGGAATTACGAGTGTCAAAGAGGAATGCCATGATCCCAAGAAGAGGTCATTCTTGGAAATAAACAGAATTGACATAGAAGATGCTGTAAGATTGGTGCATCAGCACTTTTGCTTCCCCAGCATGCACAGATACACAGCTCCACAGAAGATAGTAGTCCAACTATTATCACATGCCATGAGACAAATTGGGAACAAAGTGAACTTAACAAGCTACGTCCAAGAAAGATTATTCGAGGCTCAGAAGAAATGGGGACAGAAGAAGTTTTTGAATGGCAGTTCTGCATTGACCTTATTGATTTATGAAGCTCTCGAAATGAAGAATTGTTTGAGAGAGATGCCAACCTCAGAAGGGCTAGCAAGATACGCAAAATCAGCTACGGTCCCTAAGAAGAAGAAATCGGTAGCTATGGCTGAAGAAGCTGGAACCAGCATACAAAAACCCATGAGGGGCACAAAGCGCCTACGGGAAGAGGAAGCCCAAGCTACACCACAATCAAAGAGAACTCATCTCTTACCGAAAATCACGACGGCACAAGTGCCTATTACAAAGAGAGATCTGTCCGCTGCCCTCGAAGAGACACATCAGTATATGCAAGGGCAGGTGAACTTAAATATTCAAGGTCATCATTATAGACAGGCGAGTCAAGAGAAACAAAAACAGAGTCCAGAGAAGACACCAAAACAAACTGGAAGATACAAGGAACTAGGGATCGAGGACTCTAGTACAAATACGGACTCCAGCCCTGAAAAAGATACTTTAGATACTGATATACGGACAGAAACACAAGAAGATGAATGGAATGAAGTCGATCAAGTGGAAGTGACGCCACAAATCAGGAAGAAAAGGAAAAGAGAGTCGAAGGATCTATGGAATCGGAGCATGTTATTCAATTAAATGACACTACAAAGATAAGCATCAAAGAAGATACAACAAGTGTTGCACATGTAAAACACCCTATTAAAGAGGAAGAACAAACTCCAGTAGGTAAGGAAACAGAGGAATTACCAATAAAAGAACAAATGGTAATTGAGGTACCCGATGATACACCTCAAGAAGATAAAGCAAACATGGGGGCTGAGCCAAGGATCCAACTTCAAATTAGGCAGCCCCATGACATTACATTACATGTGACTTAGGGCAAAGACGTCAATACCGGAGAAGAACCGAGTATACAAAAAACATGGCTAAATGTGGATGTTACTCAGCTAAAGCCTGTAGTGAAGCAGATGATTCAGACAGCCATGGATACACAACAACAAATGATGGACATAGATGCAGATTATGATAAGGCCATGAGAGAAAAAAGTCAATTCCAATTCATGAGCGAACAGTTGTCATCACAACTCATCGAAGCACAAAAGGCGCTCACGATCAAAAGCAATGAGTTGCTCGAAACAAAAACGCAATATGAATCCTTAGTGACTCAACACCACCAACTCCAGGCACAGCTCGTGAATTTACAAAAATTACATGATGCAAGCGAGGCAGACAAAGAGAGAATGAGAGCTAGGAGTACTTTGCTACAGACACAGCTAAAAGTATATATGGAAGAAAATGACACATTGAGAAACAGGAATAAGGAATTAATGAAGTCATTATTATATGATCAACCGATCGAGCAACAGGAATCCTCAGACACCAAAGAACAATAATTAAGAGAGCAGATAGCACAACATGCAGATTTGCTGCGACAAGAGCAAGGAGTAAGAGAAGAATCAGAACGGAAGTACACTCAGGAAATATGTGAACTAAAAAAGCAGTTAAATATAGCACAGGGAAAACTCGTGAAAAGCTACAGTGAAAACATGGATCATGTAGCTGACATAGGTAAAGAACTGCTGGCCACTAAAGAAACACTAAGAGAAGCCATGCAAGAGGTAAAAGAAAAAGATGAATGCATAGCACGATTGAAGACGCAGATGAAAGAGAAAGCACCGATCGGGACACCAGTAGTGCCAGATAAGGAACATCCTACTGACGAGGTAGCGGTAAGTCCTCTATCTCACCCGATCTCTAATTCTCCACTACATGAGCAGTTGGCCGACATACATGACGAACATCCAATGCCATATACTGCAGAAATAAGTCAGAAGGAACGGGCACTAGTGGTGTCCCGATTAACAGAAAATTTTAAATGAAGTGGTAAAAGTCATGAAAGAGGCCAAGATCAAAGGTAAAGATCTGGACAAAATCATGAAGCCCTTCAATATTCCCTATGGACTCTTGAAAGAAAAGACAAGACGCTATATAATAAAGATTACAAGGAAGAGTCCAGATGAGCAGCTGAATTTCAAACATGATACATTCGAATACACGCAAGCAGAGTTTGAAGCTGCACAACCAATGTGGCGACAGAAATTTTTGGAGAAGCATCCCACACTACGGGTGCATTGGCAAGCAGCGCCATATGCATTCCAGGTAAACCCTTCATTTTGTCCACTACCACGCAGAAGGGATACCAGGGAATTTTTGGACTTGCAAAGAAGCGGTACTATAAATAAACACTGGCTCAATTATCCTATGCTTCCGAGCCCGCCACATAACTATTTGCCAACGGAGGATTATATGGTCAAAACCATAGAATTTTGGCTACAGAATTATGCGACAGTACCTGATTTAGCTGTAAAAATGATAAACAAGATACTTAGCATGATCCTCACAGTTTTGAAAGTATTCAAGCACGCGGCTCACACCTTTTTGAACTTCATCGGTATTAATCAGGGAACGGAGATCCTCATTTTTTATCTCTCAGTTATGCCTAGCCGCCCAACCATAATGGCTTATTATTCCAGAATTATGTTCTTGCCAAGTGTATATATGCAGACTTTCGAAGAAGCTTTCTTTACAGGATTTTTTGAGACGGATTCAGAAATTTTTTTGAAGATGTCATATAATTTAAATGCCAGATTAGTGGCATATGAACTCAGCTTCTTCGCAGATCACAGACAGCCACCAAATGACGGTGTGAAGGCAGAACAATGGAAACAACTCATGATACGTAAAGCAAATCAGCTAAATGATACAGAGCAAAGAGTTTATCAAACATATGCCCATCGCTTATCAAAGCCTGTCGGGGACGACAGAGGCCAGGAGGGGGGCAGTGTTGAGGAAGAATCGAGTAAGAAGAAGAAAAGAAGAAGACAACGAAAGAAGCAGCTTCACTAAAAAGCAATATCTGAAGATATATCTCTGCAAGAAGCCCCGCAGGGGCGCATTACCCATCTCTGCACAGAGCCCCGCAGGGGCACGCATCAGGCAAAAAAGCAAAGCATCCAGGTCATGCACGGTGGAAAAAAGCAAAGAGCCTCAAAGCAATACAACAGGGTCAGATGTGTGCAACCAGGACAAATCAGAGGACCAAAAGTTAGAAAGGGGTAGAGGCTGAAAAGTTTAAGAGGGTGACTAAGAACAACACATTCCTAGTCACTGGTGGCGTGCGTGGCAACCCAAGTCAACAGGCAAGACAAGTACAACAGGCTCTCGAGTAGTAGAGCTTGAATCAAGAAGGCCATCAAATCTGCATGTCTGTTTAACGATAGACAACACTGACCAAGGGAAGCGTGCGGACAACAAACTGATGACAAGAAGCAAGCCTGTCAAGGGACGACAGAGACGAAGAGGGGGAGAGTGTTGCAGAGCGAAAGAAAGCACAAAGCAGAGAAAAAGACGGGCCCCAAAATTTTTCCGATTTGGACATCATATTTTTGTATCATACTCATTCTTGTAATATATTTCCCTTTGTAAATGCACTAGAGGAGTCCTCTAGATGCATCCCCGCAGAAGAGTAGAGATTACCCATGTACAATAGTAGAAAATTAGTCTCTTAGTGAATAAAGTGCCGGTCCCTTGTGTGAAAGGACCAAACTTAGGGCTTATGTATATAAGTCACTTTGTGACTCTTTGTAAAAAACTCTTGCCATTGTGAAGAGGAGTTCTTCAGAATTTTCGAGTTTGCCTCTTTCTTGCTGATTTTGATCTTCATTTCGCTCTTGTATGTGTGTGTTATGCTTGAAATGCATGTGTAGGACTGTTGTCTACCCCTTCCCCTTGGTTTTGAGCTGCTGTAGTGCGTGCGTGAGCTAGGAGAAGCTGTGGCGCGGGTATTTGTGATTCGCGTCATTCACTGTTTTTGCCATAACTTGAAGCAGAGTGGTCAGAATTGAGTGAAACTACCATCGTTGGATGCGTTTCGTCGAGAGCTTCGAAACGAGTACCCTATTGCCTATATTCGGAGTTCTGGGTTGGGAGAAAACCTCAAAATACCAAAACTGCTGTAAGAGGCTTGCGGCAAACACTTTCAGTATTTCAGTGAGCGTGAGAGGTAGTAGTCTTTTCTCATGCATGCTAGCTAAACCACTTCATTTCCCATCACGTGTGCACACGTCTTCATACACTTGGTAAGTCGTTCCTTAGGATTGACATTTAAATGTGTGTTAAAGTACCCACTATATGCACTTGTGTGGCAATTGAGGTATAGTCTCATTGGCACAAGTCCTTGAGTCGTCTTGGCTCAAGTACACAACACATCACAAAGACTCCACTCACTAACCCCTAACCACTTGAAATGTCATGTTAGTATTGTGGAGGGAACACCATAACATCTTGTTTCCTATACAATGCTAATGTGCCTCTCTTCTTCTAGCAGATAAGCATCAACAACTACACATAGTCTCATGGCAGAAGCAACAAGCTCAAGCTCACAGGCAAGAGTAAGTACTGCAGGGATTGATGTGGATAGTCTACCTATTGATGTGCCACCAACTGAACGACCTGTAGAGCTGCAACACCTCCAACAAATACATGTACCGGATCCTCCCACATGAATCACAGAGAGAGTCCATGCAAATTCTCATTGGTTCAGTGGCATGCCAGGATCCTTAGGAGAGGCCAAGTATATCTGGGAGTCCAAATGTGAGTATGACAAGTCATGGGTCCGATTCCAGTTCTTTTCCAAGGAGTTTGAGACTCTCCAGAACACACAAGAACTTCAAACCATATGGCAGCATGCAGGGCTAGTGGAGTACTTTGCAGCACCCTTACCCAAACCAGATCTCCTACGATGTTACTACTTGGTCTCAACATTACAGGCTAATGAAGAAAAAGACAAACCTGGCACATTCGTTCTTCCATCTTTGTTGGGAAACCATGAATTGAAAAGATTCGAACTTACGTTGGAATTGGTGAGCTCTGCGTTGAACATGCACGACACGCATGTGCCCTCTGAGAAAGATGCTCTTATTCCCCCTAACATGAAGAGCTGGAAGCTACAAAAGTTGAAAGATATGGCAACACTCACACCGAATGTGTCCATTCCTCTTCGTATGTGCATGCAACATTTTTCGTTTCCCAATCAAGATCAGTACACTCAACCCCACAAACGGATTTGGTTTACTCTCTAGTTGGCAGAGACAGGTGCATTATCGATTAAGCTTCTTGTATGGATTATGGAGCAGCTGTATGGAGCAAATAAAAGGAAAACTAGAAAGCTAGTGGTGAATGGTTGTTGTGCAATCACGCACATCATCTATAAATGCCTAGCATAGGATGTACCCATTGAGCGTGCCTTAACATGGTCACAGCTACAAATGCTCAAGAGACTCAAAACTGCAACACATCAATCCAAGCGCATGAGGGGTTCGATTCCTTGTGTCCAAACACGTGAAGTTTTGACGACTCTGGAAGTCTCACCAAAAGGGGATGCCACTATGCCTCCCTTTACCATTCACATAGCCAGACACGGATCTGAAGGCACATCACAAGCTGCCCCATCGGCTCCTCCTGTCCCTCCTGAATTTGAATTTCCTACGACTAGAGACGTTGAAGGGATGAGCACCTTCGACTTTGAATCATTCTTGGATAATACACAACTCTCTGATGTAGAGTTCTTTTCAGACACAGAAGAACAAGGCACATCTTCCCAAAGATGGAGGAAATCCACAGAAGGCCACCATGTACATTGGGATGATGATCAACAGAGAACTTTATCGCAACAACTAGAACACTCAGAGGTACAAGAAGAAGAAGAAGGAGAAGAAGCAGAAGTAGAAGAAACCACCGGAACCCCAGCATATATAGTAGAACTCTGAAGGCTGTATCAAATCATGGAACGCGTATGATCGCCACAACTGCTCACCGAATAGAGCAGTAGGGTGCTCATGGCTCAACTATTAGAAGAAGCTGAAGTTGACTCTGAGCTCAAACATATGGGGTAGTGGAAGCAGTCCGATCAGCGATCCAGAGGCCACCTGTTCAATATGATCCGTGAAGATTCCAGACACGACCACGGTCTGGCAAAAACATCCAGATTCCCATTACTACTGTGGAAGGACCTGTTATTACATCGGAGCTCATTGAGACAACCTCCCAAGTAGCAGTAACATCTGGCCAGGAGCTCCCAGTGACCCATGATGAATCAATTGAGTCACTACCACCAACACCCCCACCATCACCCCCTAGAACAAAAGTCGTGGAGATCACCTCGACTACCCACCCCACAGAGCAAGCCTTCATCCTCTGTAGTCCAACCTCTAGTTCCACCTTGTTTTCATCTTTTGAAAACCCTTTATATAATCCCACCACTGTCATTACAGAGTCCTTCATAGAGCCTGCCATAGGACAACCAGCCCCCATGCCCTCGGCCATAGGCCATCCCGACGCTAGGTCCATATTCTTCGGATTCCCTGCCACCACATCCCCTTTCATGGCTTTCCTGCCCCCAAGTTCTCACTTTCCACCTCCCATACCACCATTCCTTCAACCCGCCCATGACTAGTTTTGTAGATTGTATAATAGGCAATGCATTTGACACCATGATTGCGTGTATGACATAGTTAAGGACAAAATACAATTAGTTGCAGACATATAACCAAAGGCTACAAGAACACTCTGAAGCATTACAACAACGCCTCAAAACACTGGAAGAGGACAAAGCTAGTCTCCAAACTCGATTTCAAACCTTACAAGAGGCTCACGGCATATTGGAGACACAATTTCAAAATGTAGATCAGGAATCAATCCAAGGGTTAGAAAGCCATCTACAGATATAACTGGAACGCAACTCAAAGCTTTAGCAAAATATGGCCCTACTCAAGCAACACCTTGCAGCTCCTCATGAAGAGAATCAAGGACTCCAACTACAGAATCAGAAAAACTTAGAGGCTACCATCGAAAGCACACCTGGGGCAACGATCAGTCCCTCAAAATTCCAAGTAGTGACCCCAAAAAACATAAAGATAGTCCTCGAAGATTATGCTATGCTACTTGAGGCACATGACCAGTTATCAAAGGAACTGGATCAACTGCAGCAAAAATGATAGAAAGACACAAAAGATGCCCCTCAAACCACCTCTTCCACCGCTTCACTTCTCACAGACTCAGAGGCCCTAAAAGATCTCCAGAAACAGGTACAGAATTGCAAGCATGCCTACTACAATACGAAAGACCACCTTCCCGACCTGAGGCTCCCATCAATGAAGAAACTGTACAAATTCCTATGGAACAGACATTTGAAGAGGACTATGAGCCGCAACCCATCCCAGGGGGACAACAAACAGAAGAAGGTCAGGCTACTTTTGAAGCACCACGACCTCCGTGGTTAAAACAGGTGGAAGAAATTGGCAGTTCTCATGAAGGGCGCATGGTGGTGCAAAATCAAGCCATGAAGACATAGTATTACAATCTAATTACTTCAAGAGCTTGTCATCTAGACGTCTCATCATATCATCAGAACTCCAATATAGGCCTTACTATGTCATTCTGACAGATTACAATTTAGAAATACAGAGAATCACAGGCAAGATTCCGTCCTTCGCAACACAATTTCAACCAGAAGACCTTCCTCCAGAAGCACAGAAAGGGAGGATCTATCAACCAAAATGGCGGCAAAAGCTTCTAGAGACATATCCGGAAATGCTCTGCACATGGAACCACGCGACTTTACATCTACTTTACAATCCATGCTACGGCCCAGTTCCATGACGCAGATCATGGAAGGCATTCAACATAAAGGTACATAATAATGCTCAATGTAAGGAGTGGCTCAATTATCCGTAGATAGCGCCACCGCAGGGGCCACCATCAATAGCATACATGATGGCAACAATTCGACATTGGATGCCTCAATTGAAGCCCATGCCAGATGTGGAAGCCCAAATGATGCTCAAAATTCTAGAAATGATGCAAGTTGTGCTCAAAACTTTTAGGAATGCAAAAGCACCACAAGTACGTCTGCCAGGGTTTACTAATGGAAATTATGATTTGGTGTACGACATGAGCACCACCCCTAGCATTCATGTGGCTTATGCTTGGCATGCACGTATCAAATACCTCCCCGCATGCTATAAACAAACATTCGAAGACATGTTCAGATCAGGTTTCTGGGAGTATCACTCGGAGATCTTCGCACCAAAGCCTACACACCTGCTTCATCTCTTCACATGTGAACAAGCTATGTACTCCGAGTACTACATGATTCCGCAACCCGATGTCCTAGGTGCAATGAATTGGGATGCACTGCAAGCTAATCTAGCACGAGGATTACGGATAGGAGAACACAATCTGGCCACCAACGTTATGCAATACTACATTGACCACCCTATAGAATAGAGGTATGTTAGGGGCGATAGATGCTAGGAAGGGGGGAGTGTTGGCATACAAGTCATAAGAAGAGCATACAGACACAACGGAGCAGTGATGCAGAATACGGAAACAAGGCCCAATCACTTTTTTCATAAACTTCCCAACTCAAAGTGATTTTAATCACTACACAAACATTGTAAATTCCATTTTTGGTAGAATAGACTCCATTTTTTTCTAGCCGAGGAGTCCTCAAGCTTGAGGAGTGTCAGAATTAGCTACATACCAATTTTCATGATTTTTAGATTCCGTTTGAGCCCTCAAATAAGCTCTAGAACCTAATTTTTAACTAGGCCGGACACTAGGTCTGGACAAAGCCAAAGCTAGTCAAAAAACTATAAAAAGAGCTAGAGAGCTCATTTTTGGGTTAGATTGTTTGTGAATTGAGCTTATGTAAGAGACTTTTTGACTAATGCAAAGAAATCCATTATTCCTCTCTTTGTTCTTGCCTTGTGTGCGTGTGTGTATATGTGTGTGCATGTTTGTGTGCTTCTCACTCACACACTTGTGCCATCACTTGCTCATAGTCTTCATACTAGTCCTCACGTCTCCATGGATTGACAATTATGAGGTGGATCTCCTCACGTTGGTACTTGCCATTGTGCTAGAGTGATAGCCATAGAGTTATCCACCTAGAGAAGAAGCTAGGGGTTCTCCCAAGTATGTCTCATATCAAGGACCTCTAATAGCTCAATGATAATATGAGTATTAGGGATACACTCAACCTCAACCGATGTTAGGATAAGAACTCCTCCATCCTCAAATCATAGTACCAATGAAATATATGCAACTATAAGAGAACCTAAAGGGAGTTTTAGTACCTGTAACTCCATTGAATGGCTCTGAAAACACCAACCGTGGTTATGAGCACATCTATGGTGATTACTATGCTTATGATCATAATCCCATAGAATACAAAGCAACTTACGGCCATCAATACTATGAGTATGATGGCTATGGAGAATCTTATGGATCATAATATGCCAATGTGATGTATACTGCTCCTAGAGCTCTAACACCAGTAAGGAAACTAGTGAGATCACCCATGATAAGAGGACCTTGTAATAGATGTGGAGGAGATCATTTCATTAGGGAGTGTACAATGCCCCACCATCCACCTCTCTAGAGACCTTGGGAAGGATATTGTAATGATTGTGGAAAGGAACATCTCTTCCAAGATTGTCCCAAGAAACTTTCCAAAATATCTTCTACTATGTAGACCAATGTGATTGAAGTCATTGAATCCTCTAGTAGTGATAACGAATACATGGTACCATGGAAGGATAAAACAAGAGCCCAAGCGAAGGGAAAAATAGAAACCCTTAGGGACCATATATCTAAAATTACAATGAGCAAAAAGAGGGAAGAATCCTCACCATTAGTGGTAGAGGATTCCAAAGATTTGTAAAAAAAATATAAGAAGAGAAATGCTAAAAAATGGAAGACTAGAAGAGAAAAGATTAAAAGTAAATGGATGAAGAAATTGGTAGAAGAAAAGCAAGAGTCAATGAAGGTAAATGATTCTACAAAAGAAAGTCAATCTAAACAAGGAAATGGTGTGGTAAGGGAAGAACAAACTCAAGAATAGGCAATATCAATTCTAGCAGATCCCATGCCTAAAGATTTATAGACATTGTTGAAATCTTACTAGTAGAGAATAGTGGGAGGACCTAGTCTAGAGCAACATGATCGATGTTTCCAAAGAGAAGAACTAGAAAGGGAGAGATTAGAATCATGTAAAAAAATAATTGAGATTGCTCAAAATATTCTATAGAAATAGATTTCAACCATTTTAGAAACAAGGATTCCCGAGGAGAAATTTCATGAATGTTTAGAACATTATCACTCAAGCCAAACAACAGAAGAACAACCAAATATGGCTGAAAGGGAGTTAGGGTTAGAAATCACTAACACTGATTCCTTAATCCTTGTGGTATAAGAAAATTGGCCACAAGACCTATGGGCTAAAGTCATAAAAGATAGATGGAGGAAGACTGAAGGGGAGATCCCTCCCTTTGATGAATTAGATGGTTCTATAACCTAGTCGTTGGTTGAGAGAGATGTAGAATTGGAAAACATGTCTAATCAAGGCTTTGATGCAAAAGAAGCTATTAGTCTAACCACACTTCAAAATTATATGGATGCGTATGAGAAAAAAATTGATTTTTTCCATGCTCCCACTAAGGAAGTGTATGAAACTCTAAAAGAGTTGACAAAGGCTAAAATACATTTTTCCTTAACCCTAGAGGAAATTTTTCAAGTCAAGCCCCAATTGTGGAAAAAGTTAGCCACACAATGTAACATTCAAAATCAGACTAGCACAGAAAAGGAGAAAGTTAATGAAGAACCACTACAATGAAAGTTTGTGTAGACAAGGTAGGAGATTTTAGTGAAGGTGGCATAGGGAACACATGTTTTCCAATCACATTTAGAGGTTACATGAAAAAATCCATACCAGAAATAGGTGCAAGAGTAGGAATTGCTACCAAAGAAATTTGGGAAAAATGGGGTAAACTACCTTTAAGAATTAGCATAATGAAATTGCAATTGGCAGATGGCCATGTTGAGCACCCCTTAGAAATCCTAAAAAATGCAACCTTAACTACATGTGGCATAAGTTTGAATGCAACTTAGCCACATGTCGATTTGGTAGGGCAGACAATTATGAAATGATCTTAGGAAGACCATTCATGCGGCAATTGAAAGTAGTTTAAGATTGGGGAAGAGCTTCCTTATCCCTTCAACACCAAGACACTAAAACTAAGATAAATCTCCAAAATTTCTCTTATAGGGATGTTCCACCTCTTCAATGGAATCCCATGCATAAAGAGCAAGATGACATGTTGATCCATAGAGCAAGATCTAATGATCAATCATGGATGAATGAGGATACTCAACTATGGATTTGTAAAGCTACCTTGATAGAAGAAAAGAGACTTCAATGTTGGAATCCATGACAAGATGGAGAAGGAACAATAGAAGACCCAACTTATATGCCTCAAATATAATGTGGTAAATCATTTAAACCTCATGGCCAGATGGAGATATTAGTAGTCCTAGATGTGTGTGTAAATGAAGAAGTGCTTACCATGACCGAGTGTGTAGATGAGGAAGGATATGACCTAAGACGATTCATGGTAATGATCAAGATAGAATATGATGACGAAGATGAGAATGAGGAAGATGATGATTGCGAGATCATACTGATGGATCTTGAGTTTGAATCAAAAGAAAAATATGTAAAGGAAGTTAGAGTAACCAATGATGAAGAGAATTGGCACATCTTCTCCATAGAGGTATATCTAGAAAACCCCGGTAAGGAGAATGATGACACAAAAGAAGAAGACCAACAAAGAGAATATTTTGAAGTTTTGGAACAATTTAAGAGATATGATTTAGAAGAACAAAAATTTTCCATTAAAATGCCTAAGCTAGATGCATAAGAAGAAGTAGCCTATGACAACAAAGAACAAAAAAAGAAAATAATAGTGACCCAAGAAAATGATTGCACTTTGATTAGAAAATTTTTTTGAATGGATGAAGAAAAAGAATTAGTGAAACTAGTATGAGAGTACTCTTCACATGGACCTAAGGATAAAAAGGAGTAGACCCAAAGATTTGCTCTCATTGGATTCCTTTGACTCCGGAGGCAAAGCCTTCATAACGAAGACCATACACTTGTAATGATGTCTACTCAGCCAAGATTAAAGAAGAGATAGAAAAAATTATTAGCAGTAGGATCCATATACGAGATTGAGCATACAAAATGGATTTCTTCATTAGTGGTAGTACCCAAGAAGAATGGAAAGGTTAGGGTTTGTATTAATTTGAAAAATGTTAATGCTTCCACCATAAGAGATATTTACCCATTACCTATCACTGATAACCTCTTGGAAAGAGTAGCAGGCAAGGAGGTGTACAACTTCTTTGCTAGTTTGTTGGGTTAATATCAAGTAGCTGTTCCTACTAAAGATTGACACAAAACTACTTTTGATGCTGAATGGGGTGTGTATGCTTAAATCCACAACCACTTTCCAAAGATTGATGTGTCATGTCTTTAAATAATTCCTAAGGAAGATTATGGAAGTATATGTGGATGATTGATGTACTTACTGTTTCCATAGATTTGCTCACATACTAGAGTTACGACGCATCTTTGATAAGTGTAGACAATATTGAGTGTGCTTGAATCATGAAAAATGTGTCTTTATGTTGAGATAAGGTAAAATACTTGGGAACATAGTGTCTAAGAATGGTATCTCTGCAAAAAAAGACAAGATCAAAGTGATCCTAGAATTACAAAGACCTAAGAATGTAAAGGAAGTGCAAGAATTTATGGGGCATTGTGGATACTATCATCAATTTATCCACATGTATGCAACCATAACTATACCATTATACAGTTTACTAACTTAATTCAAATGGATTGATGAATGCAAGTTAACATTCAATGAATTGAAGAGAAGATTGAGTTTTGCACCAATATTGAAAGTGCCTAATTGGAATAAGCCATTCCATGTTCATGTGGATGCTTCCAATTTTCCCACTGTATGTATATTGGCACATCTAGTAGATGAAAGAAAGTTAGATCATCCTATTGCATATTCAATTGGACAATTGAACCAAGCCAAATGAAACTACACTACTACAGAAAGACAGGGGCTAGGGATAATGTATGTAGTAAAGAAATTTCAACACCACCCGCTAGCCAATAAGTTCAATTTTTTCATCAATCATCAAGATTTGTTGTACTTGGTCAACAAATGTTGCAATACAGGAAGGCTAGTCAAAAAGTTTCTTTTATTGATGGAATTTGACTTTGAAGTAGTTGCCAAGAAAGGAAATACTCATATTAGAGCTCATCATTTGTTGAGAATGACCCATGGAGAAACACCAACAAGAGTAGCTGAGAAACTTTTAGATATGTACCTATTTAACTTAGAAGTATGTCCATCATAGGATGAAAAGTTGGGTACCTATGCTTACACATGGACCATGTCATATAATCAACCCTACAAAAGGCAAATAAATGTGGAAAATAGGAATAGTAGCGGGTAGCTTATATTTCAAAGATTCTAATGGATTTCTTTTGACATGTGTAGAGGATGAGGAAAGAACAAACCTAATTTGTCAAGATCATATAAATCGATGAAAATTGTGTAAGGGAATAAAGGGAAAAACTCAAGAGCTAAGACAATCGATGAAAAGTTCGTAAGGGAATAAAGGGAACAACTCAAGAGCTAAGACAATTAGGAATTTATTGGCCAGGCATGCAAAAAGAATTAGATGCGTATGTGTCTAACTGCAACTTATGCCAAATCTCCTTGCCAGAAGAACATTCATCCCTAAGCTATTCTATGGTAGCACCTAAATGGAGCAGAACAATGGCTAAATTCTTGACAAACTTACCCAAAAGTAGTGAGCTTAGCTAGAAAAGGGGCCCTAGAAGAGAAAAGTAAAGAATATCTTGTAATTGGAGAATAACTTTTCAAGCGGAAAAAAGATAATCGATTGTGAATGTGTGTACATGAAAGAGAGTACCTTCTGATATTGGAAATGGCTCATGAAGGAGCAGCTAGAGGTCATCTCTAAGCTAATATGACTATAAAGATGATTCTATTTGCAAGTTTATGGTGGCCAACTCTCCACATGGATGCAAAAACCTATGTAAGAAGTTTTGATGTGTGTCAACAAAGAAAATATGCAGTAAGGAGAGATGATATGCCATTAAGACCGATGGTATGTGTGAGAGATTTCTCAAGATAGGGAATAGATGTGATTGGACCAATTAGTCCCATAGCAAGAGGATCTCATGCTGAATATATCATAGTGGTTTTTGACTACTTAACTAAGTGGCTAGAAGCCAAGGTTGCAAAGAAAAGTGATGCTCACACTACTACAAAATTCTTATGTGAAAACATCATCACTAGATTTGGACTACATATTGAGATAGTTAGTGATAGAGGTACTCACTTCATTAAGGAAGTAATTGAATTCCTCATGAATGAGTTATTGGTAATTCATAAAATTTATACACTCTATCATCCACAGGCCAATGGACCAGCAAAGAGTTGAAATAAGCTACTATGCATTGTTCTAACTAAGATAGTCAATAGTGGTAAATTTGATTGGGGACAAACAATTGCACCATGCAATTTGGGATTTTAGAGTGGCATACAAGACAACCATTGGAAATTCTCCATTCAACCAAGTATATGGATAAAATGTCATACTTCAAATTGACCTCTTAATCCCTACTCTTTGAGTAGTAGAGACGTATGGATGGACATGACATGAATTGTCCAAACAATTGGATCATATCAACCAAATACTTTCAAATGACTTACACTTGGTTTCCTTCCATGCCATACCTCATAGTTCCAAAGCATGAAATCCACCAATAGGAAGTCTATACATAATGCAAACATTTGTGCTAACAACTTCGACCCAAAAACAATTAGGCAAACACATATGATTTAGTATGCTTCTAGATGCTTTTGCTATGATTCAATTTCTTCTCTCCACAACTCCATTCTTTTGTGGAGTATACGTGCATGTCACTTCTCTTTTAATACCTTCATCATATAAAAATCAATAAACTCTTGAGAAAAATACTCTCCCCCTCCATTAGATCTTAGCTTCTTAATATATCTTCCTGTTTTCTTCTCGAAAAATGATTTGAACTTCTTGGAATAATCAAAGGCCTCACTCTTATGTTTAATGAAATACACAAATGTCATTCTACTATGATCATAAATGAATGATACATAATAATTATTACCAGTCAAGGATGCCTCTTTAGTAGGTCCCCACACATCTATGTGTATACGATCTACCAAACCATCACATACATAGTTTGAATTCTTGAAAGATTTTCTACTCTGCTTGCCCATTTGAAATGCTTCACAAAGATGCTCCATGACTTGCATGGTAAGATCAAGTAACCATTCAACAATTCTTCTTTGACAGGTCCTTTAACCTATGTACATTCATGTGGCCAATCATTTTGTGCCATAGATCAAGCTCTACTATTTTATGCATACCATAAGAGAAATAATTTGTATGATTTGGGCTTACCTTGAATGTAAACAATCTACCTTATTTTTACCTCAAGCAATTAACCTCCTTTGTTTTGGATCCTCATTGAAGCAACATGTGTGATTAAATCTCACTTGTAAACCTTTTTCTACCATTTGAGCAACCAACGTCAAATTCTTACTTATCATTGGCACATAAAGTACATCCTTCGTGCAATTCTTCTTGCACTTACCTTGCATAACAACATCTCCATCTTTGAATAATATTATGTTTTGTGTTATCCATGCTTCAACATGATCTTTACATGAAGGATTATTCATGTTTTAAAACCATGAAGCATCATGATATGTATGCTAAGAGAAAGCACTATTACATACCATACATCACAATTGAAAATTATCTTATTTTCTGAATTCATCATAAGAGGAGAATAAAAATGATCACTTTTGCCTTAAATTCCATAATTTCCTTATTTTTTACCTCTTTTTGGTTAGCCTCCTCTTAAATTACCATCTTGGTTATTTTCATTTTGATAGTAATCTTTATCATAATGTCAATATATTCCACATATGTAGCGATTGTTGTCTTCACTCCTTTGTCTTTGATTGTAGAGAAGTAGCCTCTCATACCTCTAGTCCATATTCCCCTTCCTATAGTGTTGAAAGAGCTAATTGAACTCCCTTGATCATCCTTTGATGTATTTCTTCCTCCTTTACCTTTATTTGAACCTCTTCTACCTTTGCTCTTACTTGTGCTTAGGTCTTGTATGAGTCCTACCATTGAATCTTGAATATTTTGTGATAGAATGAATATAAATCTTTGGTCTCATTTAAAAATGTAAATTCCCTCAATTGTGGCTGCTTTGGTCCTTTGGCAATATAGGTTTGATATATGTAGCATCAATCAGACCATATAAACCTATTTATTTCAAGTATGTTGTGAATCTAAACCGCGATGCTTGATAGTTATTTTTGTCAAGATTCTCTGATTGTGCATGTTGGTGTCCTATTGTCTAAGTTCTGAAATTTCTTTTCAACCCATTTTTTTTATGTGTGTGATAAGGAAAAAAAATATAAGATTTACCTTGTAAAGTCTATGCACCTTTATCTGCTTGGATGTTGCTTAAGATGTTTCCTTGCTATCTGATTTTACCTTTGTGTAGTGTTGATGATGAAAATTAATCCAATGGATTAAAATTCTTCCTCAAGGTATTATAACCTTCTCCAAGCTTCATGTACTTGCGTTAATACCAATTTTAGATTTTATTGAGCTCTAAAATACAACTAGAAGTAGGTGGAACCGAATAGAATCTAGTTGATCTTCTCACAAACTTGTATGCAAAGCTTACTACTCTTTAGTCACTTTGAATTTTAAAAACTTGTTTTACAAACATATTTTAGACTCCAAGATATTTCAAATGAGATATAAAACACCCCAAGTAGATAAATATCCATAGAGACATAACCTCTACAAATTTGTAGGTTTAATGGAGACCTTGAACCAGATATGAACCCAAGAACATACACTAATTATAGAGACTAATGGTCTTAGAAAAAATTACAAAAAATCTGAAATATCATATGATGATACTAGAAACAATAAGCTATCCTATGAACTATAAAAAACGTTACTTTGATATGAAATGAAAGAGATACAAGCTTTGCAAGCTCTGTCTACAAAACCATAGCCATGCAAAGATGGACATACCTTGGACTTTGGAGGAACATAACAAAAACTATCCAAAAGCCTTCCTAATACAAATAAGCTCGTGGTAGACACTTGAGTGGAGTTATTCCATGACTCAAGTGCTAAAACAAGCAAAATATGATTGAAATTTTAGTTCTAGCCACATTAACCTTCCACTAATACATCACAACAACTGTCTTGTGACTCATCCATTTGAGTCACCATGTTCTAGATATCTTATGGTACTTTAGCCATACCTTGTCATTTATTTCAGAATTCTTGAAGCATTTGAAGAACTCCCAAATTTCTTTGCATCTTTTGGAACTTGTACCTTAATCTATACATAAAAACAATGTTCTCAATTGGTGCAAGTATTTACCAGAACCTATAAGAAGATCCCATGTCGTGATGAGGTATGACATTTTTTGCTTCTCTCTAAAATCAATGGATATAAAATGTATTCTAAACTTGTGAATGTGGATCTCGTGTTAACAAAAGACCCTCTTGCATGGGGTGTTACTATATTTTAACGAATTTCCTCAAGGACATGAGATCATTCCAGATGGGGGATCTTGGACTAGTACAAGTGGAGGTTCATTTGGGACTTTGCTTGAATATCTAAGAAATCTATATAGGGATCCTTAGAAGACACATCACGTCCTAAGGAAGATGTCCATTCCTACAAGATTATGAATCCTTTGTCACCTTTGTGACTAGATGCCATTCCTTGTTTTTGGTAGGCACAAGATGCATAAATTTTATTCAAAGTGAATGGATAAGAATTATGATTGTGTGTGTATTATAGTGTGATGACTTCATTTGTACATGGTGCTCATATGCTCATAAAAATAAACATACAAATGCACATAGGAATGCATAATCACACACACACACACGTGTTATTCACGTTCATACATATTCTTCTTGTGCAAATGTACATAAACACATATTCCCACATGCAAAATTAATATGAACACACACATATATGTGCACATAAATGAAAATAGGTGCGCTCAACAAATAGCCTAGTATTCACATGGATTCCCATAACCAAATGAAGATAGTTCACTCTTTGCTCTTTATGGGCACCTACACACCATGTATGTCATTTGATTGTTGCCACTTAGTCCCCACTTGGATAGACGTCTCTCAGCCACTTACGGTGATGACTAGCATCATCTTGTATACTAGGTAACAAATGAATTTCAAGACTCAAAATTCAAGCTAGAGACCATCAAAAGGACATCTTTGATACCAATGTCGGATTAATATCTTTTTCTTTGCATGAGCTATCAAGAAGAAACATAGAGAGCATCCTTCATCAACCACCTAGCGAATGCCAGAGTAACCTTCTTTTCATGCATGAATAATCCACATTATTTCCTCTGTACTCTCTCAACCCATACATATGGAGAACATATCAATATGATGTCATGTGTGAAATACTCTCAAGAAGTCTTCCCAACCATATTAACAATAAAGTGATATGACACTTTATTGTTACATACCAATTGGAGACTTAGAAATGTTTGAGGCTGACTTTTAACTTCTCAATTGTGCTCTCCTTTTCTTTCAAATCATTTTCAAACTCTACAAATTGTTCTTGTAAAGATATGATTGCACTTTCTAAAGTCACCACTCTCACATAATGGAGTTGATATTGTTGGAATCTAATACTTAGTTGTAGTAGTTGAATGTGTAGACACTTGCTTACAATAACCTAATAGTCCAAATCCACCAACACCAATGAGGAAGAGTAAAGTTGAGAGGTTGTGGAATGATGGATGGTAAGAAGACCTTCCATGAAGAAGATATAGTGAACCATGAGTCCAAAGGTCAACACTCTTTTCTCTAGATCCATGACATTCATTTTGAGAGTTCACATCATTGTTGAAGCATGTATTTGTACCAAACTCTCTTGGCACACACACAGATGGATACTTATTGATGTAGGATCATGAAGACGTCCCAATGTGAGATTTGTAATATGTTTCAACACCACCTTTGCCAAAAACTACAAGACTATGAACAACAAAGTGGAAATTTGGTTGGAAGGGACTTTAGAGCACGTGTTTTCTAGGGAAAAATTGGTTTCTTGGATGTGGATGGGTTAAAGTCTATTTTTCCACCAAATATGCCTAAAAATGATGAAAATTAGAAAAAGTCATTTATTTCAAGAATCATAGTTACATATTTGATGATGTGGAACTCTAGTTTTGGAGGGATTTTGAAAATAAATACTTTCTCTAAAATAAATTAAAAAAATGAGTTACAAAGTCTCTTCTAACATATAAATTAAAAAATGGGCCCTTTTAAGTAAACATACATTGAAAATGAGAAGATTTTAAGAAAATCATTTTTCTATTCACATAGATGTTTGAATTTGATCACTTGGAAGTAGATTCTCTTCCTCTCTCTCTAGAAGAAGGGAGAGAGGGGCCTAGTAATGGCTGAAAAATCCTACTCTAGCCCTACTAAAAAGTACCCTATTAAATGCACTTTGTCCTCTTGTACAAAAAGAGAATTAGGCTTAGTCTCTAGAAATTAGGGATCCTTACAAGTCACATGTAGGGTTGATTTTTTTCCCTCATGAAATATAATATAAATTAGATAGATGGTGTTGCAGAGCAAAGTGGAATGAGAAAGGAGAGCCCCCAAAATTTTCAAATTAATGGGCACATTTTTCTTCTTCAAAGTCTTAGAAAATTCCATCAAGCCATGTAAATGCACTAGAGGAGTCCTCTAGATGCATAAGCCAAACTCATTGTAACATATTTCTTGTAAATTAGTAGGAAATTCACTTTTTAGTAATAAAGTGCCGGTCTCTTGTGTGAAAGGAACAAATTTAGGGCACATGTATATAAGTCACTTTGTGACTCTTTGTAGAGACTTTTGGCCATTGTGAAGAAGGAGAGCTCCTGATTTTCGAAATTGCTTCTTTCTTGCAGATTTTCATCTTCTCTTTGATCTTCTATGTGTGTATAATGCTTGGAATGTGTGTGTAGGACTATTGTCTACCCCTCCCCACTGTTTTTGAGCTACTATAGTGTGTGTGTGTGAGCTCGTAGGAGTTGTGGAGTGAGTGTGGGTGTTTCTCGCCATTCACTATTTTGGCCATAACTTGAAGCACGGTTGTCAGAATCGAGTGAAAACACCTCCAATAGATGCGTCTCGTTGAGAGCTTCGAAACGAGTCTGTGACTATATTCGGAGTTCGGAGCTGAGAGAAATCCTCGATTTACTGAAAACTGCTGTAAGTGGTATCATGACAGACACTTTCAGTATTTCAGTGAGTTTGAGAGGTCGATTAGTCTTTTCTCATGCATATAAGCTGACACACTTCATTTTCCATCACGTGTGCACATGTTTTCATACACTTGGTTAGGTCGTTTGATTGGATTAACAAATGAGTGTGTGTCAATTTCCCACTATATGCACTTGTGTGGCAAATGAGGTTTAGTCTCTTTGGCATAAGTCCTTAAGTCTTCTTGAATTAGGTACACATGTTTTTGGGACCGTTGCCAGGGAACACGCAGCCAAGGTGCCTTCGTGATGGTTATAGCTCGAGAGTGATGAAATCGTACTTGTAGAAGTGAACTCGTTCAGTGGCAAGTAGTCTACCACTTCAGCACTTGTTACTTCACATCCCGGAGGTATGTGTAATGAGTTCTTAGATTTAGGGTTAGTAGGAAGGGAGAGAAGGGAAAATTAGGGTTAGGTTAGGAGAAGAGGAGTGAAGTAGGAGTAAGCCAAGATCACCAAGAAAAATCCTTAAAAAATTTGCTAAGATAGTGTAGTTCAGGTTCAGTCATCAAAAAGTATAAAAACCAAAAAATTTCAGTTCATTTCTCACTTGTCAGAGGGCAGTATCGTGTGAGAACCAATGACTGGTATCGTTGAAGCTGTATCGTGCAAACTAAGCCCTCACACTCACCTTGTGACCTCAAGACTTGATTAGTGCAACCTAAGGGTAAGTGACCTGCAAACTTTAACCTCAAAAGTTGTGAAAATCTCCATTTACACGTGATTAAGGTTCAGACCGGTATCGCGGGGAGGGACTGTGTGTTTTTTTGAACTTCTTGGAGTAAGACAGTAAGCTAGGAGTGAAGAGGGGTGAGAGAAGAGTTAGGGGAAGCAAAAATTTTTTATTTTTGAGGTATTTTGGCTTGAGTATCACGATCGGTTGAGTTTTTGGTATCGCGATACCAAAAATTCCCTTGTATCGCGATACTCGCCGAAGTATCCTATCGTCGGTTACCAGCCTTGGTATCGTGATACCACTTGTGGTATCGTATCGCCGGGTTGGTACCGTGATCGCACTTTACCAAAGTGGTATCGTATCCTGGTCCACTTCTGGTATTGTATCGCGCCTTGCCCACTTTAGTATCACGATACCATACTAGTATCGTATCGTGCAAGTTGGTGGTATCATATCACCACTTGCATTGGTATCGTATCGTGTGGTTTTGCGGTATCGTATCGCATAACCGCCGGTATCGTATCGTGCCCTACTCTAGTATCGTATCGTCAGAGCATTCAGGTATTGTATCACCACCTACAGAAGTATCGTATTGTGCAACCCCCAGGTATCGTATCGTCTCTCATTCCGGTGTCGTATCATGATACCATTTTGGCATCGTATCGTCACCTGCTATGATATCGTATCATGTGAGAAAGTCAGTATCGTATCGTGTCCTGTCGAGTATCGTATCGTGCCCGTTTTGGTATCGTATCATCCAAAATGTGGTATCATATTGTCTGGATTTTTAGTACCATATCGCGAGAATACCTGGTATCGTATTGGCTATAGCATAAGTATCGTATCACCAATTTTTTGGTATCGTATCGTGCAACCCACAGGTATCGTATCGTGACTAGACTTGGTATCGTATCGTCTACTCCGGAGGTATCGTATGGCCAGGATAGCTAGTATCGTATCGTGCCCAACAGCGGTATCATATCACCTGTTGCGATAGTATCGTATCGTCTAGTCTTCAGGTATCGTATCGTGAGCTTGTGTGGTATCGTATCGTGGACAGTGTGGTATCACCTAAGGTGGTATCACCCAGAGCATTTGAAGCTTTTTTGAAGGGGCAAACTTGAGGCTTTTTGAGAGCGACTTAGGGAGAATTTTAGAGACCTAGAGAGTCCCGGGAGGGTGAATGAACTTGAGGCAAGGAAGAGTGCTAAGTAGCCAAAGAAGTGTCATATCTTTTGTTGGAAGTGCTGCTCAGGTCAGTCACCACTCTGTCTATTCAGACACCTCGAGTGACTCAGAGGAAGAGATACCCATGGCTTCAGAAGACATGTAGGGACCCGCTGTCGGAGAAGAAGGAGGTCGGGTAGGAAGCCGGCACTGGGGTTGGATCAGGCCCCTCTGGTGCGCGCCGTTCCCGCTATCCTGCGAGTGGCGTCTCTGCACTGGGCGCCTCACCTATACTCTCTGGAGTGTGTGCGATCCTCCTAGGGCCCTACCCCTTGGAAGTGACAAGACGTGCGTGCGTACGCGTGAGACCGTAGGCATCGAGAGCGCGAAAATCCAAGTATACAACACTAAGGCACGAAAGTCAAATGCAGCTGAATTCGTCCAATAAATTCTGAATGATACAAATATGCCCGCAACAGTGCGGATCCGCGATACAAAAATCCGCTACAGTGCGAAACAGGTGAATACAAATAAATGCCGCCGCTACAGTGCGGATCAACTGGATATGATATGCCTCTCGCTACAGTGCAAAAAGGCACCCAAGATCTTCAGCTTCAGTCTTCACGGATGGATCTTTTCTTCACTTTGGGTCTTCGGTCTTCAATCAAAGCTTCTCTTCAAGTCTTCTTCAAATAATTATCTTAACTTCATAAACCGCAATAGCCTCAATCAAAGCTTCTCTTCAAGTCTTCTTCAAATAATTGTCTTCACTTCATAAACCGCAATAGCCTCCAATCACTCAATAACCTGGTAGGAAGATCCACAGCAAGACCCACGGGGCTGTACTCTTTACTTCAGGCTTCAATCAGCAATTCTTTACTTCATATAATCCTCCAATATCATCAACTGTTCGAACTTGGAGAGGTGTTCCATAAAAGAAACCCACGAGGTAATAGTACTCTTTACTTCAATCTTTAATCACTTTCTTCACTTCATATAATCCTCTGAAATCATCAATCCATCCAACCTGTAGGAAGGTTCCACAAGAAAGACCACGGGGCTATACTCTTTACTTTAGGCTTCAGTCAGCAATTCTTTACTTCATATAATCCTCCAATATCATCAACCGTCCGAACCTAGAGAGGTGTTCCATAAAAGAAACCCACGAGGTAATAGTACTCTTTACTTCGATCTTTAATCACTTTCTTCACTTCATATAATCCTCTGAAATCATCAATCCACCCAACCTATAGGAAGGTTCCACAAGAAAGACCACGGGATTGGGCATAAACATCATTAGTACAATTAGAAATATCATGAAACTTTCATTTACATTTATCCTCTTTAATTTCTCTTTTCTAATAATTCTATATGCAACAATTTATCATAAAAATTCCAATCCAAAACAAAGATTTCTACCCTCTTTTCCTAGGGTTCAATTTGAGCATAAACCCTTTCACTATGTCAGAGTTATTTCTCTGGGTTTCTTTCTCTTTTTCTTTCTCTTCTCCCCTCCATCTCTTCTTTCTTTCATTTCATTATTTATTTATTTATTTTGTTTTATTCATTTTTCTGTACCGACTTTTTCTTTTCTCTCTCTCCACTGACTTAATCTCTACACCCAATCACCATGATTGTCTTTCTCTCTCTTTCTCTCTCTCTCTCTCTCTCAATCTCTCTATGTCCTCCTGTCATTATCCATATACCTTCGCCTCTCTCTCCTCCGCCAAAATCTAGCTCTTTGCTAGCGATGCGCAACCAGGAAGCTCCCGCATATCTCTCTCTCGTTGGGCTGCCGCCATCAGACCGTCAATCTCTCTCCGATCTCTCCCTCTCTCACTACTTGTCACGCATAGCAGCCGACCGTCAAAATCTCTCGATCTCTCTGACCTGCCGACATCACCACGTGCCCGCGCCGTTTTTTCCAGGTTCTCTCTCTACGGATCTCCATCAAGCGCCCGTGATTTCTCCCTCAGCGCTTCTGTCGGAGTTTTACAGCACACCGTGCCCAACTGGCTCTCTCAGTCTCGTTCTACTCTCTGTGTAGGTTACCGCAAAGACGGGTCCTTCCCCCTGTGGCATCAACAGCCACCAGAGCCCATGTACTCCGCGTTCTCGTGCTCGCGGCCAACTACCTAGCACTCTCTCTTCCAGTTTTATCTGCGCACCGCTCAGCGGCGTTCTCTTTCTCTCTTTTCAATCATTTGATTTAGCATCTGACATGTGACAATCATTTGCTCTGATCTCTCTCCTCCGCTTCTGCTGTCGACCACTCTCCCTCTACGATGATAGCCAAGCGTCTCTCGCGGCTCTTCCTCCTGCGGGGGTGGCCAGGCACCCTCCAATGAGGTCTGGCTAAGTGCACCGTCCTTCATGGGGTCTTTACCTGTTTGAGTCTCAACTCCAGGGCGAAGCCACCCACCGTGCCAACTTTTGCTGCCGCATAATCTGAATTCCTCTCGTGTTTTGGACTGTGTGCCACGCCTGCTGTCTTCACGTGCGGCCATCAAAGAATCTCTCGATGTTTCTGTCTCTCTACAACACACAGCTACCAGTACTATTGCCATCGTATATCTCTCTCTACATACGCGTCAGCGACAACACCCTCTCTCTATCGATATCTTTCTGCCACGCAGGTAGCGCCGCCACAACAGTCTACAGAAATATCTCTCTCACGCAAAGAGGTCTGCCTCCGTCACCTCCACGTCCGTGGCGCGCGGCCAACAAGATCTATGGCTTTCTCTCTCTCCCGGCGTTGCTACAGCAGCACACACATCCATTTCTCTCATAATAGATATAAAACACTTTCTTTCTCTCTCTTTCGGCATAGTATGGCAAACGATCATGAATAAACTTCCCATCTCTCATGGCATGGTAATGGACATCATAAGCAAGAACATGAAAGAAACATGAATGAACAAGTAAGGACAAGGAGCATACCTGTAGGAAGGTTCCACAAGAAAGACCACGAGGAGGAACAAATGAGTTTAGGCACCTATTTATAGGCCTCCCCACCCTTGGACTTTCCTCTAGAAACTTTCAACCTCCTTAACCAACTTTTTAATTTTAGACCACCATGCATGTTCACTTACTATTCTTGGAAAATCCCATCTCTTGATTCTATTTTTGATTTTTTTCCTTTTTCTTTTTCCTAAATTAATGTTTTGGTTTCACACTGTATACAAGGTTAATTAATCTAAGGATTCGGGCTATGATAAACACCAATTCCAAGGGTCTTAGGTTACGGTTTTTGGTTGGGGAAATTAGGGTTTTGATCGCAATCAAGTCAAACACATTAATCCAAGGGTTTATTTACAATTTGGACCTAAACTCCAAGGGTTTCCAAAGGTTCAAGTCCAATTTTTCTAGGATAAACCCGCACGTTTTCATGGATTTCTAAGGGTCAAACCTACGGGTTTATGGATTCAAAAGCTAGCATCATGGGTATTTACAAATATACAAGCCTAATCAACAAGAATCACACGGTTTCACATCTCCTAATCGATCAAAACATGTACAATTTTTGCCACTTCCTCAGTGAAAACACCACACAAAACTCGTAAAATCAATCAACTTTGAAAAAAAACAATGCACACTCCCTACGGGATTTCATCCCGACACCGCTCCAAGTAGAAACTTCATGACCACTGTAGAAGGAGAGTATCGCACTTCCCTATAGTATGTTTCTACTAATTCCCAAGAGATTCCCATCTACCTAGATGCTTAAACAGATATGTGGCTAGGATGGTGACTTCCATGGATGCAACAATTGTACCCAGACCGGCTGTTAAGTATGAACGAGGAGCATACATGGACAAGATAGGTCACATATACATAGTGACAGAGTTTCCGGATTTGATCAATGCAAGAGGAGAGCTAGTGGGACAAGACAACTCAGGGAGACCAACCCTTGAGGAGTTAGTGACAACTCCTAGAGGCAAGTCCCAAGTGACACGAGTCTTGAGATGAGACTTGATACCTCAAGACGACTACCTATTGGAAGTATATTTGATCCATGTAATGGATTTGTTGCTTCAAACAGACTCACCAGCCCTAGGAAGAGAAGAAAGCCCGATGATGTTTTATGAACTAAAGGATCTAGAAGACGAAACTAGAATAACATACCTAGACAAGAACCAGAGGAGATATTGGGTGGTAGACGCCATAGACAGGGCCCAACTGAAATACATGGGATTGCCTGTATTCCCTCAGTGAGAGCAAGAAGCCACCTCTCAGAACCCCTTTGGAACCCAACAAGAGGCAGAGCACACCATGTCCGGACAAACTAGCCAATGGAGTATTCCAAACCGAACTCATGTACAATTCGCTACTCCAGGAGTGCAACCACACAATCAGACCCACCCTGGAGTAGGAAATCAATACCGACCACCAGTAAGACCACGACCACAATAGGAATGCAGCCAAGAATACCCCAAGTTAGACCAACGGTTCCTGCCTTCCCTGCAATGCCTAGATAGCCAAAACCAATGAGAAGATTGAGACCTATCCAAGTAGCCAAATGTGTGAGAAATCATTATGACAGATTGGGAGAACCATATGATCACATTGCTGAATTTAAACAAGTCCTTAGGGCGGAACAAGTAGATGACTTCTTTGTGCAGTATGAGTCTTTTGGACTCACCCTCACAGGAACGGCTCTGACTTGGTTCCAGCCATTAGACCCCAACCAATTTGGAAATATGGAGCAATTTTTCAAGAATTCATTGGGGAATTCACTAAGAGAGGGATTAAACACAATTCTGCGTCTTTAATCCATAGCTTTAAACAGAACCCTAATGAAACGATGAAAACGGCCGCCCATAGATTCAACCAGTATGTCGATAGATGTCCAGCTGCGGAGAGACCCACTCAGCAAAAAATGATATCATTGTTTTTGGATGGACTAACGAATGGAACCCTAAGAACGCTAGTCTACATGAAGAGGTTACAAACCCTGAGTGAGTGTCTTCAAGAGTGCATTGACCTAGAAGACAATCTAGCTGAGAATCTCAAGAGCACGCCCAACCCCACTAAATCAGAAGATTCTAGAAGTACTGTCACATCCAACTCCAGTAATGAGGAGGAGTTAGCGGAGCTGGTAGCAAAGAAATTGGGAGTCCAAGGACAGAGAAATTACCAACACCCTGCCTTCAGAGTGCCCATGTTATGAAGATGTAGTCTATGTGGAGGAGATCACCCTACGCACATGTGTGTACGAGGAGGAACAGGTATACCTCAGACATATCCTTACAACAGACAGCCCCAACAAGGAACTCCCTTGTATTGCCACATAGAACAAAAATACACCAACCATACCACGGAAAACTGTCCATTCAATAGGAAGACACGACCCTTACAACCGCCCTAGTACCGACCATATGGATATCCACCTAGAGAGCCACGCAGAGAGATGCCCAGGTACAATCCCTATCCAACACCAACAGGAGCACCGAGGCCATACGAGTAAGTACCATATCCACCACCCCAACCAGTGTTAGGACCACAACTGTCACAACCCCAACAAGTGGTACCAGTTAAGTATGCTCAACTAGAGGAAAACCTAGAAAGAGCCATAGTACCAGCATCCCCTATGACCAGTGTGGAATCGGCAAACTCAGGCTATGAGCAATCTCAGGGAGAGTACTATACCTATGACACTAACATGACTGAGTACGAATAATCCTATGATCCACACTACTATGGATATGAAGGATATGAATATGCCTATGGGCTAGAAGTGGCAACATTAATGTACACTACACCTAAAGCACAACCACCCATGAGACCACCCATCAGACCGCCTGCGCCGAGAGGACCATGTTATAGATGCGGAGAAGACCATTTTATTAGAGAGTGTACTCGACCTTACAATCCACCACCTCCTAGGACTTGGGAAGGATATTGCAGTGATTGTGGAAAGGAACATCTTTTTAGAGATTGTCCAAAAAATCCTAATAAGACCCAGGATACAACACCTGTTAATGTAATTGAGGTAGAAGTGATAAGGAGTACACCATACCTTTGAAGGCCATTACGCTAGCTCAAACAAAAGAACGAAAAGAAAAACAACCAGATCGGGAACAAGAAAACAATAGGATGGAAAACCTCAAAAGCCAAATAATAGAAGATTCAGAGGAATCACGTGAGAGTACTCGGAACATAAAAGCGCAAAAATGGAAGGAAAGAAGAGAGAAACTCAAAGATAAATGGATGAAAAACAAGAGTCAAGACAATAAGAAACAACCCAGAAGCAATAAAGAGCATAAAGAACCAGAGATTCGGGAGGAAGTTCCCAATCCACAGCTTGCACGAGAAGCCAAGAAACCAGGATCAACTCTAGCTGACCCAAAACCGGATGATTTGGACATGTGGTTGAAAGCTTACCAAGCTAGAATTAAGACTGGCCCAAATGTGGCAACATGTAAAGCTTTATCCATAGGGAGAATTAGAAAAAGAGAGGCTTGCGATATGTAGGAAACTGATAGAGGTAGCACAAGCAACCCTAGAGAAGACTATCCTGACCCTTCCAGAGACAAGGATAGCAGAGGAACAATACAAGGAGTGTGTCAAAGCCAAGGATACAGAACTTAGAAGAAAAGATGACAAATGTGAACGAGTGAAAACTCAAGATGAACCGATGTCAACAATACCTGACTTAGAAGCTGATTCGCCAAAGGAGTTATGGAATAGAATCGGAGAAGAACAATGGAAGAAAAATGGAGAGACTAAGCCTCCCTTTGAGGAATTAGATGTAGAAGTTTATCAACCAAATCCCAACATGGAAGAAGTCTATGAGGAAGTATCAAGGCTAGACAGAAATAGAGAAGAAGCTCAGAGCATTTCAACTTACCTAATTACATGGGAGAATACGAAAAGGAATCCATGATAATCCGAGCACCCACAGTACATGGAAAAGGAAAGGAAAACTCAAAAAAGAATTCACACAATCTAACGGAACTTAAGAAGACAAAAGTACAATGCAAACTGACTGTGGAAAAATTACTTCAGGTTAAACCACAACTATGGAAGCAATTAGCGAGTCAACTAGAATTAGTGCAAGAGAAGGAAGAAAAGGAAGTCAAGGGAAAAGAAAACACTTCTAAAATACAAATTCCAGTTGATAAGGTGGGAGAATTTAGTGAAGGAGATGAAGGTAATACATGTCTACCTGTCACTTACAATGGGTACATGACCAAGACCATACTAGACACAGGAGCAGGAGTAGGAATTGCCACCAAGGAAATTTGGGAGAAATAGGGAAATCCTGCCTTATGGCCCACACGCATGAAGCTCCAATTAGCATACGGTCATGTAGAGAAACCCTTAGGAATCTTAGAAAGGATCAAATTAACCACCTGTGGAGTTGAATTTGAACACACATTAGCCATTTGTAAGTTTGAAAAGGCTAATAATGATGAAATGATATTGGGACGAACTTTCATGAGACAAATGTGGGTAGTGCAAGACTGGGGAAGGGATTCATTATACCTGCAACATCAAGGAAATACCACCAAGATAAACTTGCATACATTTGCATATCGAGATGTCCCTCCACTACAATGGAACCCCATACACAAGGAGGAAGATGACTTGTCTATTCATAGCGGTGGATCAAGCGATCAATCATGGATGTACGAGGACCCACATTTATGGATGTGTAAAGAAGCCAAGAAAGAGGATAATAAAAGACAGCTATGGCCAATAGGACATCCTAACTACAGACCTGTAGAGGACCCAAGGTATATGCCTCAAATCTTTCCTGATGAAACCTTTGAACTGCATGGATGGATGGAAATCTTAGCCACCTTAGATGTGTGTGTGAATGAGGAATTACTAACTATGAAACTATGAACGAGTGCATAGATGAAGAAGGCTATGATGTGAGTTTATACATGGTTGTCCTTCAAGAAGTGGAAGCAGGAGAAATCTTGGAAAAAGAATGGAAAGAGGAATATGAGCGTATAGAAATGGAACCAGAATTCAATTCAGAAGAGAGCTATCTAGACACCATTCGAACCAAAGAGAAGCAGGAACGGACAAAGATCTTGGCAATAGAAGCCGCTCCCAGAGTACAAGATCAAGAGGAAAGAATGAGTAAAATCGGACCAGATCCAAATTTGTTTGAGGTTCCTGAACATTTTAAAAGATATGAAGTAGAAGAGAGAAAGGTAGCCATTCAAATGCCTAAACGAGAGGCTCAAGAAGGAGAAGCATACGACAACAAAGAACAAACAAAGAAGATCATAGTAATAGTGGAAGATGGATAAGAAAGATGTACATACATAGGTATAGATGTGTCAATGGAGGAGGAAGAAGAATTAATACAATTGATCCGAGAATATCGAGATGTGTTCGCATGACATATAAGGATCTCAAGGGTGTGGAACCCTCGATTTGCTCTCATAGAATACCAATGACGGAAGATGCAAAACCATCAAAACAACGGCCTTATACATACAATGAGGTCTATGCTGCTAAAATTAAGGAAGAAATAGACAAGCTATTAGCGGCAGGATTCATATATGAAATAGAACACACCGAGTGGGTATTGCCATTAGTAGTTGTGCCTAAGAAGAACGGAAAACTGAGAGTGTGCATTAACTTGAAAAAGGTCAATGCAACCACCATATGTGACAGCTACCCATTACCCATCACTGACCATCTATTCGAAAGAGTCACAGGAAAAGAAGTCTATAGCTTCTTAGATGGATTCTCTAGATACAACCAAGTAGCTATTGCTACTGAGGATCAACATAAGACCGCATTCGCGATTGAATGGGGAGTCTATGCTTTCCGAGTGATTCCTTTCGGACTCACTAATGCGCCTGCTACTTTCCAACGATTGATGTGTCATGTTTTCAAGGAATTCCTGAAAAAGAGCATGGAAGTGTATGTAGATGATCTATGCACATATTCAAATCAAAGATTAGACCATATTCCTGAATCGAGGAAGATATTTAATAAATGCAGACAGTACAGAGTGTGTTTGAACCCTGAGAAGTGTGTCTTCATGGTAAGACAAGGAAAGATCTTAGGACATGTTAAATGTTGTGTTCTAACTGTCAGAACGCGTTTAAACATTTATTGGGTTCTTGGGAGTGGAAGGGGTCTGTTAGACAGAGGCCCTATACTTAGTTCCCAAACTAACCACTTACACACAACAATACATTGATGCTCAAAACTCTATCAAGACTCTGTTACACCTACAACCTTACAACACTCAGCCCAAACTTCCCCAATGTTTACCGAACACACTGCTTCCGCTTATGCAATATCGGCACAGAGTTACTTGATGAACTCAAGACTTTTTCCGAATACAGAATATTGTAGCACTAGAGACAACATCAGTAATTCAACCTTCACCGAATGGGTACAAACAATCAAACAAAACCGAAGATACAGAACAACAGTTCCAGACACACAGTGCTGAAGATTCAGTACGTAACTTAGGAAAACCCTTACTGTAATTTTAATCTTTGCCGTATGAAGATAGACCTCAACACTATAGACAACACAATACAGATCCGATTACTAGAAACACTACCACAACTACACAGATTGCACCAAGCAACTGGCAGAATATTCCAAGAAGAGTAACACCAGGTTACGAGTAATTAACTCAACAATTGCAATAGAGACTTGCAACGACTCACTCAGACAACAGTCCGGCGATCTACTTGATGTCGAGGAAACTCACGACAGATAGGTATCGACAGATAACAAAACAGAACAAGAACAATATACTCAGGATTGCTCAACAAACAACACAGTAACATTCACTCAGTCACCCAGAGAGACAGTCTGGTGAATCCCACGAACGTCCCGTGCGTCTCTTTTCCATTGCTTTATATAAAGATTACAACGTGTCTGCGTAACAACCTTTCGCGCGTGCGAAAAAAAGATTTAGTTATACAAATTCCAATCCGGAGGCGGATAACACTCTGGCACGCACGGTGGACTCGAACCCGCAGGTTTTACAAAATTACTGTTCTTCTATAATGCCGTCTAAATATATGTTTCTGGCTAATCTAAAGGTTCGGGCGATTTTCTTTTTCAAAGCTTCTAACATCTGTTTGAGAGTATCCGATTCTACTAATTGTGCATCTACTCTTACAGAACTTAATGCAATAGATTCGGTGAGCAAAATCTCTGCTTGCGTTTGTAGAAAAGCCTCTTGTAAGTAGAAGTCGTTGGACAAAGCCGCATCTCTGGATATCTTCATTTCTGCAACCTGCTTCTCCATACTGATTACTCTTTCTTTTTGATTGTCCAGTTGATTTTCCCGTCTCTCGATCTCTTGATTCTGGAACTGGATGGTTCTGGAGTATGCGTCCCTTTCTCTTCGGAGATCTGTTATTAGTTTCTGTAATTGTGCTTCTAATGTCAGTTTTCGTCGTAGAATGTCGTTTACCTCGTCGAATTCTATCTTATATCTCTGGAGTTCTTCAGTTGTTTTCATCGCCAGATCGTACTGTTCTTGGCCTCTTTGAACCACTTCATTGAGCTGCACTCTGGTCTCTTCTAACAAATTGCCTAAGGCTACTCTGACATCTTCTTTATCCTGTAGATCTAGCTTTAACTGACTGATTTTGGCCTGTGCTTCGCTTAATAACTTGTCCTTTTGGTTGAGATCTACCAGTGCGGTATCTCTCTGATTGGCAATTGTCTGCTTTTCTGCAAGCTGGGCTTGGAGATGGGTAATTTGGGAGTGCAGTTGATGGTTTTCTGCTTTGACCTCATCTATCTCTTCCTGTAGAGGCGTGATATCTGCTTCTAGGACATCCACCTTGTGTTGTAACGCATTTCGGATGTTATCAGTGACTTCTCTCATCTAGATTGGCAATTGCTGTGATAAATTAATGAGCAGTTGCCCCATTGAAGCTAACTTAGAGAATACGGGGATGGATGGGAGTAGAGGAGGGTGACGAGGTTGGGAAGAGGATGCGGTGAGGAGTTGCTGTGAGTTCGGTGGGGAGTAGTTTGGAGATGAGGAAGAAGAGGCTGTGGGTTCATCAGTGTGAATGGGTTGGATAGGGATAATGGGTTCGGCTGTGGGTGCGGGTGGATGAATAGGAAGAACAACAGTATTGTTGGTTACCTTTTCGGTTTGTTGTGTAGTGTCATCGTTTTCGGCAGATGTGGCGTCGACTGCTTTAAGCAGCTCTTCGAAAACTTGTTTGATGATATATTGTCCCTCCTCTTGTCTTTCCTGCTTGGATTGCCGCTGGGAGGCTTCTTGTGATGAGCTTGTGTCAGACTCGCTATGATCTTCCTATTCTTGTTGCCCTTCTGACGAGGAGTGTGCTGATGATTCGTGCTGCATAGATGTTGCGGTGTCATTGAAGGTTTCTTCATCCTACTTTTCTGCTTCTTTGTCATCTTCTTTATCTCCTTCGGCTGAACCTTGTGCTTCACTTTCAGATGAACTGATCCTGATTCTCTTCCGGCGGAAGAGTTGATTTAGCTCCTCTTCATCTTCTTCTTCATCGTCCTCTAGAAGTTGTGCAGATTCCTCATGGCGTAGAACAGGACCTCGGGGTGGTGGTTGTGTTGCCAGTTGCAACAGCGTAACGACTGCAAATGCTTATGAATGAATGACTCTCCTCCCAACCTTATGCCTGTATATATAGCTGCTTGAACTAATGAGGACCACAAATGTAACTAGAGTCCACAAGTGCATGTGCAATCTCCTCCACTCCTTTCATATCCACCACTAGAGTCTATTAGTGGCTGGAGTGATCTCGACCACTACTTTAGTACCTTCCACTAGAGTCCACTAGTGGTTGTTGTACTCACCTCTTGAGTTAAGTCCACTGGACTCAAGTTAACTCACGTTAACTTGAGTTAGAAGGCTCTAGAGCTCTTTGGGCAAAACTCTCTTCCCATGCTCCCCATGGGAGTTGAACCCAAGACCTCTTCCTTCACAACCATGAGACTTAACCACTAGGCTAAGTGGATTACTTGAATATGAGAGCACATGACTTATGCTTGAGTCTACTCTTGAGATCTTTGCTCCTACAGACGAGTGACCAAACGGTATCCGATTTCAGATCTGTCTGAAGCCATCGGATCCCTAGATCATAGACTTACTTTATTACATTCTTCCCCCCTTGGAAAAGATTTTCGTCCTCGAAAATAGAGCTATATACATACTGTAGGCAACCCCCGAGCCTCATGTTCTAAAACTTGAAGAACATGCATTCATTCAATTAGGTTATTTACTTAAAAACTTGAAAGTAAAAAACCTTCTTTAATTGGGACCAACTTAAAACTTGAAAGCTGGAAAACGTCGTTGGATTGTGGAAACTTTTTCCCATGTTGAATTTTCTTCAGTTCCATCCTTCCATTTTACTAAGCACTCTTCATACAAGTGGCTTCTTGTACGTTTATCTCGGGTGCGAAGTATCCTTTCAGGTTCATGAGGAACTGTTTCATTTACTGGAATAGGAAGTATAACCTGTTGTCCAACTAGATTATCTGAATCTGTTAGACTCTTCCTAAGTCGACTAACATGGAACACTGGATGAATCCAACTATCATCTGGAAGTTGTAGTTCATAAGCCCACAAACCAACTTTCTTGGTGATTGGAAAAGGACCGCAATACCTAGGTGACAACTTGGCACATTGACCAGTCTTGAATTTTTCCGATCTTTCAGGAATACGAAGATAAACTTGATCACCAACCTAAAAACTAACATCTCTACGCTTCGGATCGGCATAAGCCTTTGCACGATCTTGAGCTTTCTTTAGGTTTTCTTTAGCTAACTTGAGCTTAAAGTTCATGTCTTGAAGGAACTCTTGAGCTGCTTGAACTCGTTCATTATGAAGTCCTACTGCATAAGGAGATCTAGGCTGGAAACCATACATCAACATGAATGGGCTAAATTCAGTTGATGAATTCTTGGCACTATTATAGGCAAATTCAGCTAATGGAAGATAATCTTCCCAGTCAGTCTGTTTGGAAGTAACATAAGCTCTGAGTATGTCTTCCAAAATCTGATTGACTTTCTCTGTCTGTCCATCCGTCTGGGGATGTTCAGCTGTACTTAAACTTAGTTTAGTTTCAAGTCTACTAAAGACTGCTCGCCAAAAATGACTTGTAAATCGAGCATCTCTATCAGAAACTATGTCTACTGGAAGACCATAGAGTCTATAAAGTTGATTTACAAATATTTTTGCAAGTTCTGGAGTCTTATAAGTAGTCTTGACTGGTATAAACTGAGCAAGTTTAGTCAATCGATCAACTACAACCCAAACTGAATCAAAGCCCTTCTGAGTGCGGGGTAATCCAGAAATGAAATCCATGGAAATACTTTCCCACTTTCCTTTGGGAATTTCCAATGGATGCAGCAATCCTCCAACTTTAAGTCGTTCAAATTTATTTACTTGACATTTATGGCACTTAGATACATAGTTTTGCACATCTCGATGTAAACTAGGCCAATAAAATTGTCTTTTTACTAACTCATAGGTTCTGTTAATACCAGGATGTCCTGCACTTGGAGCATCATGGCATTCGAAAAGTACTTGATTTCGTATGTCCAAGGTACTTGGAACACAAACCTTACCTTTATAAAGCAAATATTCATCTTGGAGAGAATAGTGTTTAAACTTTCTTTCAGAAGTACTTGCTTCATTTTGTTCAGCTTGCTCAGCTGCTTTCCAAGCTTGACTGAAGCTTGGATCTTCTTTGCAGCTTCCTTTCAAAGTTGAAATAAATTCACTTTGAATTTGTACAAAACTTAGATTGTTCAACATAGGCATCCGACTTAAGGCGTCTGCTACTGCATTGAACTTTCCTTTTCTGTACCTGAGTTCATAATCGAACTCTTGCAACTGTTCGGCCCACCTCGCTTTTCTACCTCTTAGATCAGGTTGGTTTGCAAACCACTTTATGCTCTCTTGATCAAAAACTATGGTCAGCTTTGATCCATATAGATAATGGCGCCATTTCTTCAGAGCATTGATAATAGCAAACATCTCTCGCTCATAGGTAGAGTAATTTTGCTGAGCAGGACTTAGCTTTCTACTCTCGAAAGCTATTGGTCGACCATCTTGGCTTAGTACTGCTCCTACTGCAGATGAACTTGCATCTGTCTCTAATTGGAAAGGCTTGTTCGGATCTACAATTTGTAGAACCGGGGCCGAGACTAAAGCAAGTTTTAGTTCTTGAAAACTCTTTGCTTGCTCTTCTTTCCAATTTAACTTCTGATGCTTCCCTTTGAGTTGATCAGTCAAAGGTACTGCAATCTTGGCATATCTAGCCACAAACTTCCGATAATATCCTGCCAATCCGAGAAAACTTTGTAATTCTCGAACCGTCTTGGGCTCAGGCCATTCAAGAATCGCTTGGACCTTTTCCGGGTCAACTTTGATTCCTTCCGCGGAAATAATATGACCTAAATACTTTACTTCTGGGGTAAAGAATTCACATTTTGACTCTTTACCGTAAAGTTTATTATCGCGAAGAAGTTGAAAAACTTTTTTCAAGTGCTCTAAGTGACTTTCATGATCTTTACTGTAGATCAGAATATCATCGAGAAAATCTACAACAAATTTTCCCAGATACGGCTTCAGCACTTGATTCATCAAAGTCATAAATGTTGCGGGTGCATTTGTCAACCCGAACGGCATCACTAAAAACTCGTAGTGACCAAACTTTGTTCGAAAAGCTGTTTTAGGAATATCATCATCTTTGATCCTGATCTGATGATAACCTTGGCGTAAATCAATCTTAGAAAAGACTGTAGCCCCTTTTAAACTATCGAAAAGATCTTCGACTAGTGGCATGGGATACTTGTTCTTTATCGTAAGATTGTTTAACGCCCTATAATCTATGCACAGCCTCATAGTTCCATCTTTCTTTTTCACTAGAAGGATGGGTGCTGCCCATGGAGACTGGCTTGGGCGGATAAATCCTTTATCCAAATACTCTTGGATTTGATTTTCTACTTCTTGATTCTGGACATAGGGGAGGCGGTATGGGTTTTGAGATTTTGGCTTGGTACCCGGAAACAGATCGATACTGTGACCAATGTTTCCACGAGAGGGTGGCAAGCCGTAGGGGAGTTCCTTAGGGAACACATCTTTAAATTCCTTCATTAAATTGTTAAATTTAACATGAACTTCTCGAGGAATAAAGGACGAGACATAAGAAACTTGATTTATATTATCAGAATCTATTACATCGGTGCCAAGGACAAGAAAAGCTTGAGTCCTAGCTTCAGTGTTTACAAGTTTCTTCAATGCAGTGTATGAAATCAAAGGGATACTTGGAACATCATGCTCACCCTTGATCTTATACACGACACCGTCACGCTGGAATTCCAAAGTATTTGTAAAATAACACCTGGTCAATGAAGGACCTAGACTCCATAGCCACTCTCTCCCTAAAACAAGATCTACCCGATCCATGTTCATGATTTGGAAGTCCAAGGTATCTTGAAATCCTTGGATTTCTAGTTCCAAATTACATATCATTGTGTCCCAAACACGGGTGTCTTGACCGTGCATCATGGAGACAATGTATTTATGAGGAGATGGTTCCTGAGGAAGAGCCAGTTTTTTTACTAACGCATAATTGATAAAATTATGCGTAGCAGAATCATCCACCATTATCCGAATGGTGTGTCCTTTTACTGATCCATGCAACTTGACCAAATCATGTGGACCAAACTCTTGAGGTTGCCACATGTTTTTGGAAATTTGGCATGAATGGGTACTGTCGCAGTGCATAATCTGAACCTTCTTTGCACTTGAATTTGCATCCAAGTTCAAAGATTGAATCAGATTGATTTGCTGCTTACCCTTTCCCTTACTTTCCCTTCCGACTGGACAGGCACGGCTTCGATGTCCAGGCTTGAGACATTTAAAGCACAAGTTTTCTTTTTTCGCTTTATCATGATCTTCTGGAGAAAGGATGTGTCTAAAAATACGAGGTTTCTTAGACACTCTTTCATTAGATCTAGTCCCTTTGCCCTTACGCTTAAAGTTATTCTTCTGGGAATAACTGCTTTCCTGCGGGACATCCAAACGTGAATTGTCCTCATAAATCTGTGCGACCTTAATCGCCTCTTCAAGGGATTTAGGTGCATGCCTCTTAACTTCACTTCGAATTCGCTGGTTAAGTCCTCTGACAAAACCGCGAAGTCGATGGAAGTCATCTAAATTCTTTAACTTCAGAATTACATCTCTGTATTCTGAAATATACACCAATAGCGGTCTACCCTTCTGCTGAATTTTATCCCAAGCTTCCCAATTGCGTTCCTCCTCATTCTCGGGGAGAAACTCTTTCTTGAAAAGATGGGAAAATTCATTCCAAGTGGTGGGTTTCTTGTGAGTCTCAGAGAGACTCATCCACCATGTATAAGCTTTCGGTCCTAGCGATAAACTGGCTTCTACTACCCTCACATGATCCGGGGTATGTTTGAGTTCATGGACATCTTTCCATTTCTCTAAGAAAGTCAAAACCGCGTCCTTATTCCTATCCTTATCCTCTCCAGAGAAATAAGGAGGACGGATCTCCTTTCCCAAGGAAAGATCCACAGGGCGGTTATGAGTTTCTAACATACCTACCGAAGCAACGCACAAGGGAGTAGAAGACGCTAGACTCAAACGGCTCATACTTCCCGCTAAAGGAAACATGTCTATTTGGGGAGAGGATAATTCCTTATCCTTTTCCATCCTAACAGACATCGGTGAAGTTGCGATCGTATCTGTGTGACTACCTAAAATAGTCTTACTGAAATCCTTAGGCGTCTGAAATAAGTTCAGAATGGCCTTAAGGTGATCCTGGATTCCATCAACAGATTGACGGAGTACTGCAACCTCATCCGGAACACTGGACAACCGTCCAAGCTTTTGCTCAACTAGCAACATCCTACTCTCCATATCTTTCCTCTCGTTTAGAGTAGTGATTGTTTCCCCTTTACTCGCAAATTCCTCAACGTCTAATGCTACAATCGTCGCTGATTCTATTTTAGATGCATCAGACGCATGACTTGTATTTGAAACCATAGGTGCAGATGAATGCAATGCACGTGCAACTATTGGTGGTCTAGGCATGAATGAGGATGTTACTAAAATAGGAACAGAAACAAACACTGACGTACTAGTAGTACTCGTAAGCGAAACGTGGCTAGAAGTCCCCTCCATCGCACACAAAGCGTTATTAAACTTACTAAGTATTCCTAACGCAAGTAGTGTGTGCAACAAAATCAAAAGAGCTATGCAAGAATATCACAAGAAATAGTCCCTGATGATTTGGTCCGTTGAGGTCGACTTGATTCTAGCCGAAAGTGCTAGAATTATGACGAAGTTAGGCCTCCGGATCTTCACTCCACAGCTCCACTTCCTTCAAGCTTTGCTCAATCTTTGGTTCTCCTTGTTTGTTTCTTTGGCTAAAAGCAAAATAATCCTTTGGTTCCAGGCTGCAAGAACTGATTTGGCTCCTTGGATGGTTGAGAGAACTTGCTTCCTTGGATGGAGAGAATTTGGCTTGCACTTCAGCTCTGATCACTGTTTTAGTAAAGTCTCTTCTGCATTAGAAGGCAATCAAAATGATGGTGCGCCTTGGGTAAGGCAATCGTCTCTCAAACCACCCACGCAGATTCGAATCCCCTGGAACGCAGCGGCGCACTCGATGTTCTTTTCTTTTTTTCTTCGTGGCTCCTAATTGAGACCGTCTGCACCGCGGGATTCAGAACACAAGCTTTCTGCCGGTCTAGCAGGCCACGAACAACGCTTAGGTTGTGTGGATAGAAGAAGTCGCTCCAGCTGGGGGGACGAGGGTTCAAATCCCTAACAGTGCACTACAGAAATCGTCTTTTTTTTCGCCTTAATAATAGTCTTCTACAGCGCCGAGAAAGGAACAAGATGATGTGGCCTGCAGATCAGAACGTGCGCGACCGTTTGGCTTTGTGGTTAGAGCGGCGCCCTCTTAAAGGAGAAACGGGGGTTCGAATCCTGTCTTCTGCACTGTAGTGATGTCCTTCTTTTTGGAGTATGCTTCAAACTCGATGATGCTAACGCGAGGAAATCGGCGCACTTCTCCTTTCAGCTGCGAGCAGAATGCTTTGATTTCGTCGAAGGAGCAATACACACACAAATAGGAGAGCACAAGATGAGCAAAATAATGAGGATGAGAGCTATGGAGAGAATCAAGCTCTGATACCAATGCAACAGCGTAACGACTGCAAATGCTTATGAATGAATGACTCTCCTCCCAACCTTATGCCTGTATATATAGCTGCTTGAACTAATGAGGACCACAAATGTAACTAGAGTCCACAAGTGCATGTGCAATCTCCTCCACTCCTTTCATATCCACCACTAGAGTCTATTAGTGGCTGGAGTGATCTCGACCACTACTTTAGTACCTTCCACTAGAGTCCACTAGTGGTTGTTGTACTCACCTCTTGAGTTAAGTCCACTGGACTCAAGTTAACTCACGTTAACTTGAGTTAGAAGGCTCTAGAGCTCTTTGGGCAAAACTCTCTTCCCATGCTCCCCATGGGAGTTGAACCCAAGACCTCTTCCTTCACAACCATGAGACTTAACCACTAGGCTAAGTGGATTACTTGAATATGAGAGCACATGACTTATGCTTGAGTCTACTCTTGAGATCTTTGGTCCTACAGACGAGTGACCAAACGGTATCCGATTTCAGATCTGTCTGAAGCCATCGGATCCCTAGATCATAGACTTACTTTATTACACCAGTATTGTCGAAAAAGGAAGGATAATATGTGCGGCAGCCAAGACCTGGGCATTCCTCCCTTGTTTACCTGTTTGATGATAGTAACACATTCTTTGTGAATGCTGTGGAAGAAGTAGGATGCAAAATTTACAGGTTCTCGGGCGGCTAAGTCTATGGCGGAGTAGAAGGGACGAGATATTCCATAAGTACGTTTCTGTAGGTTCAGGATAGCTACTAAGAACTGAAGGGCGGATCTTTCAGGTTTCGGTCGACATAGGATCGCGTATTCGTTGGATGAATACCTAGGGAATAACTGATTCATGGTGGCTAATGGCAGATTCAGGCCATTCTCTCGACCTTGCGAAGGGAGTCGAAACGACTCAGCGAAAGTTTGGAAGGTGATTACGGTTCGGGAGGGTAGGGAAGTGATAGCCCAACTTTGCTCGTTGGTAGCTGTTTTGGCGATAGCGGCGATGATCTGAGCAAAAAACAGGTGGGATTCCACTGAATGCCATGGTAGTTCAGCGAAATTGGCCAACCCACGTATGCGCAGAAACTCTCCTACCTCGATAGGGAGTCCGTCACGGAAAGCGGCATAGTTTTGCCAGAGCTTCCATGGTGCAAACGATGACAGCAAGCACAAAACGCAAACGCATAGGGTACACACAGTCACACAAATCACGCAAGCACAATAGCGGTTTTCGGCAAAACGGAGAAGGTTAAGTAGATGCGCTGCAGTGGAGAGCAATTAAAAATCACTAATCATCGTGCGACGTTGAGATGATAACTTCTTAACTTCGGTGTGCCAGGGCGGCTGTTGACATAATTAGGTATCAAAACGTGGATATTTATAGACTTATATTATTTTATTAAGCACGCAAAATTTAAAGAAAATAAAAGGAAAGAAAAGGAAACGCAAAAATATGCGGCCAATCCACGGGACGTTTAGTGTGGATCGGATGCTTGTTGATACGGCCGCAGCTTTGATCCATTTATCACCTTTGGAAGAGGAATTCCGGTAAAAGTAATCAACCGAAAAGTGCCTGGGCCTATCTTTTTAGAAATCCGGTAGGGACCAAACCATCATAACTTGAATTTTCCAGCAGAGCGATTCGACTTTGCATTGTAAAATAGTACAAGTTGTCCCACTGTAAAAACTGGGGTCTTTAGATAGCGATCATGTGTTCGAGCTTGTCTTAGTTGTACTTCCTGCATAGTTAGAAAACTTTGCCATCGGTGCTCATCCAGTTCTCTGAGTGTATCTAGCCGAAATCATAAAGAATCTTCTGGTATTATTTTGTGAGTGAGAGCCACACGTAAGCTTGGCACAATAATTTCCATGGGTGCTATGGCTTCCAATCCATAAGCTAGTTTGAAGGGTGTTAGACCTGTTGCTACCTTATAGGTAGTTCGGTATGCCCACAGGACTGCAGGTAACAGTTGGTCCCATCTTTCCGGTGCTTCCAGAATGAGTTTTCGAAGCATATTCAACAGGGTCTTGTTTGTACTCTCATCCAAACCATTCACACGAGGATAATATGGTGAACTGAATTTATGCGTGAAAAAGAATGTGTGAGTACTTTCATTAGATTGTTAACAAAATGAGTGCCCTGATCTGTAACAAGTTCTAGAGGTAATCCAAAGCGCGGAAAGATATCTTTCATTAGGCAATTTGCCACCGAAATAGCTGTGGTAGATTTTAAAGCCCATGCTTCTGCCCATCTGGTAGCATAATCAGTACATGTCAAAATATAACGATTATTACTGAGTATTGTTGGTGGAGTAATAGGTCCAATAAAATCTAGACCCCATTTCTGAAAAGGATCTAATGGCAGGATAGGTTGTAGAGGGGAAAAATGGTGTTGTAAAGGTTGTCCAGTCCTCTGACAATTATCACAATTTTTGACAAACTGCAATACATCCCTGTTCATAGTAGGCCACCAAAGACCACTCTGCAGAATTTTCTGGTGTGTTAAATCTGCAGCAAAATGGCCACCGGAAGGAATTGAGTGAGCCAAAGTAATAACTAAATTAACTTTGTGTGGAGGGATACAACGAAGTAAAATTCCAGTGTGATCCATATAGTATAATTGTCCAACAAACAACCGAAATTTGCGACTGTATACTGCAATTTTTCTACGCATGGCAAGGGGTGTTGCAGAAGGAAGACATCCATCAGTTAAAAAAGTTAATAACTGATCATAGTAATTAGTTGTCATAAACATAAATTGGTTCAGAAACATAAATTGCTGGCGTTGTGTCATCCACACCGACCGGAGCTTCACTGGAATCTAAGCAAGAAAGGAAGTCTGCCAAGGCATAAGAGTTGTCGGGCCGATGGATTACTTCAAAATCAAACTCTTGTAAAAGTAGAACCCAACACGCTAGTCAACCACCTAAATGCTGTTGTCGTACCAGATAGACAAGTGCAACATAATCTACATGAAAAGTAAATCTGCGGCCAAGTAAATAGTGTCTGAATTTTTTTAAGGAATAAACTAAACCCAGACATTCTCTTTCGGTTACAGAGTAATTCTTTTCTGCAGGAGCAAGTCTTCTACTCGCATAGTAAACAGGCCGGAACCACTTATCGGTTTGTTGCATCAGAACACTGCCAATGGCAATATCTGAGGCGTCTACGAAGACATGAAATGGGCGATCCCAGTCAGAGGCTATAAAATTGGTACCTGTGTTAATAAACACTTTAGACGATCAAATGGTGTTTGACATTCCGGAGTCCAATCAAACTATTTAGGACTCTTTGTGATTAATCGATTAAGTGGAATGGCTAAATGAGCGAGCCATCGTAAATGACGACCATGCCATCTCACTTAACCCATGAAACGCATTACTTCCTTTGGTGTAGTAGGTATAGGTGCTTCTAACACAGCTGCTACCTTATCTGGGTCGACTTGTATGGCCTATGCAGATACAGTATGGCCAAGCAATTTACCACATGAAACCGCAAACACAGATTTGTTTGGGTTCAGGCAGAGTCTGTATTCTCTGCATTTCTCAAAGCAGCACCGTAAATGGAACAAGTGTGCTACCATCTTACCAAACAAAGAGAAATCATCAAGATATACTTGCATGAACGAGGTAAGATAAGGGGAGAATATTTCCTGCATACACCTCTGGAAAGTACTGGGGGCATTTCTTAATCCAAACCACATAACAGTACAAGCAAATATACCCCAATTGGTGATGAACGCTGTTTTTGGTATATCTTTGTAGCTCAGTGATGAGTAGCACCTCCTTTAATGTCAATCCGGGAAGACGTGAGGATGGTATGAAGACCTCGAGCAAGTGGAGGCACAAATGCGTGAGTGAGAAGCACACAAACATGCACACACACACGCGCACACACGACAAGACAAAGAGTGAGAAGCAATGGAGTTCTTAGAGTCCTTTCAAAAAGTTCTTACAAGTTCATTTCAATTACAAGCTAGCCCCCAAAAATGAGCTCTCTAGCTCTTTTTATAGTTTTTGACTAGGTTTTGGCCTTGTCCAGACCCAGTGTCCGGCCTAGTTAAAAATTAGGTTCTCTACCCTATTTGGAGGTTCAAACGAAGTCTAAAAAATGTGAAAACTGACAGGTAGGTACTTCTAAAGCTCCTCAAGCTCAAGGACTCCTTGGCTTGCACAAAATGGAGCTACAAAAATATGGAATGGTATTTACAATGGCTTTTAGTGATGAAAATCACTATTGTTGTAGGGATTTCTTCTAACATTTTGACATACATTTCCTGGAGCTCCCTACTTGCTCCTTCTCCTTGTGTGTCCACCTCTCTTATATGCGTTAGTTTCTTGAAAAAATATTGGCCTACTTGCCAGGTCGTCGTTGACTGCTCTGTCTGCTTGTACTTTCTCTTCTCTCTCTGACTCCCTTCTTAAGCTTCCTTGCCTAGTGAGTCCTTTAGTTCCAACACCCCCCCCCTCTCTCGCGTCTGTCGTCCCTGATAGACCCTTGTTGGGTGGTTCGTTGGATGTAGTACTCGACGACGTCTTGTGCTAAGTGGTGTTCTGCAATGCGCAACCCTTTGGCCAAGTCCGTGAGTAGAGCATCCCAATCTACCGGCCCGGGAACCTCTGGATGTGGTATACGTAACTTTTCTGAATGGAGAGCTTGTTCCACTGCAAACAACTGCAATAAATGTGATGGTCTGGGAATGAATATCTCTGAGTGATATTCCCAGAATCCCGTGACAAACATTTCTTCAAACGTCTGTTTGAAGCAGGCTGGTAGATACTTGATACACGCGTGCCATGCATATACAACAGTAATAGATGGGGTTGCGCTCATGTCGTACACGAGGTCCTGATTTCCTTCATTAAATCCAAGGGCTGACAGATGAGGTTCCTTGACATTCTTGAAAGTCCGGAAAGTGACCAACATGAGCTCAAAAATTTTCAAGCACATTTGAGCCATGACGTCTGGCACATTTTTAAACCTGACCCCCCAATGCCGAATCGTCGAGATCATGTATCCTATGGTAGGTTGGCCTTTGGGTGGTGCTAGGTAAACATAATTGAGCCATTTCTCACATCCTTTGTTTGTTAGCACCGTTTTTGTGTATTCCGGCCATGACCTTCTTCGAAACACAATGCAGTAGCATGGGTTGTATTTGATGTACAAAGGCATGTTATTCCATGTTCTGATCATTTCTGGGTAGGTTTCCAGTAGACGAATCCTCCACATCGGTTGATGAATATTGCCCTGCTTGGCACTCGCTGGGATGTCTTCCGGTGCGAATTGTGTGGCGGAGGTTGGTTCCTTTGAGGTATGTTGCTTTATTTCGGCATTGTAATCTGCCATTAAGACACAGAAGGGAACATACAAATTGTCGGATGTGCCGATCCACCTATGATGAGAGAGGTTCCTAAAATAATCCGATTTTATGACTACCTCTTCCAAGCGTGACATAGATGCCATCTGGACTGCCACCCTATCTCATGGGTTGCGGCCACTTTTTCCAACTTCTGCATCCATTCAGGAGCCTCTATTTCAATGGTGTCCATGCCCTCGTGTGTTTGCTTGCCCCCTGGTGCAGGCATGGGAACATACGGATCTTCGAAAGTTTCCTCTATCTCGATTGGCACTAGATCTTCAGGCTCGGGCTCGATAAGGAGAGGGCTGACGTTCGTATTGCATGCCTTTGCTGCGTAATTCTTCGAGTTCTGCTCTGAGTTTTGTGACTTCTTCGGATGTGTCGTCTGTGGCTGTGGCTTTGCTTGGTGACTCCTGCTGAGTTGCCAGTTGCTTAAGTAGATCATCTCTTTCTCGTTCTAGCGTTGCATGGGCCTCCAGGAGGTCGGCATGGGTTTCTAACATAGTTTTCATATTCTCTGAGGGAATGGCCTTGAATTTTTCTGGGTCGATTTCCTGCGGGGATCCCTCCATGGCTGCTACCAAGTTCTCTTCATTCTGTTTCTGCATCCGTTTATTTTCTTCGAGAGCTGTCGACATGTGTTTTCGTAGGAGGGCCAGGTTGCATCTAAGTTTGAGATTCTCCGTTATCTGGGAGTGTAGCAATTCATCCATATGTTGTCTTTCCTCTGCATCTGACTGGGGTGGATTGGCTACTAATTGTTCATGTTGTTCCTGTAAAGTGGCGTGTTGTTGTTGTAGTAGCCGCTTTTCCCTTTCGAGATCAATGAATCGGAGTTGAAGTTCCTCATGGCTTCGAAAGAGTCGTGTGTGTTGGTTATCAAGATGTTGGTAGTGCTGTTGTAGTTGCGACAGTGTGTGCAGTGCCCGTGGTTGTGGATGTGCCTTGTGGTTCTGATACTAATACATCCATCTGCTTTCCTGCTCAAGGGGGGCGTCTGCCATATCTTCGTTCCGTTCTTCGTGCTTGTGCAAGGGCGGTATGCACCGTTTCAGGGACGCCTAATGCCTCAGATATCATGTCAGGAGTGGCACGATATTGCTCGTCGACGCCTTCCTCCTCAAGGATCTGATTCATAAGGGCCTTGCCTGCTGCTAGGGACAGTCTATGTTGCTCTTGAACTGTGTTCATGGTGTCATAGAGCTTTTTCAATGCTTTCGTATAAGCTGGGGCCCCTTCAAGTACCTGCAGAGCTTCCTGATCATATTCCTGCTCTTCTTCCTCAGGTTGTCCATCGTGTTCCTCCTCTTGTCCTCCTTCTTCTTCACCCTCCACATCGACGACCTCTGGTTGTCTGGGATGGGGTTGGTCTGTAGCAGTTTGTTGTCCACTAGCTTGCTCTGCCTCGACTTCCGCGTTAACAGCCTCTATGATTCTGGCTACCTCCTCATCAGTTAGGTCTTCTAAAGTGAATCCGTGGGGGAACTCTAGGTCGGTTGGTACAGGTGGAAACACTAGATTTGGTCCATCAGTGCTGTGTCTTGTTAATCTAATAGTGAAGGGTTGTACCCGCCTCGGAAATCGTGGAGTTGTCTCTGGTGTCAATGTCGCACCGCGGGGTTGTGCGCAGGGCATCTGAACGGCGCCTCTCATTTTCTTGGATGGTGGTCCTGCGGAGGATAATCGGCGCTGAAACTCTTGTACCCTGGTCCAAATGAGTGCCCTTTGCATTGGTACATCATACGCAAGACATCTGTACACAATCCTGGTCAGAGCACAGCATCCGTACAGTACAAACTTTTGTTTTTTATACCACCTTTGATGAGCCAAGTGGATTTGGTCGATAATCCAGTAGGGCATGTTGATTGTCAAATCAAAGGCATCAGCCAAGTATAAACTAAACCATATCTTTTTAGGTGGCATTGTGAACCTCTCTTGGGCGAGAAATGCAAAGTGTTGCATGACCATTCGCAAATGAATGGCGATTCTAGGCGTCATTGCCACTATGTCTTTTAACTTTGTCAGATTCCTGTGCTTCATATTGTCGGGGACCATAGTCTCTTTCTCCGTAGGAATATGCATACCTTTCATGTCTAGAGCTTCCCTTACCAAGTTGATAGTTAATCTGAAACGCTTGAGCTCATTGCCCCTTGTGAGAGATGGGAGGACAAAGGAGCTGTATCCCTTTTTGTCTTTGCTCGGAGTAAGGGTGCTAATCAAATAAGAGCATCTTAGAAAATCCGGCTTTGGCAATTGGAAGTTGAAGTGCACATGCGTACACACTCTTCTATAGTCCTAGGGTCCTTCAGATACACATATGACCTCAATTTGGTACTTAGCAATCCATCCAAGAATAAAGCCACTTGCTTAGCTGGTGTGGGTAGCTCAGGGACAGGGCATCTCTCCAAGTATTGCCTAAATCTTCTTCCAGCAAGTCTCACGGTTTCTTGAGGGGTTTGCTTGAAGCTGTGAATCAGCGAGGAAGTGTTATGTCTTATGCCACTTTTAGAGAAATCGATAATGAATGCCTCTAGAAGTTGGTCTATGCTCCTGAACTGCCTCTCGTTTAGTGGCTGAAACCACGTCAGGGCAGTGTTCCTAAGGGTTAGACCAAAGGCATTGTACTGCGTGAATAGATCCTCCACTTGCTCAACTCTCAAGACTTGCCTAAACTCAGCCACATGATCGTATGGATCTCCATTGCCATCGAAGTAGTTCTTCATGGACTTAACTAGCTGAGTCGGTCTCAAAGTCCTTGTGTGCTCTCTAGGTCGTGGTAGAGGGAACTCATCCGCATTTCTTTGATTCCTGTGAGCTCTAAGTATCTCAGGTTCTACTCTATTTGTTTCCATTCTCGTTCTTTCTCTGCCCCCTGGGTTGGCAAAGCTTACTTCTGGGCTATCTCTACTTCTGTCTCTTTGAATTCCATGAGCTTGGGATGTTCCAGCTCCAGGGTGACCATAGGACACATTCGATCTTGGTTGGGAGAAAACGAATTCACCCTTCCAAGTGTAAGCATGTCTATCATGTTCTGTAACCACAAAGATCCTCTCTGAAGCGTGATCTAAGTAGGTCACTCTGTCTGGGCTATCAGGGTCTTTGAACTCATAGATCATGATTGTTCCTATGTCATTTGGCCGGTCAGATTTATACCTCCAAAAGGCTTTGTCAGTTTCTCGGTTCAGAAGCAGATCTATGCTCTTATTATCTTGGGGAATCCACTCTGGTGTGATAATCCTAGTGAGAACAGATTTGCCTCAGGGGGTCCTCGGTTCTTCACCCCTGTTTCCTTGCTCTAGGTCACCTAAGTCCGTTCCTGGGATCTCATTCCCAAATTCATCAGTCCTATCTGGATGACTGGTGACTACATATATTGTCCCTTCCTTGTCTAAGTAGGCTCCGTTTTCGAACTTGACAGCTGGGCGCTCTAGTCCAATAGATTGGTCAGGATTCTTAATCTGTACTACAGATCTTCCTAGGCCGTCCTCATAGATGCTAGCACCTAATCGGTTGGTCCTAAGGTATTCCAACTGCCTTTTGTAAGGGCCTTCTACCCTGTGCAAGTATGGCACTCCTAAACTTCCCATAGCTCTGTCCATGCCTTGAGACATCTCTGATTCACTAGTCTCAGAGCTAGGGTAGTATGAGTGGTGGCTCAACTACTGGGCCCAAGACCTAGCAGTGTGGTTGACACTAGCCTCTGAAGACCTAAGGCTTTGTCTATCTCTCCCTAGATGTCGCCCTGATCTAAGGTTCATAAGCCTAAATGAATAGCCCAAATTTGCCCAAGTACCACCTCGTTACTGAGTTCTTTTGTATCAATTACTTGATTCCTTCTTATGTTGATTATCGTGTTTATACTCTTGTCTGATATCACGTCGTCAGGTATGTGTGATTTAATTTTCTGCACTTAAGTTGATCGTCCTACGTTAAGTTCTTTTCCTTTGTTCTCGACCGTACAAAGAATAGATCGTTAGCTTGAACTTGAGTATTTAGGTAGTCTTCAACTTGATAAATGCCTATAGCCGCCCTGGCCTACTCCTATCACTAGTCGTTCTTAGCCTAAGCTAGGAATTGACAGAGGGAGTTGAGGATTTTCCAACCTTGAGTTTCTTGCCTTGTGTTGTTGCCCTGGTATGCCCAGGACGCGTATTCCCAAGCTTGCACTTACTCTTGCTTGAAACCCTCAAGTGCTCTTACTGGACCTGTAAAAGTCCCACGGTTAGCTCAAGACTTAGATTCAAATGACACCATAGACCACTTTCATGCATGTAACTCACAGACCAAATTATCCTTTGCCTTTATGGAAAATAATCCCAAGGATCCCTCATTTTTTCTACCTCGGGGTATGGTCAACTTCAAAAAACCCTATCTAATAATCTTGATATTAATTTTCACATAACCAGTGGAAGTTTTGGTTGTACTCCTCACGAGCTTTCCAACAAGACAAGAATCACAGCAAACGGATTTCGTATGAGAAAGTTATGCCAGTTCAGGGTTCTGGTGCTAAAACAGGGTTCAAACAGGCTAACAGATCATAGGATTTTTTTTCTCAAAACCACATGTGTAGGAACCTCACAAATCACTAATGACTCTCTAATTATGCCCAAAATTCCCCCAAAGACTTGGAAATATTAACCCTAATTTTTGGCCGAAAAGCCTGTCAATCGCGATTGACAGAGGTGTCCGTCGGGGCCTGTCGGTCGCGATCGACACGTCAGTCGCGATTGACGGTGTCAATCACGATCGACAGAGTCGATCGTGAGTCCTATCAATCGCGATGGATGGTGTCAATCACGATCGAAACTTTTTCCGGGTTTTTCGCCGTGAATTCAGTTGATCGGGGATGTGTCCGTCGCGATGGACACGTGGCTACGCGAAAAAGTCAATCAATCGTTGAAATTCAGTCGGTCCCGATCGACAGTGTCAATCGCGACTGATAGAGGTGTCGGTCGTGGCTGTCGATCACGATCGACGGTGTCAATCGCGATTGACAAGGTCCTACGTGGCAGTCAGTCGGTCGTGGGTTCTGTCGGTCGCGATCGACAGGACTGTCGGTCGCGATTGACAGGGTCTGTCGATCGTGGCTGTCAATCGCGATCGACGGTGTCGGTCGCGATTGACAGAGAAACACGGAATTTTTAAACTGTATTTAGTGATTTAGAATGTGCTCATCATGTGGATTATGGTGGTGCACTTTGTTTTACCAAATGGGCGATTTTTCTATCGATCGCGATCGATAGAGGCCGGCGACACAGAGACAATTTCGTGACGTTTCGTACCTGCGCAGAATGCTGGAGATGACGAGGCTACTAGTACCTGCAAGAATTCTCTAGAAACAAGCAAAAACAACGCACACAATATTGCTCTCTCGCTCTCTCTCACAAGTGGAATGAGGGAAATGAAGGTGGAGAAGGTGATATAATCAAAACTGAAAATTTTCGCGATGATGGAGATGGAGATCGGATATGGTGATGATGATGATGGTGATGATGGTGGTGAGGTAAGAAAAAGAGAAATAAGAAGAGTGAAGAAATTACCTACAACGCCAACGTCTCAAATCTACGTCTTACCATCACATGCTCGTCCTCAAAGCTCGTTCCCCAGCAACGGTGCCAAAATTTGGTGTAGCTCAGTGATGAGTAGCACCTCCTTTAATGTCAATCCGGGAAGACGTGAGGATGGTATGAAGACCTCGAGCAAGTGGAGGCACAAATGCGTGAGTGAGAAGCACACAAACATGCACACACATACACACACACGCGCACACACGGCAAGACAAAGAGTGAGAAGCAATGGAGTTCTTAGAGTCCTTTCAAAAAGTTCTTACAAGTTCATTTCAATTACAAGCTAGCCCCCAAAAATGAGCTCTCTAGCTCTTTTTATAGTTTTTGACTAGGTTTTGGCCTTGTCCAGACCTAGTGTCCGGCCTAGTTAAAAATTAGGTTCTCTACCCTATTTGGAGGTTCAAACGAAGTCTAAAAAATGTGAAGACTGACAGGTAGGTACTTCTAAAGCTCCTCAAGCTCAAGGACTCCTTGGCTTGCACAAAATGGAGCTACAAAAATATGGAATGGTATTTACAATGGTTTTTAGTGATGAAAATCACTATTGTTGTAGGGATTTCTTCTAACATTTTGACATACATTTCCTGGAGCTCCCTACTTGCTCCTTCTCCTTGTGTGTCCACCTCTCTTATATGCGTTAGTGTCTTGAAAAAATATTGGCCTACTTGCCAGGTCGTCGTTGACTGCTCTGTCTGCTTGTACTTTCTCTTCTCTCTGACTCCCTTCTTAAGCTTCCTTGCCTAGTGAGTCCTTCAGTTCCAACAATCTTCCTGAGCCATTCTTACTTGATTGTAACCACTATATCCATCTAAGAACGAGTACATTTCGTGTCCTGCTACTCTATCAAGCATGGTGTCCAAAAATGGCAGAGGGAACGGATCTGGCACCGTAGCTGCATTTAGCTTCCGGTAATCCACACATATTCGCAGTTGCTTATTCTTTTTAGGGACAATAACAATGGGTGATATCCACTCAGCATGCTCTACTGGTACAATAAATCCAACCTCTAATAACCTATCCAGCTCTGCCTTTACCTGTGTTGCATAATTCGGATTCATCCGGTACCTGGGTTGTTTGTTTGGTTTTGCTTCCGGCTTCAGCATGACCCTGTGTTGATAAATGCGAGGGTCCAAACCCTTCATATCTTTGTAATCCCATGCAAAGACGTCAGAGAACTCTCGGAGTAGTTGGATTAGGTCTGCTTGAAATGTTTTCGGTAAGTTTTCTTTTATCTTGACAGGATGCGGATGGTCTTCATCTCCTAAATTATAAGTGATCAACTGATCCTCTGGAACATAAAATTGTCGGGGCTTCTCTGTATCGTCAGCTAGCTTAAAAAGTTTTTGCAGTTGAGCGTCATCTATAGTAGCAGTATCTTCCTTCTTATCTTCTTCTGTTACAGGCATCACCGTACAAACTGCGGGATTCCAATTATCTACAACAGATTGTAGATCAATAGTTCCTAGGGAGATCAATTCAATATTATTCTTTAAAAACTCTTCTTCTTCATCATCTGACAGACCATCTAACATATGAACTGACTCTGCAAAATACGGTCTAGCATGCAATTCGCAAGGCTGTATAGCATCTAATTTTACAACATATTTACGATTGTTGTCTTTGAAAGTGAGTTCCTGTGTAGACCAATCTTGTATAACCTTAGCTTGCTTCAGCCAAGGACGGCCAAAAAGAAGATTATAATCAAGGGTGGATTCCGGTAATTCTAGGACGACAAAAGTCATCTTAAATGTGGTACCCTGCAAAGTTATTGGTACATCTCGGACAAGTCCTACTGGATGGACTCTTGACTGGTCAACCATTCTGACAAAGAACTGAACTGGTTCGATTTCAGTCCATCCTAACTTCTTACACAGTGCAGTAGTAGCAATGTTGACTCCAGATCCTCCATCAATTAGTAGTTGTGTAATTTTATGGATTTTATACCATACCGTAATTAAAGGAACCGAATGATCTATCGTAGAATCAGGTTCCGGTTGCACTATCGCTGTGGCTGGAATGCAAGAAGGTACAAGACTGAACTATTGTTCGAATTGCTGCCGAACTCCTGGTACTAGTGCAAGTAATTGGCCAAGAGGAAGAGTAATGGACGCTTTAGATAAAATTTCCCAGGCCTTATGTGATTGAATTGTGTTTTCCACAGATTCAGAAGATGATGCACCGACTGAAGATGATGTATCTGCTGAAGATGATGTGCCTGCTATTGAATTAGAATCTTGTTTTTGTGTTCCTTCCTCGGTTAACGGAGCCTGGGTCACCGAAATAGGATCTGGGAACACTGGAGGTTCTGCGGTGGTCCATTGACTAGCCTTATCATACATCCTTTGTTGTTCACGTATGCCTGGTTCAAATATTTCTGCTGCTGGTTGTAGTTGTTTACCGGATCGGGTCTGAATTACTACAGCGTGCATTTCTACTGGTGTGATTTGTACCATATTAGTCATTGGGTTTTGATGTTCTTTCTTCCTCTGATCATACTCAGCTGCATCCTTACAAAATCTTCTAATGTGGCCAAATTCACCACAAAAATGGCAGTGAGGTGGTGGCAAATTGGTATTTTCTTGTGATGGTCCGGCCTGCCAACGGTTTGCATTGTAGTTGTTATTTCTCTATCCTCTGTAATTCCGATAGCCTTGCTGCTGATTGTTTCTCATTTGAGGTGGTACATAATGATTGGCTGGCTGCCCTGGTTCCTATATAATAGCATTGACAGTTGTTGGTCCCTGTACTTTGGCGTTGTATGCGCAGTTTTCGGTGGTATGTTCGGTAGTGTTGCAGATAGCACAAAACAACTGATAAATGCACAAGTGGCACTAGTATGGCCTGAATTCTTGCATGTAGTGCAGTACATCTGTATGGTCGGGTCTTCGGTGACATTTCTATTTGCTTTAAACCACTCCAGATCTTCTGTAAATCCTCCAACCTTGTTTTCAAGTTGCAAAGCCATTGCGATCAGGGCATCTAGCATCATAGCTCCTACACAGCGTATGATCATAATCTGTTTAAGTTGTGGAGTCAAACCATTGATAAACCATTGAGTAATAACGTCATCCGGCAAGTTGGCATGTGCTGGTGGCAATTGCCGCAAATGGGTTCTAAATAGAGTGGCATATTCCTGCACTGTTTGATTTATCTTTTGTCTATTGTTTTGCAAGTAGTCAAAAATTTCGGCTGGATTCTTCTTTAGCCTGAATCTTTGCAGAAATGCATCCCTTAGCACTTCATAGGTGCCGAAATGGTTAATATCATATTTTGTAAGCCATCTAGCTGCTTCGTTAACCAATGTAGATTGGAAGACAATAGCTTTATACGCCGGATCAGGTGTATGATTGAGCACTGCATAACTTATCTCAAATGTGCATACATGAGCATCTGGGTCATCACCTGGAAATCCACCAAATTTGGTGTACGTCACTCCTGTTGGAGTCGGCCTGGGTGGGCATAGTTGTTGTTGTTGTTGATGTTGTTGCTGTTGTTGTTGTTGTTGTTGTTGTTGTTGTTGCCGTTCATCGTGCTGATGGTTGTATTGTGACTATCTTCTGTATCCCGAGGCTAAGTATCTAGACCGTCGAAATTTGTATCGTCAGTCGGTGCACTTTCCGAGTCGATAATCTTGTTCAATATGTTTCAAATCTTAGCTTCGAACAAGCTACCTTCCTTCTTGATGTCAAATGTAGGAAAGCTTACTCCCAATAACGGTGACTGGACTGAAGATTCACCAAGAAATGGTAAACTGTCACCGGAACACTGTGAATTCTCAGCAACTTGTACCGAAATAACACCGGAAGGTGTCGATTTTTCACCAATACAGGGTGCTTTTTCTCTCGTACTGATTTCTTTGGCTAAAGTGTTTCTATTCGTAAACAAATTGGAATCTTTACCCAATGTTGTTAAACTAACTTCAGGCTGCGTCCTGGTAGATTCTGGAGTTACTATCTCTTCGATAGACTGGGCCGAAATCGTACCGGAATCTACCAGAGATGTAGTGCGTTCCACCGGAATATGACCGGAATCACTACTAACGTTCTTTACCTTCTTGTCAACTGGTTTGGACCTTCCTGCGCTTCTACCTCCTGGAGGCGTCCTTAGCAGGTTAGGTACCCAAGGCTGTCTGTTCTTTGGATACGTTTCACCGGATCGAGTAACCGGCATGTATCATCTTTTGGTACTAATCGCGTACTAGTAATGTCGATTTACAATCTACAGTCACGTTTCCACAACTGAACAATCTGATCTGTTGCCACTTTCCCACAGACGGCGCCAGTGTTAAACGCTGTGTTCTAACTGTCAGAACGCGTTTAAACATTTATTGGGTTCTTGGGAGTGGAAGGGGTCTGTTAGATAGAGGCCCTATACTTAGTTCCCAAACTAACCACTTACACACAGCAATACACTGATGCTCAAAACTCTATCAAGACTCTGTTACACCTACAACCTTACAGCACTCAGCCCAAACTTCCCCAATGTTGATCGAACACACTGCTTCTGCTTATGCAATATCGACATAGAGTTACTTGATGAACTCAAGACTTTTTCCGAATACAGAATATTGTAGCACTAGAGACAACATCAGTAATTCAACCTTCACCGAATGGGTACAAACAATCAAACAAAACCGAAGATACAGAAGAACTCAATAGTTCCAGACACACAGTGCTAAAGATTCAGTACGTAACTTAGGAAAACCCCTACTGTAATTTTAATCTTTGCCGTATGAAGATAGACCTCAACACTGTAGACAACACAATACAGATCCGATTACCAGAAACACTACCACAGCTACACAGACTGCACCAAGCAACTGGCAGAATATTCCAAGAAGAGTAACACCATGTTACGAGTAATTAACACAACAATCGCAATAGAGACTCGCAACGACTCACTCAGACAACAGTCCGGCGATCTACTTGATGTCGAGGAAACTCACGACAGACAGGTATTGACTGATAACAAAACAGAACAAGAACAATATACTCAGGATTGCTCAACAAACAACACAGTAATGTTCACTCAATCACCCTTACAGACAGTCTGGTGAATCCCACGAACGTCCCCTACGTCTCTTTTCCATTGCTTTATATAAAGATTACAAGGTGTTTGCGTAACAACCTTTCGCGCGTGCGAAAAATAGATTTAGTTATACAAATCCCAATCCGACGGCCGATAACAGACACATCGTCTTTAGAAATGGGATTTCCACGGATGAAGACAAGATTAAGGTCATTTTAGAGCTTCCTAGACCTAAGAATGCGAAGGAGGTGCAAGCATTTATGGGACATTGTGAATACTACCGTCGATTTATCCACATGTATGCCATAATCGCCAAACCCTTGTATGGACTCTTAACTCAATTCACTTGGATAGAGGAATGTGAGAAGGCATTCAATGAGTTAAAGAAGAGGCTTAGCACAGCTCCAATTCTGAAAACACCAAATTGGAACAAGCCTTTTCATATTCATGTAGATGCTTCTAATTACGCAATAGGTTGTATCTTAGCCCAACCAGTAGACGAAGTGGAGTTAGATCACCCAATTGCCTATGCGAGTAGACAACTGAATCAAGCGGAGAGAAATTATACCACCACCGAGCGAGAAGGATTAGGAATGGTCTATGCAGTAAAGAAATTTAGACACTATCTCTTAGCCAACAAATTCAAGTTCATAGACCATCAAGCTTTATTGTACCTAGTCAATAAGCCTTGTAACACGGGAAGACTGGTAAGATGGTTTCTACTATTGCTGGAGTTCGACTTTGAAGTGATAGTAAAAAAGGGAAACACTCATGTAAGAGCAGATCACCTTTCTAGGTTAACACACGGAGAACCACCAAGTGAAGTACCCGATGATCTGCCAGACACTTATTTGTTTAATTTGAAAGTGTGTCCAAAGTGGGCAGAGAAGCTAATTCCTATACTCACACATGGCCCACAACACTCAATCAATAAAGAGAGTAAAAAGGAAATCGTACAATCGAGGAATTTGCACATTATTGCAAGAAGTGTGTACTATAAGGAACCCAATGGTGTTTTACTAAGATGTGTTGAGGAAGACGAGCAATTGAAACTAATAGAACAAGCTCATGTGAACAAATGGAGGACACACAAAGGAACTCATGAAACCATTAGGGAGTTAAAGCGATTGGGAGTATACTGGCCTGACATGCTTAAGGATGTCCATGACTATGTGAGTAACTGTGCAGAATGCCAGGAGACGATCCCCGAGGCTCATATATCCATACCTTTCTCAACAATAGCACCCAATTGGAGCAAAACATTGGTAAAATTCCTAAAGACAAGAGAGCATGAGGAAGGAGTTAGCTTGGCAAGAAAACGATCCCTAGAAGAGATGAGCAAGGATTATGTACTCATAGGAAGAAACTTGTTTAAGAGAGGAAAAGACAACCAATTACGCCTATGTGTGCATGAAGGAGAATATTTACCCGTATTAGAGATGGCACACGCAGGTGTAGCAGGAAGGTCATTTTTCAGCTGAGAGAACCATGAAAATGATCCTCTTTGCGGGCTTGTGGTGGCCAACTTTACATATGGATGTGGAGACCTATGCAAGAAGCTGTGAGACATGCCAAAGGGCTAAATACCCGATTCGGAGGGATGACATGCCATTGAGACCTATGGTTTGTGCTAGAGCATTCTCTAAATGGGGTATTGACTTCATAGGACCCATTAACCCATCGGCCAAAGGGTCACATGCCGAACATATCATAGTAGCCACAGATTACTTGACAAAATGGGTAGAGGCAAAGGCTACTAGAAAGAACGATGCTCAAACCACAGATAAGTTTCTTTTTGAGCATATATTCACTCGCTTCGGATTACCAATTGAGATTGTGAGTGACCGAGGAACGCACTTCATCAATGAGGTGATAGAATCTCTAATGAATGAGTTTTTAGTGATCCACAAAAAATCAACTCCATACCATCCTCAAGCCAAAGGTCAACCAGAAAGTTCCAATAAGGTATTATGCACAGTATTGACAAAAATCGTCAATAATGGGAGGTTTGACTGGGACAAACAATTGCATCATGCAATTTGGGCCTTCCGAGTCGCTTACAAGACTGCCATTGGAACTACCCCATTCAATTTAGTGTACGGGCAGAATGCAATTTTGCCAATTGATTTTTTGATACCTACCTTGAGAGTAGCCCAACAGTATGAATGGACTGGACATGAATTATCCCAACAACTAGACCAAATAGAGAAGCTTCATGAAACTAGGTTACAAGCTGTCATAGGAATATATGCAGCCAAGAGAAGACAAAAGGGATATTACGACGCTCACATAAAAGACAAAGGACTAAAGGAGGGAGACCTAGTCCTGGTCTACACCATGAAGCAACATGCTAAGAAGTTACAAAAGCGCGGATATGGACCTCTAATCATTAATAGGATCTCTACGAGTGGAGCAGTTAATCTAGCCACTCTTGATGGAGACATTCTTCCTAACTACATAAGTGGATGTAGAGTGAAACGGTTCATGGAGCCATTGAAGGATCAAATGTTAGCACGTCTTGTAGGTGCTCAAAATAGGAAGAAAGAGGAAGAATGGATTAGAGAGGAGGCACGACATGAAGCCCTAGAACGTATTAAGAAACGGAAAGAGTGGATTAGGCAAAGGGACGAACGGTATCTCCAAGGGGAAGAGCCAATCCCTATGGCTAATTACCAAGTCCATAAGTCTGACACTACTAATGCCTACATGTCACAGCCTTATTTAAACCTAGGGATTGGCAAGACAGAGTACAAATTGATAAATGCCTTGATAGACGCAAGAGCAGGACTCAGCTGCATACGAAATATGGTCATACGAGGTCTTCAAGCGACTATGACTCCCACGAAAGCTCATATGATAGGTATTGGAGGTCAAATCATAGCATGCATGAGAGAAACTATTGTATCCCTCCACCTAGGAAATTCCTCCATGGAACAACGAGTCTTAGTGTGCAAGGATGAAGACTTAATAGAAGACTTGATTTTAGGACAGGATTGGATCATTGAGAATGAGGTAAGTATCCACCTAGCACAAGGATATATTTCAGACAAGGTAGGGCACAGGGAAATTTTTAGTCTATTAGGGGAGAAGCCCTCACCGAAACTAGAGGCCATCAAGAGTGCATAAGACATCAAGGAAGAGCTGATACAACATGATTCCAGCCCCAATCCCTCAAAAAAAAGTTTGGAAGAAGCCAAAAATTCAAACCCTAACATGTCCAAGGGAGAAGTGAATTCATCCTATTCCATTAGTGAACGGTCAGACACTAAGGAAATCAACACGACAGAAGAATCACCAATGTGGAAAACCACAATCAAATACCCTCTTCTAGGAAAAGTCCAATTCAAATGGGTACGCAAGGATCAAGTGCAGAAATTAGAGAATGCTACACCAACTCATGAGGAGAAAAAGGAGGACAAGAAGTCTGCTTCACCAAAATCCGAACCAAAAAGACTTCTGCAAGTATGGCTCCCTAAGCCTTTGATTGAAGCTCAGAAGGCATGACAACAGATATGGATTCCCAAGAAGGTCAGACAAGCAGTCAATCAAGAGATAAGCAAACAAGAGGATACATTATATCGAGGCATTTGGACAAGGAAGCCAAGACAGACTAGTCATAGAAACATGCAGAGAAAAACATCTATCATTAGGACATCAGAAGAAACAAAAGAAACACATGAAGCTCGAACGACGAAAGAGAAAGCACAACCTATCAATACAGTGAAGAAATGGATTTGGAGACCGAGGCAACTGCGAGGAAGGGCCCTCCACAACAACGCAGATTCGAATTGCACTCATGAAGTCTCAAATGCACCTAAAGTATGCATAATAGGGCCACATTACGAAGCCAAGCATTCGGCACTTGATGAACATAATAAAATTAGTGGTGCACATTCTTCGATGAGGAATAGGTCATAGCTTCAACTTTCTTAGGAATGGACATACTATGTAAATAAATAAATGCTTCAGCTATACTAATGCTTGTTTTCTTTCAGAAAAGAAATAAAAATATGTGGTAAGAGATCTCACTTATAAAAGCAAGGGAAACGGAGTGACGGAACGACGACATGTCACTGCAATGCACTGCACACTTGCTATGTTTTCAATCAAAGCTAATGCACTCTTCATTACAAGTGCAGATGGCTTCTGAAGATTCTGAAGCAACGATTCAGGAGGAAGTATTGGAATTTCCTCTACAGAGTGTAACCAAAGCAAAGGGACATTGTTTCAGAGAAGATCAACCGACTGGGGAATACCTCTTCCTAGTAAATATCAAAATCATGGATACAGATCATCGATTCCCAATTATGTCCAAGATTTTAAAGTGGTGCATGAGCTCCCGTCTACGATCGACATCTTGAAGAAAGCGAGTATTCACAAATACTTTGAGCTGCCAATCTACAAGCCCGACTTTCAAAGGTGCACACATGTCATGAATACATTACAGCCAGCACTACACGACCCATTGGTGCCAGAGGCTAGAGTCATGGATGGAGTAGGTGAATGGGTAGTTATTCAATTCACACATGACTTGATTAAGGAAGCTTTTGGATGGGAAAAAGATGGCAACATGGTATTGAAAGAGGAAAGCCGTGGAGCAAAGACAAGGACATTCACTGACATCAATCGAGTGGATATTGAAGAAGAAGTCAGACTCATCCACCAGCACTTCTGCTTCCTTAATATGCATCGATACACGGCCCATCAGAAGATTATTGTCGAGCTACTCTCACATGCTATCAAACAGATTGGCAATCAAATTAATATGACTCCATACATACAGGAATGGCTGTTCGAGCCGAAGAAACAATGGAATAACAAGAAGTTTCTGAATGGCAGTGTAGCTCTGACCATTTTAATCTATCATGCTTTAGGCATTAGAGAGCACCTGCAAGAAATGCCATCATCAACTGCTATGGCTAAGTATGTCAAAGTCGCGACAGTACCAAAAAAGAAAAGAGGAGTCAAGATTGTTGAAGAAGCAAAAACCAGCTCTCAACCCAAAATGAGAGGAACAAAGAGGTTAAGGGAAGTAAAGCAAGTAGAAGAAGAAGTTCCAGCAATGAAAAGGGCTCATGTACTTCCAAAAATCAGGATTGCAGCGCAAAGACCTATTACCGAAGAGGATTTAACACAAGCACTAGAAGACACACACCAATATACGGAAGGTCAAATTAATCTACCAATGCAAGGGCATCATTACCAGCAGTCCCAACAAGAAGTAGAAGCTAAAAAGAAGCACACCAAAGCCCATTGATACAGAGAATTAGGGTTGGATAATTCAAGCTCATCTTCGGATGCACAAGAAGAACCCGACACATCTTTATTAAATGTGGATATTCAAAGTGAATCCAAGGATGATGGACAATGGGAGGAACTTAATGTCATCAACTACAATGAAACAGAAGAGGGCATAAAGATAAATGAAAACTCTACCCACCTCGATCAAGACAACGCAAGCAAGGAGGTAAACCAAGAAGGGACACATGTCATCCAACTTAATGATACTACGAAAATTTAAATTAAAGAGACAACGACTAAGGGAGAGGAATCCATCAAAAATCCAAAGCAAGAACCTAAAGAAGATGCAGTCGAGGAATCAGAACCCTTTACACCGATAAGGGTTGTGGCAGAACCCTCCCCAATGGATGTCACATTTCAAGGGAGTGCCACTAAAGTTATTGATCTGGATGAAGAACGAAAAGAACCAAAAATACAACTACAAATCAGACAACCCCACAATGAAACCATCCATGTAGAGCAAGAAAAAGATGTACAAACCGGAGAAGCTCCAAGCATACCACGAACATGATTGAATGTCGACATCGCCCAGCTCAAGCGATTGAATGTCGACATGATCAGAACCGCAATGGATACACAACAATTAATGCTTGAGGCTGATGAAGACTACGATCAAGCGATGCAGGACGAGCATGAACTTCAAGAAATCGGTGAGAACCTTTCAGCAGAATTAAAGCTAGCAAAAGAGCAAATCATACATACATAAAATGAGGTTCAAGAGACCAAAAAGCAGTGTAAAACTTTAGAGACGGAAAATGCAGAATTAAAAGAACAAATCCAAGAATTAAAGAAGAAATATGAAGCTATCGAGGATGAGAAGACGCAGATGAATGCAAGAAGTAAAATCCTAGAATCCCAAATAAAGGTATGTATGGAAGAGGCAGAAAACCTAAGGAACCGAAATAAGGAGCTCATGACAGCTCGTCTAAGTGATCAGCCCATAGAGGTTCAGGAAAAGCGAGAAAAAGACATCAAGGAACTAGAGGAAAAGATGGCTAAGTATGAAGATCAGCTCAAGCAAGAGCAGGCAACCATTGCCAAATGGGAAAAGAGGTACATGGAGAACATCGCACCTCTAAGGAAAAAATGGAAAAAAGTAGAGAATTGGTATTTATGGCAATGTAAAGAAGACACTGATCACCTCGATATTGTAGCTAAAGAGATTCTCAAAAACAAGGAAACTATTGCTAAAGCCGAAGAAGAAATCAAGCAAAAAGATGAGATGATTAAACAACTACAAGCGCAGCTAGAGCAGAAAGCAAATGAGGGGACACCAGTAGTTCCAAACTCCGTAGAGGCTACTGAGGAGATTGAGGTACGTCCTCTCTCTCCCCCCTTATATCATTCACCGATAAGGGAGGAAACGGAGACCCAAATTGAATGTAATAATTGGGATATTGCAGAACTAAGCCGACATGAGAGGGCACTACTGGTGTCCTAGCTTATCGCAGAATTCGAAGATCAAATCATTTAGATAATGAAGGAAGCTCAAATTGAGAGCAAAAACTTGGAACAAATTCTAAAACCTTTTAATGTACCATATGGCCTCCTGAAAGAGCAAACACGACAATATATCAAGACGACGACAAATAAAGAGCCGAACAACAACCTCTAGTTCAACAATAATACTTTCACTTACACCCAAAAGGAGTTCGAGAAGGTTGATCCTATCTGGAGGAGGAAGCTTTTGGAAAAGAACCCTACACTGCGGGTACAGTGGGAGGCATCGCCATATGTACTTCAGGTAAACCAATCTTTTTGTCCAGTACCCCGCAGACGCTCCTGGCCGCAATTTTGGGAAGGACAATGCCAGGGAAGCATTAATAATCAATGGCTCAATTATCCTCTCTTACCCAGTCCACCACATAATTACCTATCGACGGAAGAGTACATGGTAAAAACCATGGAATTTTGGATTGTTAGATATGCAACTATTCCGGATTTAGCTGTGAAAATGACCAATAAAATTTTTAGCATGCTACTGACAGTCATTAAAGTCTTCCAACATGCAAAATATACATTTTTTAATTTCATTGGCATTACACAAGGCTCTGAAGTGCTCGTTTTTTATCTCTCAACCATTCCGAGCCGCTTAACACTTATGGCATACTATTCAAGACTTATGTTTTTGCCAAGCACATACATGCAGACTTTCGAAGAGGCATTTTTCACTGGCTTCTTTGAAATTGATTAAGAAATTTTTTTAAAGATGACTTTGAATCTTAATGCAAGACTGTTGGCTTGAGAAACAAGCTTTTTTGCGGATCACCATCAAGCACCAGAAGATGGGGTAATGTCAACACAGTGGAAGGAATTTATGATATGTCACGCCAATTTGTTGAACCAAAGAGAGAAAGCAGCCATACAAACGTACTCACGTCGTCACAAAAAGCCTGTCAGGGACGACAGAGTTCAGGAGGAGGGACGTGTGGAAGGGGAATCGAGTAAGAAAAGAAGAAGAAGAAAATCAAAGACCAAAACTGCTCAATAAAGAATGAAGATCAAAAAGCAAAAGAACCATCCTCTGCCCAAAGCCCCGCTGGGGCACGCATCAGGCAACAATGCCAAGCACCCAGGTCCTGAGGAATGGAATTAAAGAACAATCAGAACCAGGACATTTCATGGGAAGGACGGACCAGGGCCAGGAAGTATCCATCAAGAAGTGCAAGAAGATACTTGGCAGGGAATAATCCTCCCACTGATAGTGTGTGTTGGCAACCAAGTAAATAGGCTCAGAGCAATACAACAGGGTCAGATATGTGAAGACAAAGACAAATCAGAAGACCAAAAGCTAGAAAGAGCCAGAGGCTGAAAAGTTGAAGCGGGTGACTAAGAACAAGACATTCTTAGCCACTGGTGGCGTGCATGGCAGCCCGACTGAATGCAGCAATCCAGATTTGTGATGTACGGAATACCAAGGGGAAAACAGAAGCAAAGGACATACCTCGGACAAAATAATAAATTCTCTGACAGTCCTTGTCGCTTCTTCGACCACTGGGTGTGTGTATTCAGAAAGCCTAGACAAGCAGCAAATGAGAAGCAAAAGCCTGTCAAGGGACGACTGAGACAAAGAGGGGGAGAGTGTTGTAGAGCAAAGTGGAACGAGAAAGGAGAGCCCCCAAAATTTTCAAATTAATGGGCACATTTTTCTTCTTCAAAGTCTTAGAAAATTCCATCAAGCCATGTAAATGCACTAGAGGAGTCCTCTAGATGCATAAGCCCAATTCATTGTAACATATTTCTTGTAAATTAGTAGGAAATTCACTTTTTTGTAATAAAGTGCCGGTCTCTTGTGTGAAAGGACCAAATTTAGGGCACATGTATATAAGTCATTGTAGAGACTTTTGGCCATTGTGAAGAAGGAGAGCTCTTGATTTTCGAAATTGCTTCTTTCTTGCAGATTTTCATCTTCTCTTTGATCTTCTATGTGTGTGTAATGCTTGGAATGTGTGTGTAGGACTGTTGTCTACCCCTCCCCACTGTTTTTGAGCTACTGTAGTGTGTGTGTGAGCTCGTAGGAGTTGTGGAGTGAGTGTGGGTGTTTCCCGCCATTCACTATTTTGGCCATAACGTGAAGCACGGTTGTCAGAATCGAGTGAAACCACCTCCAGTAGATGCGTCTCGTTGAGAGCTTCGAAATGAGTCTTGACTATATTCGGAGTTCGGAGCTGAGAGAAATCCTCGATTTACTGAAAACTGCTGTAAGTGGTATCGCGACAGACACTTTCAGTATTTTAGTGAGTTTGAGAGGTAGATTAGTCTTTTCTCATGCATATAAGCTGACACACTTCATTTTCCATCATGTGTGCACATGTCTTCATACACTTGGTTAGGTCATTTGATCGGATTGACAAATAAGCATGTGTCAATTTCCCACTATACGCACTTGTATGGCAAATGAGGTTTAGTCTCTTTGGCACAAGTCCTTAAATCTTCTTGACTTAGGTACACAGATGGATAGATGGATGAATAAATCAATTTTTATATGCTATTCTTCATGTGAATCACACACACACACACACACACACACACACACACATATATATATATATATATATATATATATATATATATATATATATATATATATATATATATATATATATATATATATATATATATATATATAATGTATGTGTATGGTTATCTTTAGGTGAATCTATGTATTTATTGTGGAACTAGGATTTGAGGAATCAAACTATAACAATAATTACTTTATACTCCCTAAATTACATGTGATTGTTGGTACGTGAATCTATACAACTAATGTGAAAGTAACTTAAAGACTTAGTTGATCACAATAGTTTGTATCCACTCCCTATAGTAATGAGAGAGTATGAATGGCGAGGCGACTCAAAAGTTCTCAATAAATCTAAATTCCATATACCTATAATTCTATGAGAGTAAGAAACCGTGTTTTAAGTCAAAAAATCACATTATTTAATTATTTTGAATTTCACATAAATACACAAGTAAGAAACTCTTTTATGACTCATAAGATTTCTAATTATTTTTACACAATAAAACATGATAAGAAGTTAGCAAAACATAATCCACACATATGTAATAGATCAAAATGTGAATCCTAACTTATGTATGATATAAATACAATAAGTTATAAAATAGAAACTAATAAATAAAAAGATAACAAATATATGTACTTGAATTTTAAGATCAAATGATCACTTCTAAGACACTTGACTAAGATCAAATGATCACTTCTAAGACACTTGACTGCTAAGTCACACTTTCAATATAAATGCTGAAATGAACAATTTTGATACAAAGTATCGATATAAATGTTTTACACACAACCAATTTGAAATGGCTTTGATAAGGTGCCCATCGAACAAGATAAGGAGAAAAGTATGTACTTCATCTCCTTCACTATAGTCTCCTACCTTGTCATCTGGCATTTGTTTTAAACTTAAGCTATCTATGGTTGGTTTGTGCTATGAAGGCTTAGCGTGAGTTGTGTTTGGGTCCACATACTTGGTAATTTTTTTCCATGTGTATATTTTTGCATGTAGAATTTTTGCATTTCACCCAATTTTTCTTCAATAGCTCAATTGTAGATTCACTATTTTCAGTCTTCGTCATTGGAAATTTAATGGGAATTTGTATGGATTCTCTTTCATACGCTCCAGTGTTTCATGGCAATTCCATCAATTCCTCATCTTCTTCTATAAAAAAATTCTATATATGAAGCACTTTTTTTTTAAGGATAGTCTACATTTTGAGATTTTCCATTATCCTACATTTCTTTTATGAGAGGTTCTTGGTCCTCTTTCATCAAGCCTCTTGTACTTGGTTCCACAAATACTCAGGCTATTCCTTTTCTACTTTAGGTATTGAAGAGATTATTCCCAATTGAATGGGTTCATCAATAGGATTTTTTGGATAGATTGTCATTGTATTTCTAGGTCCATAACCAAACTGAGAATGGGTTTTTAAACTACCAGTATTGATGTTCACTCCCAAAGAAGGCCAGCCTCCTACAGAACTTTTTGAGATAACTCTATGAGTTTTTAGGGAGAGGGTATGCAAATAAATAACCTACCTTGTTTTTCCTAGAAGTCTTCTTATCTTCAAGTGTCCTAGATCTCTCTTACTAGACTTATATCCATGCATCTTTTAACTCATTTCCTAAGTTTCCTATCTTCTTCTGGCATTCTAGCCATTTTTCTACATTCATTGTCATCAAGTTTTTTTTGTGTTTCTTCTTACTATCTCTTGATGGATCTTGGTCCATAGATTAGGGGGAAGATGAATCATCTTCTTCACTAGATTGCAACACATCTTGTTTCTTAGCTTATGCATGCCTCATATTTTGAAGAGGGGCCTTCCCTTGTGATTCACTACCATTTCCAATGATTTCCACCATTTTAAGTAGTGTGTGCATAGTGTTTTGCAGATCTTGTAGAAAGTCTTTGATCCAATTATCTTTCTTGCAATCCCCACAATGGTCTTCTATTTTCCAAGCGAATCCTCTAAAGTGTTTCTAGAAAGTGTTCCCACTATAACACTAGAAAAAACTCTCCCAATAAGAGTTTGTTGGTTTGTCCTTGAATTCACGGGGATTTTTTTGCAGAAAATATTGTGAAAATTATATACAATCACTCATTTAGTAGGTGGGATGATTCGTCTATTGGTCCAAAATTTTCAATGTGTGCATTTTTCAACATATATGGTCCTCTATGAAGAATATGATCAAAGGCATGTGAGTCTAAAGGTATTGACAAGGGACATTCCAATTGTAGGTGTGGTAGGATGTTTGAGAAGTTCACTCTCTCCATTTATAGCATCTCGATCAAACTGTATTTTTCCCTTTTCATTTGTGTGTTCTAAGATAGGAAAAAGCATGTGGAAGTTTCCTTCTTGATATTCATAGTGATATCCATAGTATTTTGCAATTGGAAAGTGACCAATGGTAGAACAACTACGATTTCTAAGCATAACCACCTACTGACTTAGGCTGTCTAAATAGATGACTATAGCTAGGGATTGTACTTCAAAACATGGAAAATGTTTTTTTATTATTGATAAGAGGGTCTTATTTCATCAAGATTAATGGTTCCACCTTGCATATCATGAGAAGGAACCGTTTACTACTCAAAGAGATCATGCATGTATGATCAGAAAGCCTACACTACTTCTTCCTACCAATGAAATATTATGGATCCTCATTGAATTATGCTAGTCTAAAGTCCTAACCAATAGTAAGTACATATACAAAGATGAAATACAAAGTTTTAAAAACTTTTGGGAGGAATTATGTGTGTGCCTAAAAAATTTTAGACCAAATTTTAATTAATGTATGCACAAATTTTGAAAATAAAAGTGATGCCACCACGTGTAGTGTCTCCTTCAAGGGCTTCAATATTTTCAATTCACACAAATCAAATAATTTCAAACAGTAAATGAATGCACTCTTTTATCTATTGCCCCACTAACTATCTTTGACTGCAAATATGTTCTTTTTGTTTTCGTGTCACTTTCAATTTCAATGTTGAGTTTTTTGTGTAATTGTGAGTCCATAATGGTTAAATTAGGTCTATGGATTGTGGGAGAATCAAAGCAAGAAAATGAATGACGTTGGAAATGCATGGATTTGTCATGTGATTGATGAATGATAACGGGATTAGAGGATGTAAGCGAAAATAATGATTTGAAGTTAAAAATGCAAAATATCTATGCCTCTTTAAGCTTGGTCTAGACTTTGGGGTGAGTTGGTCTAGACTTAAGAGATGAGGGTGAATCTTGAACGTACACGTATGGGCAAAGATTAGGTACTTTGAGTTGATAATGTAAGATGATATATTGGACCTTTACGTGCTTTTACAATGCAAAATGAGGGTTTGAAATTGAGCAATAAAGTTATTAGGGCACCCTGTCTAATGAAAATTGTCTTATCCATTGAGGATTGGTGTACCTCTTTTATGAGATTCCCTGTTGCTCTAGTACGATGGTAAGCACCACGTTAAGGAGCTCTACCTCCTTAATGTCAATCTACAGAAGAGATAGGAGTGATATGAAGATCCTGAATTCAAGATGTAGTGAGACTGAAGGTGAGAAGCATGGAGATGCACACACACATACACACACATGTAAGAGACAAGCAAGACACAATGGAAGATAGGAAATAGACTCTATTGCTCAAGATCACTATTACAAGATCAAACTAGCTCTAAGCTCACACTAGCCAACCTCAAAAATGAGCGCTCTAGCTCTTTTTATACATTCTAGACTAGTTTGGACCGGTTTCACATCTAGAGTTCGGCATAGTTAAAAAATAGGCTCTAGGCACTATTTGGAGGTCTAAAAGAGATCTAAAAATAGCCAAAGTTGGTATGCTTGTTCTACCTAAGCTCCTCAACCTAGAACACTCCTTGGCTTGCAAAAAGGGAGCATATAATGACAAAATTTGTGCTTCTATGATACATATGGCACAAGAGTGATGAAAATCACTCTTGGGTGTTTTGAGAAAGTAATATAGAACATGTTTCCTTGGAAAAAATAAATGTCCTTGCTCCCCATGACTTCCTTGTAGTCCACCTTCACATGCTTCCTCGTCATCTATGTCTTTGGCTACTGCCAACACCCCCTCCCTCTCGCGTATGTCTTCCCTGACAGAACCTTGTTGCAGGGTCTGTGTGATATATAGGAGGTCATGAGCGAGGGTGTGCTCCGTGATGTGAATACCTCATGCAAGATCAGCTTCACGTTTTTCCCAATCGATGGGCTGAGGTTCGTCAGGAGGCAAAAGTCGGTAGTGTGTGGAGTACACCAATTGTTCATAGGCAAGTAATTGAAGTAGATATGTGGGCTTGATTATGAAAACTTTAGAGTGGTACTCCTAGATACCGGTGGTAAACATCTCCTCAAATGTCGTCTTATAACAAGCAGGTAATGTTGGTGCAATTCAAGCCTTCACACTTGGCTTGGAACCTTGGAAATGTGGTGTTGAAACCTTGGAAGTTTAATTCACTAGAAGAAAGGACCATGTGAACTTATGCTTATAAGTTCTTACTTCTTTACCCAGTGTAAAAGTCTATATGACTTGGCATCTCATGTAATCACACCTACTTGATAGATTTGTGGAAAAAAAGGTAGTTGATTAATGGAGAGAATATCTCCCTACATTTAGTGGAGTGATCATAGGAGATTTGAATTTTGAATTCAAACTCAAGTTCAACTTAACTCCTATAAAAAGTGTAATTCAAAAGTCGCGGTTGTCTTGCACCATTCCCGAGGCTAACATCTGTGATCATTGAGTGTGTGAGTGCTACACTATAGCCTACACATCTCCAACTCATTAGGCTACATCTATCAAGCCAATGGGATTGTACATTCATGTGAACTAATAGAAAGATTTACATTCACTATCTCTGGTTTTCTCTGAGTCATCATCTCTAAGTCTGTCAACTTCAACAAGGCATATCGCAGGATCTACTGAACCAAATCAAGTGATTCAAGGCTTGTTGGAACCAGCTCCAAGCATACTACATGCCTACAAATTTTGAAGATCATTGAATCAGCCATCTCGGAGAAATCTCACTCGAAGTGGTCTCTGGTATTTTTCTGCAGAGTTCCTAAAAAGTCGGGAGTGACCATAAACTTGCTAAAGTTATTTCTCTGTGCATAGTTTATCAATTTGAATGATTTCACTTGAAAATGGTAGCTTGTTAAGCTAATTGAATAACTCTAGGAGGAATTGTTCCAATTGTAAGTGTGCTGGTCATACTGAGTGAAAGACTGACCAGGTGTCAATACCAAAATAGCAAGTTTTCTTGGATTTGTGAAGTGCAAAGTTATCTGTTTTGATTTGATCATTACACATATCATTTGCAAAGTACATATATGCCTTTTTGATATCATTTGGAAGCTCAAGGAGTCTACTAAGTATATCTGGAGTCAAAGAGGGCTGGTGCAAAGCAGGATTAGCAGCATCTACTCAATCTTCTGAGTGCATCCAACCATTTCTCCCAACAGTGGTATCAGAGCAAATAAGGTAAACATGGGAGATGGTTTTCCTTCATTCATTGACAAATTGGACAGGAACAATTACCAAGCTTGGTCTCTAAGGATGAAGACCTATCTAAAAGGAAGAAGCTTATTTGGATTCATATCAGGAGATGAGGAATTGCCCTCATTCAAAACTAGAGGACTACCCACCAAGGATGAACAAGAGAGACTCAACCAATGGTGTGCAAAGGATGCTTTGGCAAGGTCTTATCTTCTTAACTCTATATCTGATTTCCTTTTACCTCACATAAGGAATTGTAAGACTTCCCAAGAGACTTGGGAAACCTTGTCATCATACTTTTCTTCTAACACAAGGGCCAGGAAGAATCAACTGTGGATTGAATTCACAACCCTTAGGAAGCAGCCCAAGCAATCAGTCTCAGAGTATGTGACCAAGATTAAAGATGTGGCAGACCAATTAGCAAGCATTGGAGAGGAGATTGAAGAGGAGCAAATAGTCAGGCAAGTAACAAATGGACTCAAGGCAGATGATAAGTGGGAAAGCTTCACCACTGCAATGGACCTCTACATGGACATGCATACCCCAGATCTCACAACACTCATGGGCCAACTATTCACACATGAAGCAAAGTTTACAAAGGCAGGAGATCAATCAAAAGGTAACAACCCCTCTGCTCTATATACTGATAAGAAGGTTAAAGATAAAGGTAAAAGTAAGAAGGTTGATGAAGAAGGTTCTACCTCCCAAGCAAACTATGCAGGGAGAGGTAGATCCTCAAGAGGAAGAGGCAGAGGAGGTAAGTCAGGTAGGGGGAGACCCTACAACTCATCACCATGCAACATTTGTGGATTGTCTAACCATACCACAGATGAGTGCTACAGAAATTATAAGAATCAGAGAGGAAGAGGCTATCAAAGAGGTAGATACTCTCAAGGTAGAGGCAGATTCAACCAACAACAAGGCTACAATGGATACAACAATCAATACAACAACAATTACAATCACAACCACAATGGAAACTACCAAGGTGGATTCAGAAATAAAAGGGATTACAACAACTACACAGAGGAGCAAGATGACTCCCTATTGATCATGAATATGACCTCCAAGGCAGGTACAAATGATGATCATTTATTTTATATTGATTCAGGGTGTTCTAACCATGTAGCTGGTAATGTGGCACTACTCTCTGATTTGGAAGAACCCAAGGGCAAACATCAGGTACAAACAGGTGATGATACTAAACATTCTGTTGTAAAGATTGGAAATGTGAAAACTTGTAATGGGAATCAGAATCTATTGAGCAGGGTACTTTATGTACCAACCATTACCAAGAACCTAATGAGTGTTGGTCAGATTGTGGAGAAAGGTTTGCAGGTCAGGTTCACTCAACATGGAGCATATGTGGAGGACCCAAGACATGGTTTCAAAAGAATTGCCAAGGGAGAGAAATCAGGTAGATTATTTACTTTTGAGCTAGAAGACACCAAAAACATTGCTTTATACAATTACAAGGATCAAACACTTTCAGAGTTAGAAATATGGCACAAGAGGTTAGGTCACATAGGTGAAAGAACCCTAAAGCAGATGTGCAGGGATCAATGTGTGCTTGGGATACCTAATGTGTCCAAGCAACACATGATTTACAAGTGTGGTGCTTGTCAGTTTGGTAAGTCTCACAGGTTACCCTACTCAAGGAAAGGTTTCATGCATGAAGACTACCTAGACTTGGTACACACAGATGTTTGGGGACCTAGCAAGGATCCTTCCATTTCAGTTTCAAGGTACTATGTGTCCTTCATTGATGATTATAGCAGATGGACTGTTTTATACTTTATGAAGCATAAAGATGAAGTGTTTAATTGTTTCAAGAGGTATCTTGCACTTGTTGAAAACCAAACAGGAAGAAGCTTGAAAAGGCTAAGGTCAGATGGTGGAGGAGAATACTTCTCAAATGCGTTTGAAGATTTCTTGCAGGAAAGAGGCATCAAAAGGGAGATAACTACAAGGTACTCACCTGAACAAAATGGAGTAGCTGAAAGAAGGAATAGACTCATAGTAGAAACAACTAGGTCTATGCTTAATGAAAAGAAGATGCCAAATTATCTTTGGGCAGAAGGTGTATCCACTGCCACCTATCTCATAAATAGGTTGCCATCCAAATCACTTGATGGCATGACACCATATGAAGCTTGGCATGGTAAGAGACCATCATTGGATCATTGCAAAATTTTTGGTTGTGTAGCATATGTGCATATTCCCTCACAGGTAAGGGGAAAGCTAGACCCTAAAGCTGAAAAATGTATCTTCATTGGTTATGATTTGAACCAAAAGGGATACAGATTCTACAACCCAACAAACAAAGGCTTCAAGGTAAGCAGAGATGTCATCTTTGATGAGAATGACTCATGGTATAAGAATGAATGCAGGAAGGTTACTCTACCTTATGACATGGAAGAAGACTTTCCAAAGCTCACCAAGGAAGAACCAATCTAGAAAGAAGACTCAAGCTCAGATGATGATGACACAATCAACCTTGAGGAATTCAAGGCATGGAAGTCCAAAGGAAAGATGAAAATGAAGAAGCTAGAGGATATACCAGAATCCTCAACTCAAGCAATGAGGAGATCTCAGAGAGAAAGTAAGAAGCCTATCAGATATGGGTATGATACTTCTCTTGTAACCAAGCATTTTGTATATCTTGCAAAGGATTTGTTGAATGAAGAACCAGGTACATATGAAGAGGCAATCACCAAACCAGAATGGAAAGGAGCTATGGATCAAGAAATAGAAGCTCTCAAGGAGAGTGACACATGGGACTTGGTACCCAAGAAAGACTCTATGAAGGTGATAGGATCCAGATGGATCTACAAACTAAAGAGAAACTCAGATGGAACAATCAACAGGTACAAAGCTAGGTTGGTAGCCAAGGGTTTTGCACAAACCCAAGGCATTGATTATGAGGAGACATTTTCTCCTGTGGCTAAGATGCCAACAATCAGAGTACTAGTGAGTGTAGCTGCATCCAAGAATTGGAACATGTACCAATTAGATGTCAAGAATGCTTTCTTGAATGGATGGATATCTGAAGAAGTCTACATGTCACAACCACCTGGCTATGAAGATCCCAAGAAGGTAAATTATGTTTGTAAATTGAAGAAGGCTCTATATGGATTGAAGCAGGCACCTAGAGCATGGAATTACAGGTTGACAACATATCTCCAAGACCAAGGATTTGTGATGAGTAAAGCAGACACTTCTCTATTCATAAAGAGGAGTAGTACAGAGGTAATCTACTTGTGTGTTTATGTTGATGACATCATCATTACAGGAAATGATATCAATGGTATTAGACACATCAAAGGACAGATGATGAAGGAGTTCAAGATCAATGATCTTGGATTATTGAAATACTTCTTAGGTCTTGAGTTAGTCTACACTAATTCAGGTATATATATCACTCAAAAGAAGTATGTACAGGACATTGTGAAGAAGTTTAATTTGCAGGAAGCTAAAGTCTCAAGCACTCCAATGGAGGTCAACCTAAAGCTTAGTGCTCATGAAGGTGATGAAGTCCAAGACATTACAGGATATCAAAGTATGGTAGGTAGTTTGAATTATGCTACCTTAACCAGAATTGACATAGCATATGGAGTTAGTGTGCTAAGCCAATTCATGCACAAACCAAGGGTACCTCACCTAGAGGCAGCAAAGAAGATCTTGAAGTATCTAAAAGGAACTCAAAACCATGGTTTGTACTTTCCTTATACATCAGATATTGACATTAAAGTATATTCAGATGCAGATTGGGCAGGATGCAAGGATGATAGGAGGAGCACATCAGGATACATATGTTTTGCAGGTGATAAACCAATTTCTTGGTCAGCCAAGAAATAACCTACAGTAGCTTTGTCATCCACTGAAGCAGAGTATAGAGGGCTAGCCAATGCCACTCAAGAAGCTATCTGGTTAAAGCTTCTATAATATACAGAGTTAGGCCTATATACAAGGCCACCTATTATCTTTGGAGATAACACAAGCTCTCTTCACCTTGCAGCTAATCCTATATATCATGCTAGAACCAAACACATAGAAGTTCATTACCACTATATGAGAGAAAAATTGCTAAGCAAAGACATTCAATTGACTTATGTGTCCACTAATATGCAATGTGCAGATTTACTTACAAAAGCTCTGGATGGAAACAAGTTAAGCAGATTCAAATCCATGATTGGATTGCAGGATGTGATTGAAGATTGAAGATGAAGACTTAAGCCAAAGTGTTTGGCTTGAGGGTGAGCTGTTGGTGCAATTCAAGCCTTCACACTTGGCTTGGAACCTTGGAAATGTGGTGTTGAAACCTTGGAAGTTTAATTCACTAGAAGAAAGGACCATGTGAACTTATGCTTATAAGTTCTTACTTCTTTACCCATTGTAAAAGTCTATATGACTTGGCATCTCATGTAATCACACCTACTTGATAGATTCGTGGAAACAAAAGGTAGTTGATTAATGGAGAGAATATCTCCCTACATTTAGTGGAGTGATCATAGGAGATTTGAATTTTGAATTCAAACTCAAGTTCAACTTAACTCCTATAAAAAGTGTAATTCAAAAGTCGCGGTTGTCTTGCACCATTCCCGAGGCTAACATCTATGATCATTGAGTGTGTGAGTGCTACACTATAGCCTACACATCTCCAACTCATTAGGCTACATCTATCAAGCCAATGGGATTGTACATTCATGTGAACTAATAGAAAGATTTACATTCACTATCTCTGGTTTTCTTTGAGTCATCATCTCTAAGTCTGTCAACTTCAACAAGGCATATCTCAGGATCTACTAAACCAAATCAAGTGATTCAAGGCTTGTTGGAACCAGCTCCAAGCATACTACATGCCTACAAAATTTGAAGATCATTGAACCAGCCATCTCGGAGAAATCTTGCTCGAAGTGGTCTCTGGTATTTTTCTGCAGAGTTCCTAAAAAGTCGGGAGTGACCATAAACTTGCTAAAGTTATTTCTCTGTGCATAGTTTATCAATTTGAATGATTTCACTTGCAAATGGTAGGTTGTTAAGCTAATTGAATAACTCTAGGAGGAATTGTTCCAATTGTAAGTGTGCTGGTCATACTGAGTGAAAGACTGAGCAGGTGTCAATACCAAAATAGCAAGTTTTCTTGGATTTGTGAAGTGCAAAGTTATCTGTTTTGATTTGATCATTACACATATCATTTGCAAAGTACATATATGCCTTTTTGGTATCATTTGGAAGCTCAAGGAGTCTACTAAGTATATCTGGAGTCAAAGAGGGCTGGTGCAAAGCAGGATTAGCAGCATCTACTCAATCTTTTGAGTGCATCCAACCATTTCTCCCAACAGGTAAGTACTTGATTTGGCAGTGCCAAGCATAACACACCTGGATTGATGGCGTAGTGCTCATATGCTAATGCCTGGTTACCATGCTCGAATCCCGGGGTGTTGACATGCGGTGCTTTGACACAGCGGAAGATCTTAGATACAGTCTGCATCATATCAAATATTTTGATAGTCATATGTGCTGCAACATCATCCATGCGGTGTAAGCGGGGGAGCCAGTGGCGAATCGTGGCCATCATATATCCAACTGTGGGGGGTCTACGGGGTGGAGTAAAGTAAGGAAAATTAAGCTAGTCGTGAAACTGCTTATTATTTTGAACTTTGATCGCGAATGCCTTCCAGGAGCACCATCTTGGCATAGGTCCCCTACATGGGTTGTACTTCAAATGCAAGGGTGCCTTGACCCATGTGTGCATCATCTCCGAATATGCCTGTAGTAACTCCTATCACCAAGTTGGTTGAAAGATTTCACTGTTTTGTGCTTCCGATGGCAAGCCGTTAGGCTTGAATTGAGTGGCATGGGATGGTTTCTTACCCGTCTCCCTTTCAATTGCCAATCGATATTCTACCATCAACATGAAGTACAGTTTGTATTGAAGCTCATGGCCTCAGATATACCTTTGAGGGGCCAAGTGAGCGAAGTAAGGTGATTGTAAGATGTGTTCTTGAATCATAGCCATGGCATGTAATTGTGCCTTGACCCGTGCTGATGGGTCTTTCCAAGTTCTTCTACTGACTTCATCCATGCTGGTGTAGGAAGTTCAAAAGTTTCTTGGCCTTCAGCCATGAGACATCCGCATGGGATGGGTTATGGTTCATAGGCCTCTTCATAAGTTTCCTCCACCAGGATAGACACAGTTTCTTCATCAGCCTGAAGTTTAGGTGGGGAATCTGGCCTAGGAGGCTAAGAGTAAGCAGCAATTTGTGCTTGAAGAGTAAGTACCTATTGAGTTCCTCTATAATCTCTAGAGAGATGACTTCAGGCACTGGTGGTGGTTGTTACACATGTGTTCGCAATAGTAGCAATTTATGGTCATTTTGTAGCTTCTGATATGCTTCTTTTCATATTGTCATAATCCTCTAAGAGTCATGCATGATCTTCTAACAATAGCTATATAGATTCAGATGGTACTGCTTTAAAACGGTTGGGACTCAGGGGTTCATCCGATCGATCCAAAGCTTCTTCGAGATTTTCTCTATTCTGTTCTTGCAATGGTTGGTTCTCTTCCTTAGCCACTGTGAGGTGCCATCTTAACAATCCCATATTTCAAGTGAGAGTAGCATTTCTGATTGTTTGAGCCCGTAAGAGGTTGTCAATATCGGTAATGGCTTCCTTCATCTTCTGTTCCCTTTCTAGTTCGAGGGAATGGTAGGCCTCACGTAGCTCTTGATAACGCATATTAAGTGAGGCGTTCTCGATGGTTAAAGAGTTTAATTGCACCTGTAACTCTGTAGTTGTTTTGTGCAGTGCTTGATAGCTGGTCTCCAGAGATGCGAATTCATCTCTAACTTGTGTCATGCAAGAAAACGTCTAGCAGAAAGCGGTGTCGATCGTGGGTGACAATAGTACTAGTGGAGTGAGTGAAAATGTTGTTGGTGTGGGTGTTGATGCAAGGGGAAGGGTAAAGAGGAGTAGGAAGGTGGATTTAGTGGTGACCGTGGAGAAGTGCAACATGCCTAAATGTGGTGGTGAAATAGATGAGGTGAGTGGTGGGGCGGTGGGTGGTGAAATGTCCATGTCATTAGACGTGGTGTCGAGTGCAATGACGGTGAAGAGTGGTGTGATAGTGGCTGCATGTGTGGGTGTGAACACTGGATTTACAAAGATAGACGATGTGCAGTGTTTGATAGCTGGTCTCGAGAGATGCAAATTCATCTCTAACTTGTGTCATGCAAGAAAACATCTAGTAGAAAGCTGTGTCGATCGTGGGCGACAATAGTATTGGTGGAGTGAGTGAAAATGTTGTTGGTGTGGGTGTTGATTCAAGGGGAAGGGTAAAGAGGGGTAGGAAGGTGGATTGAGTGGTGACCGTGGAGAAGTGCAACATGCCTAGATGTGGTGGTGAAGTAGATGAGGTGAGTGGTGGGGTGGTGGATGGTGAATTTTCCATGTCATTAGACGTGGTGTCGAGTGCAATGACAGTGAAGAGTGGTGTGATAGTGGCTACGTGTGTGGGTGTGAACACTGGATTTACAAAGGTAGACGAGTAAATTACAGATTGAGTTTTGTGGATTGCTTGGTGAAGAGGGGAGGATAGAGGGAATACATTTGGGCCGGGAGGTGAGACTGGTGAGAAGGTCATTGGAGGGGGAAATGGGAATATAGGCCTTGGAGGGACGAGAAAAGAAGGAAAGGATGGAGTGAGAAATGGATTGGGTGGAATGGTGGGATCTATAGAGGGAAAGTTAGGTGGAATAGGTATGGGGGAGAGTTTGGGGAGTTGAGGCAACGAGGGCTTCTTCTACAATACTTGTTATAAACGTGGATGATCTTGGTGAGGTGGGGTGTACTGGGGGAACTTGATGGGCAGGAGGTGAAAGAGGAGCAAGTGGTGTGGGTACTTCGACGATGGTAGTGGGAGTTATAGTGGAAGGATGAGGCGGGGATTCAATGACTATGTTCGCTTCTTCAAGTTGGGCTTCTGAAATAAGTCGAGCTTCCCTGGCATGGTGCGAGGATTGGGCATCTGTTGGTATGCGAATATACTGACCTGGCTTGGAGAGTAAATGGATGCGTTGTGGGTCAAACTTCGGTAGTGGTTTCTTTTGTAAATAACGTAGTGCTTCATTGGTTCCAAGTGATTTAACTAATTCCCTGAAGCCTTGCATGAAAGCTTCTTCAAAACCTCCAACGGCGAGTTCTTGCTCTAGAATCGCTTGACTTTCTGCTTCAAATAGTTGTCTGCGTGCCCAGACTGCCTACATAGTGCGATATACTTTTTGGATTGCCAAAGTGTAGGTGGCAGCTTCAAACGTGTCGTCTTTATGAGTACTTGTGTCACCTTGAGCTTCGGTTTACTGTTCTTGTTCGTCATTCTGCACATCCTCTTGAGATTCGTGGCTATTGTGACTGGCTTCATCATCACCGTCCTCATTGTCGATTTTGGTTCTCTCATCTTCTGAGCTGGATACTACTTGCTGTCATGGTTGATCAGGTGGTATGGTCGGGTAACTTGGTCATTCATACTCTTGTGAGAAAATTTGCCCTTCTGAAAATCGGAATTCACTGGAGAAAGCATCATGCATTTCAAAATCGAAGGTGGTGTTCGTTGGTTCTGCCTCCAAGTTAGGTATACGAAAAGTAAAGGCTTCCACACCAATGGTGGTGGGAAGATGAGAAGTCACCGCACTAGTAGTGTTGAGATATCAAACTCAACATGTGATGATCCAGGATGACACGTATCATTTTCTCATTTCTCTGACACATATAGTGGTCACGCTAGTATATGTCAGGGACAATTCATTGAGCTTTATTAGATTTATCAACCGAGCGTAATGGCACATTTGTTTCTTGCCAGCTCACTCATTCGTGGACATTATGTTTTTCCTTATGTACTCATCTTTATATATTGCTCTTGTTGTGTTTTTGTTTTAGGTCATTCTTGTACATTCCTTTTTATGTAATAGAAGAACAAGAAGAAGATCTCTCTTCCTTGCCTCAATCTGAGTGTGTGCTTCTCTTTGATTGTGAGAGTGTGTATGTGAGCTCTCTTCCCTATCTCCTTCCTCATGACATGGTATCAGAGCCAACATGGTTGTAGAGAGCTCGTGGAGAAGGCGATGGTGAAGAGTATGCAGCAAGGCATGGAGAAAATGCGATTCAAAAATGACCTCCATTTGCTATAAAAATCGGCACGAAGGTAGAAGACCTCAAAATATTTTTGAGAGTTATCCCTTTAGGATCACTTGTTTTTGTTAGATCAAAGTTTTGGAGCCATCTCGACCTCCATTTCAAGCCCGTAAGGTGGGGCCCACAAAAAAACTAGGGTCAGTTTTAGAAACTATAACTTGCGTTGTGTTCGAAAACACTCATATATTCCAGATCCAAAATTTCAAGCGATTTTGTGTACTATTTATACAAGAAAACTGTGTTTTTCTGAGATCAAATTATCACATCATAGTGTGATAGTGTTCAAGCAGAAGTGCTGCTTGTAGTATTTTGTAGTGTTGTGAATTGCTGCAGAAATGGCAAACGCACATGGAATGAGTCAGCTTATGAGTGATAAGCTGGTCAAAAATAACTTCCATGCTTGGAGATTCAGAATGACGAATTTCCTAATGGGAAAAGGCTACTAGAAGTACATCGAAGGAGAGAACGAAAATGCTTTGCACTTACCAGAGAGGAATCGGACTTCGGAACAGTTAAGAGCATATGAGGAATGGAATCAAGGAGCACGAAAGGTAATGTATTGGCTATCTGTTAGCATACAAGATAGCATGATTGGGCACATACAGGATGCCAAAACTTCAAAAGAGGCTTGGAACAGTTTGGTCACATTGTATGAGACCAATACAAAGGCACGGAAATTGCAACTCAAGAACAAGTTGCATACCTTGGAGAAAAAGAGCATGTCGGTAAGTGACTATACCCTAAAAATCAAAAGCATATGTGAGTCACTTGCATCTATTGGAGTGAATGTGGATGATGATGATAAGGTGGAAGTATGCCTTCGTGGTTTAGGAGCTTCATATAAGCAATTCAGAACTTCTATACAGAGCAGGGAAAATATTCCAAATTTTGTTGATTTGGTATCTATGTTGATTATTGAAGAAAAGAATCTTGGTGAGGATTCAAACTCCCAAGGAAAGCCCAGTTCTGAACAGGTATTCTAATCTGGCAGAGGAAGAGGCAGAGGTAGAGGTTTTGGAACTGGAAGAGGAAACAATAACCAAGACCAAGGTCAACAACAAAATCATGGAGGAGGAAGAGGACAGTTTCAAGGCAGGGGGAGTCAAAGAGGTCGCAGAAATTTCCAAAGAAATGGTTTAGGTAATGATAGTAAAGGATGATGGAATTGTGGTACACATGGACACTTTGAACGTGATTGTAGGTTGAAGAATCAAAATAACATAAGGCAGCAAAACAACTATGCATCCACAAGTGCAGATGATTCTGAGAAGTTGTTCATGGTTCAACATCACATGATGAATACGATGTCTGCTGGTGTTTCAAAATCGAATGATAATGTCTGTTATGTTGATTCAGGTGCTTCAAATCACATGACCAGTCATGCGGAATGGTTTAGTAGTTTGTAGAAATTGTCAGTCCCTAGATATGTTGAAACATGTCATAACATATCACACCCTATCGAGCATACAGGAAACATAGCATTGTCTATGGAGGATGTGAAGGTAAAACATCTTGCTGATGTGTTGCATGTTCCAAACATAACAAAGAATCTGGTTTCCGTTGGACAAATGGTTGACCAGGGATTACAAGTCAGGTTCAATGCTGATGGGTTATATGTAGAAGAATACAAACGGGATGGAAGATTGATTGCCAAAGGAAACAAAGTGGGTAGGATGTTCACCTTAAATGTGAAAATTCTTGAAATGAATGCACCCATGTTTGCAAAAGGTGCAGGAGTTATTGTTGATATAGAGATGTGGCATAAACGGATTGGACATGCAAACTTGCAAAGGCTGAAATCGATGCAATCAAAGGAGATTGTCCATGGACTACCAAATTTCAAGGTTGCAGAGATGCAAAAGGTATGTGCAGCATGTCAATTTGGTAAACAGTCAAGATTATCGTTTTCACATGACAAGCATGTTAGTGACAATGTGCTAGAAATAGTACATACAGATGTTTGGGGTCCTGCAAACACCACATCTATGGGCGGTTGCAGGTTTTATGTTACTTTCATTGATGACCATACACGAAAAGTGTGGGTCTATTTCATGAAAGAGAAGAGTGAGGTATTCACTCACTTTCAGAATTTTAAAGCTATGGTGGAAAAGCAGACACTGAACTATATGCAGACATTAAGATCTCATGGAGGAGGTGAATACATGTCAAATGATTTGAGCAATTTTCTAAAAATTCATGGAATTTGACATCAGTTTTCATGCAGGTACACACCACAACAGAATGGTGTTGCTGAATGCAAAAATAGACATATTGCAGAAATAGCAAGAGCCTAGATGGCTAAGAAGAATATGCCTCATTGTTATTGGGCAGAAGCTATTCATACTGTTGTGTACATCATGAACAAAACTCCTATTGTTATTGTACATCAAGTTACACCTGAAGAGAAGTTTACAGGTAAAACGTCGAACTTATCACATCTGAAAGTTTTTGGCTATATTGCATATGTACATGTTCCAGATGAATTGAGGATGAAGCTTGATCCAAAAGCGGCAAGGTGTGTCTTCATTGGATACTCCCTTGAGCAAGGTGAAGGTGAGCAGAGATGTGGTATTTGATGAAATGTCAAGCTTCTATGCAGATGCCAAAGAAGGACTGAATCTTGAACCAAATGATAAAGAAAATGCTGAAAAATCGTGCAAAATCTCAAGTTTTGAGTGGATCAAATGCATCACCAAGCAATATTTCCAAATCAAATCCATGGAGTGGAAGATTGCGTGGAAATTTCAGTCTAGAAAATTCATCAAATACATCCAAGAAAGGTAAAGAAAAGCTTTCTACAGTTCATAAAACATGTGCAAGTTTTGAAGACGTTGATGGAGATTCAAGCGATTCACAAAAGAGTCTTGATGAGGAACTTGGACTACCCTCTGTGAAGACTCCAAGAGTTAGAAAGGCACATGCAGATGATACAAGGAGAAGTGACCCAGGACGAAGAAGATCTGGGGGGATGCGGAATTCTGTACAACGATTAACATATGATAGTTACATGGCTCGTGATTGTGTCTACATGACAAAGGTAATACAAGATGTTGAACCTTCTTGTTTTGAAGATGCAATTGGAAATGCAGATTGGGAAAAAGCTATGGATGAGGAGATGGCTGCACTTTATGGAAACAAAACATGGAAGTTGGTTCCATCGCCGCAAGGAAAGAAATTCATAGGCTGCAAATGGGTTTACAAGGTAAAGCATAATGTTGATGGTAGCATAAGCAGGTATAAAGCACGATTGGTAGCTAAAGGATATGCACAGACATATGGCATTGATTATGAGGAAACATTCAGCCCTATAGCTAAAATGTCTACTGTCAAAACACTTGTTGCATTAGCTACAACAAAAGGACGGACTTTGCATCAGATGGATGTGAAGAATGCTTTCCTACATGGTGAGTTACAAGAAGAAGTATATATGGACCAGCCATAAGGATATGAAGATTCAAAGTATCCAAAATATGCTTGAAGGTTGCAAAAGGCTTTGTATGGACTGAAGCATGCTCCGCCTGCATGGCATGCAAGGATTGCTGATTACTTAACCAACATTGGGTTTTCTATGTGTGATGCAGATCATTCACTATATGCAAGGAAGGCTGATGATGGCATCACGATTGTGGCTATTTATGTTGATGACCTGATTGTAGGTGGTGATAATGAAGCATTAAAGAGGTAAAACAACTTCTTATGCATGAATTTGACATGAAAGATCTTGGTGTGCTGCACTATTTCTTGGGCATTGAGTTTATTCATACAGAAATAGGTATATGGATGTCACAAAGGCAAGATGCCTTGAGTATGCTGCAAAAGTATGGTTTGGCTGATTGTAAGCCAATTTCTATGCAATTAGATTAGAATTTGAAGTTAGATACTACATCAGGTGAAGCATTGGAAAATACATCTATGTATAGGAAAATTGTGGGAAGCTTAATATATCTCACAATTACAAGGCCTGATCTTAGCTACACTGTTGGACTTGAAAGTTAGTTTATGCAAGTTCCGAGGAAGCCACATTTGGATGCTGTGAGGCACACTCTATGTTATGTGAGTGCTACTTTGGATTATGCATTATTTTATGAAGCTGGTGTAGATTTGTAGGTTCATGGATACACCAATGCAGATTGGGCTGGTAGTACTCCAGATAGAAGATCTACTAGTGGCTTTCTATTCTCACTTGGAGGTGCAGCTATTACATGGAGCAGCAAGAAGCAACCCACTGTTGCTTTGTCGAGTACAGAGGTGGAGTATAGAGGTGCTGCAATGGAAGCATGTGAGGCATCATGGCTAGAGATGTTACTTGCAGATTTAGGTGTGGAAGTGCAAAAGCCTATCACTATCTATTGTGATAATCTTAGTAGCATACAATTATCACGGAACCCTGTTTTTCATGCTTGAACAAAGCATATTGAGGTACATTATCACTTCATCAGAGAGAAGGTATTAGCACGTGATATTGATCTTGTTTATGTGAGAACAGATGAGCAGGTTGCTGATATTTTCACCAAAGCACTTGGAACTGAGAAGTTGAAGAAGTTTCGGGAGATGCTTGGATTATAGGATATGACGTTGAGCTTGAGGGGGAGTATTGAGATATCAAGCTCAACATGTGATGATCCAAGATGACACTTATCATTTTCTCATTTCTCTGACATGTATAGTGGTCACGCCGGTATATGTCAAGGACAGTTCATTGATTTTTATTAGATTTATCTATCGAGAGTGATGGCACATTTGTTTCTTGCCAACTCACTCATTCACGGACATTAGGTTTTTCCTTATGTACTCGTCTTTATATATTGCACTTGTTATATTCTTGTTTTAGGTCATTCTTGCACATTCCTTTTTATGTAATAGAAGAAGAAGAAGAAGATCTCTCTTCCTTGCCTCAATCTGAGTGTGTCCTTCTCTTTGATTGTGAGAGTGTGTGTGTGTGAGCTCTCTTCCTTATCTCCTTCCTCGTGACAGGTAGTACCTTCTGTGATAACAGGTCATGAAAGGCATATACGAATGGGTTGTACAGGTGCAAGGGGTTCCATTGGAGACTGTTGTGGACATGGCTGAGGTGACGAGGACTCTGGAATTTGCAAGCATGGGATAGAACCGCACTTGCACTTGGCTACCCATCCTTTGCTAGCTTTTCTGGCCTTCTTGGTGGTTCCTTTGAATGCTTTTACTTCTTCATTGGTCATCATGCATTCTATGGGAAAATCATATGCCAAACACATGTAAAAAATTTTAGTAAGGGTGCAACAGTCATGGATGACGTGTTTGTGTTCCCATCGTTGCTGAGCTAAATACAATTGATTAATAATCCAACTAGCCAAATCTATGGTTTGGGGCCAATGCATGCAAGATATAATCCAAACCAAATACATTTTTGAGGGACGGTAAAGCAATCCTGGGCCAGAAATGAAAAATGTTGCATACATATGCGTAATGGCTTAGAGAGTTCATGTGTAATGGCCAAAATATCCGCCCACTTCAAAACATCACCACGCTTCATCGGCTCTAGAATAATATTTTGCACTCTGTTAGCATGTGAGTCATGTGGATCTTAATCGCTAGATAAAATTTCTTGTAAGGAGGGTCATTTACCAAAGATGGAAGAATGAATATTCCGGGAAATTCCTTTTTCTCGGAGGCTTGAAGTGTAATCACCAAGTAGTAGCATCGGTAGAAGTCAGGTTTGGGCAATGGATCACTGAAATATTCCGTAAAACCAGCTCTAGCCCAAATGTGCTTTAACTCTTCTAAATTTTAAAGCTCTTCAAATTCTCTGGAGAAAAATTGATACCTGCCCCACTTGATATTGTCGAAACTCAGCATGGCATCAAAGATAAATTTTGCATCTGCTAAGGGTCCTACTAAACCTTGGAACCAATGAGAATTGCTATGAACTTTTTCAGTGTATCGCATAGGAGGATCATCTATGGGCATTGGTCCTGGGAATCCTTGAAACTCTGGTGGTTGTGAGGTAGGGTATGATTCAGCTAATAGGTTACCAAAGTTGGTGATTGGCACACTGGGCCCAACTACCGAGGGTCCTTCTGCTTGCATGATGACTTGAAGTGAGTGCTTTGGTGATCTACTACAAAAGATTAACACATTAGTATGGAAATTAATTAGGATCCCAATTAAGTGAGACTGCAATCCCTTTCCATAACTGATGTGTAACCCATGTAGCTGAGTGTCGTGAAGTGGTTTATGGAATGATTTTTTCAAAAACTAATGCATGTCACTAGACACCTACATGCTTTAGATAATGAATAACATTGCTTTTGATGAGTCTTGCCTTACAGGTGATAGTGGGTTAGTTTGGGTGAATTTATAGAGAGTTTTAGTCATGAGTGATTTATTACAAAGGTAGAAGTTAGTCGAAATGGGTGTTATGTTGTACAAAGGTTCATGAGGAGGCTTTTGGATACGTTTCGGCATCCATTTCCTAAGAGTTGATGAGTGGGTAGTATTCTTTTGGTGAGGTACAAAAGGTGGTAGTGGTGGTTGTGGTGTCGATGGATGAGGAGAGTTCAAAGGGGTATATATTACAAGGCTAGACATTTGAGCTATAATACAATGCTTGGGTACCCAGATTTGCATGCGTGTGGGTCAATACGTGAGGTACTTCTTGGCGATCCAAATCTATCGAGTCAACGTCGAGGTAGAAGAAGGTCGAGGAGATGTTGGATGCCGACTCTGCTTCTGCTTGGACTTCTGCGTATCGTTGTCTGCGTTGTCGAAAATTATTGGCACTTGCTATCCTTTTGGCACCCATATTTGTCTCGTGTCACTTGCCTTGTGATGTTGATATTGCTTCCTTCTTAGTGTCATCTGGTATGGTCGTCGGTTTGGGTTCCTAAGTCATGGTGACTCCTTCGTGATTGGGGGTGAGAGGTCGGGTTGACACTCTGCTTTGGAAAAGAAGGGAGGTCCAACACTTGCGAAACTTGCCCATTAGGAAGTGAGGCATTCTGTACCACAGATTTAGGCTAGTCCACAATAAGCGTGGAGGAGGGGACACCGGAGGGTATTGTGCCCATCTGTCTATTGATGCAGTCCACCTGACTGCTGATGTAGCCCACCTGACCATTGATGGTCCCCATTTTTCTATTGATGGAAGACCAGGGGAAGATCTCTTGACATCCTTCTATCTGGCAACTATCCATCACCAAGCTCTCATGGGTTGACTTTGGAAGGAGCGTGCTTAGCCGATGGATTTGACCAAAGATCTTCTTGTCCTCCGTAGCGATCATTTCATAGGGGCTAGGGTTACATACCTCAGGTGGACTGTTGTTAGGGAAGTCAAGCGGTATCACCCGTTGCTCGTCTAAGGTTCCAGTCTGCAGGGAGCCTTGTCTAAGATTTAGGTCCACTGAGTGATCGTATAGCCAATCTTGGCCAAGGATTAGGGGTTCTATCAGGTCATCGTCATGGCCTACTAGGAGCTTCACTATCATGGTCACTTCATGTATGAGGATAGGAAGGTCCCCCTCACCCATGCAAGGGGTTTCCATGCCTTCGAGCCCTATGAGGTAAGCCTCAATTGGTCGCATTTCTATTCTTGAATCTTGATAGTGGGACCATCTAATGGCACTCATCCCAGCACCCAAATCAATTAAAGCCCTAAGCTCATGGTGAGGGTTGTCATGCTCTTGCCTGACTGTAATGAATGGTCTCCTATCCACTATGCTAGGATGAGCAGTTGACTTTACTTGACACATGTCCATGGGGTATCTGGGTGTTGTTTCCAGATGGTTATAGTGTTCTCTCCCTAGTCATTGTCTTCTTAGCTTCATGCACTTAATGCATTCTAGAGATTCTACCTGAGCTTCTGTGCATATTCTCTTTTCTTCCTCCTTATACTTCTTTGCCAGCGTGAGTCGTCTAAGCATATCCTCATTAAGAGGTTCCTGATAGAGCTTGACTATATAGCCACTAATGCAATTAGGCATTATCTCTCCTTCTAGGGTGGCTAATTGTACCGCTCCACTTGTCGAGAGTTTGTTAATGATCATAGGTCCATAACCTTGCTTTTCTAATTTCCATGCATGTTGTTTCAGCATATACACTAGGACTAAATCACCTTCTTTTAAGCCTTTATCTTTCTTATGTGCATCAAAATAGGCTTTTTGTTGCTTCTTTGATGTGTATATACCTGCTGCTACTTTCAGCCTAGTTTCTCCTAATCGTTCCAAGTCCATTATCCTTGATGATAATTCATGGCCAGTCCACTGATGTTCTTGTGCAACCTTAAGGGTGGGTATCAAAAAGTCCAAAGGAAGCACAACGTTTTGACGAAAAACCATCCGCAAGGGAGTTGCATTGAGTACAGTCTTGTAGGCCACTCAATATGCCCAAACAACATGGTGTAACAGTTTGTCCCAATCTGAACATTTGTTGTCCACAAGTTTTGTCACTACAGTGCAAAGGATCTCGTTAGTACTTTCTGCTTGACACTTTGCGTGAGGATGATATGGTGCAGATTTCTTGTGAATCACCATAAAATCTTGTAGCAAATATTCAATGACCTGGTTTAGAAAGTGAGTTCCTTGATTGCTCACTAGCTCTATAGGCAGTCCATATCTTGTAAAAACATTTTCAAATAAGAATTTTGCAGTCATGTGTGCATCATTCTTTTTTGTGGACTTAGCCTCTACCCATTTTTTAAGATAATCTGTCACAACTATGATGTATTCCGCATGAGTACCTTTTGCTAGGGGGTCAATGGGTCCTACAAAGTCTATGCCCCACTTAGAAAATGCACGTCCTCCCATCATGGGTTTCAGTGGCATTTCATCTTTGTGAGTAGGAAACTGAGTTCTTTGACACACATCACATCTCGTAACATAGGTATGTGCATCCATGTGAAGAGTGGGCCACAATTATCCTATAAATAATATAGCTTTGATTATCCGATCGAGGCCAAAATGACCTCCTACAACACCTTGGTGTGCAATCTCTAGTATGCTCAAATAATCGCTCTCATGAACACATTGTCTTAGGTATCTGTCTCTTCCTCTTTTGTATAGATTATGGCCAATAAGTGAGTAGTCTTGAGCTTCCTGCTCTAAACTGTGTTGTCGTGCTAAATTCATTCCTTGACAGAATGTTTTCGTCCTCAAGTATGTCACTAAAGGTTCACTCCATTCTGGTGTGAGAGACATATGATATAACGTGGCATGTTCTACTAGTGGTCTTTCACAACATACAGGACATTCTTTACACAGCTTGTAGACATCTACTTCCATAGAAGGCCAATATACTCCTATTCTATGCAGAGTCTACAATGTACGATGTTTCGAATGATGTTGCTTTATGCACCCACATGTGCTTATTGCAACCAATACGTGTATTCTGATTCATCTACACAATAAGCAAGAATCTTTTGATTATCCTATTTATATATACTTCTCGCTATTATTTGATATCTTTGAAACTTGCTGATTTCTCCTTCTTTGATCCTTATCCTAGGATTCTTAGGTCTGAATGTGAGAATAGGGACGATAGGCTTAGCCCATTCTGGTACTATTTTGAGGTTAAATAGGTATGCATCTGGTAGTTCATCCACTATTCCTTGAGGAGCTTCTCCCGTAGTTAACCTTGAGAGATGGTTAGCTCTAAGGTGGGTCTTTCTCTTCCTGACTACTACTTCAAAGTCGTATTCCATGAGTAATAGAAACCATCGTATCAGCCATCTGGTATTACAAGGCTTATAGAATAAGTATAGCAATGCTTGATGATCTGTGAAGAACTTGAACTTATTTTCCAACAAGTAATGCCTGAATTTCTTTACCGTGTAAATCATTCATAATCCTTCGCATTTTGTAGTGATGTGATTTCTTTCTGCTGCATTCAATTGTCTGCTCGCATAAGCTATGGGTAGATCTATATTACCTTCGTTAGCCGGTTGTGCCACCACACATCCTATGGCATAGTTGGATGCATCCACATGTACATGGAATGGCTTACTCAAGTCTCGGGTTGTTAATATTGGTGTTGAACACAAGCATTGTTTGAGTTCATTGAATGAATTCTCACATTCATCCATCCATTCAAACTTGGTCAAAAGAGAGTACAGAGGCTTTGCTATGATAGCGTGGATGTGTATAAATCATCGATAATATCCACAATGGCCCATGAAAGCCTGTACTTCTTTTACATTCTTTGGTCTGGGTATGTTGGCAGTAGCCAGAGGCATAGAAGACGCGGAATCATGTAGAGACAGAACAGGGAGTCAGTCGAATCATTTTTTCAAAGATTTATGTTTTATAAATACTTTGCAAAACCTTCAACAATGATTTTCATCACTTTTGTACTATATGTAACATGGAAAAACCCTTTTTGTAATTTATAGCTCCATTTTGTGAAAGCCGAGGAGTCCTCGAGCTTGAGGAGCTTAGGTAGAATGAGCGTACCAATTTTGGTTATTTTTAGACACCGTTTACCCTTTCAAATAGCATCTAGGACCTATTTTTTAATTATGCCAGTCACTAGGTGTGAAACCGGTCAAAACTAATCTAGAATCTATAAAAAGAGCTAGAGAGCTCATTTTTTAGGTTAGATAGTGTAGACTTGTATGAGCTAGAGTGAGCTTGAGCTTGTAAGAGTGTTCTTGAGCAATAGAGTTGATTTCTCACCTTCCATTGTGTCTTGCTTGTCTCTTCCTAGTGTGTGTGTATGTGTGTGTGCATCTCTATGCTTCTCACCCTCACTCTCACTTCATCTCACATTCACGATCTTCATATCACTCCTATCTCTTTCGCGGATTGACATTAAGGAGGTGGAGCTTCTTAACGTGGTTCTCAGTATTGTACTAGAGCAACACCAAATTTGACGCCGTTGCCGGGGATCGAGTCTAGGACGAATGTGTGATGGTAAGAGTATAGCAAGAAGTGGCGTTGGAAGGTAAAAATTTCAGTTTTTGTTGTTGTTTTTACTTAGTTTTTAGTGTTTTTCACCTCCCCCACACTCCATCTTCATCACCGCATCATCATCTTCCACTCCAAAAAAATCAGAAAATTCACCATATCCACCCATTCTCCTCATTTCCCCTCATTTGTGCATGCGAGAGAGAGAGAGCTTTTGTGCTTGCATGTGCTATTGGGTTTTTGAGTTTTCTTGCAGGTATAAAGCTCTAGAGCATCAAGAAAGCTTCCAAAAGGTAAAATTTCACTTTCTGTCAGAGATCTGCCGTAGGTGTCAGACCATCGCAATGGTCTGCCAAGTTCGGCATTTTTGGTATGCGAGTTCACCAAGAGATAGGCGACACTAGCGCTTGCACGGATCCACAAACGCATTTGCAAAATCATCATTTTGGTGGACCATCGCAACGGGCTCACGCCATTGCGATTGTGTCACACCATCGCGATGGCTCGGCCGGACCATCGCGACGGTCTCACACCATCGCGACGGCTCACTTGAGCCATCGCGATGGTTCACTTGGACCATCGCGACGGTCCCGTCGACCCCATGCCATCACGATTGGCTCATGCCATCGCGTCGACGCTGCCACGTGGCAAGCTAGACCATCGTGACGATACCCTTAGACCGTCGCGACACCTTGATATTTGAACCATCACGATTGGCTCATGCCAATGTGCTTTGTGACCATCGTGACGGGCTCACGCCATCGCGATTGTCCCGTTGACTGTTGATTGACGCCATCACGATTGCTCGCCGATTAGACCATCGTGACGGTTCATTCACACCATCGCGATTGTTCACTCACGCCATCGCGACGGTTCGCAGATCACGCCATCGCGATCGTTCACTTTTACGCCATCGCGACTGTTCATTTCTAACCATCACGACAGTTCGCTCCTTCGGACCATCGCGATTGTGCCACGCCATCGCGACGGTTCACCTGGACCATCGCGACGGTCCCAGACCATCGCGATTATCTCAGACCATCACGATTGCTCACCCCAAACGCAAATTTTAGGGTTTCAATTTTTGAACAAATTTGGGGCTATTTTTTGAAAATTTTTGGGTGATTGGACTCATAGGAGACCCCTTAGCTCATAGGGAAAGAAAAACCTAAGTGTCAGTTTTTACCCCCGAGGGCTTGAACGGTCATATCTTTTTCATCCAAAGTCCGTTTTTTGAGCTTTATAGCTCGTTAGAAAGCTCTTTACGAGTACTACGTGACCTCAATTGTTTTTTTTTTAAGGCTACATTGATTTTTAGATACGAAATTTTGAGGTTAACCTTATTGGGACTAAGAAAGCTAGGGGGCAGCATAAAAATTTTGGGCAAAAGGGAGAAGGAACTTTAAGGGTGTATATACTCAAGTGCTTGATCATCCATTTGAGAATTGGTCTAAACATTGAATTTTTACAGGTCTAGCAAGGACAATCAAGGGCAACCAAAGCAAGGCAGTGAAGAACACCGGGCTTGGGAAGCGCGGCTTCTTGGGCATCAGAGCAGCCCGAAAAGCTGACTCAAGGTTGGAAGATTACTCAACCCCCTGAGTCAATTCTTAGCTTAGGCTAAACATTAGCATTGTCGATTAATGACGATAGGAACGATCAAATTCAAGAGATTAAATTTCTCAAGTTCAAGATTAGTGTAAAGGTGTGTGATACGAAACCCTTAATTCCTTTTGGGGAACTCTAAGTAACTTAGAGAGCTAACTTTCAAGAGCAATCTCATCACAAATAGTGAATCACACAATGAGAATGAAGTTTAACAAGTTATGACATCATCCTGATTTTCACGGGCTGCAATAGTACTTAGACCAATGAGCAAAAAAAAGATCATAAATCAAGATTCAAATACTCAATGGTTATGAAATTTTGTATGCTGATAATAGGTAGTATGTTGAATCCAACAAGATTGAATCATGAAATTTGAGCAAGTACACGTGGAGAAATAACTCTCACAAGTTGACTGAAAAAAATCAAAAATCTGCAGAGAAGTGAATATGGAGAGACAAGGTTGAATTCAATTGAACATAACTCAAGATTGAGAGCTCTAAAAGAAAACTTTGGCAAGTTAAATCATTGAAAAAGATGCACCATACTGAGAGTAGTGATCTCTGCAAGATGACTGAAAAATCTGAGAAGCATAACAGTAAAGAGTAAACTCACACAACCATGAAGATATGAACTTGTATGATCATAAATATGAATGTATATTAGAATACAATGAGCTTATAGATACATGTGTGTGCCTTGTATCCACACTTGATATAGCATATAGCTCAACTTATGGTCGCCTCTAAAAGTGTGACTAAACTTCCATGTATATATAGAGAGTTTTGGAGCCAAGATTTGAATTTGAATCTTGCTCACCTAAAAGTAGTTTCCTAATTTTTAGAGATTGATTGATTCTCCAACCTCCAAATCAAGAATTCATGGCTTCTCTCTCTATTTTCATCAAATGGACTCAACCACTTTTGATTCCTTTTACATTTACATCAAGTAGATGATCAAACAATTACAAGGGTGAGTTCACAAGTGAACTCTTAGATTTCCATACATTGTCTTCTCTTAGAAACTCAAGCCAATACTTAGTCTTGTAATGGAATTATTCCAACAACTCCCCCTCAAGCCAAGTATGCTTGAGGTCTTCAATCTTCAAGAATAACCTGCTTGAGATATTTGAGTATCCTCTTAGCAACATCCATGTGTGGTTTCCGTGGTGTGTGCATGAATTGACTTAGCACACTCACACTATAGCATAAATCTACCCTTGTCAATGTGGCATAGTTGAGACTACCCATAAGTCTTTGATATGATGTGATGTCCTCTATGAGTTCACCTTCATGTGAGCTCAATTTATGGTTGACCTCCATTGGAGTACCAGCAATTTTACAATCCTCCATCTTGAATTTTGCTAACATATCCTTGATATACTTCGTTTGAGTGAGAAATAAACCATGATCTTTGTAAAAAACTTCCAAACCTAGAAAGTAGGTAAGTGATCCTAAATCACTTATCTTGAATTCTTCTCTCATCTGATCTTTGATCTTCTTCATACCTCTGCATCATTTCCTGTCAATATAATATCATCTACATATACACATATGTAGATGACCTCATAATTACTCTTTTTAATAAAGAGTGAAGGATCTGCCTTGCTTGGTTGAAAGCCTTTGTCCTGCAAGAATGAAACAAGCCTGAAATTCCAAGCTCTTGGGGCTTGCTTGAGACCATACAATGCTTTGTTAAGTTTACACACATAATCAGGATAAACTTGATTCTCAAAACCAGGTGGTTGTGCCATATATATCTCTTCTATTATCCAACCCTTCAAGAATGCATTCTTTACATCTAGTTGAAGTGTCTTCCAATTCTTGGAAGAGGCAATACTAAGAAAAACCCTAATAGTAGGCATCTTTGCCACAGGAGAGAAGGTCTCCTCATAATCAATTCCTTGAGTTTGTGCAAAGCCTTTTTGATACAAGCCTTGCCTTATACCTATTAATGGAACCATCAGAATTCTTCTTGAGTTTATAGACCCATCTTGAGCCTATTACCTTCATAGATTAAATCTTGGGCACCAAATCCCAAGTGTTGTTTTCCTCAAGTGCTTCAATCTCTTCCTTCATTGCATGCTTCCATTCTGATTTTGCTTTGGCCTCTTCAAAGGATGATGGCTCCTCTTGATTTATGTCCTGTGTTATGTAAGTAGAATGTTTAGTTACTAATGAGGTGTCAAACCCATACCTTTCTGGTTTTTTTCTTTCCCTTATAGATCTTCTTAAGCCATGTTGTGATGATTCTGCCTCATGTCCTAGTTCTTGCAATTTTGATTTACCTTTAGACTTCCATGCTTTGATTTTTTCCATCTAAGCTAGGTCTTCTTCCATTCCAAGCATCATATGGAGTCATCCCATCAAGGGATTTTGAAGGAAACCTGTTAATCAAGTAAGTGGCTATAGATATAGCCTCCGCCCATAGATAATTAGGCAAATGCTTTTCATTTAACATGGACCTTGCAGCTTCAACAATTGTCCTATTCCTCCCTTCTCCCACTCCATTTTGCTCAGGAGTGTATCTTGTAGTTACCTCTCTTTTGATTCCTCTTTCTTGAAGAAAAGAATCAAATTCATGGGAGAAGTATTCTCCCCCTCCATCTGACCTTAGCCTTTTTAGTGATTTACCTGTTTGATTCTCCAAAAGAGCCAAATATCTTTTGAAGCATGAAAAAACTTCATCTTTGTGTTTCATAAAGAACAGGATAGTCCATCTACTACAATCATCAATAAAGGAGACATAATACCTTGATCCAAATATTGAATCATCCTTGCTAGGTCCCCATACATCTGTATGAACCGACTCCAAGAGATCTCCATGCATATATCCTTTCTTCATGAATGGTAACCTGTGAGACTTTCCAAATTGACATGCACTTCATTTATAAATCATGTGTTGTTTTGACAAGTTATGGAGTCCAAGTACACTTTGGTCCTTGCAAATTTTCTTTAATGATCTTTCACCAATATGTGCCAATCTCTTATGCCATACCTCTAGTTCTATGAGTGTGTGATTACCATAGTTGAAGAGAGCTATGTTCCTTGTGTCTTGCAACTCAAAAGTGAATAATCTACCTGTTTTTTCTCCCTTTGCTATTCTTCTGAACCCTTGGCTGGGGTCTTCCACATATGCTCCTCCTCTTGTGAACTAACTTGCAATCCTTTTTCTACTATCTGCCCAACACTTATCAAATTCTTTGTAATGGTAGGGACATAGAGTACCTTACTGAGTAGGTCGATGTTTCCATCAAGTGCTTTGACATTTCCTATTTTCTCCACAAGGTGTCTTGTATCATCTCCTATTTGTACCTCATGCTTGTTCCTTGGATCTTCTAAATCTGATAGGAGGGCCGCATTTCCTACCACATGATTTGAACAACCTGAATCTATGTAGAAAACATGCTCATCAGATTTACCTTGTGGCATATCCATGTTCATGATTAATAATGAATCCTCTTTGTTTGAGTCTTCTGTGTAGTTATTGAAGTCTCTCCTTCCTTTGTAGCCTCCTTGATAGTTTGAATGATTGTAGTTGTTGTAATTGCCATGTTAGTTGTTGAATCTTCCCCTCGAGTAGCCATAACTTCCTCTATTGTATCATCTGCCTCTTTGATTCCTGGAATTCCTAAAGAAATTTTTAGTTGTATGATTAGTTAATCCACAAATAGAACATGATTTGGAGTCTTGGGATCTCCCCCTGCCTTGTCTACCTCCTCTTCCTCTACCTATGCCATGTCTTCCTCTACCTGCATAGTTAGTTTGATATGTTCCTGCTTTATCATCCACTTTCTTTGACTTTCCTTTGTTTTCTTTGGACTTGCTTTTATTAGTATATAAAGTTGAAGGTTGATTACCTTTAGAGCTTTCTCCATTCTTGATAAGTTTTGCCTCTTGAGTGAGTAATTGTCCAATGAGTGTATTGAAATCAGGTACATCCATGTCCATGTACAAATCCATAGCTATGGTGAATGCTTCCCACTTGTAATCTGCTTTTAATCCATTGATGACTTGCCTTAAAATTTTCTCTTCATCTATTACCTCTTCAATGCTTCCCAACTGATCGGCTATGTCCTTGAGCTTTGTGACAAAATCAGTCACATTTTCTTTCGGAGCTTTCTTGAGAGTTGTGAAATACAACCATAGTTGATGCTTCCTAGCTTTGGTACTTGAAGAGAAGAAGGCTTCAAGTGCATCCCACACTTCCTGAGATGTCTTACAACTTGTAATGTGAGGCAACAAAAAATCTGAGATAGAGTTAAGGAGGTAAGACCTTGCAAGTGCCTCCTTGGTGCACCATGTGCTCAAACTTTCTTGCTCTTCTTGTGTTGGTTGACTTTTGTTCCTGAAACTTGGCATAACTTCATCTCCAACCACATAACCATATAAAATTCTACCTCGGAGATAAAATTCCATCCTTAGTGGCCAAGTTGAGTAATTACCTCTATCCAATTTGCGAATTGATGAAGGAAATCCATCTGCCATCTTTGCTCTGATACCACTGTGAAGAGATGGATAGATATGTGTTTGAAGATGAAGTGGTGCTGCAAAATCCTTGATCTACACCAGATAAATGAACTCAAGGAGTATGTGGTGGGCCCTTTTAGCTTGCCAATGGATGTGTTAGACACCCTATGTACCTTGGAAGATCAATCTCAAAAAGATAGATCAAAACAAATGAGCTGGAATTAATTCAGAGGTGAAAAACTTGCTATTTTGATTCATACACCTGTCTAGTGTTTTGAATAATTCTCTGAGCACAGCAGCAATTAGCTTAATTCCTTTTGGGGAACTCTAGTTAACTTAGAGAGCTATATTTCAAGATTAATCTCATCAGAAATAGTGAATCACACAATGAGAATGAAGTTTAACAAGTTATGACATCATCCCGATTTTCATGGGTTGCAATAGTACTTAGACTAGTGAGCAGAAAAAAGATCATACATCAAGTTTCCAACATTCAATGATTAGGAAATTTTGTATGCTGATAATATACAGTATTTTGAATGCAACACAATTTGAATCATGTAATTTGATCAAGTACACGTGGAGAAACAGCTCTCACAAGTGGACTGAAAAAAAATCGAAAATCTGCAGAGAAGTGAATATGGGCAAACAGGGTTGAATTCAACTGCACATAACTCAAGATTGAGAACTCCAATAGGAACGAAATTTTGTGAGCATATATTAGACTCTAAAATAAAACTTTTGCAAGTTAAATCATTGAAAATGATGCACCACACTGCGAGTAGTGATCTCTGCAAGATGACTGAAAAATCTGAGAAGCATAATAGTAAAGAGTAAACTCACACAACCATGAAGATATGAACTTGTATGATCATAAATATGAATGTATATTGATTGTAGAATACAATGAACTTACAGATACATGTGTGTGCCTTGTAACCACACTTGATATAGCATATATCTCAGCTTATGGATGCCTCTAAAAGTGCGACTAAACTGCCATGTATATAGAGAGAGTTTTGGAGCCAAGATTTGAATTTGAATCTTGCTCACCTAAAAGTAGTTTCCTAATTTTTAGAGATTGATTGATTCTCCAACCTCCAAATCAAGAATTCGTGGCTTCTCTCTCTATTTTTATCAAGTGGACTCAACCACTTTTGATTCCTTTTACTTTTACATCAAGTAAATGATCAAACAATTACAAGGGCGAGTTTACAAGTGAACTCTTAGATTTCCATACATTGTCTTCTCTTAGAAACTTAAGCCAATACTTAGGCTTGTAATGGATTTCTTCCAACAAAAGTCTCTTATAATAGCTCAAAAATCTAACAAGCTAACCTCAAAAATTAGCTCTCTAGCTCTTTTTATAGTTTTTTGACTAGCTTTGGCCCTGTCCAAACCTAGTGTCCGGCCTAGTTAAAAATTAGGTTCTAGGACATATTTGGGGGCTCAAACAAAATCAAAAAATTATGAAAATTGATATGCAAGTACTTCTAATACTCCTCAAGCTTGAAGATTCCTTGGCTTGAACAAAATGGATTCTAATCTATCAAAAATGATATTTACAATGTTTGTGTAATGATGAAAATAACTTTGATAAAAAAATAAATTATGAAAAAAATGATCGGGCCTCTTATATGCTAGATTGTACTTGACTTCTCTGTCTTCTGATTGCTTCTATGCCAACACTCCCCCTCTCTAGCATCTGTTACCCCTCATAGACCTCTATTCTATAGGGTGGTTGATATAATATTGAATGACATTAGTGGCCAGCTCGTGTTCATTGAGCCTTAACCCTCTTGCCGAATCTGCTTGCAAGGCATCCCAATTGATGGCACTAGGGATATCAGGATAGGGGGTTGTATAAAATTCAGAATACATTGCCTTATCACATGTGAATAAGTGAAGCAAGTGTGTTGGCCTTGGTGCGAACAACTTCGAGTGATACTCCCAGAATCCTATTCTAAACATGTCTTTGAAGGTCTGTTTGTAACATGCGGGGAGGTATTTTATACGTGCATGTCAAGCATAGGTGACTCTAATGCTTGGGGTTGTGCTCATGTTGTACACTAGGTCGTACTTACCATTGGTGAAGCCTAGTAGAGCGACTTGTGGTGCTTCTATATTTTGAAAAGTTTTGAGCACAATTTGCATCATATCCAAAATTTTCAGCATCATTTGCACCATGACATCTGGCATTGGCTTTAGCTGAGGGATCCAGTGTCAGATGGTGGCCATCATGTAAGCAATGGAGGGTGGCCCCTGTGGTGGCACAATGTATGGATAATTCAGCCATCTTTACACTAGGCATTATTCTGTACTTTAATATTGAACGCTTTTCATGATCTAGGCTAGGGAACAGGACCATAGCATGGATTGTAAATGAGATGCGGAGGTGCGTGGTTCCACGTACGTAGCGTTTTGGGGTAAGTCTCTAAGAGCTTTCGTTGCCATGTCAGTTGATAGATCTTACCTTTCTGTGCCTCTTGTGGGAGGTCCTTGGGCTGAAACTGGGTCACGAAGGTGGGGATCTTCCCTATGAATTTTTGTATTTCTGCATTATAATCTGCAAGAATGACATAATAAGGCCGGTACTGAAGTTCTAATGATGTGATGAGATGCCTGGGTGCTAGATTTTTGAAATAGCAAGATTGTAACATTGTTTCTTCTATGACCCTCATTGCCTGATTTTGCACCCCCGTGTGCTCTTCATGAGTACTCCCCATCTCTTCCACTTGTCTTAACCATGAGGGTCATGGTGCTTCAAAGGTATCCTGACCCTCTTCTATTATCCATCCACCTAGAATGGGTTGAGGGTAATTGTCATCTTCAAACGTTTGTTCGAATGGAATTGAGATGGTTTATTCTTCTTCGGGGGCCTCCAGTGGGGATGGTGGCCTTTCATATTGAAGGAGTCATGCTTGTAATTCTTTGACTTTTTGTTTGAGTTCTTGTAGTGCTTATGAGTTAGTAATGGTGCAAGAGGCTGATACAGTGGTTGGCGGGATAGCTATATTATCTGACATTTGTTGTTGCTTCACTTGATCCAATTCTTCTGATAATTTATCATGGGCTTCTAGTAAGTTAGCATAGTCTTCAAGTATGACTTTGATGTTCTTCGAGGGTACAACTTGAAATTCTGATGGATTGATGGGTGCCCTAGGTGTATTCTCTATGGTTGGAGCTAGATTTTCTTGATTTTATGTCTGGAGCCGTCTATTTTCTTCCTGACTTACGGCTAGGTGGCTTCATAATAGTGTCATGGTGCACTATAGTTTTGAGTTTCGTTCCATGTGTGTGCATAGGTGAACTTCGACTATTGGCAAGGACTCTTTTTCGGTGTTCTGCAACTTTGTTTCCAATATGCAATGTGCCTCCTGTAATGTATGAAACTTCGTTTGGAGACTTTAATTTTTGTCCTCCAATGTAGTGATGTGTTGTCGTAACTCCTCCAAGTGTGTGTGTAATCAGTTGTTATGTTCTTCTAGCTACATGTACTTTGTTCTTAGCCGTGACATACACTGAAACATAGTATCAAATGCATTATCTATAGATGAAGATGTAGTGTGTATCATGGTTGATGCAAGGGAATGGGAGTGGGGAATGGGAAGTGTGGATGTTGTATCAAAGGGATAGGTGTGTACAGGTGAAGTTGGTGGTGGGGGAATGGGGGATGGTGGAAGTGAGGGGGGCGGGGGAGGTGTTGTGGGTGGTAAAATGTCCATGCTTTTGGCCATGGAGGTGAGAGTGGTGTCTACAATATACATGGGGATGGTAGGTGGTGTGTGTGTGTGCTCGTGGAGAATAAGTGTGAAGTGGGTGTTGAGAAAGAAAACGGTGGTAATGGTTGAGACATGGGCTGGAACATTCTCAAGAAAGCGACCCAGATGGGTTGAAGGATTGGTGGGAGAGAGACTGGAATGTTAGCGCCTTGAGTTTGAGACTACCCAAGGAACACCTTCGGATATGGGGAAACCAAAAAATGTGGTCCTAAGGTCAGGGTGGGCTAGTACAGAAGTGGTGGAGGTGGGGTGTCCTATGGCAAGCTCCATGAGGGATCCGGTTGTAATGGTGGTGGCATGATATATAGGTTGTCAAAGGAGGAGAACAAGGGTGAACTGGAAGTGGGACTACAGAAGATGAAGGTCTGCTCTGTGGGGTTAGTATTCAAGATGATATCTACGGCTTCTATTCAAGGAGGTGATGGTGGGGTTGTTGGAGGTATTGGTTCTGTTGAGTCTTCATGGATTACCTTGGGTTCATGGCCCGAAGTTGCATTTGCTTGGGAAGTTATCTCTATCTACTTGGTTGTTTTAACCCCAACCTCGACAGTTGTGACGGGGATCTGAATGTTCTTGCCTAACCTCAATCGTGCTTGGAATCTATAAGGATCATATTGGGTGGGAGGTCTCTGCAATGCGGACTGAACTGCTTCCACTACACCATAGGTTTCTTCCAGCAATAGGAGAGCTTCACTATATTTAAATCCTACTCTAGCCTCTTCCAAGAGTTGGCCATGAGCATTCTGTTGTTTTGTTCAGAGAGTAATTGTTGTGCCCGCACCCACTCCATGGTCTGGTATAATCTATGGAGTTTTGTAGTATAAGTTGGGGCTTTAGTCATTTCTGCTTTCTCTCCCTCTTCTTCTTCTTCATCTCCACCCTCTAGTCATTCTAGTTGCTGGGATAGGGTCCTCTGTTGATTGTAATCCCAATGTACATGGTGACCTTCTGCTGATTTCTTATGTCTTTGGGAGGAGGTGCCCGGTTCTTTTGTATCCAAGAAAAATTCTATGTCTAAGAGTTGTGTATTCTGCAAGAAGGATTCAAAATCGAAGGTGTTCATCCCTTCAATATCTCCCATGGTAGCAAATTCAAATTTTGGTGGGACAGGAGGAGTAGATGGGTCAGCTTGTGATGTGCCTTCAGATCCAGATCTGGGAATTCAAATCGTAAAGGGAGGCACTGTGGCATCCCCTTATGGTGAGACTTTTGGATTCGTCAGAACTTTGCATGTCTGGACACATGGAATTGAGCCTCTCATTCACTTAGATTGATGTGTGGAAGTTTTGTGTTCTTTAAATAGCTATAGTTGTGATCAGTCCAATGCGTGCCCGATGGGTACATCGTATGATAAGTATTTGTAAATGATGCGCATTATTTCACAACATCCATTCACCACTAGCTTCCTAAAGGACCTTTTATTAGCTCCGTACACCTGATCTATAATCCATACAGGGAGCTTAATAGTTAGTGCACCTGTCTGTGCCAAGCAAAGACTGAACCAAATCTATTTGTGGGGCTGAGTGAATCTATCTTTGCCAGGAAATGCAAAATGTTGCATGCACATGCCGAGAGGGATGGAAACATTTGGTGTGAGTGCTGCCATATCTTTTAATTTTTGCAGTTTCTGATTCTTCATGTTATCGGGTATCAAAGCATCCTTCTCAAAGGGCACATGCGTGCCATGCATGTTCAGAGCAGTGCTTACCAATTCTAGGGTAAGTTCAAACTTTTTCAACTCATTGTTGCCCAATAAGGAAGGAATGAAAAATGTTCCTGGTTGGTCCTTGACCTTACTTGCCTATAATGTTGATACCAAATAGTAACAACATAGAAAATCCAGTTTTGGTAAGGGTGCCTCAAAGTATTCCACCAACCCTGCACGTTGCCATATGCTTTGAAGTTCTGGTGTGCTTTGAAGAGTCTCGAACTCTTTGGAAAAGAATTGGAATCATACCGAGGCCCTATCATACTCACACTTGGACTCCCATATGTACTTTGCCTCTCCTAAGGGCCTTGGCATGCCATTGAACCAATGAGAGTTTGCATGAACTCTCTCCATTATTCATGTGGGAGGGTCTGGTATGGGTATTTGTTGTAGGTGTTGTAGCTCTACAGGTCGTTCAGTTGGTGGCACTTCGATAGGTAGATTTTCCATATTAACTCTTACTTGAGTTATTCTTGCGAGCGAGCTGGGGCTTGGTGTCTTTACCATGATATTGCTTGTAGTTCTTGATGCTTATCTGCTGGAAGAAGAGAAGCATATTAGCATTGCATAGGAAACATGATATTAAAGTGTTCCCTCTACAATACGAACATGATACCCAAAGTTGTTAGGGGTTAGTGGGTGAAGTGTTTGTGATGTGTGTGAATGTAGGTTAGTAAGTCAATGATTCCCTTAGATGCGTACTTTGGATGTGCACTGTACTCAACATGTATCTACTTTGGTGCATATTGATTTACAAAATTGGGCCAAGAGGTTTGATACAGGGTTTAATTCTCCAAACTATGATCATGGGGTTATAGCTTTTGGTGGTGATGACATATAAAGGTTTCTAGACTGGATTGTGTTGGATTTGGGGCTTTTTGGGTACCCATTTCTCGACATTCCTAGGTGTGATTGGAGATGTGATGATGTGGTGTAGATGTTTGCAGGCCTTTCTCCTTCACATGGGCATCGAAGTATGCCTTTTGCCTTTTCTTAGGTGCACATATTCCTGTAGCTGCTCTTAGTCTCATTTCACCTAACCGTTCAAGATCCAAGATCCATGAAGAGAGTTCGTGACCTGTCCACTCATACTCCTGTGCTACTTTTAGTGTGGGTATCAAGAAGTCTAATGGTAGCACTGCATTTTGGCCAAATACCATCTGATATGGTGTGGCTTAAAGTACCATTTTATAGGCAACTCGATATGCCCAAACAATGTGGTGTAGCTATCTGTCCTAGTCAGAGCATTTATTATTCACCAATTTTGTTAACACATTGCAAAGTATTTTAATTGTGCTTTCAGCTTGCCCATTAACTTGTGGATGATAGGGTGCAGACTTCTTATGTATCACCAAGAATTCTTGGAGAAGGTTTTCAATGACCTCATTCAAGAAGTGTGTGCCTCTATCGCTACTAACTCGATTGGTAACCCATAGCGGGTAAACACATTCTCAAATAAAAACTTAGTCAGCATTTGAGCATCATTCTTTGTTGTAGCCTTCACTTCCACCCACTTCCTTAGATAGTCCATGGCAACAATAATGTACTCAACATGTGAACTCTTAGCTGGGGGATTAATAGGACCTACAAAGTCAATTCCCCACTTAGAGAATGCCCATCCTCCCATCATGAGTTTCAATGGCATCTCGTGTGTTCGTATCAGATACTGAGTTCGCTGACAAATGTCGCACCTCTTCACATAGGTATGTGCATCCATGTGAAGTATTGGCCACCAAAGACCTGCAAATAGAATTGCCTTAATCACACGGTTTGGTCCAAAGTTCCCTCCTACCACACCTTTGTGAGTAGTCTCCAAGATCTTCAGATACTCGCTCTCATGGAAACACAATCTAAGATATCCATCTTTTCCTCCTTTGTATAAGATTATCTCCAATGAGAGCATAGTCTAGTGCTTCTTGTTCTAAGCTCCTTTGTCTAGCCAGGGTCATTTCTTGAGGGAATGTTTTCGTCCTCAGAAAGGATACTAGTGGTTCACTCCAATATGGTATTAGAGACACTCGGTATAGCGTAGCATGCTCCACAAGTGGTCTAATACAACAGATTGGGCATTCCTTGCACAACGTATGGACATCTACTTTCATAGTTGGCCAATACACACCTAATCTTCGTAGGATCTATAGGGTTCTATGTATCGAATGGTGTTACTATAATGCACCTACGTGTGCTAGTCACAACCATTTTGCATGCTCATCCTCATCTACAAAGCAAGCCAGTATGCCTTGGTTGGTGTGCTTATACATGTTGTTTGCCATTATGTGGTAGTTTTGAGATCTGAGTACTTCCTTGTCTTTAGTTCTTACTACAGGATGTTTAGGTCCAAAAGTGAGAATAGGCACTATAGCTTTTTCCCAGTCAGGCACTACTAGATTGAACAAGTAAGCATCAGGAAGTTCATCTGATACTCCCTATGGGGACTCCCCTAAAGTTAGTCTAGAAAGGTGATCCGCCCTAAGGTGAGTCTTTGTGAAGAGATGGATTGATATGTTCCTGAAGATGAAGTGATGCTGCAAAAATCTTTGCACTGCACTAGCCAAATAAATTATAGAGAAGTGGTGTGGGCCCTTTTAGCTTTCCAATGAGTATATTTGAGACCCTATGTACCTTGGAAGATCACTTGCAAAAAGTTGAATCAAGAGAGATAAGTATGACTAAAAGTCAACTAGCTCAAACCCTCTATTTTTGAATTATGACACTCAGTATTTTACTCAGTACTCCTTCTCTGGTCAAATTTGGCTAGAGATCTTTTAGAGGAGTCTAATTAGGAATCAAAGCAACCTATTACAAGTTATTTCACTGAAAATGATGAACCATATTGCAAAATGAATTTACCAATTCACCTATGTCAACCCGACTTTTTAGGAAGCAATGGACATCTATACACAATCAAGATCAAATGTTCATTGCTCATAGCACACAGATCCAATTGAGATGAAACTCTGAAATATGAGTGTACTTAGAGAGCTACAAATACCAAGTTAAAGCTCTAAAAAAATGAACCATACTCAGAGAAATCTGCTCTGCAAGATGGCTGAAAACTAAGAGATTGTGACAAAGAACAGTTCATACAAATAGAATTGACAATATGGCAATAGTTGATCATGAAATCAATTCTATATTGATTTAATAGTACTATGGATTACTGGTAAATATATGTGCCTTGAAATCAGACATTGATCTTGCAATAAGCTCTAAAGATTGAGGCTCTCTAACTGCGATTAAAAAGTACATGTATATATTGTGAAATTTGGAGCCAATATTTGAATTTGAATGCGAGCTCACCTAAATCACTTTTCCTTATTTCTAGTGATAGTTTCTAACTACCTCAATTACGAGTTTGCAGAGATCTCTTTGCCTAACCATCAAATGGATTCAACCACTTCTCATTCTTCTTTTTTACATCCAGTAAATGTTCAAGGAGTTACAAGAGATGGTTCATAAGATTTAAAGCTTCTCCGATGACTTTGTGAGACTCAAGCCAATACTTAGCTTGTCATAGACTTGCTCCAACAGCTCCCCCTCAAGCCAAGTATGCTTCAGGTCTTCAAACTTCAAGAATTACTTGTAACCCCATCATAGCCTTGAATTTGCAAAGCTTTGTATCATCCAAAGCTTTGGTTAGAATATCTTCACATTGTTGATGAGTGGACACATATGATATTTGAATTTCCTTGCGCATAACATTCTCTCTTACATAGTGATAATGAACTTCAATATGTTAAGTCCTTGCATGAAAAATTGGATTAGCAGCTAAGTGAATAGAATTCATATTGTCACCAAAAATAGTCGGAGTCCCAAATTCCAATCCAAGATCTGTGAATAGTGTCTTCATCCACATAGCTTCTTGAGTAGCTATGGCAAGACCTCTGTATTCAGCCTCTGTGGAAGAGAGAGCAACTGAAGGTTGATTTTTGCATGACCAAGAGATAAGCTTTGAACCTACAAAAGTGAGATACCCTGAAGTGCTCCTTCTATCTTCCTTGGAGCCTACCCAATCTGCATCAAAGAATAGCTTTAGACCTAAATCAGATACATAAGGGAATAAAGTCCTTCATGCACACATAGAGGTTCATTACCACTTCATTAGGGAGAAGCTCATGGCAAAGGATATTGACATTTCCATGCATCTAGCAGAAAACCCTATTTTCTATGCAAGAACCAAACACATAGAGGTTCATTACCACTTCATTAGAATGTAAGTTCCATGCATCTAGCAGAACACCCTATTTTCTATGCAAGAACCAAACATATAGAGGTTCATTACCACTTCATTATGGAGAAGATCACGGCAAAGGATATTGACATTTCTTTTGTTCCAACTGAAAAGCAAGTAGCAGATATGATGACGAAGGCACTTGATAGAATAAAGCTTTGTAGATCCAAAGCTATGGCAGGTATTCAACCTATTAGAGAATGAAGACTCAAGCATACTTTAGCTTGAGGGGGAGCTATTGGAACATCAATCTTACTCTATGCTTGAGGTGGATTTGATCTACATCAAAATCTATCTTTTGGATTACATCGAAAGAATATCCATTGAAGCATTCTTATGCCTATGCTCATTTATTGTAATTTTTTTTAAAAGATTTTTCATGCATCTTTTACCATTCTAAAAGCCTAGATATTCACACATGTAAAAGTAGAAAAAGAGAGCTAATATTCCATGAGTTTGAGGTGGTTGAGTTGCAATCAATGAATCAACCAATCACCTAAAAGTAGATCAAACTAGATCTTCACTTTTCCTAGATTTTAGGAAAGTGAATTGATTCCCTCCAACAACTAGTCCCGCCTTCATTTGCATTCAAAAACCACTTATAGAATTCATGGAGCACTTCAAGATTCTATATAAAGATTCTGTATGTGTGATATTTGAATCGAATAGGAAGTTATTCAAAGGCATGATATAGGAATAGGTTTTTTTGTACATAGAAAACTTATTAATCTTTCCTTTTTGTAGAGTTATTCCGATTCATGATAAGGAGATATTAAACAGCTTAAGATGACACATAAATTTGTATATGAAAGAACTGTTGGTCACATTACTACTTATGTGGCCAAGCCTTTTTTGTGTCTTGAACATGCAGAGCACTGAATAAGGACTATTATATCCAAGGAAGTGAAGGTACAATGAGAAGAACCACATTATCCAAATTTTTAGAAATATGTAGAATTTCTTTTGGCATACAATATCGATCATTTGTATTTTAATAATAACAATTAATATTATAATACATGTAAAAAAATGGTGACACTTTTTGGTAGTGATGTGTGTGAACACACTTAGGACCACCAAGGCACTTTTTTCCCTCTTTAGGAGGTTTTTTTTCTCAAGCTTGTGCACATCTATATCATGAGAAACCAACATGTAAACAATTAAAAGAACGAACAACACATGTGCACATATATTTTGCTTTCAGGTAGATGTTTTTAAAGTTTGTATTGGAGGTTTGTGTATGCATGTGTTGGTAGCAGTTAGCGCACCCAAGGACTTACAAGACAAGCAATTCAACGCAAAGAGTCAAAGCAAAGAGAAGGAACAAGTAGTCAAAGCAGTCAACGCAGATCCGGCAAATAGGCCCTATAATTTTTCAAGAAGCAATATTTCCCAAATAGTGATCTTAGTCACTTCACACCATTGTAAATACCATTTTTTTATTATTCCTAATCCATTTTGTGCAAGCCAAGGATTCCTCAAGCTTGAGGAGTATCAGCAGTATTTATGTACCAATTTTCATAATTTTCAGAGCTCATTTGAGCCTCCAAAATAGCCTAGGAACCTAATTTTTAACTAAGCTAGACACTACGTCTGGACAGGACCAAAGCTAGTCAAAAACTATAAATAGATCTAGAGAGCTCATTTTTGGGGGTGATCTTGTTGTAGATTTGAACTTTGTATGAGAACTCTTTGGTAATGGAAGTTACTCCTTTGTTACTCTCTTTGTTCTTGCTGTGCGCACGTGTGTGTATATGTGTGTGTATGTTAGTGTCCTTCTCCATCACCACTTGTGCACATCACTTGCTCGAGGTCTTCATACCATCCTCATGTCTTCTCGGATTGACATTAAAGGAGGTGCTACTCATCACTGAGGTACACCAAATTTTGGCATTGTTGTCGGGGATCGAGCTTTGAGGACAAGCGTGTGATGGTAAGACATAGAGTAGAGACGTTGGAAGAGTAGGTAAGCATTTCTTTTACTTTTTTTTACCTTCCTATTCCCTTCTACACACCATATCCATTCATCATCATCTTCACCATCATAACCATATACATCCATCTCCATTCATTTCCTCATTTTCACTTGAGAGAGAGAGCAAGAGAGAGCTTGCATGCGCATTTGTTTTTTGTGTTTTCTTGAGCGTCCTTGCAGGTAGCAGCTTCCATTTGAGCTACAGCAGCTCCAGCAGGTGAGAAAATTCACTATGCAGGTCCCGAGGCATTGATCTCTGTCGATCGTGATCGACAGAAAATTTCAGCTTTTGGTAACAAAGTGCACCACCATGACACACATAATGAGAACATTGCAAATCACTAATCAAAATTAAAAAATTCCTTCATTCTCTGTCAATCGCGACCGACAGCCACGATCGACAGACTCTGTCAACCGCGATCGACAAACTCTATCAATCGCGACCAACAGACCACCACAGATTGCCACGTAGGACTCAGTCGATCGCGATTGACATCGTCAATCGCAACCGACTGAAATATCACGATTGACACAAAGATTCGTGTGTCCATGTGTCCATCACGATGGACACACCTACGATCGATTGAAATTGCACCAGAATTTGCGAAAAAAGTGTCGATAGTGATTGACACTATCAATCGCAACTGATAGACCTCACGACCGACTCTGTCGATCGTGATTGACACCATCAATCACGATTGACGTGTCGATCGCGACTGGCAGGCCCCGACGGATACCTCTGTGAATCAGGATTGACAGACCTGTTGATCGCGATTGACAAGCATTTTCGGCTAAATTTTTAAGGATTTCTATTTCAAATTTGGTGTAATTGTGGGCACAAAATCAAGCATTTAGAGCATTGTGAGGCCTCTACACAAGTAATTTGAGACAAACCCTGTTTGCCTGTTAGCATGTTTGAACCATGTTTTAACCCCAAAACCCTGAACACTCATAACTTCCTCATACGAAATCTGTTTGGAGTGATCTTAGGCTCATTAGAAAGCTCGTTTTGAAGTTGACCATAGCCCAAAGGAAGAAAACTGAGGGATCTCTAGGATTGTTTTCCATAAAGACAAAGGGAAATTTGGTCTCTAAAGTACATGAATGAAAGTGGTTTGTTGTGTCAATTGAATTTAAATCTTGAGCTAACTTTGGGACTTTTACAGGCCCATTGAGAGCATCAAAGGGCATTCTAGGAAAGAGTGAGTGCAGGCTTGGGAACACATTTCTTGGGCAACCAAGAGCAAGGGATAAGCAAGTGAGCTTGGATCATTCTCAACTCCCTTTGTTAATTCCTAGCATAGGCTAAGTGTGAGTCATGCTAGAAGTAAGTTAGGGTGACGATAGGAATCTATCAAGTTGAAGAATCTTAATTAATCAAGTTCAAGCAGAAATATAATCTCTTGGTAATCGATAACTTAAAAGAAAAAGAACTTAACGTGTACGATCAACTTAAAGTGCAAAAAATTTGCTTAAATATTCCTAACGACATGATGCAGACAAGATCATAAACACGATAATCAACTGCAAAAGAACCAAGTGACTGATATAAAGTGATCTGCAACAAGGTTGTACTTGGGATAAAATTGGGGTTGTTCAATCAGGCATATGAACCTTAGATCAAGATGACATCTAGGGAGATATAGACAAATCCTTAGGTCTTCAGGGCTAGTGTCAATCACACTGCTAGGTCTTGGGCCCAACAGTTGAGCAATTACCCGCACTACCCTAGCTCAGAAACTAGTGAATCAGAGATGTCTTATGGTATGGAGAGACCCACAGGAAGTTCAGGAGCGGTGTACTTAGAGAAACCTGAAGGCCCATACAAAACTCAACTTGAATACATCAAGACCAACCGATTAGGTGCTCGCATCTATGAGGACATTGTGAGACGATTTATTGTCCAGATTAAAAACTCTTATCAACCCTATGGATTAGAACACCCAGTCGTTAAATTTGAGAATGGTGCATACTTAGATAAAGAAGGGACAATGTACATAGTCACCAACCAACCGGACCGAACACACAAATTTGGTAATGTCATTCCAGAGATAGACTTAGGTGAGATAGAGCAAGCGAACTTAGCAAAAGAGCTTAGAACTCCTTGAGGCAAATCAGTCCTCACTAGAATCATCACGCTAGAGTGGGTTCCCCAAGATAATAAGAGCATAGATTTGCTCTTGAACCGAGAGACTGACGAAGCCGTTTGGAGGTATAAGACTGACCATTCTAATGAAGCAGGAATGCTCACAATCTATGAGTTTAAAGATCCTAATAGCCTAGGCAAAAGTGACCTTTTTAGACAATACTTTAGAGAGGATCTTTGTGGTATCAAAACATGATAGGCATGCCTACACTTGGAAGGGTGAATTTATTTTTCCCCAACCAAGTACTAATGTTTCCTATGGTCACCAAGGAGTTGGAACATCCCATGCTCATGGAGCTCAAAGGGATAGGAGTAGAGATAGGCCAGAAGTGAGCTTTGCTAACCCACTGGGAAGAGAAAGAACAAGAACAGAGACAGATAGAATGGAAACCGAGAGACCTAGAGACCCAAGGAACCAAAGAAATACAGAGGAATTTCCTCTGCCAAGGCCTAGGGAACACACGAGGACTTTGAGGCCTACACAACTAGTTAAGCCCATGAAGAAATGCTTCAATGGCACTAGAGACCCATATGATCATGTGGCAGAATTTAGGCAAGTCTTGAGAGTAGAGCAAGTTGATGAACTATTCACACAGTACAATGCCTTTGGCATAACTCTCAAGAACACAGCCCTTACATGGTTTCAACCGCTTCACCAAGGTCAGTTCAGGAACATAGACCAACTTCTAGAAGCCTTCATCACTGAATTTTCTAAGAGTGGCATATGGCACAATACTTCCTCACTGATTCAGAGCTTCAAGCAAACACCTCAAAAGACCATTAGACTTGCAAGAAGAAGGTTTAGGCAATACCTAGAGAGATGTCATGTTCCTGAGTTACCCACACATGCCAAACAAGTGGCTTTATTCTTGGATGGACTGTTAAGTACCAAATTGAGATCATATGTGTATTTGAAGGACCCTAGGACCATAGAAGAGTGTGTACGCATGTGCATCGACATCGAGGATAACCTAGGGGAGGAATTAGAGCTTTCAAAAATCTAAAAAGATTTAGATAGCTCTACTAGCCTTAATCCAAATCCATCCACATCTATTGAGGAGCTTGCGGAGAAAGTAGCTCAGAAGTTAGGAGTCTCAAGAAAACAAATACCAAGGTTTGCCCCAGTGAAAAGATGCTATACTTGTGGAGGTGACCATATGGTGAATGTATGTCCCATTATGGCTCAACCCCAAGTAAACCCTAGTAGTCAATACTGCACCATAGAATGGAGATACACTAATTACATTGCGCAAGATTGCCCATACAATAAGCAAGCCCTTAGGCAAACGTATCCACAGCCATACCCTCAACAAGGAAGATACCAGAACTAGTACCCATCACAACAGTATGCTCGGCCTCAGCAACCCTACCAACCACAATATCAGGCCCAGCCAAGACCTCAACCTGTTCTAGCACAGCAGCCCCCTCTACCAGCGAATGTGATTCTAGTGAAGTACGCAGCTGCAGAAGAAAATTTGAATAGAGCCATAGTGCCAGTAACACCATTGCTTTCAGAAAGTGACCCTAGTGATCATAGTTTTGACTCTACTCACATTGATAGTCCACAAGCTTACTACATGCAGTCACTTGAGCATAACGAGTCATACTATTATGAAGACCCGAGTGAACCTAGTTGGGAGCTAGAGTATGCAAATTTCATGTACGCAAATCCCAACTCTAGACCTCAACCTAGGCAAGTAAGACCCCCATTTCCTAGAGGACCGTGCTATCGATGTCAAGGAGATCACCTCATTCGTGATTGCCCTATGCCTACACCTACACAAAACCAATCTGTGACAATTCAAGGTTTTTGTCCTGATTGTGGGAAAGGGCATCTCTTGCGAGATCGTCCTAAGAACCCTAACAATATGCCGAAAATCACTCCTATCAACATTATTGGGTTAGTAGTAGACTCTACAGGAAGTTTAACTTCCACTACAGCAGTACAAGTGGTCACTAGAGCCCAAGCTTTGCAGCAAAGCCAAGCTTCAGGCCAGGAAAAGAGTTTTGAGGTTAGTGAAACTGAGAGCATAACTAAGAAGAGGACCAAAGCTTGGAAGGATAGTCGCAAGAGAATGAAAAGGCAATGGGCAAAGAAGATGAGTGAACTCGAGGAAAGTCTAAGAGAAATGAAAGCCAAGATAATTGAACTCACATCTCAAACTCACTCTCACACTAATCCACCACCACTATTCCCATCTCCCTCCAACCCACCACCTTCCAACCCACCTCACACAATTCCACCACCCCCTAGAGTAGGATCAGTCTTAGCCAATCCCACTTCCAAGGACCTAAACGTGATGCTTAATGCCTATCAGGCAAGAATCCAAGAAGGGTCAAACATAACGGATCATGAAAATTGTTACCCTAGAGCCAAACTAGAGCTTGAATGAACTAAAATTTGTGCTCGGATGGTGGAATTGGCTCAGACTATGTTTGAAGCCAGTCGCCTCTTTAACTTCTCTAGTTCATCTAAGACATAGTTGCACTTTGATGGACTGTTAGAAAGATTAGAGAGGCTAATTGCACAATCAGAAAAGGACCTCGCCTCTCAAAATAAGGACAAGGCAAGTCAAAGGATAAGCATTCCTGCCCAGGAAGCTTATGTGCCTAACTCCACAGAGCTAGACACATCTTCTTCTATGAATCGATACTCACTAGAATTCCTGCGAGAGATTCAGGAAGAGAAATGGGCTAAAGAAAGTGAAGTTCCTCTTCCCATTGAACTTGTGGATGATGCGCATGATCAATTCCCACAAGACATTCCTTCCATTTATGAGGAGCAGGAGAGTGGCCAACCCCATGAGAGATTAGACTTCGAGTCTAATTCCTTACAGGAACTACCCCATTTCACAGGCCCATGGGAAGCTAAGTCTACTTGTATGAGAGCACCCACGATCATGGTAAGAAACGAAGACTCAATCATACCTAGGAACACAGAGGTAGTAGAAAACACTAAAGTGTAGTGCAACCTTACTTTAGAAGAGCTACTCAAGGGTAGGCCATAACTATGGAAACATGTAGCCAATCAAGTGCCAAAAGTAGCAAAACCTCGTTCCCAAGTAGGATCTCATAAAACAGTGTCAGAAATACCCTTGGATAAGAAAGGAGACATGAGCGAAGGGGAAGAAAGAAACACATATCTTCCAATCACCCACCAAGGTTACACCACCAAGGCAATTTTGGACTCAGGTGCATGACTTGCAATTGCTACCACTTCCCTATGGAAACGTTGGGGCAAGCCAGCACTCAGGCCAACGAGAATGAAATTGCAGATGGCCGATAGTCACATTGAGAGACCCTTAGGACTACTAGAAGGAATAACTCTCACCACGTGTGGTGTAGATTTTGAGCATACTTTGCTATATGTGACTTTAGCAAAAATCAAGCCTATGAGATGATTTTGGGAAGACCATTTATGCGGTAGTTGCAAGTGGTACAAGATTGGGGAACCAATTCTTTGTATTTACAACACTTAGGCATTACGACCAAAGTCAATCTCAAAGATTACTCTCATAGAGATGTACCCCCTATTCAATGGAACCCGATCCATAGAGTTAAAGATGATACGGAGTCAGTGCATTCCATAGGATCAAGATCCTCATGGATGCATGAAGACACCCACTTATGGATGTGCAAAGTAGTCGTAGAAGAAGAGAAGAGAGAAAAAGCCAGAGAGGCAGGTGCGAAGGAAACTCATAGATCAATTCAAGTCCCAACCTATGCACCTATAGTATTTCCTGATGAAGAATTGAACCTCATGGTTGGGTGAAAATTCTAGCAACAATGGATGTAGCCATCAATGAACAACAATGGACACCCCATTGTGATGAGGATGGCTACGACATCTCAGTCTTCACAATAGAGCCAATTATGTATGATTCGGTTATTGAATAATGTGAACCTAGCACTGATGCATTCAAGGATGCAAGTAACTCTGATCTAGAGTCAATCATTATGGACCCACCTTTTGCATCAGATGAGGAATATTTTTACGAAGTAGAGGTTCACCCTTAGAGACATGAAGAGCTTACAAATGATGTGAGGTTAACCGCACAAGTGACCGCCAAAAATGAAGGCAAGAAAAGAAAGAAGAAAGAAATCATGTCAGAAAAGAAAGAATCTTTGTTTGAGGTCCCCAACAATTTTTAAGAAGTATGAGATAGATGATAGAAGAATCGTGGTAAGAATGCCTAAACGTGATGCACAATCCAGAGAGGCCTATGATAACAAAGAAACCACCAAGAAAATTGTTGTATCCATAGAAGAAGGAGAAGAAAGATGCACCTACATTGGACATGACCTGATGCAAGAAGAAAAGCAAGATTTGATAGCCTTGCTAAGAGAATACAGAGATGTATTCACTTGGAGTTACAAGGACTTGAAAGGTGTAGATCCTGACATATGCTCACATACGATTCCCATGACCTCAGATGCCAAACCCTCTAAGCAAAAGCCATACACATATAATGATAACTACACTGCTAAGATCAAGGAGGAGATAGATAGACTGGTTGAAGTTGGATTCATCCATGAAATCGAGCACACTGAGTGGGTATCCCCCATTGTAGTGCTGCCCAAGAAGAATCGAAAGTTACGTGTATGCATTAACTTGAAGAAGGTTAATGTAGCCACTATTCGAGATAACTATTCACTTCTGATTACCGAGCATCTACTAGAAAGAGTAGGAGGCAAGGAAGTGTACAGGTTCCTTGATGGATTTTCTAGCTACTATTAGGTAGCAAGTGCTCCAAAAGATTAGCATAAGACAACTTTTGCCATAGAGTGGGGCATATTTGCTTTTCGGGTAATGCCATTTGGTCTCACCAATGCGCCAACCACTTTTCAGAGGCTGATGTGCCATGTATTTAAGGAATTCCTGCGGAAGAATTTAGAAGTCTATGTTGATGATCTTTATGCGCATTCCAACATTAGACAGACGCATATACCTGAACTCAAGCAAATCTTTGACAAATGTAGAGAATATCAGGTCTCCTTGAACCCAGAAAAGTGTGTCTTTATGGTCAAGCAAGGCAAGATTCTAGGACACAGAGTGTCAAAGAATGGCATATCCACGGATGAGGAGAAAGTGAGAGCTATAGCAAAGCTACCTAGGCCAAAGAATGCCAAGGAAGTGCAAGCTTTCATGGGGCATTGTGGCTATTACCGACATTTTATACACATGTATGCCATCATTGCAAAGCCTCTTTACGGACTTTTGACCAATTTTGAGTGGACTGATGAATGTGAGAAATCTCTCAATGAGCTTAAGCAGTGATTGTGTTCTGCACCAATCTTGACTACGCCTGATTGGAACAAGCCCTTCCATGTACATGTGGATGCATCCAACTATGCTATTGGGTGTGTACTTGCACAACCCACGGGCGAAGGTAATATGGATCTTCCAATTGCCTATGCTAGTAGACAATTGAATGTAGCTGAACGGAACTATACCACCACCGAACGAGAAGGATTAGGCATGGTATATGCGGTGAAAAAGTTTAAGCACTATTTGCTTGCAAATAAATCTAATTTTTTTACTGATCATCAAGCTCTACTGTACTTGGTAAACAAGCCATGCAATACAAGTAGATTAGTAAGATGGTTCCTCTTACTAATGGAATATGACTTTGAGGTAGTGGTGCGGAAAGGTAAGAATCACTTGAGAGTAGACCATCTCTCGAGGCTCACATCTGGAGAGGCCCCACAAGGAGTATCATATGATCTTCCTGATGCTTACTTGTTTAATTTGGAAGTTGTACCATAGTGGGCCAAGGCATTAGTGCCAGTATTGACATATAGACCCAAACACCCAGTAATGAATACTCAAGATAGGGAGGTAGTAAAAGCGCAAAAGTACCATATCATGGCAGGAAGTATGTACAAGCATACAGATCAAGGGATATTAGCTTGTTGTGTGGAAGAAGAGGAGTATGCAAAATGGTTGCAATTAGCACATGTAGGTGCATTAGAGCAACACTACTCAAGGCAAAGAACTTTACAGACACTAAGGAAACTCGGAGTGCACTGGCCTACTATGGAAGCAGATGTCCATAAGTTGTGTAAGGAATGCCCAGTTTGTCGTATTAGACCACCTGTGGAGCACGCTACTCTATACCAAGTATCTCTAATACCAGATTGGAGTGAACCATTGGCAGCCTTCCTGAGGACAAAAACATTCCCTCAAGATATGACCCTAGCTTGGAGAAGAAGTTTATAACAAGAAGCCCTCGATTATGTACTCATTGGTGATAATCTATACAAGCGTGGAAAAGACGGATATATGAGACTATGTGTTCATCAGAGTAAATATCTTAAGGTCTTGGAAACTGCTCACCAAGGTGTAGCAGAAGGATGCTTTGGACCAGATCGTGTGATTAAGGCAATCCTATTTGTAGGCTTGTGGTGGCCAACCCTTCACATGGATGCACATACCTTTGTGAAGCGGTGTGACTTTTGTCAGCAAGCTCACTATCCTATACACAAAGATGAGATGGCACTAAGACCTATGATGGGTGGATGTGCATTCTCTAAGTGGGGAATAGACTTTGTGGGTCCTATTAACCCCCCAGCCAAGGGTTCACATCCTGAATACATCATCGTGGCCACAGACTATCTAACCAAATGGGTAGAAGTGAAAGCCACAACAAAAAACAATGCTCAAACGACAGCTAAGTTCTTATTTGAGAATGTATTCACAAGATATGGGCTACTATAGAGCTAGTAAGTGATAGAGGCACTCGCTTCTTGAATGAATTCATTGAAAATCTCCTTCAAAATTTCTTGGTGATACAGTAGAAGTCCGCTCCCTATCATCCACAAGCTAATGGGCAAGCCAAAAGCACCAATAAGATTCTATGCAATGTGCTGACCAAATTAGTGAATAATAAACGCTCTGATTGGGACAAACAGCTACACCATGCTGTTTGGGCATATCGAGTTGCCTATAAAACGGTACTCCAAGCCACACCCTTTCAGATGGTGTTTGGCCAAAATGCAGTGCTACCATTGGACTTCTTGATACCTACATTGAAAGTAGCACAAGAGCATGAGTGGACAGGGAATGAACTCTCTTCTAGGATCTTTGATCTTGAATGGCTAGGTGAAACAAGACTGAGATCTGCTAGAGGGATATATGCAGCTAAGAAAAGACAAAAGGCGTACTTTGATGCCCACGTTAAGGATAAAGGGTTGAAGGCTGGAGACTTAGTTTTGGTGTATACTCTGAAACAACATGCAAGAAAGCTAGAGAAGCGTGGCCATGGGCCTATGATCATAAATAGGATCTCAACTAGTGGAGCAATTCAATTAGCTACACTAGAAGGTGATGTTCTCCCTAGTTACATTAGCGGATGCAGAGTCAAACTATATCAAGAACCCCTCACTCAGGAAATGCTCAATCGACTCAACCCTGCCAAGAAACGTAAGGAAGAAGAAAAATGAATCCGAGAAGAAGCACAGTCAGAAGCATTGGAATGCATCCAAAGAATGAAATTGAGAAGATAGGGTAGAGATCAGCCTAGGATAGATGCCTATGCAGCTCCAGGATATCATATGGCTATGTGCGAAGTCTCAGGTGTAAGTTCCCGTAGAATAAGTGATTGACGTCCTTTTGTAACCTTAGAGATAGGACAAGGAAATGGTGCAAGGACTGTACGGGCCTTGATTGACTCTGGTGCAGCCACTAGTGCTGTTAAAATTTCTTACTGTCAAGAATTGAACTTAAGTGTCAATCTTGTAGAAGCATATCTCATAGGATTGGGAGGTGTGGAAACCCCTTGCATAGGCAAGGTGGAGCTTCCCCTCTACATCCAAGATGTTCTTATGACAGTTAAGGTGCTAGTGTGTCAAGACGAGGACCTCACTGAGCCTCTTGTCTTGATTCAAGATTGGATCTATGATCACGCAGTCAACCTAAACCTAAGAAGTGGACTTCTCAGGTCTGGGTAAATCAGAACCGCATTACAATTGAGTTAGAAAATGAAGCACTCAAGGAACTAGGCACCAACTCCTGGTCCTTCCAGGAATACACATGAAGATGACGATGCTATTCTTGTCCAACATTGTGTGATGCAGAGGGACAGTGTTCTCAACAAAGGAGCCAAGGAAATGATGAGCTCCCTTCTTTTCCAAAAGTGATAGAGACGCAGCAACCAAAGGAGTGTCGAATGCAGCACGGGCAGACTATCCATGCTCAAAGCCAAAGAAAAGTACAAAGCAAGGTGTCTCAGCCACCAAAACAAGTATGGGTACGAAAAGGCGAGCATCCTGTTGCGGTCAAGTTACGACCACTGACTAAACGTCATGCTAGTGATTGATGACAGGATACTAATAAGAAGTCTCTCAAAGATTCATCCATAAAAGTAAGGTCTATTTGGGTACCCAAGAAGTCAATGAAGGCTGACCCCCAATCAAGACAAATTTGGGTGGCTAAGACTTGTTTGCGAGCTCAAATAGCCATATAGAAACCACGCATTGTAAATCATTATTCACACTCTCAAGTAGTCGATATCCGTAACTGTTTGGCATGCACATTCACATATTCATCCACATGCACAAGCAGGGTAACTGGTAAATGGGTCCCTAAAAAGCCTCATTGCCAAGTACACACTCTTATCGAGTCTTCTAAAAATCCCCAGGAAATCAAAATGTAAAGCCACACATTATGTTTGGCAGCTCAAATCTTGTAATAAACCACCTGATCCCATTTTAAGGCCACCTCCACTTACTAATTGTATCCACATTGCACCCCACCACCCTAATTAGCACATAGGAACCCTACATCTGCTAACCACACTTCACACTCATAACCACGCGAGCACTAACTAACCGACTAACTACATCACAGTTCATCATGTTAATGTTGTAACGGGGACACATGATCGCTTTGTGTCCATTGCAATGCTAACATTCAATTGTATATTCTCACAGAACCGGCGACCGAGTTTCTCAAACATGGCAGAGGCTGCAGGAACAAGCTCCCATGCAGGCACCAATCCTCAGGTAGTAGACATTGAAAGTCTCCCTATTCAAGAGGAGTTGAAGGAACGGCCACAGGCGTTAAGAGCAATACATGTCATACCAATTCAAAAATCCTCCCCAAGGGCACACATCGCCAGTTAGCAAGAACTCCCATTGGTTCAGTGAAGTAGGAGGACCCCTTGGAGAGGGCACCTATTTATGGGAGGCTGAGATAGAGTTTAACGGATGGTGGGGCGAGTATCATTTCTTTACACGAGAGTTTGAAAAGCTTCAAAAGTGTAGGATTGCAACCTATATGGAAGAAGTCTGGATTGGATGATTACTTCAAAGCTCAGTTACCAAAGCCGGACTTCTTGAGGTGTTCATACCTAATTAGCACACTCACTCCCAACAAAGACAAAAAGGGGGTGAGCACCTGTGTACTACCTTCTCTTACACAAGGAAATGAACTGAAGCACTTTAAATTGACCAACAATTTGGTAAGGGAAGATCTAAAAATGAGAGGTATGCACATCCCTATGGAGAAGGAGACAATGATCCTGGACAACATGAAGAACAAGAACCTAACTAAGCTAAACGATATGGTGGCCATGACCCCAACTATTGCCATCCACCTTCGAATGTGCATGCAGCACTTTGCATTCCCTTCCCAAGAAAGATTTACGATGCCACCCAAGAAGATTTGGTTTAGTTTATACTTAGCCGACACGCTGAATTTGACCATCAATATGCCACATTGGATCATTTACCAGATGCATCTTGCACATCAATGTTGGTACAAGAAACAAAAGTCAGTGCTCTATGGATGTTGTGCACTTACTAGAATTGTTTATCGGTGCTTGGCATATGATGTGCCAATTCAAAGGGCACTTGTTTGGACTAGGGTGCAAGAATTTCAATGAAGAGTATCAGCCACAGGGCCCCCATCAAAGAAAATGAGGAGAGCTGTTCAGATGCCATGTGCACAGGCTTGAGGTGCTACATTGACACCGGACATGACTCGGCCACCCCAAAGGCGAGTGCAACCCTTTACCATCAGATTACCAAGGCATAGTGCAGAAGGACATAATCTGATCTTCCCATCGATCCCCATAGATTTAGAGTTTCTACACAGCTTCACGCTTGAGGATTTAACTGATGAGGAAGTAGCCAAGATAATCAATGCAACTAACTTGGAAATCAAAACAAAGCAGTTAAGTGGACAACAAAACTATCACAGACCAGCCCAATCCAACTCAACCAATAGTAGTCGAAGTAGAGGAAGATGAGGACGAGACTGAAGAAGAGGAACAAGATGAGGAGCAAGAAGGACCATCCGACGAAGGGGAGCATGAATATAAGCAACACATTATACCAGAACTTGAGGGAGCCCAAGCCTACACAAAGCAATTAAAAAGTTTGTATGATATGACAAACCTCGTTCAGGAGCAACACAGACTATCCTTGGTAGTAGGGAAGGCCTTAATGAACTAGATACTTGAAGAAGAAGGTGTGCATGATCAATTCAGAGCTTCCCTCGACATGATCGCCGATGCATTGGGGGTAGCAGAGACTGTACACACCACCCTCGCACACTCGTGGAGATTTGAGCGAAGACACAAGAGATGCCCTCCAAGATCAGGGAAGCAGATACATATTATATCAGAACCACATGGCACCACCTCCACAACCACCGGCATGGCACACTCCATTCAACACACTAAAGAATCCCATGCCTCAAGTGCACTCCCATCACCACCCCTACCACCCTCCCCTCCAACTCCACCCTCGTCACCTCATACCACCACTGTCACCACTACTGTCATGGCCACAGTCTCCACCTCCCTTAGTGAAGCACACAATGTGAGTCAATCATCACAACCCTCACAATCTGACACCACCATTGTTGTAACTGCCACCACGGACAATGTAATTCTAACTATGGTCACCGGAAATCCCATTCCTCCTGTCACACTTCTCACGGCTCACATGCACAATTACACACACCATTGTACACCTTCACTACCATCACCACACCTACCATTCCCATGTTTATGGTAACTCCTACGACCGCATCCACGCACGACCACATGGACATATCACCCACATCTGCACCTCCCCTCCCCCCATATTCCCCATTCCCTGCCACCAACATCACCACTTCTCACAATAGCATTCACCACAAACCGTCGCGATGGTCCGGCCGAGCTGTCGTGATGGCGTGAGCCTATCGCGATGGTGTGACACAATCGCGATGGTCTACCCCTGTAAATAATGTATTCAATACTTTATATCAATGTGTGTCTCAGTTACAGCAAAACTACCAGCATTTAGATGCTCAACATAGGAACCTGTTCAGAGTCCATGAGACACTACAAAAGAGACTTACAAACATGGAGAAGGACAAGCGGCTACTACAAAAAAATTATGATACCTTGTAGAGACAATATGACGAATAAGTGGCCAATCCCCCCCAACCAGATTCACAGGCACAACAACACCTCGAAGAAATGCTACGCGTCCAACAAGCAGACAACCTCAAAATCCATTGTAACCTCGCATTGTTAAGGAAACACATGTCAGTGGCACTAGAAGAAAATAAAAGACTACAAAGACAGAATGAAGAGAACCTAGAAGCGGCAATGGAAGGATCCCCACAGGAGATCGACTCGGAGCGCTTCAAAGCCATCCCGTCAGCAAACATGCAGATCATATTGGACACCCATGCCGACCTCCTAGAGGCATATGAGCCTTAGAAAAAGAGTGTGATGACCTACGGAAGCAATTGTCCAATCAATGAGAGCCACTGAAAGCAGCAGCAACTACAACCGACACATCCGAAGAGGTAATAGAATTGAGAGCACAACTGACAGATTTCTAAAATAATCTTCTCCAATATGAATGTCAACCTTCTCCCCTGGTGGAGCCGGAGCCTGAAGAATTAGTTCCAATTGAAGTAAAGAGACATTCGAGGACCCATATGAACCTATGCCTACACCAAGAGGCAAACAAACAGAGGAAGGAACGGATACATTTGAGATTGAAGCTCCAGAATGGATGCAAAGGTTGGAAAAGGTAGGCCCAACTCATGATGATAGAGTAGCAGTGTAGATACAGTCCATGTCTCGACTGGAAGAAGTTGCCATCAAATCGGATTACTTCAAAAACCTATCTCATCATCGATGGATTGGCACTTTTGATGATTTGTATGGCAGATTATAATGCTGAGATAAAACATCGCACCATGAAAGAGCCAACCTCTGCAACACAATTTTCCCCAGACGACATTCTTGAAAGCGTGGCATAGGGCAACATCTTTCAACCTACATGGAGAATATGGTTACTCAAAACCTACCCCAAAATGGTATGCACATGGAACAATATGCCCTTGTACATTAAGTATAACCCCTGCTATTGTCCTGTTTTTCGACTAAGATCATGGCCTGAGTTCACTCAAACAGTGAAGACAGTAAAAGGATGTGACAAATGGATAAACTATGTATATTTGGCACGGCCTCGTGGCCCACCAATGGTAGCATATATGATTTCAACAATTCGACATTGGGGCATTAGATTCAAGAATGTACTAGACATTATGGCATAGATGTGCCTCAAAATCTTTGAACTCATGCTTGTCACATTCCGGACCTTCAAAAATGTTAAATAACCTCACCTATCGGCCCTAGGCTTCAATGAAGGCAACCTCGACCTAGTCTATGATATGAGTACAACCCCATCCGTCAATGTTATATATGTGTGGCATGCTCGAATCAAATACCTCCTGGCATGTTTCAAACAAACATTTGAAGAAATGTTTGTCACTGGGTTCTAGGAGTATCACTCAGAAATTTTATACCCAGACCCTCTCATCTGCTACATTTATTCGTTGTGGAGCAGTGTTGAGGTTGTAGCAAGGAACGTCCAAAAACCCTCACCACCTTGCATGGAAGCAAGAAGGAAAGCTCAAGAGTGACTCTCCTCTCATCCACCCCTACCTCCCACATGTTCAAGCCATTGGCATTAGCCCCATGCTATGCCACATGCTTGAAAACAAGGAGAATAGGGAGTCAAGGATCCTAGTCCATGAGGAAAATACAAGCAAATGACACTACTCTACTCACACAAAGGAGAGACATGCATAGGCACACACACCCCACTCTCACACACTCACAAAGACACAAATACATGTAAATGTAACAAGTCTTGGAGTAAATGAGAGCCTTCTTCCATTGATAAGAGATATTACATGAGAGCACGTTGACCAAAAGCTCCCCTCTTTACAAAAATGAGCTTCTATTTATAAGCTAAGCTCTATTCCCCATGTTCTCTTTTGAAAAGTCAAAAAGTGGATCTCTCTCTAACTAACATATCTTCTAGGATATTCCAAGATCAAATGTGTAACAAACAAATCCCCTAAAAAGACATGCGTGGGATTTTCTACGTGATTAATTCCTTTCATATACAAAAAGGTGAAATTATTTAAAGACCTCCCACACTATAGTATAAAGGGAATATTAGAGAGTGCTTAGGAGAGTGTTCATATGGGAACATCTCCTTTATACAAAAAAGATTATTTTTGAACACTAGAGAAGTGTCTATGCTCAGGAGAAATTATGAGCAACTCCAATAAACTAACACTCTCCCCCCCCCCTAGACTTTGTCGCCCTCGACAAAGTTTAGAGAAGAGAAGCTTTCATTTTTGAATTGTTCCAAGTTGGAGTCTTCAAGTCTAGAAATCTTCAAGTCTTCAAATTCTGTCATTCTTCAGTCTGCAAAGCTTCAGGTTGCAAGTCTTCAGGTCTTCAATGATCTTCAAGTCTACAGCACTTCAATCTTCCAATTTTCTAGTCATCAGTCCATCCTTCAATTTGCAAATCTCTAGTCTTCAGAGCTGGGCGACACAATCCCCTTGGGGGGCAGTCAGCCCAACATTTATCCCCCTGCACAGTCCTTTGTAAGGCTAGAAATGCCTTCTCAAGAAACTCCCAAACCTGAAATGACATTCACTCCAAATTTAGTTTCCACATCAGGGGCATCCTCTTGTGCAAGACTTTCTTCTAGAGAGAATTCCTGAAAATCTTATTGTTCCTGCAATCCAAGAAGTACAGCTAAAGAACAAGGAACACCACAAGAACCCATATGTCCCTTATATCTTTGTGATGCCATAATCATATTGTCATTCCTAAATATGCTATCCCCAAGTGAGTGTGAGACATATTGCAATGTATAGCATGAGATGAATGTGGTTTCATGATTAACTTATGTTCTTGCCATCATTTATACTATGCTCATATCAACAAGCTTGCTAATTAGCATGAGTATTATGCGTTCATAAAATGTTCAGACAATAGTGCAACATTATGACTCCTATCATTCTACAAGCATTCATGAAATTTAAACAGCTTATCCAGAGCTATTCCTGCAAAGCACAGTAGCACATCATCTATAGGAGTCAAGAAAGATCAATGTTGAAGGTCTGTGCATGTAGTCCTCTAATTCATTATGAAAAAATAAACCTTGAATGAGCATTGTAAAACCAAAGAGTTACTTCCCTAGCAAAAAAAATCACTCAATCCTTTGTGACTTTCACACTTAAATAGTACAAAACAAGTCAGTGTCTCCTTATAGCCAGTAACTTTACTAGGACAAGATAGCTTCAAGAAAGTCTTCAGATTCTTTGCTTATAATATTGAGCAGGCAGTCAAACCCTAGGATATGAGCTCAAGTCTTACACATCTGTCATTCTCCTGGCATACATATAACTAGTTTACAATGAAAATATAAGAAGACCAAAGGACCTTGTGGCTCAACCAAACACCTCTATGTAGCATTCTCAAAGCTAACAAACCTATGAGACACATCATGTATTTCATCATGAGCAGCCCCAACTCATCTAGATAGGAAGAATGTTTTGTAGCAGGTCCCTTGAGTCTGAGGGCCATCATCAACCTTGTTTTGCCCCTATCGACCCCTTAGATAATTTGTCCTTGAGGTAGCTTCGAGGGATTTCCAAAACCTGAAAAGATCTCAAAAACATAGTCAAGAGATACTTTCATGTACCTAAGCATTCTATAGGAATTCCAAAGGTAATACACCCTGTTTCATGTATCAGACCAAGGTCAAACCTGCAATTAGACACTAGCAAGCATGGAGATTTGCCTCAGCTAGAGCAGGCACTTTCTTCAAACTTTTAATGCATCATTCATGCATCAGAACATATAAAACGACTAGAAGAAATTTTGGGGAAAAAACATGGTTGTAGCTTTTTATAAAAACGTAACCCAATAAGTAGCCCTGATGAGCCAGAGTCACCATCATCCTTGCAGGGAGCCCTCTAGGGCAGCATTCATCATGACCACCAGGTTTCTGAGATGTGTGGAATAGACCTGTAATTCCTTTATAGTAACAGCAAAACATCTTTCATCAATAAGTTCACAACAATAATAAAATTTAAAAACTATGGTCAACAAGTTGTAGAGGCCGCGAAATACATATCAGCAAACAATTAGTACACTTCAAGTGTAATCAAAGTTTTGGCTAGACAAGTTGTTGAAATGTAGACATCATCCCGGTATAAGGCAATCACACAAATCCTAAGCAAAACATTCTTCCATGTCGCCTGGCTATAGATGAAAACCTGATACGAGATCCATCCCTCCTCATGAAATCTTCAATTTAGAGGGTTCAAGAAGTCCATGGTCTAATAACAAATCGAAGCCACAATTCTATTTCTAATCAGTGTATTCTTGCAAAGCTCATATTCATCCTTAAGGAAAATAACCATTACAACTCTTTTGCATTATCCAAGGTCATCAAACATTTTATAAAGCACAGATACTTATTTCCTGGAAAGGATTTGGTGTAGTAATCCTATTCCAGTAGACATCCAAACTTTAGAACCTCCCCGCTTCCACAGACCTAGAACCCACAAAGAGAAGATAGATGTGAGCGTCATATGAGCAATTAAAAAGCCCCCTTTGGGAGGTTCTCAAGGAACCCAAAAGCTCAGTCCGAATATGATGAATATGTGAAGAGCCACCAAGCTGGAAACGAATTAGCAAGGAACGTTGATCATTCACAACTTATGAGAACTCAGAGTTGCATTTCCTAGAAGTCATAGCCTTGGATCATACATTCCGCACTATGATGCACTTCAATTAATTAAGGGTCAATATGCATCATCATTTATCAAGCATATTATCATTCGATAATCAAAGAACAAGCCACAGTTTTTTACTTATACCCAACCACCACAAGAAAAGTCGGGAGTAGGGAATCAATCCCCAACTAGGGTGGTTTACACAAACCTAACTAGATCACATTTATACAATGCACCTTGGCAAACTTGTCCATAGGATCACAGTAATGAGAGTGTGTATAAATTGTAGTGAGATGTGGTTCTTTGCAGATCCTTGTTGAGTAGAGAGCACCTAATCTTGATGAGACCTGAGTGAGCTGGAAGAAGGATCTTCCCCTGTGACTACTGTAAGAAGATTCACAGTATGGTGGTTGTGACCCGCTTATTCCTCATATGGGACACTCACATTGAGCTCCCATCCAAAGAAAGATAGCAAAAATTAAGAAACAAGAAAAGGCAAACACTTCCACTGGTACAAGGCATCACTTATTGTTTCCACCAGTTTGGATGACAATAGCATAAACGTGCATCATAGAATAGATGAAAGAAACATCAGAGTTATAAATCATCCAACGGCTAGTCATCAAATAAGTAGGGCTCCCAACACAACCTAAACGAAAGCAATGTTGATGTCTTGTTTGATTGAATCACATCAATTTCCTAAATCATTCACATCAGTGTTTTCCTGCTTCAACAGTTAGAGAATAGCCCTTGTCCTAATTTTACAAAACAACATATTACAGATGGAGCATATCTAAGGTACCAGATGCAAAGATCCATAGGTAGAATCCTGATTAGTGGATTATTCACAAAGAAACAAATCTCATGCAGTACCCTTTGTAAAGATCTTCAAACTTAAATGAAAGTGATCAGTTCAGATTATGCAGCCAATCCTTACCATTCCTCAAGACATTTTGCCAAATTCTTTTCCTGTAATGTAAAGCAGACACATGCGATGCAAATTACAATTAGAATATTCAAGCTAAGAGCTCAAATGGTGTGAACCCAAAAGCTTTGCAATGACATGTGCAACCAAGTGAGCCAACTCATATTGTATTTTCAAAAGATGAAGTATTCAAACATAATGACTGTAAGGAAAAAGTATAGAACCCCAATCATTCATGAACTGTAAAAAGCAGGGCTCCTTCTGTAGTCTCAGTGGTGCTTTGGAGACTATCCCCCTATGGCAATCTTAATCACTCAAAATCCATGACCTTGTACCACAACTTTCCTTTCCATGGGGGTGAAAGGCATGAACCAAGTTCCCTATATTAAATAAAGTTTGGACTTGCAATTTGAAATCAACAATGCATTTGACAATTCTTAGTTTCCATCATACATAAGAACATACAACTCTACTCCATGGGGGGTGATTAGTCTTCTGATTATGCCGTATTTAGAAGCCAACTTAGGAGCACCTTACCACCCCTTTTAAAAGCATAGAGACTCAAAATTTGAGAATAAAAACCAAGAGATCCGCCCAAGCTAAGATGGCAGCAGACTCTTCCTCTGTTAGTTGTTTTGGCAAGATCCTACTTCTTAGAATTAATTGGGGCTATTATTCCTCAGATGCCTCCACAAAGAGAGCACCTGTGTGAGCTATTCGCTGCAGGTTTTTAATACCATGCTTACTAAAAGCATCAAGCAATAGTGCATTCAGATTATTAAACGAGTTGCAACCTTGAAGTTTATTAGTGAAGTAATGAGTGCCACCAAAATAGGCACTGTTGGATGGGCATACCGAGCCACAAACTCAATTTTGCAAGGTGAAGCTTTGTAAAAGAGACCACAACTCTAGCCCTTAGACTATGTAGTGTTCATGAATATCTTATGAGCTATCAAAAAGGCAGAAATGTTCAACCTGCATTTATAAAAAGATGATAGACACAAGGAACATGGGACCTTCCATGTGGGCATTCACAAGAAACTCCAAATCACACAAATGCAGGTGTGACACATGTAAGTTTTACTTCATTCTTTAGTGTGCATGTATATGTGTACCCTACTGCATCACAGATCAACCAAGGAAGCTGAAATAATGTTGAACACTTATAATCATTCCTCAAGCATTCCCAAAAGCCATCAGTTTTAATCTATTTTCAAAGTTCAAAGCACTTGCAAAACAATGCCTCCATGGAATGCAGATCAATCAAGTATTCAAATTTTATCCATATATAGCAAATCACAACAGCTGACACACAAGACAATGATGCCAACATTTGGAACCATCAGTCTAGCATGTTACAGAACTTTTCTAACTCGAAATGTTGATTCCTTTAAAAGACTAGTTGATTCGGAAGCGTCAATATCAGAGCAGCCAAGGGATGCATATCCTGAAGCAAAAAACACAACCTATGGGCAGAAACTAAGCAAATTTCTCCTTCAAGCGGCATTGAGAAGTTAGGGAAATAGAGAACCCCAAAACAAGAAGCTCTATTAGAGCCCAGTCCATTCATAAAGATTATGAACCATCTAAGTCGAGGACTCCATCTGCAGACATCCTCCACAAGTTAGGAGCAAAACAAAACATGAGTAAAATTCATAACACAGAGACTTCTTACAAGATTGAAAGAGCTTCATAGCTCATTCCAAGGAGCTTGACACCAAAGGTGGAGTGAGACAGGTGCAGCAGCATAACTGAGACCTCGGAAGGAAAGCCATAGTCATACTTCAGTGCATGCATAGGGGAGTGCGAAGCTCTAGACCACCATAGATACTGGTAGAGGGATGTGGTCTAGAATAATGAAAAAAGGAACTGTTTGTCTTGACCTCATCATCCACAGAGGCGACAAGAGGGGAAGCACAAAGATTCCAGCTTGATACCTTTCTGCTTCGAGCTTGAGAGTAGAAATATGACACAACCCCAGTTGCCAAAGGAGAATAGCCTGAGAGGACACGAGATCTCGACAGTAAGGCCTCGATTCTTGAGGCGGTTGCCACACCAAGGGGCACGGTCTTGCACATAGGTTGGTACAGTAAATGTGGAAATAACACTCCCCCATCGAAGAGCTTTGTGTATGAAGAAGTTCTTGACCATAAGATGTAATGAGGGAAAGATGCCATGATGTCTGTAGGGACAGACCTCCAAGACAATGTCACGTGCAGCTCTTGAGCCAGGTTTAGATGGGAGGCAAGAGGAAGAGAGGTAGAAGGGTGAGGGAAACATTGCTCCATTCCTAGCCACAGGTCATAAACATGGAGGGAAGCCATGGCTTACCCGCGTTGAGCAGGTCTATCAAGTAGAAGGAGCCCAGGGAGGCTCAGCTTCGCCAAAGGGAATGTAAATGAGCAAGGAGGGAAGCTACACTCCCTACCCACCACACGATCATGCACGACATGACTTAACCCTTTCATGTCCTTGCCTGACAACGGCTGCTTGGCAGTAAATGAGGAGAGAGAGAGAGAGAGAGAGAGACCCATGCATCCTTCCCCAATTTCAAAGTATGAGCATTAAAGCTAAATTCTCACATAGCATGATACGTTCAATTTGGTAGTAAAGAAGGAAAACCGCCACGAACTCTTCACTCAAGTTTTTATTCTTATGTTTTTCTTGGTTTTCTTTTCATGGATGAGGGGGAGGGACAACAGAAGGTAAACACCCACCCCCCTTCCCAAAGCAAGCATCAATTTCAAGAAATGACAGCATGGGGGTGATGCCAGAATGAGTGTGTGGAAGTGTATGTATGTGAGAGTGAGAGAGAGAAGGGGGTTAGGGGGTGTTTTTGTTAATCAAACAGAACTATCCTACAAAAACAAGAAAGTGGGGAGCAAATGGCCCAATGGAAGGGTGAAAGTGCCAAGAAAAAACTCAAATCCTACATAATTGAGCAAAAGACATTGCAACACAATACTTTATCACATGTTCTTGAGCTCTCAAAGTGATGAAAGGCTGACCATCCCCGGCAATGGCACCAAAAAGTGTTGAGGTTTTAGCAAGGAACGATCAAAAACCCTCACCACCTTGCATGGAAGCAAGAAGGAAAGCTCAAGAGTGACTCTCCTCTCATCCACCCCTACCTCCCACATGTTCAAGCCATTGGCATCAGCCCCATGCTATGCCACATGCTTGAAAACAAGGAGAATCGGGAGTCGAGGATCCTACTCCATGAGGAAAATGCAAGCAAATGCAACTACTCTACTCACACAAAGGAGAGACATGCATAGGCACACACACCCCACTCTCACACACTCACAAAGACACAAATACATGTAAATGTAACAAGTCTTGGAGTAAATGAGATCCATCTTCCATTGATAAGAGATATTACATGAGAGCACGTCGACCAAAAGCTCCCCTCTTTACAAAAATGAGCTTCTATTTATAAGCTAAGCTCTATTCCCCATGTGCTCTTTTGAAAAGTCAAAAAGTGGATCTCTCTCTAACTAACATATCTTCTAGGATATTCCAAGATCAAATGTGTAACAAACAAATCCCCAAAAAAGACATGCATGGGATTTTCTACGTGGGAAATTCCTTTCATATGCAAAAAGGTGAAATTATTTAAAGACCTCCCACACTATAGTATAAGGGGAATATTAGAGAGTGCTTAGGAGATTATTCATATGGGAGGACTCCTTTATACAAAAAAAGGTTATTTTTGAACACTAGAGAAGTGTCTATGCTCAAGAGAAATTATGAGCAACTCCAATAAACTAACAAGCAGGCTCTACACTCCAATAAACTACGTATGCTACATCCAGACGTACCTTGGCCAGTCAATTGGGATGCCCTACTAACAGATTTAGCCAGAGGACTGTGACTCAAAGAGCACCACTTGGCCACAGATGTCGTCGAGTACTACGTCCTACGTTCAGCTCAGCAAGGGTCTGTCAGAGACAATAGATGCGAGAGAGGGGGGGTGTTGGTAGCAATCAAGGCATCCAAGGACTTACAAAACAAGCAATCCAATGCAAAGATTCGGAGCAAAGAGAAGGACCAAGTAGACAAATCAGTCAATGCAGATCCGGAAAATAGGCCCTATAATTTTTCAAGAAGCAATATTTCCCAAATAGTGATCTTAGTCACTTCACACCATTGTAAATACCATTTTTTATTATTCCTACTCCATTTTGTGCAAGCCAAAGATTCCTCCAGCTTGAAGAGTATCAATAGTATTTATGTACCAATTTTCATAATTTTCAAAGCTCATTTGAGCCTCCAAAATAGCCTAGGAACCTAATTTTCAACTAGGTCGGACACTAGGTCTGAACAGGACCAAAGCTAGTCAAAAACTATAAATAGAGCTAGACAGCTCATTTTTGGGGTTAGCTTGTTGTAGATTTGAACTTCGTATGAGGACTCTTTGGTAATGGAAGTTACTCCTTTGTTACTCTCTTTGTTCTTGCCGTGTGTGCACATGTGTGTGTATGAGTGTGTATGCTAGTGTGCTTCTCCATCAGCACTTGTGCACATCACTTGGTCGAGGTCTTCATACCATCCTCATGTCTTCCGCGATTGACATTAAAGGAGGTGCTACTCATCACTAAGCTACAGCATGTATGGGTTCATAGAAGTAGTGCTTTATGCACGACTGTTTAATGTGGTCATATGCATGCATACTTTGGGTGCTATTTCTCTACTATGCATCAAGGGCAAATCCTTGATGAAACATCAAGAGGCTTCTAACAATGAGGCTTATGTTTCTCACTTGTTCAGCAAAAATATGTTTGATTTCTTTATTGTTTTTGTGGTCTTCTACAGTGCATCGTTTTTCCTTTTTTAGTGTGGGTTTCAAAAGGAAGTAGAATTTTTTATTTTGTAGTGATTTTCTTCTTTGGTCTCCATGTTAGCCGATCACAGTTAGTGATTAGACTCTAGAACATCTCTTTTGTGTTAGTTTGCCTTTTTTTTGTGTTTAGGGCAACTTGTTTGTTGAGAACTTAATTTTGATATTTCCTTGCCTCAAGTGTTCCTCATTCTGCGGCTCCCACAGGGCTGCCCCAGTTGGCGGATCCTCATATTATTACATTGAGTCTTCAAAATCTTCTTGAGCACCTAGAGTTGATGAAACAACTAGATGCACTTCCTCCTATAGTTGTTCTTTCTATTCTCTTGTGTGTTCTCTTAGGTGTCTACTCATGCTTAGTGTGGTGGTTTTGGTTTATGTTTGCCATCATTGAGTGAGAAGGAAGTGACCACTTCACCATGCAAACCTGCTTCATCCTCAGTATCTTTCTTGATTGAGTATATCTTTATCTTTGTGCTTTGTCTATTGAGACAATCATCACTAGTTGTGTTGATTCCACAAGCTTCTCATCATTTTTTGATGTTGTTCCATAGGCTCCTTGTTTTATTGAGATTCATTATCTAACTCCATTGAATATGTCAAAGCATTAGAATTGTGAGTAGTTCACAAACCACAAAACATGTCAATTGAACTGGTATCTTCTTTCATTCTTAGAAGTATTTGGTAGCATGGATTCAAACATGAATCTCTCTAAATTCTAGGAATCTAAACACTAGCCTACCATTGAACATTTTAGATAGTGTTCCTTGCACGCTATTGAGTGTAACCGAGTGCCAGTATAACCAATCTTGCCCTAATATAATAGCTTCTATTAAATCATTATTTTTTCACACTAAAAAGGTTCCATCCATGGATACATTCCTATGTGAATAGGTATTTCAAATTCACCTACACAAGTCCTTTGAGAGCCTCTTATACCCATGACATAAGATTTAATTTGTACTATCTTTCCTTGAAATTCTTCTACCATGGACCTTCTTATTGTATTTAGAGCATCCCCTATGTCTATTAACACTAAGACTAGAGATAGGTTCTTGTAATCCAAGCATATGGTTAAGTAAGGTCTCCTGTTTGGAATTATAAGGTTTTCATCCCTTTAGGTAGAAATAGGGATTGGTTCTTGATAATGTATCTTTTTTAATTCACTCATCTATTGCACCTATGTGTTCCTTGAGTAGCTTTGGTGTGAAGTGTTTCCCTATACATGGGAACTTTTTACTCTAGTGTTGGATAGAGATTTTTTTCCATGTAGCCACATATAAATGATGTAATAATATGTTGTAGTACTTTGTACTTAGGGATTCACGTATATCTCTCACTTCACTCATTCTCATATAATTAATTATCTATCAATAGAGAGCTCTTCCATCCATTGCATGTCTTTGTACTTTGATCTCTTTCTCCACTCTTGTGTGTACTTCTATTCATGCTTCCTCACTCACTCATAGACATCAGGCGTGCTAGTGTTTTATCCCCCTTTTTGAATCTACTCATGTAGTTATATCTACATTTGGTGGGATCTATTTCAGCTTGCATTTTGGCTTTGTTGAAATTCATATCCTGCTACTTTTGAGTTCTTTGGTGTAATGGCAAGCAAAAACAACTTGATTGGAATGCTTCATGCTTGAGGTAAGCTTGATGAGACCAACTATTCAATGTGTACCTATATGATGAAGCATGTTCTTATTGCAAAGTACCTATGGAACATAGTGGCAGACATCGACAAGCGACCCGACTATTGTCATAGATTCAAGATCTTCCTCAAGTACAATGACTATGCCTTCTCCACCTATGCAAGAGAAACTTAGATGGGATGGAAAGGATGCTCAAGCTCATGCATTGATTGCCCTTTCTATGAAGAATCATATTGTTACACACATCTAGTCATGCATTAATTCAAGACAAGCTTGGGTTACACTTGGTTCTTTGTATGTCATGTGTAATGAGGCACATGTGGCTTACTTGAGAAAGCAACTTGAAGATGTATGTATGGTTGAAAATGAGTCAGTGAAGGTATACGTTACATGCATAAAGGACTTGAAAGATCAATTGGAAAACATTGATGAGATCATTTCAAATGCATCACACATTTCTACACTACTCAAAGGATTGTTGGAATCCTTTCAAAGCTTTGCTACTATACTTTGTTTGGTTGCAAAAGAAAATCCAAATATGTATACTTTTGATGAATTTGCATCTCTTCTTTTGCAAGAAAAGCAATCAAGAGTGAATGGTTTAGCTTTGGGTTCATCAGAACCAAAGTCTCACTCTTCCTCTTCCACTTCTTCATCTCTTGATTGGGTGATATGAAAAAGAAGAAGAGACGCAAGTATTGTTGAAAGTTTGGACATACCATTGATGAAGGTAGAAAACTTGCCAAGGGTAATTAAAAGAAGAAAGAATATGGCATGTCTATTGTTGAGAATACATCTAATGCAAAGAATCATGAAGATAAGGTTGCTCAAGATGTTTGGGCATCTATTCGTACACGTCATTATGATTCTTAATCAAATTCTACATATATGATTTTGAATGAGGCTCATTCGGGTTTGCTCTCCGATATCGGTGCTCCAAAGCATATCACATCATGCAAACTAACTTTTGCATCTTTGAAAGATGCATCCAAGGGAGGACATGTTGTATGTGTAAACAATGCTTCTTATCCTATTATTGGGGATAAAATTAGATTATGGTTGCAAATGGAGGTACTTTTACTCTCAAGAATGCATTCTTTCTACCCAGTATTAAGAAAAACTTGATTTTAGTTTCTACTACTGCTAGTGCTAGAATTCATGTAACCTGTTTCTTTTGGCAATAGCCTACTCTCCCAATCTTTAATTAAAATAAAAGAAGCAACTATATAGATGAACGGGTCTAGCACCCACGGGACCCCCCAAATCCCACAAATCAGGCGAAGAACATACAAGTTTAGAGGGTTTTACAAAGGAGGTTGATAACCCTCTCGTCCCCCTCATGTGGGGTCCCCTTGGATTTAATCTTGTTGTTCTTGAGGAAAAACACTCTATGATGCCCAAAACACTCATGAAGAAAAACACTCATGTGGGGCCCACTTGGATTTAATCTTGTTGTTCTTACTGTTGGAAATTTATTTGCCTAGGAGGAAAAGAGATTTCTCGACGGGTTTCCAAAATTGGAAGCATACCTCTCACCAAATCTTCTAGAGGGTCTTGCCTCTTATAGCATTCCACAATGGTGAGGAGTTGCCAATTGCCTCACCTAGTAATGCTTGCTTCCAATTGATTTGTTCTTGTAGAACCAAGATTTTTTGAAGGATTTATGAGATCAAGATAGGTTTGGGGCATGAGAAGAAAATGTGTCCCAAATCCTCATTGCCACGACGATCCCGCTTGCACCATGGCAAAGCCCCACAAATTTTTCCTGCCTTCATATTGGTTGTTGGAGTTTGAGGTCTACAGAACCACACGAACAATATAAGATAGAAGAAGAAGCTTGGAGCACAACACACAATATTGAATGTATTACCACTAGAATGTACAAACATAAGAGACCCATTAGGGCAATAGGTGTATATACAAGCCAGAGGAAAAAACCTCCTAAAGAGGGAAAAAAGTGCCCCAATAGTCCTAGTGTGTTTAGACACATCACTACCTAAATATATCAACAAATCCCCCTTGGGAGTGGTGTGGTGAGAACATTGCTCTTTTTAATTATGGTAATCAGATACTTGTTATGTTGCAGAAGATTATGAATCCTAAAATGCTTTCAGCAAGGTTTTTATGATAGATCAGCTAACCTTATTCTATAATTTGGAAAGCTGAAGAATGACAAGGAAAGCTATTGGCATGTGTAGAGTGCTAATAAAAAGGGTTCAGAGATTTTGTTTCAGATGCAAGTATTAATCACTAAAGATCAGATTAATTGAAAGAAGGAAGACGTTCCACATTTCATAAAGTCTGATATATTTGAAGTATTCTGGATACTAGTGTTAAATCATCCAGGGGGGGTGATGAAACATGAAGACTTATTTTTAGCCATATGTGAAAGAATGCAAAGTCATATCTACAGGTATTCCTATTTCAGGCATTCCTATATTTCCTTTGTCAAGTTCTCTTTATGTTCCAGCTTTTGAAAGAAGAAGGAAGAAGAAGAATGTCTAGAGAAAGTTCCTGTTAGGATGTTCCTGTTCAGGAGAAAATTCCAAAGTTCTATTGAAGAGAAACTTGATATTTCAGAGAGGTATGCTTGAGAAGTGCGCACATATATGTTTATACCAGGTTCTGAAGGAAAGAGGTATGAAGGACTTATAGATTGAACAAGGATGAAGACATGATGACATAATAGATTTTTTTGATAAGACTCATGAGTTGATTTCAGTTTATTTCAGTTGAGTTGAGTTAATTTGACTTGAGTACAGTCAGAGATGAACCAGCTAGTGTTCATAATACACTAAGTTATGAGTTATCGGTCACAGGTTCCAGGATTCAGGTATTTACATGATAGAGCAGAAATACGTTGAGAAAGCTTTCGTAAGGTAAATGCAAATATGTGGATCCTAGTGTATGTTTTCAGGTTTGAGAAAACAAGAGATAGCAGGTTCACGGTCAATACTTGCTATATTTGTTATCAAGCAAATGATTGCTTGATGTGTACACTATTGGATATCTAGATTGCATATTTTCTCAAATATTATGGTTCATATTCAGCAAGTACAGGTGTTTGAATTTTGAAGGAAATTCAAATTCAGTTTTGAAGAAGACTTTTGAAGAAAAGGTTTGAAGATCAATTCAGGAGTTCAAGCTTCAAGATTGTAATAGTTTGCAGCTTATGAAGTTTGCATATGAATGAAGTTTGCAGATCTAGTCCAGTTTGCACCAATATGACATTGCAGGGGGGATTGTTGGAAACAATGTCCCATTGGTCAGAAATTGGTCAAGTTAGTCCATATACCTCACAGTGTATAGCATTAGTAGCTCTTCATTATAGCTCCTTCGACATCAAAAGGAGCTGGGCACCGTGGATAGAGCAAAAGCATCTCAAACCTATAGCGCGAGTTCGAATCCCACGCTCAGCAAACAGCGCACGCGAAGAAGTTTTTCGTTAAACTTTTGGGAAATAAACTCACAGACAGCGATGGCGTGTTTTTTCGTAAGGTCACTACGATCTTGTGAATTATCAATTGTGATTGCTTTTGGTGGAGCTTTTGGAGTACTTTTCAAGATACACTAACTACTATAGAAGAGCATGCTTAGCTCATTGTTATGTATCCATCACCTAGTTTCAACACCAAGCTTTGGAGCTTTGGTACCTCAATAGAGGTAGTGCTTCTAGCACATGGGGCAGCCATGGTGCTATCTTGGAGCATGTTGAGGAGCAGCTATGGAGTTCTTCTTGGAGGAGAAGAGTGTGCTCACACTCGTGCTCACGGAGAGGACTTGGTCATTAGCAACTTGGTGGTATGGATCATCCATCTACAAAATGTATTTGAAGGATGTCTTCTACATGAAGATTTTGGTGTACTTCAAAGACATTGGATGGAGGTTAACATAAGATTTGCATCTTATGTTAAGAATTCAGGTACATATTCTCTTTATGCACACAAGTACTACTTGGAGTTTATGGAGGCAGTGACATCCATATCAGGAGGAGTCTTATTCGGCATAGGTACAAGAGAATCAGTACATATATGCTTTATGCATATTTGGATGAGGTGTTCGAGAAGGTATATTCATATGAGTTTGAGGATTTCTCATAGCAAACTTGTTAGCATTCTTTGATACTTTTGTACGTATGTGATCTTTTCACACACATGTCTGACTTAGAGTCTTCCATAGCCTAAGCTCATGTGAGGGTTTATTGATTATCAGTTTTAGATTGATCCTGTTGAGAGTGATGGTTGGATGCACTCAAGAAATGAGTTGATGCTGCAAAACCTGCTTCACACCTGCCCTCCTTTGACTCCAGATATGCTTAGTACACTTGCTTAGCTTCCAAATGATACCAAAATATGCTATGTGCATTTTGGAAATGAGTTGGGTAATGATTAGATCAAAACAGACTACTTGTGACTTCAAGAATCCAGAAATACTTGCTATTTTGGTATTGATACTTGCTCAGTGTTATGCTCAGTGTGACCAGCACACTTAAAATTGGAATAATTCCTTTTGGGAGTATTAAATTACCTTAGTAAGCTACCAATCACAAGTGGAATCACTCAAATTGATAAACCATACACTGAGAAATAAGTTTAGCAAAAATATGATTACCCCCGACTTTTTAGGAACTCTGCAGACACAGACCAGTGTGCACTTCGAAGCGGATTTCTCCCAAATGGCTGAATGAAATCCTCTGAGATTTTGTATGCTTGTAGTTGACCTTGAGCTGGTTTCAATGAGCTATAGATCTCTTGATTTGGTTTAGTAGATCCAGAGATATGCGCTGTTGAAGTTGACAGACTTGAAGAAGATAACACAGAGAACCAGAAATGATAAATGTGTATATATCTATTGATTGATAAGATTGTACAAGCTCAATAGCATGACAAGCATAGCTAATTGAGGTGTGGTGGTGTAGGCTATGGAGTAGCACTAACACACACTCAGTTACAATGAAAATATGCCTCGGGGAGTGAGCTAGATTGACTCTACTAGCCGCGAGTTTTTTCCTCTTCATTTTATATGAGTTGAGAGAACATTTGAATTTGAAATTCAAATGTAGGCTCCCTAGAATATCTCCTCTAAAAGTAGGGAGATATTCTCTCCACTAAACTATTCTCTTTTTCACGACTAATGAGTTAGGTGAGTGATTACATGAAATGTCAAGTCACTTAGACTTTTACAAAGGGGTAAAAAGTGAGAACATCTAAACACATGTTCATATGAACCTTGCTTCAAGTGAAGCCTTGATAAAGCTTTGTGCAAGCTAGCCTTCCATGGTTCCAAAGTTCCAAGCCAATGTGTGTAGGCTTGTCTTGCACCAACAGCTCCCCCTCAAGCCAAACACTTTGGCTCAAGTCTTCATCTTCTTTATCTTTAGTTTTCAATCACATCCTGCAATCCAATCATGGATTTAAATCTGCATAGCTTGTTTCCATCCAATGCCTTTGTAAGTAAATCTGCACATTGCATATTAGTAGACACATAAGTCAATTGTATATCTTTACTTAGCAACTTCTCTCTCACATAGTGGTAATGAACCTCTATGTGTTTGGTTATGGCATGATAAATTGGATTAGCTGCAAGGTGAAGAGAACTAGTGTTATCTCCAAAAATAATTGGTGACCTTGTATATAGACCTAACTCTATATATAGAAGCTTCAACCAGATAGCTTCTTGAGTGGCATTGGCAAGCCCTCTATACTCTGCCTCAGTGGATGATAATGCCACTGTAGGTTGCTTCTTGGCTGACCAAGAGATAGGCTTATCTCCTGCAAAACAAATATATCCTGAGGTGCTTCTCCTATCATCCTTGCATCCTGCCCAATCTGCATCTGAGTAAACTTTAATGTCAATATCTGATGTATAAGGAAAATACAAACCATGACTTTGTGTTCCCTTCAGATACTTCAAGATCTTCTTTGCTGCCTCTAGGTGAGGTACCCTTGGTTTGTGCATGAATTGACTAAGTACACTAACTCCATATGCTATGTCAATTCTTGTCAAGGTAGCATAGTTCAAACTACCTACCATACTTTGGTATCCTGTAATGTCTTTGACTTCTTCTCCTTCATGAGCACTTAGCTTTAGATTGACTTCCATTGGAGTAGTAGATACTCTAGCATCCTGCAAGCCAAACTTCTTGACCATATCCTGTACATACTTCTTTTGAGTGATGTAGATACCTGAATTTGTGTAGACCAATTCAAGACCTAGGAAATACTTTAATAATCCAAGATCACTAATCTTGAATTCTTTCATCATCTGTCCTTTGATATGTCTAATTCCCTGTACATCATTTCCTGTAATAATGATGTCATCAACATAGACACACAAATATATTACCTCTGTACTACTTCTCTTTATAAACAGAGAAGTGTCTGCTTTGCTCATCACAAATCCTTGGTCTTGGAGATAGGTTGTCAACCTGTAATTCCATGCTCTAGGTGCCTGCTTTAAACCATACAGAGCCTTCTTCAATTTACAAACATATTGTACCTTTTTTGGATCTTCATAGCCAGGTGGTTGTGACATGTAGACTTCTTCAGATATCCATCCATTCAAGAAAGCATTCTTGACATCTAATTGGTACATATTCCAATTCTTGGATGCAGCTACACTCACCAAAATTCTGATAGTTGGCATCTTAGCCACATGAGAAAATGTCTCCTCATAATCAATGCCTTGGGTTTGTGCAAAACCCTTGGCTACCAACCTAGCTTTGTACCTGTTTATTGTTCCATCTGAATTCTTTTTTAGTTTGTAGATCCATCTGGATCCTATTACCTTCATAGAGTCTTTCTTGGGTACCAAGTCCCAAGTATCACTTTCCTTGAGAGCTTCCATCTCTTCATCCATGGCTTCTCTCCATTCTGGTTTGGTAATTGCTTCTTCATAGGTACCTGGTTCTTCATTCAACAAGTCCTTTGCAAGATATATAGAATGTTTAGTTACAAGTGATGTGTCATACCCAAATCTAATAGGCTTCTTCTTTTCTCTCTGAGATCTCCTCATTGCTTGAGTTGAAGTTTCTGATTTATCTTCTAATTGCTTCATCTTCATCTTTCCTTTGGACTTCCAAGCCTTGAACTCTTCAAGGTTTATTGTATCATCATCATCTGAGCTTGAATCTTCTTGCTGACTTGGTTCCTCCTTGGTGAGCTTTGGGAAATCCTCTTCCATGTCATAGGGTAGACTAATCTTCCTGCATTCATTTTCATACCAAGAGTCATTCTCATCAAAGATGACATCTCTGCTTACCTTGAACCCTTTGTTTGTTGGATTGTAGAATCTGTATCCCTTTTGGTTCAAATCATAACCAATGAATATACATTTTTCAGCCTTGGGGTCTAGCTTTCCCCTTACCTGTGAGGGAATATGCACATATGCTACACAACCAAAGATTTTACAATGATCCAGAGAGGGTCTCTTACCATGCCAAGCTTCATATGGTGTCATGCCATCAAGTGACTTGGATGGCAACCTATTGATGAGATAAGTGGCAGTGGATACACTCTCTGCCCAAAGATAATTTGGCAACTTTTTCTCATTAAGCATAGACCTAGTTGTTTCTACTATAAGTCTATTCCTTCTTTCTGCTACCCCATTTTGTTCAGGTGAGTACCTTGTAGTGATCTCCCTTTTGATGCCTCTTTCCTGCAAGAAATCTTCAAACTCATTGGAGAAGTACTCTCCTCCACCATCTGACCTTAGCCTCTTCAAGCTTCTTCCTGTTTGATTTTCAACAAGTGCAAGATACCTCTTGAAACAATTAAACACTTCATCCTTATGCTTCATAAAGTATAAAATGGTCCATCTGCTATAGTCATCAATGAAGGACACATAATACCTTGAGCCAGAAATGGAAGGGTCCTTGCTAGGTCCCCAAACATCTGTGTGTACCAAGTCTAGGTAGTCTTCATGCATGAAACCTTTCCTTGAGTAGGGTAATCTGTGAGACTTACCAAATTGACATGATCCACACTTGTAAATCATGTGTTGCTTGGACACATTAGGTATCCCAAGCACACATTGATCCCTGCACATTTGCTTTAGAGTTCTTTCTCCTATGTGCCCTAATCTCTTGTGCCATATTTCTAACTCTGAAAGTGTCTGATCCTTGTAATTATACAAAGCAATGTTTTTTGTATCTTCTAGCTCAAATGTAAATAATCTACCTGATTTCTCCCCTTTGGCTATCCTTCTGAATCCATGTCTTGGGTCCTCCACATATGCTCCATGTTGTGTAAATCTGACCTGCAAACCTTTCTCCACAATCTGGCCAACACTCATTAGATTCTTAGTGATAGTTGGTACATAGAGTACCCTGCTCAATAAGTTCTGGTTACCATCACATGTCTTCACATCACCAATCTTAACAACAGAATGTTTAGTGTCATCACCTGTTTGTACCTGATGTTTGCCCTTGGGCTCTTCCAAATCAGAAAGTAGTGCCACATTGCCAGCTACATGGTTAGAACATCCTGAGTCTATGTAAAATAAATGATCATCATTTGTACCTGCCTTGGAGGTCATATTCATGATCAATAGGGAGTCATCTTGCTCCTCTGTGTAGTTGTTGTAATCTCTTCTATTTCTGAATCCACCTTGGTAGTTACCATTATGGTTGTTGTTGTAGTTGTTGTTGTATTGATTGTTGTATCCATTGTAGCTTTGATGTTGGTTGAATCTACCTCTCCCTTGAGAGTATCCACCTCTTGAGTAGCCTCTTCCTCTCTGATTCTTGTAATTCTTGTAGCATTCATCTGTGGTATGATTAGACAATCCACAAATGTTGCATGGTGATGAATTGTAGGGTCTCCCCCTACCTGACTTACCTCCTCTGCCTCTTCCTCTAGATGACCTACCTCTCCCTGCATAATTAGCTTGAGAGGTAGAGCATTCTTCATCCTGTTTCTTCCCTTTACCTTTATCTTTAACTTTCTTATCAGTATAGAGAGCAGAGGGGTTGTTACCTTTTGATTGATCTCCAGCTTTTGTAAACTTTGCTTCATGTGTAAAAAGTTGGCCCATGAGTGTTGTGAGATCAGGGGTATGCATGTCCATATAGAGATCCATTGCAGTGGTGAAACTTTCCCACTTATCATCTGCCTTGAGTCCATTTGTTACTTGCCTGACTATTTGTTCCTCTTCAATCTCCTCTCCAATGCTTGCTAGTTGGTCTGCCACATCTTTGATCTTTGTCACATACTCTGATACTGATTGCTTGGGCTGCTTCCTAAGGGTTGTGAACTCAATCCATAATTGATTCTTCCTAGCCCTTGTGTTGGAAGAAAAGTAGTTTGACAAGGTTTCCCAAGTCTCTTGGGAAGTCTTACAATTCCTTACATGAGGTAAAAGAAAGTCAGATATAGAGTTTAGAAGGTAAGACCTTGCCAAAGCATCCTTTACACACCATTGGTTGAGTCTTTCATGTTCATCCTTTGTGGGTAGTCCTCTGGTCTTGAATGAGGGCAATTCCTCATCTCCTGATATGTATCCAAATAAGCTTCTCCCTTGTAGATAGGTCTTCATTCTCAATGACCAAGCCTGATAATTATTTCTGTCCAATTTGTCAATGAAGGAAGGGAAACCATCACCCATGATTACCTTCTTTGCTCTGATACCACTGTTGAGAGTGATGGTTGGATGTACTCAAGAAATGAGTTGATGCTGCAAAACCTGCTTCACACCTGCCCTCCTTTGACTCCAGATATGCTTAGTACACTTTCTTAGCTTCCAAATGATACCAAAATATGCTATGTGTATTTTGGAAATGAGTTGGGTAATGATTAGATCAAAACAGACTACTTGTGACTTCAAGAATCCAGAAATACTTGCTATTTTGGTATTGATACTTGCTCAGTGTTATGCTCAGTGTGACCAGCACACTTAAAATTGGAACAATTCCTTTTGGGAGTATTAAAGTACCTTAGTAAGCTACCAATCACAAGGGGAATCACTCAAATTGATAAACCATACACTGAGAAATAAGTTTAGCAAAAATATGATTACCCCCGACTTTTTAGGAACTCTGCAGACACAGACCAGTGTGCACTTCGAAGCTGATTTCTCCCAAATGGCTGAATGAAATCCTCTGAGATTTTGTATGCTTGTAGTTGACCTTGATCTGGTTTCAATGAGCTATAGATCTCTTGATTTGGTTTAGTAGATCCAGAGATATGCCCTGTTGAAGTTGACAGACTTGAAGAAGATAACACAGAGAACCAGAAATGATAAATGTGTATATATCTATTGATTGATAAGATTGTACAAGCTCAATAGCATGACAAGCATAGCTAATTGAGGTGTGGTGGTGTAGGCTATGGAGTAGCACTAACACACACTCAGTTACAATGAAAATATGCCTCGGGGAGTGAGCTAGATTGACTCTACTAGCCGCGAGTTTTTTCCTCTTCATTTTATATGAGTTGAGAGAACATTTGAATTTGAAATTCAAATGTAGGCTCCCTAGAATATCTCCTCTAAAAGTAGGGAGATATTCTCTCCACTAAACTATTCTCTTTTTCACGACTAATGAGTTAGGTGAGTGATTACATGAAATGTCAAGTCACTTAGACTTTTACAAAGGGGTAAAAAGTGAGAACATCTAAACACATGTTCATATGAACCTTGCTTCAAGTGAAGCCTTGATAAAGCTTTGTGCAAGCTAGCCTTCCATGGTTCCAAAGTTCCAAGCCAATGTGTGTAGGCTTGTCTTGCACCAACAGATCCTTCCTCTTTCTATCACTCATATTCACTCTTCTACAACATATTAGGTCACACATCTCATATATATTCAGATTCATGTCCATACATCTGAATATGTTTGTTACATTTGTACATTCACTCATCCATCTATTTTTAATCACATAGAGTGGTTGAGAGTTTTGCTCCCACATTGTACATTCGAACATTGGTATATATGATAGTGTGAGTAAGCAGTGGCTTACATAACACTTTACACATGTTGTCTAATCTTTCTCCATCTTTGTCTCATCATTTGTATGATTAAGTGTGGTATGTTCATGTTTTGTCAATATTGGAAGATTGCTAGATTCTATGTTGTATATGTTGGACCTATGGAACCTTGGACCTGTGGTATTAGTTATGGGCCTACTAAATTTCCAACATTTGGTATCAGAGCTTTAGGGCTTTGGCATCAGATCATTCAGGCTCTCACATTCCCACGTTCCCAAACTTCGAGGTCTAGAGTATATGATTTAAAGGGCATCTTCTAACATTTGACATTTGATATACACACTTAATCTAGATGAGTAGAGATTTGAGAATTAGACAATTGAGTCACATGTTTATTCATCAGTGTGGAGTATGAAGTTGATGATCTGTTAGCAGTGGAATACTTCTGTAAAGTATGTACAGAAAGTATTGTTTGAAGACCAAGACTTGATGAAGAGAAGGCTACTTCAAATTCAAGGAAGAACAATGGTTTGGAGAAGATGAAGGAATCATATCAACATCAAATCACAGGTATCAGTTTATACTATCAGATTATCATGTGCAAGTCATGTCTTAGAAGAGCAATTATGAAGAGATTTGAAGGATTCAATGAATGCTTTTATACACTTTCATTATTTGAAAGTTAAAGGCTACATCAAAACAAGTATCTAGAGGTTTTTCTAGAGAGTTTTGAGAGATCTCTTTCATGGCAAGAAAGTTCGTCTGATCTAGGTATCTTGAGAGATAACTCTAGAAAGATAATTCATCATTCAAACAAAAGGTTGGTGAATACAGTCATATCAGTCATTCGAAGAAGAATTTTGATTCACGGATATGAGGAGATGATAAAACATGATTCAATGTTCACTTCCATTTGTATACCATGTTTGTTTTTTCTCTTTCTCTTAGCACTAGAGGAAGAGAAAAAGGTCATTTGAAGAAGTCAACCGTGCTTGCTACTTCAAGATGAAGAGAACAAAAGGTATGGAAGGGAAGTTTGAAGATGTTAACATCATCAGGTGGAAGAAAGATGCAGAAGAAGAAAGTCCATGATTTCCAAAAGAAAAGTAAGACTTCCTTCTCTTATATTTTCCATATAACTTTCCTAATTTTATCCTCTACACCCAAAGACAAGTCTACAAAAACATCTTGTGTGAAGATAGTATAAAGAATAAGCAGTTTCTTGTTTTGCATGATACTTAGTCACAATTTAGTAGATTTGACAAAGAATTGCATTGAGAGAAAGAAAAGCAGTAGATTTTGAAGACAACTTGCATGTTTTGACTCATATGTATGAGTTATGTATAAGTTGAAGATTTTGAGCAGGCAGCTATATGCTCCCTCAAAGAATTCTTGGAGTGTCAATACAAAGCTACTTGGTATATGACAAGTTGCAAAGAAGTATATTTCTTCTTTATCTAACTCTTGAGGTAAAAGAGTTTTTTGTAGCAGATGTTGAAGAGTTGGGTTGAGGTTTTGTGTTTAGAAAAGATACCTCATATTCAGTATTTTCAGAAAACTTCAAAAAATCCAAATTTTTGATGTACTAGTCAGATGAAGAATCTACTTTCTATGATTTTCTAGATTTTTGGATACATGCTTGTATTCGAAAAGGTGTTCCATCAGATCCTATTACTTGATTGAGAAGTGGAGTTAGCCAAAAGAAAATCAAGCAGATACTATCACATTTCACCCGGGTAGAATATGAAGATTTGAAGTATCAACTTGCAGTCTTTTGGAGTTCTCAAGGTGAGAAGTTTGCCCACTTATGTTTCAAGTAGGAGTTGCAGATTCTTGGGAAGGATTTGTTTGAAGAAAAGTTTTACAACTTTGTGAGAAGCATGGACACTTAGAGACATTCAGGTAGCAAATCAAACATTCAGTTATGAAGGTTTGATGAGAGCAGATTCTACACAAGTATTTTGTTGGAAAGATCTTGGATGATCTTGAATGATCTTGAAGATCTTGAGTATTTATGAGTCAGTTTTCTATCCTTTGTTTGTGAAGATTCTTAACATTGGAAGAAGTAAGTCAAAAATTCAGATTCTATCAGATTTGTGTTGCAGAAGAATAGAAAAAGATACTTGTTATGTTGTAGAAGATTATCCTAAAATGCTTTCACCAAGGTTTCTATGATAGATCAGCTAATCGTATTCTATAATTTGGAAAGCTGAAGAATGATAAGGAAAGATATTGGCATGTGTACAGTGCTAATAAAAAGGGTTCATAGATTTTGTTTCAGATACAAGTATTAATCACTGAAGATCAGATTTATTCAAAGAAGGAAGACGTTCCAGATTTCATAAAGTCTAAAATATTTGAAGACTTTTGGATACTAGTGTTAAATCATCCAGGGGGGTGATGAAACATGAAGACTTATTTTCAGCCATATGTGAAAGAATGAAAAGTCATATCTACAGGGATTTCAGTTGATTTCAGTTGAGTTGAGTTAAGTTGACTTGAGTATAGTCAGAGATGAACTAGCTAGTGTTCATAATACACTAAAGTTGTGAGTTATCAGTCACAGGTTCCAGGATTCAGTTCTTGATTATGTTTAGTGTATTTACATGACAGAGTAGAAGTACGTTGACAAAGCTTTTGTAAGGTAAATGCAAATATGTGGATCCTAGTGTATGTTTTCAGGTTTGAGAAGACAGGAGATAGCAGGTTCAGAGTCAGTACTTGCTATATTTGTTATCAAGCAAATGATTGCTTGATGTGTACACTATTGGATATCTAGATTGCATATTTTCTCAAGTATTATGGTTCATATTCAGAAAGTATAGGTGTTTGAAGTTTGAAGGAAATTCAAATTTAATTTTGAAGAAGACTTTTGAAGAAAAGGTTTGAAGATCAATTCAGGAGTTCAAGCTTCAAGATTGTAATAGTTTGTAGCTTATGAAGTTTGCAGATGAATGAAGTTTGCAGATCCAGTCCAGTTTGCACCAATATGACATTGCAGGGGGGATTGTTGGAAACAATGTCCCATTGGTCAAAAATTGGTCAAGTTGGTCCATATAGCTCATAGTGTATAGCATTAGTAGCTCTTCATTATAGCTCCTTCGACATCAAAAGGCGTTGGGCACCATGGATGGAGCAAAAGCATCTCAAACCTGTAGCACGAGTTCGAATCCCACGCTCAGCAGAGAGCGTGCGCGAAGAAGTTTTTTGTTAAACTTTTGGGAAATAAACTCACAGACAGCGATGGCATGTTTTTTCGTAAGATCGCTACAATCTTGTGAATTATCAATTGCAATTGCTTTTGGTGGAGCTTTTGGAGTACTTTTCAAGATACACTAACTACTATATAAGAGCATGCTTGGTTCATTGTTATATATCCATCACCTAGTTTCAACACCAAGCTTTGGAGCTTTGGTAACTCAATAGAGATAGTGCTTCTAGCACATGGGGCAGCCATGGTGCTATCTTGGAGCCTAAGTTCAATGAGGATTTACTGATTATCAGTGTTAGACTGATCCTTCCTCTTTCTGTCACTCATATTCACTCTTCTACAACCTATTAGGACACACATCTCATATATATTCAGATTCATGTCCATACATCTGAATATGTTTGTTACATTTGTACATTCACTCATCCATCTATTTCTGTTCACATAGAGTGGTTGAGAGTTTTGCTCCCACATTGTACATTCGAACATTGGTATATATGATAGTGTGAGTAAGCAGTGGCTTACGTAACACTTTACACATGTTGTTTAATCTTTCTCTATCTTTGTCTCATCATTTGTATGATTAAGTGTGGTATGTTCATGTTTTGTCAATATTGGAAGATTGCTAGATTCTATGTTGTATATGTTGGACCTATGGAACCTTGGACCTGTGGTATTAGTTATGGGCCTACTAAATTTCCAACATGTATTGCCTATGCTCATGTTCCTTCACAGATTAGAGGAAATATGGACCCTAAGGCAGAGAGATGTGTATTCATTCCATACGACAACAATCAAAAAGGCTACACGCTATACAACCAAAGCAACAAAGGTTTTTTTAGTGAGTAGAGATGTGTTTGATGAGAATAGTTCTTGGTATGAAGACTCATGGAAGAAAGTCAACTTATCTTATGATATTGAACAAGATTTTCCAAAGCTTATCAAAGACAACCCTCCTAAAGTTGAAGAGTAGGATATCTCAAAAAAAGATGATGAAGTGTCTTAGATAGAAAAAATCAAAGCATGGAAATCTAAAGGTAAAGCTAAAGTGCAGGATCTTGGTCATGAAGCAGAATCATCACATCATGGTCTAAGAAGATCCATGAGGGAGAAAAGAAATCTAGAGAGATATGGGTTTGATACTTTTCGTGTTACTAAGCACTCAATCTACTTAGCACAGGACTTAAATCAAGAAGAACCCTCAACATTTGAGGAGCCTCATATTCATTTTGTTGTTTCTCAGATGAGCAGGTTTATGCAATGCCCAAGTGTCAAGCATTGGTAGGTGGTTAAGTGCATCTTTCACTACTTCAGTGGTACTTAGCTACTTGGACTATTGTATCCCAAGTGGGGGTCACTACCGCCATATTTACATGATTTTTGTGACTCTAACTCGACTAGTTGCTATGACACTCATGTGTCCACTAGTGGTTTTTCCATCATGCTTGGTAGTTCATGCATATCTTGATTGAGCAAGAAGCAACCTATTGTGGCCACTTCTAGTTGTGAGGCTGAGCATAGAGTATCTTTCTTAGCGACTATTGAGTGTGTGTGGCTCAGACCCCTTTTGGCTAATTTGGATGTTGGTAAGTCTTCTACCACCACCATCTTTACTAACAGTCAGAGCACATCGGCAGTTGTGAGCAATCATGTGTTCCATGCTTGCACAAAGATTTATTGAGGTGCATTATCATTATGTCAGGGAGAGGTTCTCTATTGGATAGAGCAGTTTGGCATATGCGCCCACACAAGATAACATTGCGGATCTTTTCACAAAGGCTCTACCTTGGGAGAAGCTTGAAGCTTTTTGCAAAGCTTTGGGATTACTTTCTCTTGTGGATTGATCTCTTTCCACATAGCTTGGCACTTTCTTATACATGACTATCAGCTCCTTGTTCACTACATCATTCCTAGGGGGGATATTTGTAGTTAGCAAGGACTCGATGGACAAGGAAACCTTAGGCAAGAAGTAAAATAGGAGTGACAAGGCTCAGACATTGGGCTATGCAGTCAACATATTCAACGTAGATCAAGCAATGAACAGACCTAGCCACACTTTTTCAAATCAATCATCTAACCAACAATGATTTTTATCCCTACATCTCATTCTAGATACCCATTTTTTATAGTTTCAACTCCATTTTTTTCAATTCAAGGAGTGCTTGAGCTTGAGGAGTGGTAGAAGAGCTCATCTATTAATTTTTATAATTTTCAAAGCTTGTTTGAACCTCCAATTTATCTTAGGAACCTAATTTTTAACTAGGCCAAACACTAGGTCAGTCCCAAAAGCTAGTCAAAAATTATAAAAGGAGCTAGAGAGCTCATTTTTGGAGTAGCTAGTTGGTAATTGAACTTGTTTATGAGCTTTGTAATAAATTCTTGAGTGAATACATAGTGGATTCCATTGTTCTATGCTTTGTTATTGCCTTGTGTGCACATGTGTGTGTATGTGTGTGCATACTAGTGTGCTTCTCACTCATGCACTTGTGCATTCCACCTGCTCAATGTCATCATACCATTCTCACATCTCCATGTATTGATATTTACAAAGTAGATCTTCTCACATTGCTATTTCCATTCTGCTAGAGTGATATCAAATTTGGTAGTGTTTCTAGGGAGTGCAATTTGAAAACAAGCATATGATCTTAAAACATAGAGTCTTGACATTGGAATCATAGGTAAGTAGGCAAGTTTTCTTTTTTATTTACTTTTTTCCTTCGCCATCACCATCTTTGCCACCTCCCCTCTCCATCCCCTTGCATCTCCTTCATCACAAGAAATTCAACTTTTTGGTAATATCCCCATCTCCCACCTCGTTTCACTTGTGAGAGAGAGAGTGAAACAAAGCTTGTGTGATCTTTGTTTTCATGTGTTTTTGTGTCTTTTTTAGCATTTTCTATGGATATTGATAGGTACAAAAAAAACTTGCTAACAGCCCAAGGTGAAGACCTCCGTCTATTGCAATAGACAAAAAAAAGTTTGGTATTTTGCATTTCCATCTTAGGCACGATAGATAGCATCGTTGGATCATTCCAAATCACAAAATTAGAAAATTCTCGTTTTTTTCATCTATTATGATAGATATTTTCTATCATGAAAAATACAAAATCACAATAGACCCCATCTATCGCAATCAATAGACCCCCATGATGGTGACCATCTATCATGATACAATGATAATTATGCAGCCAAGATCAAACAATAAATAGATAGGTTGATAGAAGTTGGATACATCTATGAGATTGAGAATAAAGAATGGGTATCCCCCATCCTTGTAGTTCCCAAAAAAAAAGAAAAATTATGTGTGTGCATTAATTTGAAGAAAGTTAATGCCACCACCATAAGAGAAAGTTATCCACTTCATATCACAACACACCTATTAGAGCAAGTAGCAGACAAGGAAGTTTACAGCTTCCTTGATAGAATTTTGGGTTACAACCATGTAGCTATCACCCCAGAAGATCAACATAAGATGGATTTTGCCATAGAATGAGATATGTGTGTTGCAATATTTTGGTAATGTGTGTGACCACTCTACGACCGTGGATGCACTTTTTTCCCTCTTTAGGAGGTTTGTTCCCCCGACTTGTATATACGCCTATTGCCCTAACGGGCTACTTATCTTTGTACATTCTCTAGTAATACATTCAGTATTGTGTGTTGTGCTCCAAGCTTCTTCTTCTTCCTTGTGTTCTTGGCATGCTTCCACAGATGTCTAACTCCAACAATTGGTATCAGAGCAGATCGCTCCTTATTCTAGGGCATCATCGACACCTCTCCGGTTGCAGTCTCAGAATCGCACGAATTTTGGTGCGCATACTCAGCCTGTTACCAAGATCAAAACATCTTCGCTCTATGGTCCCGAAGTGATAATGTACCTTGATCTGCTTTGTTCTAGCATGAAAAATAGGATTTTGTGCTAGCAGCATGTTGTTAAGATTATCACAATAGATGATGATAGGCTTTTGCACTTCCACACATAAATCTGCAAGTAGCATCTCTAGCCATGATGCTTCCGATGCTTCCATTGCATCACCTCTATACTCAGCCTTTGTACTCAACAAACCAATAGTGGGTTGCTTCTTACTATTCCATGTAATAGCTACCTCCCAAGTGAGAATAAAAAGCCACTAATAGATCTCCTATCTAAAATACTACCAATCCAATTTGCATCGTTGTATCCATGAACCTATAATTTTGCACCAACTATGGCTTCCGATGCTTCTATTGCATCACCTCTATACTGAGCCTTTGTACTCAACAAACCAATAGTGGGTTGCTTCTTACTATTCCATGGAATAGCTACCTCCCAAGTGAGAATAAAAAGCCACAATAGATCTCCTATCTAAAATACTACCAATCCAATTTGCATCGTTGTATCCATGAACCTATAATTCTGGTTCACATACTATAGAGTGCCTCTCAGAACTCTAAATGTGGTTTTTTGGGAACCTTCACAAATTGAGTTTGAAGTCATATAGTGTAGCTTAGATCAAATCTTGTAATTGTGAGATACATCAAACTTCCCACAATTTTCTTGTACATAGCAACAGTTTCAAATGCTTCACCTCATGTAGTATCCAACTTCAAATTTTGATCTAATGGCATAGAAATTGCCTTACAATCATCCATACCATACTTTTGTAGCATACTCAAGGCATATTGTCTTTGTGATATCCATATACTTGTTTCTGATTGTATAAAATCAATGCCCACAAAGTAGCACAACACAACAAGATCTTTCCTGTCGAATGACAGTACCCATTTTAGCTATAGGTCTAAACGTTTCTTTATAATCAATCCCATATGTTTGTATGTATCCTTTCACTACCAATCATGCTTTATAGCTACTTATGCTACCATCAGCATTATGCTTCACCTTCTAAACCCACTTGCAGCCTATGGTTTTCTTTCCTTGAGACAATGGAACCAACTTCCATATTTCATTTCCATAAAGTGCATCCATCTCCTTATCAATAGCTTTCTCCCAATCTATATTTCCACCTGCATCTTCAAAACAAGAAGGTCCAACATCTTGTATTACCTTGGTCATGTTAGTAGAATGATGAGCCATGTAGCTATCATATGTTAATCATTGCACTAAATTATGCATCCTTCTAGATCTTCTTGGTCTTGGGTCACATCTTCTTCTTGTATCATCTGCATATGCCTTCTTACTCTTGGAGTCTTCACACAAGGAAATCCAAGTTCCTCATTAAGGCTCTTTTCTTAATCGCTTGATTCTCCATCAATGTCTTCAAAACTTGAACATCTTTTATTACCAGTAGAAAACTTTTCTTTACCTTTCTTGGATGTAATTGGTGAATTTTTTTGATTGAAATTTCCATGAAATTTTCCACTCCATGGGTTTGAGTTTGAACTATTGCTTGGTGATACATTGAGTTCACTCAGAACTTGAGATTTTGCACTTGCTTTTTCAGCACTTCCTTTATCATTTGAGTCAATATTAATTCCTTCTTTAGCATCTGCATAGAAGCTTGACATTCATCAAACACCACATCTCTGCTTACCTTCACTTGTCGTGTAAGTGGGTTGTACATTTATATCCCTTTTGCTCAAGGAAGTACCTAATGAAGATAATTTTTTTTGCTTTTGGATCAAGCTTCACCCTCAACTCATCTGCAACATGTGCATATGCAATAGAGTTGAATCCTTTCATATGTGATAAGTTTGGCTTTTTACCAGTAAACTTCTCTCAAGTATAACCTGATGTACACCAACACTTAGAGTTCTGTTCATGTATATAGAGCAATGTGCACAACTTCTTCACACAACAATGATGCATATTTTCCTCAACCATCAAGGCTCCTTCTTTTCTACAATATGTCTATTTTGGCATTCAGCAATGCCATTATGTTGTGGTGTATACCCGCATGAAAATTATCATCAAATTCCATGACCTTTTAGAATGATATTGAACTCACTTGACATTTATTCACCTCCTCCATCATATCTCAATGTTTGAATATATTTCCCTATCTGCTTTTCCACCATAGCCTTAAAATTATGAAAGTGATTAAACACCTCACTCTTCTCTTTCATGAAGTATACCCATACTTTCCATGTATGGTCATCAATGAAAGTGACATAAAACCTGGATCATCCCATAGATGTGGTCTTTTCAGGACCCCTAACATTTGTATCTACTATTTCTAACACATTTGCACTAACATGCTTGTCATGCAGAAATGATGCCCTTGACTGTTTACCAAATTGACATGTTTCACATACCTTTTGTATCTTTGCAACCTTGTAATCTCGTAATCTGTTGACAAGCTCCCTTGATTGCATCAACTTCAGGCTCTACAAATTTCCATGTCCAATTCACTTACGCCAAATCTCTATGTCAACAATAACACCTGCACCTTTCGCAAACATGGATGCATTCATTTCAAGAATTTTCACATTTAAGGTGAACATCTGACCCACTTTGTTTTACCTTGGTTGTCAACCTTCCATTCTGTTTGTACTCTTCTACATATAAACCATCAGCATTGAACCTAACTTCTAATCCATGGTCAACCTTTTGTCCAACAAAAACTAGATCCTTTGTTATATTCGAAACATGGTATTACATCAGCAAGATGTTTTACCTTTCCATCCTCCATGGATAGTTCTATGTTTTATGTATGCTCAATAGGATGTGATGTATCATAACGTGTTTCAACAAATCTAGGAATAGATAATTTCTACGATTTACTAAACCATTCTACATGATTGGTCATCTGATTTGAAGCACTTCAATCAACATATCAAAAATTACCATTTGATTTTGAAACATCAACAGACATTGTATTTATCATGTGATGTTGGACCATGAATAGCTTTTTTGAATCAGGTTATTATTTCCTCTTCCACTTCCGAGGCCTCTATCTCAGCTTCTTTCTCTACCAGATTAGAACACCTCCTCAAACTAGGTTTCCCTTGGGAGTTTGAGTCCTCACAAAGAATCTTTTCGTCAATTATCAGCATGGACACAAGATCAACAAAATTCGAAATATTTTCCCTTGTCTGAATAGAAGTTTTGAACTGCTTATATGCAGTTCTCAAACCACAAAGGCACATTTCCACCTTATCATCATCATCTACATTGATGCCAATAGATGAAAGTGACTCACATATGCTTTTGATTTTTAGGGTGTATTCACTTACCAACATGCTCTTTTTCTCTTGAGTTTCAGTTCTCGTTCCTTTGTAATAGTCTTATGCAATGTGACCAAAATGTTCCAAGCTTTTTTTGAAGTTTTGGCATCTTGTATGTGTCAAATCATGCAATCATGTATGCTAACAGACAGCCGATACATTACCTTCCATGCTCCTTGATTCTAGTCTTCATATATCTTAATTGGTCCAAAGTCCGATTCCTCTCTAGTAATTGTGAAGCGTCTTCATTCTCTTCTTTGATGTACTTCCAATAGCCTTTTCCCATCAAGAAATTTGTCATTTTGAATCTCCAAGAATGAAAGTTTTTCTTGTCCAATTTATCGCTCATAAGTTGACTCATTTCATGAGCATTAGCCATTTTTACAGAAACGCACAACACTGCAAAAACACTAGAAGCATTACCTTTGCTTGAACACTGTCAAAGTATGACGTGACAATTTTATCTCAAAAAAGCACAATTTTTGTGTATCAACAATAGAGGGATTCACTTGAAATTTTGGATATGGAATATTTTAAGTATTTTTTAACAAAATGCAAGTTATAGTTATGCAAATTGACCTATTTTCTTTAAAGCCCCCACCTCGTCGACTCAAATAAAGGTTGAGATGGATCCAGAACAAAAATTTGAGAAAAATGAGTGTCTCTAAAGGGATAATCCCTGAAAAGATTTTGATACCGTCTACCTTCACACCAAATTTCATAGCAATCTAAGATTATTTGTGAAGCATATATTTTGCATGCCTTCTCGTGTACTCTTCACTATCGACCTTCTCCACGAGCTCTCTATAGCCACATTGGCTCTAATATCATGTCAAGACAAACGAGATAAGGAAGAGAGCTCTCACACACTCTCACACTCAAAGAGAGGAGCACATGCAAGCAAGGAAGAATGATCTTCCTCTTCTATTACATAAAGAGAATGCACAAGAATGACATAATACAACAATACGACTAGTGCAATATATAAAGAATGGTACGTAAGGAAAATCCTAATGTGTGCAAATGAGTGAGCTGGAAAGAAAACAAATGTCATCACTCTCGGTAGATAAATCTAGTAAAGCTCACTAAAGTATCCCTGACATATACTAGCGTTACAACTATACATGTCAAAGAAATGAAAAAGTGATACATGTCATCCTCTATCATTACATGTTGAGCTTGATATCTCGACATTTGCTACCTCTTTTTATAGGTCGACAATCAAGTGTTGGTTCAAATGAGGCGATTTCTCAACATTTACAAGTTTTGCATGATTATCCATATCATTCCATTTCTAATGTAGATTTACATGATGCACTTCTCGATGAGAGGATTGACATGAAGAGACTAAAATTATGCCTAAATGGTTGGTACAGACTTTGAGAGATGCCAAATTAGATGCACCTTTGTCATGTCATACCCGTTCATGCTCTTAGAGTGCTCCTTTGCATCACATTCTTATGCAATGGTTGTCTCTAGTCTTGCTAATGAGAATAAATCTATTTCTTTTGATGAAGAATGAAATGAAAAAAATTGGATGCCTGTCATGCAATGAGAATATGATGCTATTATGAAGAATGGCACTTGCTCTTTATGTGATTTGCCTCCGGTAAAAAAGACTACTTCTTGCTTATATAGTTGTTGCCAGCCACAGAGAGAAAAGGATTAGGAATGGTATATGCAGTTAAGAAATTTAGATACTATTTGCTTGAATAAGTTTAAATTCTTTACATACCATCAGGCACTACTCTACCTAGTGAACAAGCCTTGCAATAGAGGCAGATTAGTAAGATGGTTTCTCTTACTAATGGAATATGATTTTGAGGTAGTCGTAAGAAAAGGAAAGACTCACCTTAGGGTGGATCACATTTCTAGAACTACTCCAGGAGAAGCATACCAACTTTCATATTTCATTTCCATAAAGTGCATCCATCTCCTTATCAATAGCTTTCTTCCAATCTATATTTCCACCTGCATCTTCAAAATAAGAAGGTCCAACATCTTGTATTACCTTGGTCATGTTAGTACAATGATGAGCCATGTAGCTATCATATGTTAATCATTGCACTAAATTATGCATCCTTGTAGATCTTCTTGGTCTTGGGTCACGTCTTCTTCTTGTATCATCTGCATATGCCTTCTTACTCTTGGAGTCTTCACACAAGGCAATCCAAGTTCCTCATCAAGGCTCTTTTCTTAATCGCTTGATTCTCCATCAATGTCTTCAAAACTTGAACATCTTTTGTTACCAATAGAAACTTTTCTTTAACTTTCTTGCACGTAATTGGTGAATTTTTTGGATTGAAATTTCCATGAAATTTTCCACTCCATGGGTTTGAGTTCGAACTATTGCTTGGTGATACATTGAGTTCACTCAGAACTTGAGATTTTGCACTTGATTTTTCAGCACTTCCTTTATCATTTGAGTCAATATTAATTCCTTCTTTAGTATCTACATAGAAGCTTGACATTCATCAAACACCACATCTCTGCTTACCTTCACTTGTCGTGTAAGTGGGTTGTACATTTATATCCCTTTTGCTCAAGGAAGTACATAATGAAGATAATCTTTTTTGCTTTTGGATCAAGCTTCATCCTCAACTCATATGCAACATGTACATATGCAATAGAGTTGAATCCTTTCATATGTGATAAGTTTGGCTTTTTACCACTAAACTTCTCTCAAGTATAACCTGATGTACACCAGCACTCAGAGTTCTGTTCATGTATATACAACACTGTGCACAACTTCTTCCCAATAACAATGATGCATATTTTCCTCAACCATCAAGGCTCCTTTTCTACAGTATGTCTATTTTTGCATTCAACAATGCCATTATGTTGTGGTGTATACCCGCATGAAAATTATCATCAAATTCCATGACCTTTTAGAACGATATTGAACTCATTTGACATTTATTCACCTCCTCCATCAGATCTCAATGTTTGAATAGATTTCCGTGTCTGCTTTTCTGCCATAGCCTTAAAATTATGAAAGTGATTAAACACCTCACTCTTCTCTTTCATGAAGTTTACCCATACTTTCCATGTATGGTCATCAATGAAAGTGACATAAAACCACCATCCTCCCATAGATGTCTTTACAGGACCCCAAACATGTGTATCTACTATTTCTAACACATTCGCACTAACATGCTTGGCATGCAGAAATGATGCCCTTGACTGTTTACCAAATTGACATGTTTCACATACCTTTTGTATCTTTGCAACCTTGAAATCTCGTAATCTGTTGACAAGCTCCCTTGATTGCATCAACTTCAGGCTCTACAAATTTCCATGTCCAATTCACTTACGCCAAATCTCGATGTTAACAATAACACCTGCACCTTTCGCAAACATGGATGCATTCATTTCAAGAATTTTCACATTTAAGGTGAACATCTGACCCACTTTGTTTTACCTTGGTTGTCAACCTTCCATTCTGTTTGTACTCTTCTACATATAAACCATCAGCATTGAACCTAACTTCTAATCCATGGTCAACCTTTTGTCCAACAAAAACTAGATTCTTTATTATATTCGAAACATGGAGTACATTAGCAAGATGTTTTATCTTTCCATCCTCCATGGATAGTTCTATGTTTCATGTATGCTCAATAGGATGTGATGTATCATAACCTGTTTCAACAAATCTAGGAATAGATAATTTCTACGATTTACTAAACCATTGATTGGTCATCTGATTTAAAGCACTTCAATCAACATATCAAAAATTACCATTTGATTTTGAAACATCAACAAACATTGTATTTATCATGTGATGTTGGACCATGAATAGCTTTTCTGAATCATCTGCACTTGTTAATGCATAGTTGTTTTGTTTCCTTCTTTTATTTTGATTCTTCAACTTGGAATCATATTCAAAGTGACCAGACTTGCCATAATTCCAACATCCTTTACTATCATTACCTGAATCATTTCTTTGGAAATTTATGCAGCCTATTTGGCTCCCCCTGTCTCAAAATCGCCCTCTACCTCTTGCATAATTTTGTTGTTGGCCTTAGTCTTGGTTATTATTTCCTCTTCCACTTCCGAAGCCTCTATCTCTGCTTCTTTCTCTACCAGATTAGAACACCTCCTCAGAACTAGGTTTCCCTTGGGAGTTTGAGTCCTCACAAAGAATCTTTTCGTCAATTATCAGCATGGACACAAGATCAACAAAATTTGGAATATTTTCCCTTGTCTGAATAGAAGTTTTAACCTGCTTATATGCAGTTCTCAAACCACAAAGGCACATTCCCACCTTATCATCATCATCTACATTGATGCCAATAGATGCAAGTGACTCACATATGCTTTTGATTTTTAGGGTGTATTCACTTACCAACATGCTCTTTGGTTTCAGTTCTCGTTCCTTTGTAATAGTCTTATACAATGTGACCAAAATGTTCCAAGCTTTTTCTGAAGTTTTGGCATCTTGTATGTGTCAAATCATGCAATCATGTATGCTAACAGATAGCCAATACATTACCTTCCATGCTCCTTGATTCTAGTCTTCATATGATCTTAATTGGTCCACAGTCTGATTCCTCTCTAGTAATTGTGAAGCGTCTTCATTCTCTTCTTTGACGTATTGCCAATAGCCTTTTCCCATCAAGAAATTCGTCATTTTGAATCTCCAAGAATGAAAGTTTTTCTTGTCAAATTTATCGCTCATAAGTTGACTCATTTCAGGAGCATTAGCCATTTTTGCAGAAACGCAAAACAATGCAAAAACACTAGAAGTAGTACCTTTGATTGAACACTGTCAAAGTATGACGTGACAGTTTTATCTCAAAAAAACTCAGTTTTCGTGTATCAACAATAGAGGGATTCACTTGAAATTTTGGACCTGGAATATTGAAGTATTTTTTAACAAAATGCAAGTTATAGTTATGCAAATTGACCTATTTTCTTTAAAGGTCCTACCTTGTCAGCTCAAATAAAGGTTGACATGGATCCAGAACATAGTGAAAAAAACAATTTCTCAAAAGTATCGCGAGAACGGCGCCCATGCCATCGTTTTGCTTTTCAAAAATAACTTCCACGCTATTGTGTCCGAGGATCGAACTCGGGCAGATTGCCTTCGTTTACACTACGTTTGAGCTAGACCAAGTCGGCGCTGGCTTTTTCTTGTATAGGCTTATAAAGAAGATTTAGTATATCTATTGTTTCAGCAGTTTTGGACCAATATATACATTGACTTCGAACACAAGTTTATGCATTGCCCAAGTGTCAAACATTGGCAGAAAGTTAGCGCATCTTTTTCTACTTGAGCGGGACCTGGCTACTTGGATTGTTTTATCCCAAGCGCTAGATTTACATGGTTTTTTTTAATCAAATTGGGTTAGTTGCTATGACACTCATGTATTCACTAGTGGTTTTTGCTTCATGCTTGGTAGTTCATACATATCTTGGTTAAGCAAGAAGTAGCCTCCTGTGTCCATTTCTAGTTGTGAGTATAGGGAAGCTTTCACAATGACTATTGAGTGTATGTGGCTCAGACGCCTTTTTGTTGATTTGGGTGTTGGTGAGTCTTTTGCCATCACCATCTTCACTAATACTCAGAGTGCATTGCTAGTTGGGAGGAACATTGTGTCTCATGCTCACACAAAGCACATTGAGGTGCATTATCATTATGTTAGGGAGAGGTTATATGCTGGAGAGATCAATTTGGCATATGTGCCCACTCAAGATAACATTGCAGACCTTTTCACAAAGGCTCTACCTAGGGAGAAGTTTGAAGCTTTTCACAAAGCTTTGGCTTACTTCCTTTTGTGGATTGATCTTTGTCCAGATAGCTTGGTACTACCTTATACATGAGTGCTAGTTGCTTGTTCAGCATATCACTCAGAGGGGGGATTTGTTGATATATTTTGGTTGTGATGTGTGAACACACATCACAACCAAAATACATAACCCTAATGGGTCACTTATCTTTTTATATTCACTTGGTAATTCATTTAGTGTTATGTTGTGCTCCAAGCTTCTTCTTCCTTGTGTTCTTCGTGTGCTTGCACAAATCTCAAACTCCAATAAAAAATACAAAATATGAATAAGAAATATGCCAAAATATATAACCCTAATGGGTCACTTATCTTTTTACATTCACTTGGTAATTCATTTAGTGTTGTGTTGTGCTCCAAGCTTCTTCTTCCTTGTGTTCTTCGTGTGCTTGCACAAACCTCAAACTCCAATAAAAAATACAAAAATATAAATAAGAAATATGCTAAAAACCATACTTTTCGTATTTAGAAATGTACCAATGTGAATAAGTAATATGCTAAAGCCAAATATGAATAAGTAATATACTAAAGAGCACATCTTTTGCATTATGAAATATATCAGATGTCATGGACAAAGGAAACCATCCTGAATCTCAGATTCCATGGGAATCTTGTATCTCATGATTGGTTCAGAACTAGGAGAAACCAATGCTTCCATTGCATCCGGAATGTGCCAAAACCCTAAGATTGACTGTCTTCTTGCTTGATTCTGATATCCAGAGCCCATGCTTCGAATTGATGGCATCATCGATGACATCATCAATTCGTAACCGCCATTGAACAGCCCTTGGAAAACCTATATAAGGAGGGGTTGGCCACATCCATTCTCATTCTTGCCAATACCAATCTCGGGAGCTAAAGGAGTCATGACCGCCAAGTAAGTACTCTCCAAGTTCTAGTTCCAGTTCTTGTCTTGTTCCTTGTTCGTCTTGTCTAGTCTAGTTCTTGGACATCTTGTCTTGTCCTCTTGTAATCTCATAGTACGAGATCTTGTCGAGTTCTTTCCTGTATCTAGTTATCTCCTAGAAGGGATTCCCTATAATCAAGATATCTTGTCTCATACTTACAATCCCAGGTTGTGGGATCCCCTATATCATCTCTAGTCCAGTTTTCCATACCTATTGGTCCCGGGTTGTGGGACGTCTTGTATCGGCTACGTCTTCTTGTATTATTTTCTCTACGTGGGTGTTCTTGTAATCATAAGTGTATTTCCGAAATCTTATCTAGTGAAGTCAGAGAGCATATTCTAGTGCTCCCCTGATATTTTGGCAAGACTGCTTGTATCCAAGACCAGGCATAATGGAGAACGCAACAGATTGTAACATCACTTCAGAGTCTCCAACAAGTCAAGGACCTAACTCATCGACAGACACAAGTCGAGATAGGACATCCAGTGCATGTAGGTGCACTCCTCCAAGAATTACAAGAACGAATCGGGAGTCTTCAAGCAAATCAAGGAATTATTCAAGTGAATCAATGACCTAGTACATCATTTATGAAGGAACCCAAGATTTGAATGCCAGAAAAGTTTGATGGGGATCACAAAAAGTTTCGTGGATTTCTCCAGGAAGTTAAATTGTATATCCGTATGCAACCTGATAGATACCCTGACGAGGCATCCAAGATCGGGTTTATTGGAACCTTGCTCTGTGGCCAAGCTCTATCATGGTTTGCCCCAATCTTGGAGAAGAACATGGCAGTACTTCAGGACTATGAGATGATATGAAGGACCTTTTGCTCACGATGCCAAAAATTAAAACATTGAATGAATATATCATGCAAGCTATTCAATGTAATAACCGGCTTTTTGAAAGGAAATAAGAAAAACAAGTAGAAGGAAGACCTCGCCAGTGGAAACCCTTCCAACCCACTCCTAAAGATGAGTCTATGCCGGAACCTATGAAAATAGATGTAACTAGGTTTCAGCCTCTTAACACCAGAAGAGAAACAGAGAAGGAGAGTTAATAAGTTATGTCTCTATTGTGGAAACCCTGGACATATTGCAATTAATTGTTCGAATAAGAGAACAAAATCCACAGTCATAGCCACCCTTGTAGAGCAAGGAAACGAGGAAGTCCAGTTGTAAAAGAGACCGTGCAGCCAAACCATGATATAAGAAAGGGTCTCATAATTCCAGCTACACCCATAGAAACATGTCTTGCACCTGTTAAGTTAATCATGGCCAAGAAGACCCTTTCCCTTACAGCCCTAGTAGATTCAGGAGCCTCCTCATGTTTCATCGATGAAGGATTGGTTAAGAAACATAGAATTACTATACTTCGGAAGAACAAACTAGTAGTAGCTGAAGTAGTAGATGGACGACCTCTAGCATCTGGGAATATAACCATGGAAACCACACCATTAACAGTACACCTTGGTGGCCATGAATCCCATATATGTTTCAATGTAATATCGACCCAGTACATCTAGTTATCATTGGAATGCCCTAGTTAAAGAAGCATAATCCAGACATTAATTGGGAAAAGAATAAAATCACCCGTCGCGATTTCCAGAAGAACCCAATATACGTCGGAGCTAAAACCTTCATACACGCAGTAAGGAAGGAACCTATATATATGATCTATGCCATACCAACTCAAGAATCCAAGAAAGATGATCGAGTGCAGCTACCCAATCAATACAAAGGCTTTTAAGATGTTTTTGAAAAGAAGAATGCAGATATCCTTCCAGACCATAGACCTTATGATTGTGCCATAGAACTTCAAGAGGGAGCACAACCACCCTTTGGACCAATCTACAGACTATCCCCAGAAGAACTTACAGAACTAGGCAATAACATTGATGAGCATCTAGCAAAGGGGTTTATCAAACACTCAAAGTCTCCAGCAAGAGCTCCTATTTTATTTGTAAAGAAGAAGGATGGGACTCTCCGAATGTGTTTAGACTATCATGGATTGAATAAAGTAACTATAAAGAACAGATACCCTCTACCACTCATATCAGAGCTCTTGGAACGCCTTGGAAAAGCAAACATCTTCACGAAGATTGACCTTCGAGGAGCTTACAGCCTTGTCAAGATCAGAGAAGGAGAGGAATGGAAGACATCATTTCGAACAAGGTATGGCCATTTTGAATATGTAGTTATGCCATTCGGTCTCACAAATGCTCCAGCTGTCTTCCAGCATATGATGATATCTTGATATTCTCCAAAAACCTAGAGGATCATGAATGTCATGTAAAGATAGTCCTAGAGAAACTAAGAGAAAAAGGATTATATGCAAAATTGGAGAAGTGCTCTTTCCATAAGACAGAAGTGGAATTTTTAGGGTACATTGTATCAGATAAAGGAACTTTTATGGATCCTAAGAAGATTGAGACTACCTTAATTGGCAACCACCATCTGTTCGAGATGTACAATGTTTTCTGGGGTTTGCCAATTTCTACAGGATAATCATCAGAGATTACTCCAAGATAGTGACACCTCTTACCAAGCTTACAAGGGAATCTGAATTCTCATGGACCGAAGAAGCAGAAAAAGCCTTTCAGACCTTGAAATCAACATTCACTACTGCTTCAATTCTAGTTCATCCTGATTCGAGTAAGCCCTTCTTCTTGGAGACAGATGCATCAGACTTTGCCCTAGGGGCCATTCTTTCCCAATATGCAGATGATGGACACCTACATTCAGTTGCATATCATTCAAGGAAATTTTCCCCTCCATAAATTAATTATGAAATTCATGAGAACTTCTTGCCATAGTGGATGCATTTGATACCTAGTGTCACCATCTAGAAGGAGTAGTTCATAAAGTTACAATGTATACAAATCACAAGAACCTAGAGTATTTTATGACCACCTGCATTCTCAATAGAAGGCAATCTCGATGGAGTAACTTTCTATCCAGATTCAACCTTGTCATCACATACTATCCAGGACGTCAACAATATCAATCAGATGCCTTGTCCAAAAAAGATCTTACCTTGCACCAAAGAAGGGTGAAGAAGCTTTTGATCAACAAGAGAGTGTATTACTCAAACCTAAGCATCTCCAGTTAGCAGCTATCTCTTCAAGCCATCATGAAGATTCAGCCTTGAATCGTTTGATCCGTGAGAATCTACCAAGATGATTTGTTTTGTAATGTTAAGCAAAAAGCTCAAGAAGGAAAACTCCAAGAGGTAAACGAATTTCAAGAAAAGGATGGATTACTACTCTATAAGAACCTATTGTATGTCCCTCCAGGAAAGCCCAGGATCCAAGTACTTCAACAACATCATGACAACCTTGCAGTAGGACATTTTGGAGTGAATAAAACAATCGAACTCATATCAAGGGATTTTTAGTGGCCTCAAATGCGGAAGGAAGTCAAAGGATATATCCGAACTTGTGACACTTGCAATAGATCTAAGGTACCCCGACATAAAACTCATGGCCTCTTGCAACCTTTACCTATTCCAGAAAGTCCATGGGCTTCATTGTCTATGGATTTCATCACAGATCTACCAAAGTTAGATAAGTATGATGCCATTCTTGTTATTGTGGATAGATTTACAAAGATGGCACACTTCATTCCAACTACCAAGGCAATCACAGGTGCAACCACTGCTAGAATTTTTCTCAAATACATCTTTAGGCTTCATGGATTGCCTGATGATATTGTCATTGATCGAGGTCCACAGTTCATATCCAACTTCTAGAATAGTCTTTGCAAGCTCCTTGGTGTTCAAGATAAACTATCTACAGCAAATCATCCACAAGCTGATGGACAAACAGAACGAGTGAATCAAGTCCTAGAGCAATATCTCTGTTGCACTAGCAACTATCACCAAAATGATTAGTATGAGTTGTTACCCTTTGCAGAGTTTGCTTATAACAATAGTGTTTATGCATCTACTAAGCAAACTCCCTTCTTTGCAAATTATGGACAACATCCAAGGATGGATATACAACTCTCAAATCATATCAAGAACCCAACTACCAGAGATAAGGCCCAGTACCTCATGGAAATTCACAAAGAACTCAAAGAAGAGATCCATAAAGCTCAAGAACATTATAAGTACTATGCATATCAACATCGTGTTCAAAATCCATCGTATCAAATTGGGGATAAAGTACGGTTACTCAGAAGCAATATGCAAACTTCAAGGCCTTATGCAAAGTTAGATCATCAAAGATTTGGTCCATTCACCATCTTGGCCAAGATTAATCCAGTCACCTTCAAACTCCAATTACCAAGTACCATGAGAATACATCCAGATTTCCATGTGTCCATATTGGAACCATATCAGATTTCACCATTGAGGGGAGAGAGAACAAGTCCTTCACCACCTATCGAGATTGATGATCATGAAAGGATTTGAAGTCGAGCATATCCTAGATTCGAGAATCGAGAATATCCCGAGGAAGACTAGAGTACCTTATTCATTGAAAAGGGTATGACATGAGTGATCGTACTTGGGAACCTACAAAAAACCTTTAGAGAGCACTAATCAAGGTTCAAGAATTCCATAAGAGAAGTCCAATGAAGCCGAGACCAGAGAACATGACCGCTCCTCGTGGAACTCGTCACTTGAGGGGGAGATGTCATGGACAAAGGAAACCATCCTGAATCTCAGATTCCATGGGAATCCTATATCTCATGATTGGCTCAGAATTAGGAGAAACCAATGCTTCCATTGCCTCCAGAACATGCCAAAACCCTAAGATCGACTATCTTCTTGCTTGATTCTAACATCCAGAGACCATGCTTCGAATTGATGACATCATCAATTCGTAACCGCCCTTGGAAAACCTATATAAGGAGGGGTTGGCCACATTCATTCTCAGTATTGCCAATACCAATCTTGGGAGCTCAAGGAGTCGTGACCACCAAGTACTCTCCAAGTTCCAATTCCAGTTCTTGTCTTGTTCCTTGTTCCAATCTTGTCTAGTCTAGTTCTTGGACATCCTGTCTTGTCCTCTTGTAAGCTCATAGTACGAGTTCTTGTCAAGTTCTTTCTTGTATCTAGTTCATCTCCCAAAAGGGAGTCCTTGTAATCCAGATATCTTGTCTCATACTTACAATCCCGGGTTGTGGGATCCCCTGTATCATCTCTAGTCCAGTTTTCCATACATATTGGTCCCGGGTTGTGGGACGTCTTGTATCGGCTACGTCTTCTTGTATTATTTTCTGGTAATCATAAGTGTATTTCCGAGATCTTGTCTAGTGAAGTCAGAGAGCACATTCTAGTGCTCCGCTGACACCAGATGGTTCTCGTAAAATATACCAACAACATAGTGGGATCATTTTATGCACGAAGGAGAAAATGGACCACCATCTACTCATCCAAATAAAATCTATGATCTACAAGATTTAGTGACACCATTGTATCCAAAAACTATGTGACATCACATTTGCCTTAGAATGTTGTAAAGCAAAGACAGACGTCCTAAGAATACTAATAATATATAAGCTTATTCTTCTAAGAGAGAGTACATATTTATGTGTGAATTCAACGTAATGGATATTTATATTGCAGACTATTAAGAACTAATACAATTATCCATTTTTCAATCTATTAAGAACTAATACAAATATCCATTTTTCAATCGTATCTTAATAATACCTCGAACTCTTTTATACGAACAAACTACATGATTGTGGTTACTAGGGACTCCCACCCTAAAGGATTTCAATGGGGCAACAAGAACAAAATTAAGAAAAGTTGTATGTTATGGGAGGATACATCTCATTACATCAATAATACATTTTTTTAATCCAACCAATTATATTAATTAATAGTTCATTATAATTATCACATAAACCAATTACACCTTCAATACCTTTTGCATTTGAACCATGTGATATTACCAAGAACTCAATCATAAACTACATCAAAGCTTACAAATAAAATTGTAAAAAAGAAAAACCTCAGCTCCCCGACACAATAGAACATCCAAAAATCAAATCCTTGCATTACTAACCAAGTCGAATCTTAAAGCATACAAGTAAAGAGTAATCATATGCTCTTCTCATGAGCTTCTTTTAACATATGATAGTAAATAATAAGTTTTTTTGGGTTCAATAAAGTACTCTTTTACCACAATTTCTTAAAACCAACTAAGGTGTTACCACATTATGGCTGAAACTCTCAAAACAAACCTTTTTATTCTCAAGTTCAAGAGCTCTTAAATGTATGTTGCAATGTGGCTAAGTCCTTAAGGCACATACCTTTTATCACTACAACCATTCCAATCAAATAGATCAAAATATCACGTGAGCTTTTTGAAACTATGTTTTTTATTTTACATTCAAACTTAACTTATAATAAAAAATGTTCTATATAGCATGTGCAACAAACAATAATGAACTACTTCCTTAAAACGTTTTGATAAAAAAGAATTTTTGAAACTTAGACTCCCTCGCTATTTTCAAAAAAATCCTTAAATTTGTAACAAAGATCCTCATGTAAAAAAGAATACCATAGTATTAATCAGCTTTCCATACCCTTCCATACTTCCTTCAATAAGTCTAAAGAGAAGGTATTTAGAATTAAGGTTAGAGAGAATACCTGATAGTGTGAGTCTATGCACACAATAGGGAACAATGAGCCTTTTCCAGAATTCTATATGACTCTCAAATGCATAAACCTCAACTTCAAATCTTCATTATACAGTTAAGTACTCAACAAATCGACACTTATATTATTCAGAGCAAGTAGCTTAGTCTAACTTACCTGTGGAACATTTCCTTATACAAAATTAAGCAATGATACGTATCAATCAGAGTGGGAAGAAATAGTACAAATGCTATCAGAGTGAGAGGTATTAGAACAATGTGATGCATCATATAAAACCACAGATTCGTAAATACACGTGCACCACCGCAGCACATCCCTACATGAAAACACCACAATTGCACTACATGATTTAAGTACATGAACATTTATATGAAAGCAAGTTTTTTACTAGCTGCTTAATTGCAAGAGGCTCAGCTAATTGTGCATTACATGCTAGTAAGTAGACTCAGGCAAGAAACCACTAGCAACCTTGTCAAGTCTGAAGCACTGTACATGGAGTTGGCTATGGCCAATATATGCTTCACATGCTCCGATCATAAGGTAGATACACCATTATATTACTAAAATTTTGACACATTCCAGCAAATTTCTCCAAGCCTATCTGATATCCATATAAGAACAAAATTAAAACGGAATACCGCTATGTTACATCCCAGGTGCTCTGAAATCTCTCATGTGACAAATCAGATATGTTCCCACTTATTACCAAAGCACCATTTCGAAAACCAGTGCCTGCCTACAGTGACGTTTACTTTCTAACATTTTTGGGCATTCAACTACAAGAGATCCTCATACCCTTGAAGTAAGCCTAACGATAATACACACAATCAGTCCAGAGTTTGAAATTAGATGCCCCTAGAATCATAATGTGATCCATTCTATTGGCATTTCAGATGAAATGTCCTTATAAAAGGTACTAACATTAATTTCACATTCAAATATAGCTGAATAAATTACCACCATTACTGCATAAAAACATGAAAGTTAGTTCTTTTCAGCATAATGCATCTACTGATGCCCTGAAGCTTTCAGAAGCACTGAATCACTTCCCAATAACAAATAATACAACTACATCGACATCAGAAATAGTTTGTTTAAGCCCAATATAGAAAGCTATTAGAGTGCAGCTTCTCGATTTAGTATACCACCTCTTCCTTCCCTTTGCTTTCAGTGCAATGAAGCAGAACACAAAGTCACTTTCAGTGAGCTCTCACTTGCGCATGCTTTGAGACATAAATGTACAACCTTAATTGTTTTCCCTCTCTTCCTGTCTGCGTATGCATGTGGTGTGTGCATGCATGTGTGTCTACATGTATGCGTGTGTGCATGTGCGTGTGTGTGTGTGTGTGTGTGTTTTTTTTTTTTTTTTTTTTTGGGGGGGGGGGGGGGGGGGGGAGGGGGGGGGGGGCACGCGCGCATGTGTGTGTGTGTGTGTGTGTGTGTGTGTGTGTGTGTGTGTGTGTGTGCGCGCGTGCGCGCGTGTGTGTGCGCGTGTGTGTGTGTGTGTGCACCCTGCATATGCGTGCACTAAATGCATGCACGTGTTTATACATGCACACACAAGTAGGTGCACAGTGTGACAAGCATTGATGAATGAATGTGTGCACATCATTATATGTACGCAGGTGTGTCTACATTCACACGATATCTAAAATAAAACCAAACAAATAAGCAACTAGATCTGCAAACTTGATTAATATCTTGACTTCTATCCAATCAGTATCAACATGTCCAGTTTTAATGTAATCTCTCACCCACTGTTTCTAATCAAGATCATGGTTATTATTTCTTTTCCTTTTTTCTTTTTTCTTTTTTTTTCTTTTTTTTTTTTTGGGGGGGTGTGTGTGTGTGGGTGGGTGTGTGTGGTGGTTTTTTGAAACATCACAGACTCAACAAAGAGTTATCCATGAACAAAGTTGATGTTATTTGTGTATTTAAGAGAAGCTGTAACATATCTTTGAATCAGACAGAAACACCCATTCATGACTTGGAGGGGGGGAATGAGCAAGGTGAATCGGAACACTAACATTGCATAGCCGACATCTTAAAATTCGTGTATTTGATTGAATGCACCTTAGCAAAATTGTTCTCCTCTATGGTTTAAGTCTTGTAAGGTTGACATCAAGAAATTTAAGAATCTCTGTTCTCTGTACTCTGGCTTGCCCGAAGGCCTTTTTCAGAGCTTCATCACATACAATTTCATCCTTAACCTGAGAAAATACATGTACAATTTCATCCTTAACATGAGAAAATACACCATCAGAATTTCAAATTTGTCTAATCACAAAAAATAAATTCGTAATACAAACAAATACTTTACTGTAAATTCTATGTTATCCCCTCCCTCCCCCCCCCTCCCTCTCTCTCTCCCTCCCCCTCTCTCTCTCTCTCTCTCTCTCTCTCTCTCTCTCTCTCTCTCTCTCTCTCTCTCTCTCTCTCTCTCTCTCTCTCTCTCTCTTCTCTCTCTCTCTCTCTCTCTCTCTCTCTCTCTCTCTCTCTCTCTCTCTCTCTCTCTCTCTCTCTCTCTCTCTCTCTCTCTCTCTCTCTCTCTCTCTCTCTCTCTCTCTCTCTCTCTCTCTCTCCCACCCCCCTCCCCCCTCCCTCCCCTGCTCCCTCCCCCCCCCCTCCCTTCACCCCCCACCTTCCCTCCCTCCCTCCCTCTGTAACAGCCCTGTTTTTCTATACGGCCCATCTTGGTGCTTGGGGGTATATACCCTGTGGCACACAATTGTACACATGCCAAGCTCTCATTGCCGTCCCTTGTTGCGAACATAATATAAAACGTGTTCTTTGGCAATCACCTTGGCATCTCTTGTCCAATTTCTTGCATGCTTGGGTTAAACCTCTCTCTCTCTCTCTCTCTCTCTCTCTCTCTCTCTCTCTCTCTCTCTCTCTCTCTCTCTCTCTCTCTCTCTCTCTCTCTCTCTCTCTCTCTCTCTCTCTCTCTCTCTCTCTCTCTCTCTCTCTCTCTCTCTCTCTCTCTCTCTCTCTCTCTCTCTCTCTCTCTCTCTCTCTCTCTCTCTCTCTCTCTCTCTCTCTCTCTCTCTCTCTCTCCCCCTCCCTAGGCAGCCGCACAGAGAGCACGGCGCCGACCACGGATGGGAGGATATCGTAGACCACGACTATATCAGGAGGATACCTCACGCATCAGGACAGCCTACCAGTGTTGCATACGCAACGCGTTGCGAACCTTCGCAACGTACGCAACGCAACGTCGCGTTGCGTACGCGTTCGCAACGCGTTGCGTATAAAATTAAAAAAAAAGGGCCCTTCCAGCGGGCCGAAAACGGCCCGCTGGAGGGCCCTTTCTCATTTCATTCCAAAGCACTCAGAGCACTCTGGGCAGAGACAAGTCGCGCGCGCGCGAGAGAGAGAGAGAGAGAGAGAGAGAGAGAGAGAGAGAGAGAGAGAGAGAGAGAGAGATTACAGCAGTCAACCATCATGCCTAGAGCTAAACAAGGCTGTTGGCAATATGTCACGAGCCAAGGAAAGTTTGGAAAAGGAGGTAGTGAGAGATGGACGTGTAATTTGTGTGGGTACAAAGGGACAGGAGGGGCAGATAGAATAAAAGCACATTTAGCACGTTTTGGAGGTATAGGAGTTGGTCCTTGCTCTAAACCAATGCCAGAGAAGATGAAAGAAGAGCTTTTGGAATGGGTTGCAGCACGGGAAATGAGAAGAGGGGTTAGAGCATCAGCAGAAACACATAGTAGTGCACAGAGCTCTATTCCTCAAGGACATTCATCCCAAGCATCTCAAGGGGAGTTTCCTTCAGCCCCTCTTGTTGAGGACTTGGAGACAGAGGAGGTAGCACATGCATCAGAGCAGCAGCAAAAGAGACCACGGGAGAGTGAGAGCATTGCTACAGGTCGTGGCAGCCTACATGCATCATCCATACGGGCTAGTTTGCAAAAGCAAGGGAAGCAAGAGGCCACCCAAGGTATTATGAGGCTCTTCATTAAATGTGGTTTAAGTTTTAATGTGGTGCGCACTCCCGCATGGAAAGAGGCCATGAAAATGGTGAGTAGGCTTGGGGTTGAGTGGGAAGGGCCTTCTTATGAAGAGCTAAGAGGAAGTGAGCTGAGAAGAACAAAAGAAATTGTGCAAAAGCAATTGGAGCCTATGGCGGAGACCTGGAAGAAATATGGCTGCACTTTGATGTGTGATGGATGGACAGACATTAGGAAAAGAAATGTATATAATATACTTGTTCATTGTTGCAAAGGTACCATGTTCCTACGTGCCATTGATGCATCTACTCCAGGCCTATCCATCACAGGGGAGTACATTTTTGGACATATCAGACAGGCAGTCTTGGAGATTGGAGTGCAGAATGTTGTCCAAGTCATAACGGACAACGGAAGTAATTGTGTTTCCATGGGGCGGATGTTAGAGCAGGAGTTCCCATCCATTGTATGGACTCCATGTGCAGCTCATAGCATAGACTTATTGATTGAGGATGTTGGGAAGGTCCCTTGGATACATGAGATTTTTTCCACATGTCAGAGAGTGGTCACCTTGTTCTCGAAGAGGCCAAAGTTGCTTTCCATTTTCAGATCATACAGTGATTTGGAGCTTCTTAGGCCAGCAAAGACCAGATTTGCTTATATGTGCATTGTGATGGAGAGATTGCTTCGAGTGAGGCAATCACTTATGCAGACAGTTGTTTCTCAGGAGTGGCTTGCATGGAGTGGCCATACATGCAGTAAAGCAGAGTCAGTACGCATTACATGTTTGAGTGACAGTTTTTGGAGAGAGGTAGAGGCTTTGGTGGGAGTGATGCAGCCTCTATACTCCATGCTACGCATTGTTGACATGGAGGGGAGTATTATAAGCCTCGTTTACGAGTATATGGACCGTGTTGGGGAGTCCCTTGCTCGATGCACTTCTATTTCTTCAGACAGGTATGCCATATGCATTTTGATAATGTTACATTCAAATTTTATTATTCTTATTTATATTACCAATCATCAATGACATGTCACCTGCATTCACATTGATTCTTGATTCTTGACTCTTGGATAAATAGGCTTGATGAGATTAGATCTATATGGAGGGATCGATGGGGTTGGTTCCATCGACCGATTCATGGTATGGCTCACATTCTACACCCCTTATGGAGAACTGAGAGGCAGATGTTGGATCATGAGCTTGACAATGCATGGACTTCATACATAGGTAGATTATATCCTGATGATGTTGATATGCGCTTGACACTTGAGGATCAGCTCCTACTATTCCGGAACTATGGGGGTAGTTTTGGGAAAGATACCGCCATGCTCCGGTCTAGTCAGTTGTCACCTGTGTCTTGGTGGGAGAAATATGGCCTATCTGCACCTGAGTTGGTAAGTAGTAAGTACAAACTTCTAAGTTTCATTTAAATTTTAATTCATAATTTTGAACTCATAATTCAAGCAAATAATGCATACTTTTTATGGAACATGCAGAGATCAGTTGCCATCCGCGTTCTTTCACAGGACTGTAGCGCTAGTCCATGTGAAAGAAATTGGAGCACTTGGGCCCTCTTCCACACAAAGAAGAGGAATCGCTTATCTACTGCACAGTTGGAGCGGCTAGTATATTGCCACTGCAACTTGCGCCTTTTGGAGAGCGGAGGTCATACAACTGATGTGCGACAGGTCAACATTGACCACATTGACATAGAGAAGGTCCATGAGATGCCTACTATACCTTCAGAGGAGTTGGACCTTTACAGCATGTTATATCAGGAGTTGACCGAGCCACAGCATCAGACTCGCTCCCAGAGACGTACTCGATCACGAGCCGTAGCATTTGCAGGGGCCTCTACTAGTTCTGCTCCACATGGTAGAGAGGATGAGGATGAGGATGAGGATGAGCCTGATGAGGATGAGTTTTCATCAGATACTGAGTCAGATTCTGATGATTGACTCTTGGACTGACTTATATTTGTATATTTATTTGGACATGTCACATGAGTCATGACTGATGAGTCATTGATCAGTCATCAGTGGTTATGGACATTGGATATGTATTTATGACATCAGACATTTAGATGATAGTATGATTGTCTTGACTCTTGACTTTTGTTTTGACTCTTTGAGATGACTCATGTACCTAGATTTTGCATTATAATTGATTATTGTATTTTGTGGCATGTGCTCATTGCTCACTTCCAAGTTCCATCTCCATTCTTGTCACTTGAGTATTTAAGTTTTAAGGGTGATTTGTGAATTTATTGAGTATTCCTATGAAGTTTGAAATGTGATCTATATTAAAAGTTAATGTGCATTCACATTGTGATCAAATTTCTAAGTTGAAATGCAGGTCAGGTGTCGACGTCAAATGATCTATATATGAAATGTTTAAACGTTGATATATAATGCTTATGTGTGTTTTTGCATATATTAAAGCATTTATAAGAGGATTTATACAGTTAGGGTATTGAAAATCTAAAAAAATAATAAAAAATTAATTAAAAAAATTGAATTATAGGCAACTTTATCGCAACTTTAGGTTCGCAACTTCCTCACGTTGCTAACACGTTGCTAACGCGTTGCCTACGATGTTGCCATCCCATTGCTAACCACACTGCAACCTACGACCACATGATGGAGCATAGGTGTACCACCACCCCATGGGTTGTCTTCCTTCAGGAGGCACTCAGACCACCACCGAGTACCACATACTACACCCACCTCCAGGGAGTAGTACACAAAAGGGTTAAGAAGGAAGTTAGGGAAGACGTGCAGAAAGAAGAGCTCACACGAGTCCAGGATACACTTGAGGAGGAGAGGCTTCGACACACTCGAAGACTTCACATTCGGATTACGGGCCTACCCGAAGGAGCATCACCAGAGGCAGACGCCACTGACATTTACCGTCGACTTGGATACGAGAGCATGCCCTTCACAGGTGCATGGAGGGTTGGGAGGGATACATCGCGCTTGCGAGCACTCATCCTTAAGATGAGCTCTGAGGAGGCACGGACCGCCTTTTTTAGATGTCGATCAGTACTACGTGGACTACCCGGCGGTGCCCTCTACATGGACGAGGACCTCACGCGGATGCAGGTGGCACACCGACGCGCTTGCATGCCACAGATACTCCAGGCACGTCGAGAGGGGAGGAAGGCCTTTTACGGTGATGGTAAGGTCTTCATAGATGAACGCCCTATCAAATAGGGCCATGCGGCCTATGAGACATCACTACACCAGGAGACACCACTCAGAGGAGTGGTATGGAACTACAATGGGGCACTCTGGATGCGACCAGACAGACTCGAGGAGATCTTGGCATCACATGACTTTGCTTGCATCACAAAGACCCACGAGAGCCCAGAGAGAGGTCTACCACGCATTGCATGTTTTCATTGGGAATCTGCATTCAGGACCACGACGAGACAGAGTACAGCGCAAGGGTCAGGGGGTGTGGCCATCGTATTTAGACAAGAGATACAGAGTCGGATCCATATTATAGGAAGAGATGCGCCTGGTTTTCTTTAGGTTAGGTAAACATTTTCTTTAGCTCTTTAGGGGCCGGTCAACGGGCTAAGGGGAGCTGGATTTACATTGCTATATGCTACTTCCCTCCAGGCGGATCTCGATATGCAGGAGAGGATCATGGGGGACCGATCCGAGACAGACTCACCATACACAGCACTTTCAGGTGAGATACTACATTACAGCACACTAGGTGAAGTCTTCCTTATGGGGGACTTCAATGGCCGCACTCAGTCACATCAGTGTGAGGCATACGACATGGATCAGGCCAGAGACCCAGATGAGATGAGCACCAGTAGAGTATCGGAAGATATGGGTCAGGACACCGCAGGGTATGGCAGACATCTACTTGAGCTAGGCAGCCGACATCATCTCGTTATATATAACGGGATGAATCGTTTGCCAAGTTCGGGCGGACTTACTTGCTTCCCTCATGGGGGAGGTGAGAGCACAGTCGATTACATTTTGGGTACCACCTCTGGAGCTTCACTCATCCCCTCACTTAGTATTGGACGACGCCCACTTGGTGCTAACCATAGTTGCATCGCAACGCGTTGCGAACGGTTTGCACCTTCGCAACCGCAACGTTGCTACGTTCGCAACGCGTTGCTTTGCATGCTAATTTTTTTTGTAGTCCAAAAAATACCCAAAATTATTTTTTCCTTAGGAGAGAGAAGAAATGATTTAAAATCCTATCCAAAATATCCAGTACATGCAATGAAAAGGCATGGAAAATAAGAAAGACATGAAAATCCATAAAAGTTTGGAGATTCATTTGTGTATGATTTTATGTATGGGCCTTAGCACCTTGAGATATTTTGGATTTCCTATGTTCTCCTTCTAATGCACTTATAGAGCTTAGACAAAAGTTTCATCCTTGGCCTTTGCCCTTCAAAGCCAAGGGTACTCTACTATAATGATTGATCTAACTACTTAGTACAGACATCACTCTGAATGTTGAATTGTGTAGGGACTAATCTAGACTCAATAATCTATAGCCATCATCATGAATGTTGAATTGTGTAGGTACTAATCTAGATTCTTGACTCAATAATCTATACTATGTATGTCCATGTCTATCCTATACTATACTATATATGTATGTTTGTATGTGTATAACTAGAAATATGCATGTGTATGTATGTATGTATGTATGTAATATGCAAGTATGTATGTATCTACTTATACATACGTACATACATATGTATGTAGGTATGTATATATGTATGTATGTATGTATGTATGTATGTATGTATGTATGTATGTATGTATGTATGCATGCATGTATGTATGTAATACGTATGTATGTATGCATGTGTGTAATATATATACTACATACGACATCGCATATATGTATATTTATTTATATGTGTAAAAGGATGCACTTCGTCATATATATTAAATATAAGAAGCTTATGGTACCAGAATATTAAAAAAAAAAGAACCCAAAAAAAAAAAAACGTGTTCGCAACGTTTTAGCAACGTCTAGGCCCAAACGTTGCTAAGTTGCTAACGCGTTAGAAACGCGTTGCCTTGGACGTTGCTAACAACTATGGTGCTGACCATACATTTATTACATTCACTCTCATCTCCTATTCCATAAGACCCTTCCTCACCCACTGAGACACACCACGATACACTTCACACACGAGCTCTCACACGTTTATGCACATCATTTACACACTCGCCTACTCTCTCTCGATCCACTCTCACCCTTGGACACACTTACATCACAGTTCACCACTATCCTATAGGACTCAGCACTTTGCAGCTTCCCACACCGCACACATATAACACCCTCCACGCACAGGTTCCATGCCCCAGAACTGCTGGTATGATACAAATTGCCGTGAGCTACGGAAGCACCTATAGATTTTAGAGCATAGAGGGGATATTACACACACACACAGGCACAGCGTCGCATGCAGAGCCTTACTCGCCGCAAACGGCGAGATTGGGAGGAGAGACAGTACTGGGATATTTATCATTTGCTCATGAGTCGAGACAGTGTAGTGGCATGGCGACATTTGAGAGAGAGGAGACAGCAGACACCCATCCGAGACCCGAGCGCTTGAAATAGCTATGCACGGAGCCTATACGAGATCCCAGACAAGCCCCCCATTCCAAGACCTCAGAGCTCACGTCCTACTACCTCTGACTTCTTCACACCCACTATGGTGGGACGCGCTATTACCCGTCTACAGCATGGCCAGGCCCATGATCATTTCGGTTTACAGGCAGAGCACCTCATCTACGGAGGCATGACCCTCGCACCGCTCATTGCCCACCTCTTCAACCGTGCATTGGTTGAGGGGTTCCCTGACTCATGGACTGAGCACACCATAGTGCCCATTCATAAGTCAGGAGATACTATGGATCCAGCTACATACCGGACGATCATGATTGGCCCTATATTGGCCAAGTTATATGCGGCGGTACTAGAGACAGAGTTGAGTACTCTCGTTGAGAGGAAGGGTATCAAGGCTCCAGGATAGGCAGGTTTCAGACACAACTACTCTACCATTGACCACATCTTCACTCTGAGATGCCTAAGGTCGACAAGGCAAGGGTGAGGAAGAGGCAATTATATTGTTGCTTTGTGGACTTCCGCAAAGCATTTGACACTGTTCCCAAGGAACGACTCTTCAGACGACTACTTGATATCGGAGCTCTAGAGGAGATGATATGGGGGATCTACGCCTTATATGAGAGAGTATCTGGTCGAGTCCGATGTCTGGGGGGCTTATCTCGTCCACTTGCTAGCACTATCGGGGTGAAGCAAGGATGCCCTCTTTCACCCACCCTCTTTGGTCTCTACATTGATGAGATAGCGGACTACAAATATAAAACGTGTTCTTTGGCAATCACCTTGGCATCTCGTGTCCAATTTCTTGCATGCTTGGGTTACCCCCTCTCTCTCTCTCTCTCTCTCTCTCTCTCTCTCTCTCTCTCTCTCTCTCTCTCTCTCTCTCTCTCTCTCTCTCTCTCTCTCTCTCTCTCTCTCTCTCTCTCTCTCTCTCTCTCTCTCTCTCTCTCTCTCTCTCTCTCTCTCTCCCCCCCCCCCAATCGAAGATCTATGTGCAAGTGCAAGCTCATTGTCACTATAGAGCCCATACGGACCGATCGGATACAGAGTTTCAGAGTTTCCAAAAATTTGGAAACGGAAGGAAACGGGAAACAATAAAAATGTGTGTATACACACACATAGATAGATAGATAGATAGATAGATGGATAGATAGATCATAGATAGATAGATAGATAGATATATACACATACACACACACACACACACATATATATATATATATATATATATATATATATATATATATATATATATATATATATATATATATATATATATATATATATATATATATATATATATATGTGTGTGCGTGTACACAGATGATAGATCATATGTCATACACTCATACATACATGTCATATACTCATATATACATGTCATACATAGATGATAGATCATATCATCATACTACATACTACATACATGGCAAATGCATGCTCCATACAAACACACATGCACTCGTACATGTATAATATATACATAATCCTATATACCTACACATACATACATGCATTCATACATGTGTACATGTATGAATGCATGTATATGTGTGTATATAATATATATGTATGTGCATTGTGTACATACTACATACTTCACACATATTACATACATACTAGTAACTATATACATACATATTACATAATGCACACGCAATGTATACATATTATTACATACACGATACATCATACAATTTACAACACATTATATACATATTACTAATACATATTACTAATACATATATCATACTACACATATTACTAATACATACATATGTCATACATGAATGATGATACTAGTACTACACATAACACACACAATGTTATATGTACATACATATGTTATACCTATTACCTCTTGAGTCCTTTCATTTTGAACCCTTGTTGAAGTTGACTTGAGCCCACCTCCCCCCTTTGAAGCTCTCTCTCTCTCTCTCTCTCTCTCTCTCTCTCTCTCTCTCTCTCTCTCTCTCTCTCTCTCTCTCTCTCTCTCTCTCTCTCTCTCTCTCTCTCTCTCTCTCTCTCTCTCTCTCTCTCTCTCTCTCTCTCTCTCTCTCTCTCTCTCTCTCTCTCTCTCTCTATATATATATATATATATATATATATATATATATATATGTGTGTGTATATATATATATGTGAATCCTACTTCTAGAAAAAGTCAACCTCGAAACGCCGTTTTCGAGTCGCGCCATTTCCTAGAAACGGCCGTTCGATTTCGGGGGCCCAGAGATGGCGTTTATACGCACTATGATTGTCACGTGAGCTATGTTTTGATAATTTACGAAAGGTAAAGGTAAATATGAATCTAAGGATGAAGAAATCTAGTTACAAGTCATGAATAAAAGATATAATCACTTCCCTGTAGTGAGTGGCATGTAGTGGGCTATCAAATGAAGGTGGTGAATTAAGAAGACGGCACAAACTTCTTCACACACGCATTGGCTTTAAATTGAAGTGGGATCATGTTCTCAATGGGGGGCGGGGGGGAGAGAGAGAGAGAGAGAGAGAGAAACAAAGCCTCTAGAAGGACAGATTTGTGTTTAGAAGCCGTTTTGTCATTTTGTCTTCTCATAAACCGTTCCCAACTGCACATCACTTTGTACACAATCATAGTGTGAGCTTCATGTCTCAGTGTATATGTAACTATTTCATGTGTTTAAACACTCATTGGAAAGCTTATCTTGCATACTTTCTCTACGTTGAATATCTCCTTCAAAGGTTTTGTATTTTGTGAGTTATCAATATGAGAGTCAAGCCCAGTTCTTCAGCATACGTGTGTGGATAGGTAGTCTATATTCGCCAGTTGAATTTCCTAACCAAAACGGATCCAAATTGAGTGATTCATAGATTCTTGAAAAGCTCTCTTTGTTAGTTTTAGTGGTTAAAACCATAGGTCCATTTGATTTTTGAGTTGAGAGGAAAAAGCAATCCAAGGTGCATGTGTCTGTCAAAGCGTTGAACCTATAAGGGCTCTCTACACATTTCTTGTTATGCATAGGAGAAATCATTCTCCAAAGTTGGTATCAAAGCAAAACTGGTGCAAGAGCTTCATCAACAAGGTTAGAGCTGAAGCAAAGCAAAAGAGGAACAAAAAAGCAATCCAAGGTGCATGTATCTATCGAAGTGTTTAGCCTCTAAGGGCTCTCTACACACTTCTTGTTGTGCACAGAAGAAATCATTCTACAGAGTTGGTATCAGAGCAAAATTGGTGAAAGAGCTTCATCAACAAGGTTGAGCTGAAGCAAAGCAAAAGAGGAGCTACAAATCAAGGGGGAACTTCACGAACTCAAGAAGAAGGCACTATATAGCTACTCGAGATAACTCGCAAAGTATTTACCATTTTTCAATCGTTGAGTTGAATAAACAAGTAGAGAAGTTGGATAAGGATAACTATCTTGTGTAGTAGTTTAGAATGACTAAAGGCCCCAAGGACTCTCCTTTTGTATATTTTGACCCTTCCATGTGAAAGCTCTCTTCGAGAGCTTTCCAGACATATTTTTGTTGTATTTTTTGGACCCCAAATTGGGGAGTTATAGGCATTTACATTATTTTTATGACTTTTGGTCATTGGCCATGTGTGAACATGCCCAAATGACCTAAAAGTCACTTATCAATAAGACTTGGTCCCAAATCTCTCATAACTAGATTGGGACTTCTTCAACTTCAGCTTCTCCATCTTCTTCTCCAAATTTCTGCGCAGGTTTCTCTCTCTACTTTCTCTCTCCTCACGCAACAGCCCACTCCCTTGGCGTTTGGAGCAACCGAGCACACCACGACGTAGCTCTCCGCGGCCTCTTTCAACTGGTATCATAGCTTTGAGCTGTTCCATCGCGATAAAGTTGCTCGAAGTGCTTTTCTACTTCAGCCTATGTTAAGCTAAAGGTGTTTTCTTGCATTTGGGAGAATTTCATCGCGAAAAACCTTCTTTTTTCGCGATAAAAGTGTTGTTTTGGACGATTACTTCAGCCCGGAGCAAAGATGAAGCAAATTTTGTGTTTTTTAGAGAGTTTCATCGCGAAGAATCTCTTCTATTCTTCCTTTCGTATCCCCACAGGTCATTTTCAACATCCACATTGCTGAATTTTTCATCTACAGGTCTTTTGTGGCAGAAATTCTCTCATTTTTCAAGTGGGAGGACATGCACAAAGATTGAGGAAGTGCATACTTGCTGGAAACTTATTACAGCAGGTCATTTCTCTGATTTTACAGGTCATATTGCTGCAAAAATTGGGGCTTTTGTGAAAACAAGCACCCATTGCCTTGGTTTTACATCTATGTATGCCTTTTGTGGTTGAAAAACAACAAATTTGTTGTTTTTTATGCAATTACAGCTTGCAGAAAATTTCAGAAATTGATTTTTGCAAGTTTTGAACAGTTTTTGGGCTTAATTCCTCAGCTATAGTCTCGTAAGGTAATTGCGCACAGGACAACAGGTGAATTTTACCTTTTTTGGTGAAATTTTGAAGCTCTTAGTGTGCAAACATGGCCTCTACCTCCTCTGATGTCAAAAGCTTGTTTGAGATCAACAGATTTGAAGGTAATGGTTTCGATTTGTGGAAAGAGAGAATGTTGGGCATCCTCTTTCTTAAAGATTGTGAAGGGGCTCTTGAGGAAGTCAAGCCTGAAGATATGACAGATGCAGCATGGATGAACCTAAACAAGAAGGCCATCACTTACATCAAGATGGCTGTATCATATGAAATCTTAGTGGATTTGAAAGGCCTTACGACTACTTTTGAGGTATGGGAGAAGCTGAAAGCCACTTATGAAAATACCACGCCTGTAAATCAAGTGCATCTTATGCGTAAGCTAGTGTGTATGCAGCTTGATGAGTCAAAAAGTGCGGCTGAGCACTTATCTTCGTTTACAAGTACTCTTTCACAATTGCAGGACTCTGGATTACCTCCATTTGATGATAAGCTTAAGGCCATCTTCTTGTTGATGACCTTACCTGATTCATGGGAAACATTGGTTGTTTCACTTTCGAATAGCCCCAATCTTACCTTTGATGGTGTAAGGGGTTCTATTTTGAATGAGGAAATCAGGAGGAAAGCTAATGGAGAGGGCAGTGGTTAAGCCAATGTGGCTAGAGGAAGAACAGAAAAGAAAAGTGGAAATGTACAGAGGAACAGGAGCAAAAGCAAAGGCAAGGCTGAAGTGACTTGTTATCAATGTGGTAGAAAAGGTCACAAGAAGCCTGATTGCAGATACTATAAAGTTGAACTAGAAAGAAAGAAGTAACAAGAATGAAGCACATGATACCTCAAAGGACAAAGACAAAGAGAAGGCCAATGTGGCCTCTAGTGTCATCATTGAGGAGCTATCAGATGCAGAAGATATACTTTGTGCTACTATGGCAGCAGAGAATGTTGAAGTTCTTGATGCTTCTAATAATATTCATGCACAAGATATGCAGATCACAAAGAGGGATTTGATTGATGCCTTGCTTACTGTGAATGATGCTTTGTCACAAACATGGATTGTAGATTCAGGTGCATCGTTTCATGTAACTCCTATTAAGGAGAGTTTTACTACCTTTCATGCAGGCAGCCATGGACATGTATATCTTGGAAATAACCATGCTTGTTCTATTGAAGGTATTGGCACAGTGCATCTCACAGTGGATGGTACTAATGAGCTGGTTTTACATGATGTAAGGTATGTACCAAGCATCAAGAAAAGCTTATTGTCTGTTGGGCAAATGGATATGCATGGATATAGTACCCTCTTTGAGAAGGGGTCATGGAAGCTTATCAAAGGCTCTAGGCTGATTGTTAAAGGTACAAAGAAAGGGACTCTTTATTGCTTCCATGGTAAAGCCTTGCTGGGCAAGTTTATTGCTTTGGCTGAAATCCATTCACATATGGAATTATGGCATAAAAGGCTTGGTCACATGAGCCAAAAAGGCCTTGATAAACTATGTAATTTGGACAAGTTTGATGCTAAAGGCTCAAAACTTGATTTTTGTAATGAATGCCAATATGGTAAGCAAGTAAAGAATTCCTACTACTCTGGTGTCTCTCGTAAGTCTAATGTGCTTGATCTTGTTCATTCTGATGTTTGTAGCATGCCCACAAAATCTATGGGGGGTGCTCTTTACTTTGTTTCTTTTGTTGATGACTACTCTAGGAAGCTTTGGGTATATTTGTTAAAATCTAAAGATGAAGCCTTTGCTGCATTTAAGAAATTTCATGCATTTGTGACCACTCAAACATGTAGAAAGCTGAAATGCTTACGTACAGATAATGGGGGTGAGTTTACAAGTGCTGAATTCAATAGATTTTGTGAAAATCTTGGTATTAAGAGGGAGCTAACAGTCCCATACAGCCCCTCTTCCAACGGTGTGGCTGAAAGGTACAATAGGACTTTATGTGAGAGGGTGAGATGCATGCTGTCCACAGCTAATCTCCCTCATGGATTTTGGGGAGAGGCTTTGAAAACTGCAGTTCATGTTTGCAATCGATCCCCTCATATGTCCTTAAAAGGTGGCATTCCAGAAGAGGTTTGGTCTGGCAAACCAGCTTCATATGACCACCTACGCATCTTTGGTTGTGATGCTTTTGTGCATATAAGGCCTGAGTTGAGATGCAAGTTAGATGCAAAGTCCATGAAAGGAATCTTCATGGGTTATGGAGATGAAGGTGAAATGGGCTACAGGATTTGGCTACCTAAACTCAAGAAGGTAATACGCAGCCGCGATGTTGTATTTAATGAGGCAAGGCTGCTCAAAAACAATTGTGCCTCTAAAGATGACCATAAAAGAGTCAAATTTCAGCATGTACAGCCACCAGTTAAATCTGATATGAACCCTTGGGATGCACCACATATGGCTGGAAATGACAATGAGCCCGTGGTTATTGAGCCAGATGATGCTGGACAGCAAAATGATGCTCCTGAAGGGTATATGCAGCCACCTATTCATGCTGAAAACAGGGCTGAAAATGATGTGCAGCAACCTGTTAACAATGAAGAAGTTAATGTACCTCCTGATGTAGATCCATTGCCTGGTAATGTGGATCATTGGGTAAGAAGATCTATACGTCCTAGGAGGCCAGTGACTAGATATGATCCCTCTATACATTATATTATGTTATCAGATGAGGGTGAGCCTCTTACTTATAAAGAGGCAAAGCTATGTGAGCACAAGAAGAAGTGGGAGTTAGCCATGCAGGAAGAGATAAAGGCATGCAAATGATACTTGGGATTTGGTTGAGTTACCCAAAGGAAGGAAAGCCATTCCCAACAAGTGGGTGTACAAAATCAAAATTGTTGATGGCAAACCCAAGTATAAGGCAAGGCTGGTTGCTAAGGGATATACCCAAAAAGAGGGCATTGATTTCCAAGAAGTGTTCTCTCCAGTGGTGAAGATGACCACTTTACGTGTGTTGTTTGCTCTCACAGCTGCCTTGGATTTGGAATTATTCCAAATGGATGTTAAAACAGCCTTTTTGCATGGTGATTTAGATGAAGAGCTGTACATGAAACAGCCAGAAGGATATGCCATTCCTGGAAAAGAGCATCTGGTATGCAAACTGAAAAGGAGCTTATATGGGCTGAAACAAGCCCCCAGACAATGGTATAAGAAGTTTGATGCATTTATGCTCAAACATGGGTTTAAAAGAAGCCATGCAGATCACTGTTTGTACACCAAAAAGGATGAAGATGGCAGCCCAATTATTCTTGTACTGTATGTAGATGATATGCTGCTGGCTGGGAAGAAAAAGAGCACTCTGAATGCTCTAAAACAGCAGCTGAACTCTGCATTCTCAATGAAAGACCTTGGGGAAGCTGAGCATATTCTTGATATGCGTATAAAAAGGGATAGGCAGCAGCATACTTTGCAGGTATCCCAAGAAAAGTACATTGAAAAAGTGCTGGACAGATTTAATGTGGCTGATGCTAAGCCTCTTGGAGTGCCATTGCAGCCACATGTTAAGCTTTCCAAGGATGACTGTCCCAAAAATGATGATGCACCCAGTTACATGAAGAGTGTTCCATATGCATCAGCTTGTGGTTCACTTATGTATGCTATGGTTGCCACTCAGCCAGACATTGCTCATGCTGTGGGAGTTGTTAGCAAGTTCATGGCTAATCCTGGTAGAGCTCATTGGGAGGCAGTCAAATCTATCTTGAGATATTTGAAAGGGACCAAAAGTAAATGCTTATGTTATGGAAAGGGTCCATTGGAGTTAAAAGGATTTTGTGATTCAGACATGGCAGGTGATGTGGACACACGCAAGTCCACAAGTGGCTATGTATACATACTTGCAGGTGGAGCTATTTCATGGTGCTCTAGACTTCAGAGGATAGTTGCACTATCTACTACAGAGGCTGAATATATTTCAGCCACAAAGGCTTCCAAAGAAGCCATTTGGTTAGCCCCCCTCCGCAGTGAGTTTGGGATGCCTAAAAAGGCACCTGTTCTTGGATGCGATAGCTAGAGTGCCATATGTTTGGCAAAGAATGCCATGTTTCATGCTCGCACAAAGCATATTGATGTGAGATATCACTTCATCAGAGAGGTGTTAGAGGATGGCCTGATCACTTTGATCAAGGTCAATACTTCACAGAATCCTGCAGATGCTCTCACGAAGTGTCTACCCAAGGCACAACATCAGCTATGTATACAGATGGTGGGAGTTACTTAGCTTAAAGGAGCCTCCTTGGTCCTTTAAGTGGGAGGTTGTTGGGGATAAAGGCCCCAAGGACTCTCCTTTTGTATATTTTGATCCTTCCATGTGAAAGCTCTCTTTGAGAGCTTTCCAGACATATTTTTGTTGTATTTTTTGGACCCCAAATTGGGGAGTTATAGGCATTTACATTATTTTTATGACTTTTGGTCATTGGCCATGTGTGAACATGCCCAAATGACCTAAAAGTCACTTATCAATAAGACTTGGTCCCAAATCTCTCATAACTAGATTGGGACTTCTTCAACTTCAGCTTCTCCATCTTTTTCTTCAAATTTCTGCACAGGTTTCTCTCTCTACTTTCTCTCTCCTCACGCAGCAGCCCACTCCCTTGGCGTTTGGAGCAACCGAGCACACCACGACGTAGCTCTCCGCGGCCTCTTTCAGAAGGGACTATATAGCTACTCGAGATAACTCGCAAAGTTTTTGCCATTTTTCAATCGTTGAGTTGAATAAACAAGTAGAGAAGTTGGATAAGGATAACTATCTTGTGCAGTAGTTTAGAATGACTAACTACTTGATGGGAAAAAGCTTGTGGGGTATCATGAGTAGAGATGATGCTCAAGCTCAAATCAATCAAAGCTACAACCATCCAAGTCCAAAGAAGGCAAGCAAAAGAATGGGAAGAGAAGTATAGGAGAGTCATGTTCCTCATTTCACAAGTCATTATTAACTCCATGGTAGGGCATATTCTGTTGGAAACAATGTCAGAAGAGCACAAAACTCTAATTTCCAACAACCCTAATTTTTGGGTACTTAGCCAAATTTTGGGCGCAAAAGGTCAAAAATTATTATTTGCTCATTAGATAGTGCTGGAGGAGAGCTTCCATTTGGTATATAAGATTCAGTCATCAGAGCCTAAAGATCCCATGTATAGACTCATTTGAGGAGCTGGTCCAATTCACATTGGGTGGAGACTTCACACTTGGCCCAACCTTTTATGTATAAGCACCCATCTTGATCTTGTTTAGGTTTGGGGATGTGAAATCCCCCCCCCCCAAAACTCCCCCCTCCCCCTTTCTTATGCTCAATTGATTATTGTTGTCCCCAACACAAACATGGAAATCGATCCATCATCCTTCAACGATATAAATGCCTCTCAAGTCCTACGAATTCAAACTCATGCTCCCACTTGATCAATGACTTGGATAAGAAGCCCTATCAAACTTTCTAGTCACATTGTCACATGTCCCCGAACGATCATAGGCTCTTGTTGAACATCTTCGAAAAAATCTTTTGAGCTTCATGGCTCCTCATGAGATATCACCAAAATCATCCTGCATGTGCCACTTTTCCACGCGAATCACATGACATAGGTATCATGACTCCTTGAGGAAAATTTGTTGGAGTTTGAGGTCTGCGGAAGACCACGAAAAGCACAAGGAAGAAGAAGAATCTTGGAGCACAACACACAATACTAAATGTAGTACCAAACTTCCAAGTCAGTGTATAAAGATGAGTAACCCGTGAGGGTTAAAGGTGGATATACAAGCCGGGGGAAAAAACCCTAAAAAAGTGCCCTAGTGGTCCTAAGAGTGTTCACTCGCATCTCTACCGAAACATATCAATAAATCCCTCCCTGGGAGTGATGTTGTGAACAAAGAGCTCGCACTTATGTATAAGGAAGTGCAAGGCTATGTGGAAAGATTTCAATCTACAAAAGGAAGTAAGCCCAAAGCTTTGCGGAAAGCTTCAAATTTCTACCTAGCCTGTCTTCAAAGTATATTCAACTATGGATTGACTCGAACTTTTCATGATTGTGTTTAATTCATTTTTTAGTTGAGTTTCTTAGCTCTTGCATTTGTCAAATACATCCTTTCAAGAGCTTCCCAAGTATCTTTAGCTATTTCTAGATGTTGAATATGTTGGAAGTGGGATGGGCCTTAAAAACAATAATCACAGGTTTACAGGATCTTCCAACATATGAACCTTAACATACACCTTAATACTCAAAAACAGATGAGTGAGAGATAAAGAGAGAATAGACAAGATTTCAAAGTGTACTGAATGCTTACCAACACTATCTGATTATGAATGTCAAGTTACAGTGTGTAGATGATACAAAACTGAATGTATTTCAAAATCTAAATCTAGGCAAAAATTGGGAACTAGATACAAGAGTTTGTGTACACTGTATAGTGCCTAAGAGGTATGTAAAAAGTGTGTGAGAATGGAGTTAATATGAACAGTTTAGAACTGTTTTAAAGCGAACCCTAATTCTGGAATCAGGGTTTCAGAAACCCTAAATCAGAAATTGATGACCTACCAAGTCAAAAACTGAAATTAGACTTGCTACTCACGATAAGTCAGCAAGATGCTGATGGTTAGCTGCCAAAATCTCCTCCAAAGCTGAACCAAAAGTAGAGCACACCTCTTCCAAGTGTAGAGGACATCCAAAGTAGAGCACTCCTTGCTTGATTGATCTCCAACGATCTTGAATGATGTTAAGAGTGACCCTAGGGTAGTCTTAGATCAGCCCATGCGAAAAACTTACACCAAAAGCAAAAAAAAAAAAGCATGTTCATTTTTGTGAAAAAGCCAAAATTGGCCATAGGATTTTTTTATCACTTAACTTGCTTTTTGGTGCTAAAATGGCAGCGGTCTAACAATGTATGCATCAGCTACATTGTAGACCTTGCTTTCCTTGATGTAGAAGCTAAGAGGAACAAAATGATGTAAAAACCCTTCTTGCACAAAAATCAGGGTTAGGGTTTTCTCCTAATCTGGACCTCATTTGTTCTTCATTCCTCATATGACACGCTTGGATACTTAACTCTCGGTAGAGTCAACCATACACCTCTACATTGAGCGCATGGTGGTATGGAACGCCATTCCCTTGATGTGATAGACACACGTTTGCAACCTCCTAGGCTCAAGGGTGAGCCCATTTGGCTCTACAATTGGGGATGAGTTTGTTGCTTCCTCATGTTGTGGATATGGCTTTTGTTTTGTGTTCTTAACATAGGGGATCGTAGGGGAGTGCCAACAAGGCACTAACAGTAAATCACCAAAGTTAAGATGTCCATATCTTGCATGTCAAAGCTCTAGGTCCTTTGTGCATGTGTTTGGGTCATAAATAGCTATGGCTTTTGAGTTTTGTGGCATAAAGATCATATCTTTTCTTATTATAAGTTTTCCATCTTTCTTATCTCTTACTAAACATCCTTTAACATCAAAAGTAACTTTTAAGCCATGTTTCAATAAAGTTGAAAATAGAAATGAATTGCTTAGCGGTATTAATCACATAAAAAGAAGCAAAAAGTGTACATACCACAAAGAGTTTGATTGTTAGCATAACTATTGTAATTGCTTTTGAAGGACATACTTCAAAAATAAATCCTTCTATCTTTCAAGTCTATCCAATGCTCCTTTTCATGTCTTCCAAGGACAAGTACAAGAAATTACTGCACTTCTAACTAAAAGAGAGAATTATTGCACGTGCATAAGCATTTTTGGCATTCCACCTCTATTTCTCTCCACTCGGTTGACTAACTTGAACTTGTGGATTACCCCATGCATTTTTGAAGTAGAAGAACGAATAGAGGCTTCACTTAAGTATGCTCTTCTTTGGTCTCTAAGACCACCAGAATGAGGTAAGTCACATGAAACTCAGTCTCACAAATCATTTGCATCCAACAAATTATGGACCATGTAACTCCACTTTCAATAATTGGATTGTACATCTCGTTTATCCCTTTTTTTGAGGGGGTGTTTGGAAAGGGGGAGGGGGGTTTGACTATGTAAGTTTGACTATGTTGACCAAAGTTGATCAAACATATGCAAAGTTGACCAAGGACTATTTGATTTACAAGATGTTAAATAAAATAGGAATCCAATGACTTTCACTAACCTTGACAAAAATTGCCAAATTTAAGACAAATTTGCAATAAATTTTCAAAAGATACACATACTAAAAAGGTATCTAAGCAAATTTAGAGAGATTTGCAAGAAGAAGGTAAATGAAACCTACTCTCAAGATTTTCGACGCGCAATAAGTGTTTCTCAAAAATTTTATGACAAAAGGATTGAAGTAGGCTGCAAAAAATGGGTATGTGCAAGGTTTGCTCTTATGCCAAGTTGTTAGTCTGATAGAGTGAAAATCCAGTAAGTAAATACTGAATTAACTAAAGAAACAAAAGACCTTTACCAAATATGCAGCGCACCAAACTTTGACTCCAATAAACAAGTCAACGATTATATAAAATGATGAACAGTTACCAAAATTGTGACTGCAAAAAATAGTAGTGATAGGAGTACAATCTCCAAGAAAAGCAAGGCTGATGCACTCGCTCCTCTTCAAGTTTCTGTCCACAAGTATGTAATGATTATACAAGCATGCAACCCAAACCTCTTTTTATAGACATCGGAAAAGCAGCTTTCAGCCTATGAATTTTTCTGGCCAAGATAATAATCTATGAAAAACTTTCACCCAACTTTTGGTTTTTTATTTCTTGCTGATTTTTTTCATCTTGTTTTAGTGTTTTTCTGGCCCAACAGTCAACTTTGACTTTATGAGCTGAAATGTGATCAACTTACTTTTTGGACTTTAGGTGAAATATACTCAAAGTGTTATATGTGAATAGAAATCTCTTCTTAGATCCTTCAAGCCCATGTGCTTGGTAAATTCTGATTTACAAAAGTCTCGATTTCGGATACGTATAAGATGTAACAATGCAAATTTATTCATACACCATTCACTTGTCACCCATGCTTCACAAAAACCCGTTTTGTGACAATGGCTTCACATGCAACCAGGTTTTGGAGTAACAAATTATGTGGGATGACCCATGAATAATGGACACTAAATTTGTGTTTCATGTTCATGTGCTTATATGACAATATTCTAGGGTAACTGAGGTAGTGAGTACCCCTCGAGTCAAACAGGAATTTTCATAAAATTATATGGTCATCCTTGTATTTACTTTTCTTTTTTAGTTGTTTACATGACCTGACATCCATCTATTAACTTTGTTGCCTTCAAAATTTACGCTTGAAATTCATCGGCCTTCAAGTCGGCTATATGCCATTATTTTGGATGATATAGGGGGCCCCAAGGATACTAAATTCTAAACCCATTATATGTTTGATTTCATTAATCGATCCATCTATATGATCCCATTTATTTCACTCATTCTCTCTAGATAGGTATCTATAGATACGTGTAGAAATGTGGATATGTGATTCTCCATGCACATAGCGCACTCTATACATTGATAAAACTCTAATTTGTAGTGTTCGTGTATAAACGAGAAACAGAAAAACTCAAAATTCCAGAAGAGATATAGCAGGACGAAATAAAGCAAAATAAAGGATGATACAGTAGACACACCTGAAGGTTGTTGGTTTTGATGTAGTCCCACATTCTCTCTACCGCTTCAGGCCGTGTAAGGCCCTCCTCTGGAGGATTCAAGACCGCAGCGAGCTTGGAAGAAACCTTGTAGAATACCAACTGACTCCAATGCGACTTCTTGGCGGACTTTTTCTGAGCAGCTGCGGGTGACGCATCTTCCTCATCCTTGTCCTTCTCCTTTCCCTTACCCTTTGCCTTCGCTTTGGACGACAAGCACCTAACAGATGCTACAGAAGGAAGCGGTTGTAGCCTCGCTGCCTTGCAAAATTTGGCTGCTAAAGATGAAAGCGATGATGAGCGCATTATGGTTTAACTAATGAACCCCGATGCCGTCCTTAGATAGCCACCGTGCTCAATCCTTTCATCAGCTATGGTGCGGCATCGCTGTTGACGCTATGGTCTTTAAATACCTCGCTAATTCTCCCAACTTCGCTATGGACTTTGAATACCTCGCTCACTCTAGTAACATCTTTTAGACGAACTGAGAGAGAGAGAGAGAGAGAGAGAGAGAGAGAGAGTACCAAATACGTGAAAAAAATGAGGATACCAAATACGTGGGAAAAATGTGTCAAAATAATATTCGAAGAGAGCTCCGAATAGACATGAGCTAAGAAGAGAGGTTTGATTTCATCATGGAAGATGAGAGGAGAAAAAGCCCAATGGTAGTCACAAATTAATGTGGTGAATTATGGCAATTATCTATTGGGAATTAATGAGGTGAATTATGGAATTTATCGTGGTGCTCAAAGTACACAAAAATCTATTGGGAACATATCATGTTTGGCAAAGCTATTGGACGTTTGATTTCATCATGGAAAATGATGGGAGAAGAAGCCCTATGGTAGCCACAAATTAATGTGGTGAATTTTGGAAATTATCTTAAACACCCCCTAGGAAGCTCCCTCTCACTTCACTAAAACCACATTTAGTAACTCCCAAAAGGAAGCAACATGAAGCTAGATGGTTATTATGCAAGGGCACAAAGAGTTTATTAGCCTCCTTTATAACTCCTCGATATTTTGCTTCTTATTTATTACTCCATTAGCACAATTCAACAACTTCATGAAAGGATGTTTGGTTGGGCCCTTTGCCTCTTGAGGTAGGGGTGAGGGTTCAACCCCTCCCTATGGCAAGACAGTTGTGAGCCCTAAGCCAATGTATTGCCTTTGGGAAGTTCTTTCTAAGTGTTGCCTTCAGGCAATCTAACCCCTGCTTTGTAGGATATAGTGGGTCCCATGGGTACTATCTCCCTTCACATGTACACACATGCATACTATAGAGTCTTTCTGTCATGTAGAGACAATAACCACGAGCTCTCTCGTACATATAGACACACAAGGAAACAATTTAGTCCTTTTGCCATGAATCCCTTAAGTGCCTCTCTCCCATTGTCCGTACATGCATGCATTCATACACTCGTCTAGTGTGTGGAGGTCTTCACTATTGGTCCTTGTTCTAGATATGCCACATTACCTTCCCCTTGAATCCATTTTTCCCTCAAAAATGGTATTGAAAAGCGTATAAGAAAAAGGTTAAATTGGTTGCATTCATTGAACTCCATGTACACTATCTACAAGGTCATTTTCTTGTGTTGTCTCCACTCTATCCTTCCCTTGAAGAATCCTCTTCAAAAGGTAATTAAAATTTGGGAAAATGTTTCTGAATATTACTTCCACTCTCTAATGTACTCTATCTTTTAAACTCTCTTTCCAGTTTACCAAACACTCCTTATATAATGACTCTAGTCTGTTTCTCTCAAGTGTGTAATACCATGTTAAGTGCATGTGGAATAGATTGAATAGAACTAGGCTCTATATCGTTATCGTCTATAATGAGATTGTCATATTCATTAGCTTTCTGTCAACTTCATTTATATGAAGGGCTAGATGGATCTACCTATCCTTTGAAAGTTGGAGTTTGTGAGAAGTGGAGAATGGCATGTCTCGGACTCACCTCCCAGCCTATTTATAGCCCTTGCCTACTCACCATCTAGAGTTCTCTCTGAGGTCACTCTACTCATGTGGCCATCATGAGTAGGTACCTCGTATGAACTCTCTGGCTTTTGGCCTTGGCTATCCCCCGAGCAAGGAACTTCTCATTCCTCCAGGCATGTACACCTCTAGAATATAACACTCTCTCCCTCTTCTAAAGATCATTGTCCTCAATGATATAGAAGGAGTTATAAACGTGGGGATCAGAATCTCTTATTCCAAATAATCAGAGTAGAGTGTGCTAGGTGTCTGAAATACTGGATGTTGAAAAAGTAGACAACTAGCCTGTGTGCTTCTTATCTAGGCATTTCTACCAATAAATAGTAGTCCTTTCCTTGGGTATACTATAGGAATCCCTCTGAGGCCCAATGTGTCCATATGTGCAAAGCCACTTGTAGAGACCTTGGCGGCTTGCCCTTGTCTTCGTGAAATAACCATTAACAACTTCTCACATGGTACAATTGTGCAAAATCACTTACTCCAGTAGAGTAACAAAAAAATAATGTGTCCATCTGAAACAATTTGACTATGGCCTAATCTCTATGGAAAAATACTAAAAATAAATGGAAATCTTTTCCAAATAGTGTTTAATCTCTAAGCTCGAGTAAATCTGCTTGATTTACTCACTCTAATGGAATGAAACTCAAAAAACTCTCATCATGATCCAAATTGTCACATCCAAACTATGCATCAAAATCTTGATCTATCATATATAATAATCCAAACGATGGATCAAAATATCTCCCATACAAAATAAATCCCAATCCACTCTATGGAACCAAGTCCATCATGCCAAGTGAAGACATGCTAAGAAAGTATAGCAACTAGTGGAACTACCACTACCTTCTCAATAATAACATGCAAGATGTTCCAAGTGGATGAAACTTGCTTTATCTCTGACCACCATCTGATCATCACCATGATCAAATCATTCCCAACTAGGAAGGAGGTGTCTCTAGCAAACTATTGTAATAATTTGGCACTCCCAGATATAATGAGGACCATAATATGAGTCCACTAAATACCCTGAAAAATGGTAAGTAGATGTGTGCACACTCATAGCCCACTAGGCTAAGCATCTATTTCACCCCATACACACTATGTATGAACCATGGCCTAACCTTAGGCATATCAAATAAAGTAGTATGTACTCTATGAATTTCTTCTCAATGCAATTGCCTATTCATAGTTCTTATGTGCAAACCTTGCCTTTCCGCTTCTAGGCTGCTTGCTTATGGACTTGCCTTTTTTGTGATCACATACAGAGTGACTGTATCAACTGCCCCTCTGTTGTCTAATAGTAAGAAGATCATATGAATGAACTCCAAACCATAAAAAAAATACAATCTCAGAGACTTCTCTTCCATACTCTCTGTCCTACACCTAGGTAGAATACAAAGTTTGATGTCCCATACCACCAAACTTTATACCCCACATAGATGCATGTATAAGATTAAAGTCAAACACTTCTCTCAAAATGATAAGAATAAATCAATGAGTATTCACAACCATAAATAATAATAATGAAATCATCCGCTCATAACTATATGTACCATCAACTCATCTTGAGTTGAGAAATGAGGAACTATATAATAAATCAACTCAACTAGAGTTGTGAAGGATGCGGATTGCATAAAATATCAACTCATGCAACTTGAGTCAACTATTTACTCACAAAAAGGTGGAATTTATACTTGTATAAATCCTAATATATAAGATGAGAACAACTACTAAAGTTCTCATGTTCCATGCTCTCATGGCACTATATATTGAAAATTTCAACAGAGTCTCCTCTATCCCATTGAGAATGGTCACCCTAAACCAATGATCAATAAACAAGTATCTAGGGCATGGCTAGCCCATGGTGATCACACCATATAAAAAAAATATCATAAAAACCTATGGAAAATCTTTTCCTTTCAACAACCTCTCATACATAAACAATTTGCAATAGTAGCAGATTAAATCTTGACTTTAACTATATTTTACCACTTCAAAACTTATGAAATTTTCCAGCCTTATATAGATTCTCTCAAGCTTTCATTAGGCTCAAAAATCACTTGATTTGGACATTTTCTTAGAGTTTTATCACCATTTCATTGGAAGGGTCGAACACGATGACCAACTCTAAAAACGTATAGGGTCATCTTCTTGAAGCCCTTATGCTAATCAAACAAAATCCAAATTTCATTTTTTTTGTGCCCAAATCTAGATCAAATTATCTAGTTTGTTTCAAAAAAATTCAAACTAAAATTCAATAGAATACTCATTCAAATGTATCATTCTATCTCTGTTATACCTGTGTTTAGGTGAGCCTAAAAACAATGCAGCTGCACCTTTAGAATATCTTCTAACTATGAAGATAAATTCCAAAATCTTTTAATTTTAGGTATATTACAGTGTCTATAGTGGAGTAGCTTTTCCAAGAAAAATTTTTGAAATTAGAGCTTCCAATATGAAACAACCATGTGTTCAGTAGACACATGCACCACTCTTTGGCAAATCCTCACTAGAAATTATTCTGAGAAGAATAGGTCATTTGACGTACCAATTGATGTCGAATTTCTTCTAAATTTTAATTGCATATAGATACTACTATCTAATTTTATTGGTATAAGTTTCATAGTATTTGGACATTTGAAGCTTTCACAATGACCAAAATATTAAGCCTTTATACTTGCAATATTTTAAGAATTTCTAGAGGCTAACTTTTACTCTTTTCCTTATATCTCCTAAATAGAGAGACATCTCATCTTGATATTTTGTAAGCATCATCTAGTAGTGTCTAACTAATGTTGGAAAGAAAAATCATTCAAATTGAGTAAACAGGCTAAGATAAATAATGACCTTTACGTGACATGGTCTCTGGTCATTTCACAAATTCCAAAGGCTGTACTTTCATGTGCAGAGATCTTTTGACCCATCATATGATCTTAAGAACAATGAAAATTGGTATGCACATAGTGCATCTATAAATATTTTATATCCAATAAAAATCATGCAATTCAAATCTACCAATGAAGAGAAATGCCCTTTATAACAGGCCTATATCACGTGTTTCAGGCCTCTACCACTATTAGCAGCACTTCTAGTATAGAGGTCATTTGTGTTGATATATTTAGGTAATGATGTGTGTGAACACACTAGGATTGTCGGGGCACGTTTTTCCCTCTTTAGGAGTTTTTTTTTTCCCGGCTTGTATATATGCCTATTGCCCTAACGGGCTACTTATCTTTGTACATTCTAGTGGTAATACATTTAGTATTGTGTATTGATCTCCAAGCTTCTCCTTCTTCTTCCTTGTGATGTTCGCGTGCTTCCGCAGACATCTAACTCCAGAAATTGGTATCAAAGAAGGTCGCCACTTCATCTAGGGCGTCATCAACACCTCTTTGGTTGCAGTCTCAGAATCGCATGAATTTTGGTCAGCATAGTCAGCGTGTTTCTGAGATAAAAACTGCTTCGCTCTGTGGTGCCTAAATCGCGATCTCAGCTCGTTTCAACCTCCGAATGCACTATTGTAGTGCTTGTGCAGGCTATTTTGTCTTTTTGTGTCAAAGGTATATACCAATTTTGGTTCCCCAGTATAAGCGTCTCAAAGTCTGGTACAAGTTTAGCAGGATTCGTCTGGGTAGTTCTGTTCAACTTTTTGAGATATAGTCAATTTTCTGCATCAAGGTATTTTAGTCATCGGCCATGGCTGAAAGCAGTGATGTATTTCGTATGTTGGCTGTTGAGGATAAGTTGGATGGTACCAACTACCTGTTGTGGGCTTGTATGATGCGACATGTATTGGTTGCAAAAGGACTGTGGAACATTGTGCAGGGTGTTGAAAAACGTCCTATCACACCTGCAACTGTTACAACTGTAGGTACTGAAGCTGATGCAAAAGGTGTCGAGATGATGATATTCTGCATATTCCTGTTCGTGTTGTGGTTTTTGTTGCACCTATTGCAGAGCAAATTCGTTGGGATGGCAGAGATGCCCAGGAACATGCATTGATAGCTTTGTCTGTCAAATGTGCCATTATTCCTCACATTCGCTCTTGCAGAATAGCTAAGGATGCTTGGGATACACTTACCACATTGTACCAAGCTAGGAATGAGGCTCGCGTTGCTTACTCTGAAAAAATTTGGAGAGTGAGCACATGAATGAAGGTGATTCTATGGACAATTTTCTAACAAAGATCAAAGACTTGAAGGAACAATTGATTTCTGCTGATGAGGTTATACCAGATAGCTCATTGTGCAGGCCGTTCTGAATGGTCTTCCTGATTCATATAAGAGTTTTACTTCTAATCTTCGGTTGACGATGAAAGGCAATCCAAATGCCTTGTCATTTGAGGAGTTAGACTCTGTTCTGTTGCAAGAAGATCAGTCCATGCAGAACAAGTCCATTATGCGTGTTGCAGATCAAGCTTTCCTGGCTAGTCAGAAGGGCAAAGGAAAATGGAGCTCTTCAACTAGTAAGTAGAAATCTGCTAATTCTGCACAATCAAAGAGGGAAGACAAAGATGAAAAGAACTCAGAAAAGCAGAAACTGTTTTGCAAGTACTCTAAAGGAAATGATCATATCATAAAGAATTGTCCAACTGGCTGCTAAAGAGGCAAAGAAGAAAGAGGCTGGAATGGTTGTTGCAGAGGCCTCTACACCAAAAACAGATTTTGCTAATCTTGTGTAGGAAGAAGAATGGGTGTTTACTACTGTTTGCAGTTTTGAACCATCTTCTCATGAGCAGTGCATGTCTACAGTAGACTCAGATGTTTGGTACTTTGATAGTGGGGCGACCAAACATATTACCTCGCAACGTAGTTTCTTCTCTTTACTCGAGCTTGCCCCCACAGGGAATACTGTTACATGTGCCAACAACTCCTCTTATCCTGTTATGGGAGTTGGTAAGATCATTTTGACTACTGCTGACGGTAGTTCTTTCACTTTGTCAAATGCTTTGTTTGTGCCAGAGATCAAGAAAAATCTGTTATTAGTATTTGCATTAGCCAAGATTGGCTTAGTTGTGAAATTTGTTGATGACAGATGTACAATTCATGATCTGACAAGTGGCGACATGATTATTGCTTCTGGCATTTTATGTCGTGGGCTATATAAGCTCATAGACTATAAAAGATCTGTAAATGATTTGGCATGTGCACTACATGATTCTCATGCTATGTCAGATGCGAAGCTTTGGCATGCACGCTTTGGTCATCTGAATTTTTCTAGTTTACTACGCCTGCAGAAATCTGAAATGGTGTCCTCTTTGCACAAACTTGAGGCACCTGGAAAACATGTTTGTGAAGGTTGTATTTTGGGAAAAATGCACCGTTCCTCCTTCTCAAAAGATGGTTTAGTTCGGGCTACTCAGAAATTGCAACTTGTACATAGAGATGTTTGTGGTCCTATGCAGACACCTTCTTTTGGAAATTATCTTTACTTCATAATCTTCTCTCGACACTGTTTTTGGGTATATATAGCTTTGTGGATCCTTCCTTCTCAGAACAAGTTCGAAGGGGAACGAGGAGATGCTCTTCTTACCTTCACACTAGAAGACATGTGGGGACATCCTTTGGTAGTGAGCGGATGTTCGTGAGCTTCTCCTCCACTTGATGCTATTGTTGCCCATGGATGAGCCTCCTTGGGGGTCGACGCTCCTCTTGGGGGCACCAATCTCCAATTCTTTTGTTGTAGAGCGTGACAACCATAAGGCCATTGCCACTCTAACTTAGCTCATCTATATAATGAAGAAAATGATGAAGATGCCAAATTCACATAAATGCCCTATGATTTTATTTTGCCAAATATAGTAAAAGAATCTCTCTCTCTCTCTCTCTCTCTCTCTCTCTCTCTCTCATGGCCAAGAACCTCAACTAAGCTCTGGCACCAAATGTGATACTCTTCCCTCTCAAGAAATGAAAAAAATGCTGTGTGTGCTACTCTCCTCCCACACTATTTATCCTCTTGCTCCTACATTAGAAAGCTTCTAGATTTCTCTAGTGTGACATGTGGCCATCATGCATACTCACTCTACTTTCTAAGGTCGAACTTTGGGATAACCCTTGAGCTGCAAACCTTTGCAATTCATGCTCTTGTTACAACACACACTGATAAATGATCCAGATTGGATCCACGTCTAACACCTATCTCTAGTAGTAAACTAAGCTTACTCTTGTTGCGAACATTTGTTTTATGTAGGGTACAAGTTTCAAATTATGTAAATACCTTTGGGAAGTCTTCAAATACTTCAAGAAGGCTCATATTATTCATAAAATTTAGCAAAAATACCACGTGAGTTCTAGAACATGGTGAGTCAAATTAGTGAGTCACAAGGGAGCTTCAGTGGTGTCCTAGTGGAAGGTCGATGTGGCTAGTTCTCAAAGTCCATCAATACTTTGCTTATTTGAGCACTTGAGTCATGTAATACCTCCATCCAAGTGTCTACCACGAATTTAGATGTATTAGGAAGGTTTTAGATTAGTTTCCCATGCTATAAAAAGAGGAGAAAAGTCGTGATCTTGTGGGATGTCCAAGAGAGTATCTCTATGCTACTCTAGTTTTTGTATGCAGAGCTTGCAGAGCTTGTATCTCCCTCATTATATATCCAAATTACATGTTTGATAGCTCATTTGAAAGCTCTTCTTGTCTAATTTCAAAGTACCAATTTTCATAATCATTGGATATGTGAGCTGAGAGCAACACTCTCTGCAAGTAGTGTGTGTTCTCTGTTTTTTATCCCTGCTGAAGGTCTCCATTAAACATCCAACTTCCAGAGGTCATATCTCCTTGTGTATGTATCCAAATCATGTGTTCTTTAGCTTGTTAGAAAGCTCTCCAAGTCTATTTGTATTCTGGAAATTTTCAGATTCATTGGAGTTGTGAGTTAAGAGCAGTAGTCTCTGCAAGTGATGTATGTCCTCAGGTTCATCTCTGTTTCAAGGTCTCCATTAAAGCTGCATATTGCAGAGGTCATAGCTCATTGAGTATTTATCCAAATTGAGTGTTCTTTGGTTCATTGGAAAGCTCTTGGTCTCTAGTATATGTGGTTAAAACAGTTTTAAAAACTTTTGAGTGAGTAGAGAGTAGTAAGCTCTGCAAGCATGACTGGTTTTCTATGATGAAGTTTGTGAGAAGGTCAACTTGTTCCTAGGGGGTTCCACCTACTTCCTGCTATACTTTGGAGGTCAATAAACTCCAACATTGGTATCAGAGCAAGTACTTGGAGGCTTGGAGAAGGTTATCATACCTTGACGAAGAATTTGAAGCTATCAAAGAAGCAGTTCATCATCAACACTACACAAAGGTAGAAGAAGATTGCAAGGAGGCATCTGAAGCAACATCCAAGCAAAGAAAGGTGCACATACCTCATTTACAAGGTAAATATTATATTTCTTCTCATCACACACATTGGAAAGGAGGCTTAAAGGAGGAAGCTTAGCATTTGTATTATGGGATACCAACATGCACAAATAGAGAAGCTTGATAAGACAAATTATCAGGCATGGAAGTTTAGAATCACAGCATACTTGCAAGGTAGAGGCTTGTATGGTTTGATTGACGGCACAGATATCAAACCCACATTACCAGAGGACCCAAATCAGCAACAATTGAGGGAGTTTAGACTTTGGAATGAGAGAGACAAAAGGGTTATATTCATTTTATCACAAAATATTCAAGATTCAATGGTAGGACACATACAAGATCTAGACACAAGTAGAGATGTTTGGCTTGCATTGGAAAGGTTGTATGCTACAGGTACAAGAGCAAGGAAGATTCAACTCAAAAATGAGTTGAATAACATAAAGAAAGATACAAGGACATCGGTCAATGATTACATATTGAAAGTTAAAGAGATTGCAGATCAACTAGGATCAATTCAAGCTCATGTGGAGGACGACGACTTGGTTGCACATACTCTCAACGGACTCAAAGATGATGAGAGATGGAAACCCTTCATTACTTCAGTTTATGTCAGAGGAGAATTACCAGATTTTGATCAACTTATTGCCCTCATGGTCACGGAGGAGATGAATCTAAATGGTTCTACTTCAAATCAAAAAGGATCTCAAGGACAAGCTCTTTATGTAGGATCATCAAGAGGTGGAAACAGAGGTGGAAGAGGTTCAAATAGAGGTCGAGGAAGAAGGATCGATGATCAAAGGACTTCAAGTGGCTTCTTCAACACAAGAGGAAGAGGAAGATCAAGCGCTAGAGGTACGAGAGGCTACTACAACTACAACCAAAGACAAAGGAGTGAAGATAATAAGAACAATTGCTATATATGTGGAAGGTATGGACACTATGCCAAAGATTGTTATCAAAATGAAAATAATCAAGGTGGTAATCAAAGAGGAGGCTATTCAAGAAGAGGTAAACAACAAGGAAATTATGCAGTTGAAGGTAAAAGTGATGATTATGATTCTCTTCTTATGATGAATGTAGAAACTAAGATGAATTCCAATAGTGATGTATGGTATGTAGATAGTGGTTGTTCTAATCACATGTCTCATGATGCTTCATGGTTTTCTAATATGCATAATCCGTCATGTAAAGGTCATGTTGAAACAGGAGATGATACAACACATAAGATTATGCAGGTTGGAGATGTTGTTATGCAGGATAAGAGCAAGAAAAATTGCTTGAAGGATGTACTTTATGTGCCAACGATCACTAAGAATTTGATGTCGGTTGGTCAAATGGTAGAAAAAGGTCTACAAGTGAGATTTAATCATGCAAGTTGCTTCATTGAGGATCCAAAGCAAAGGAGGTTAATTGCTAGAGGTCAAAAACAAGGTAGATTGTTTACATTCAAGGTAAACCCAAATCATACAAACTATTTCTCTTATGGTATGCATCGAATAGCAGAGCTTGATCTATGGCACAAAAGGATTGGACACATGAATGTACACAGGTTAAAGGAGCTATCAAAGAAGAGGATTGTTGAAGGGTTACCTGATCTTACTAAGCAACATATGGTGCATCTTTGTGAAGCATGTCAAATGGGTAAGCAGAGTAGACAACCTTTCAAGCATTCAAGTTATGTAAGTGATGGTTTGCTAGATCTCATACACACAGATGTGTGGGGACCTACTAAAGAGGCATCCTTGATTGGTAATAAGTACTATGTATCATTCATTGATGATCATAGTAGAATGACATTTGTGTATTTCATTAAACATAAGAGTGAGGTCTTTGATTGTTTCAAGAAGTTCAAATCATATGTCGAAAAGCAAACAGGAAGGTATATTATGAAGCTAAGGTCTGATGGAGGGGGAGAGTATTTCTCTCAAGCTTTTATTGATTTTTTGTATGATGAAGGTATCAAAAGAGAAGTTACATGCAGGTATACTCCACAACAAAATGGAGTCGCAGAAAGAAGAAACAGAATCATAGCAGAAGCATCTAGAAGTATGCTTAATGATATGTGTTTGCCTAATTATTTTTGGGCTGAAGCTGTTAGCACAAGTGTTTACATTATGAATAGAGTTCCGACTGCTGGAGTTCATCATTTGACACCATATGAGGTATGGCATGGAAGGAAACCAAGTGTAAGTCATTTGAAAGTATTTGGTTGTGTATGTTATGTACATGTACCTAGTGAGGTGAGATCTAAACTTGATGCAAAATCAGAAAAATGTATATTTATTGGTTATGCAGATACTCAAAGAGGATATAGATGCTATAATCCTCATACCAATAAGGTTGTTGTGTCAAGAGATGTAAACTTTGATGAATCACTTTCATGGTATGCAGATAAGAATTGTTTGCAGGACATGGATGAAAATGAAGAAGGTGTGGTTGAAGGAGATGAATGCATAGTTCAGCCATCAGGAAGTTTAAATGATGAAAGGAGTGGTCTAGATGAAGAAAGAGGATCACCTTTCAATGGAAGATTAAGGCAAGAGTCACCTCCAAGTGTTAAAAGTAAAGGTAAACTCAAACTTGTTGAAGTTAATGATGAAGGAGAGGAAATTAGTGATGTATGTGAGTATGGAGAATCATCAAAGGTTCCTAATAAGAAAGGAAGAGCATCTACATTGGAGGTAAGAAGAACTTCAAGAGTAAGTAAGCAACCTCAAAGGTATACTTATGAATCTTTCATGAATACTCATTATGCTTTTATGACAAAAGTTGAGCAGGAAAATGAACCCACATGTTATGATGAGGCCAAAGGAGATGAAAAGTGGGAGAAAGCAATAAGAGAAGAAATGGAAGCACTTCAGGATAACAAGACTTGGAATTTAGTTCCAAGTACACCAAAGCAAAAGGTAATTGGTTGCAAGTGGGTTTTTAAGATTAAAAGAAATAGTGATGGTAGTGTGTCTAGATATAAGGCTAGACTTGTAACAAAAGGATATAATCAAACTCAAGGTGTGGACTATGAGGAAACATTTAGTCCAGTAGCAAATATGGCAACAGTGAGAACTTTGTTGGCTTTAGCTGCAAGTAAAAGGTGGAATATATATCAACTCGATATAAAGAATGCCTTTCTTAATGGTGAGTTAAATGAAGAAGTGTATATGTCACAACCAGATGGTTATGTGGATGCAAAATATCCTAATCATGTATGCAGGTTAAAGAAGGCATTGTATGGTCTTAAGCAGGCACCAAGGGCATGGAATGCAAGGTTGGTAAAGTATCTTATGCTGCAAGGATACACAACGAGTCATGCTGATCCTTCACTTTATGTAAAACATGTAGATGGCATGTGTGTCTATGTATGCATTTATGTGGATGACTTGTTGATTACAGGGAATGATGCAAAAGCAATTGATGAGATAAAAGGTAATTTGGGAAAGGAATTTAAAATTTCAGATCTTGGTTTGCTCAGATACTTTCTTGGGATTGAAATTGTGTATAGCGATGAAGGTATGTGGTTGATACAAAGAAAGTATATATGTGATATGCTGAAAAGGTTTGGTATGCAGGAATGTAAATTTGTTTCTACTCCAATGGAATGTAATGTAAAGCTGAGTGCAAAGGAAGGTGATGAGTTGCATGATATGAATGTATATAGATCCATGGTAGGATCTTTGATTTATGCAACAAAAACTAGACCTGATATATGTTATGCAGTGGGAGTATTGTCACAGTTTATGCATGAACCTAGAGTACCTCATATGCATGCAGCGAAAAGAGTGCTTAGGTATTTGAAAGGTACCATGAACGAAGGATTATTTTATAGTCATGATGTTGATCTAACTCTTAAAGTCTTTAGTGATGCAGATTGGGCTGGAAGCAAAGATGACAGAAGATCCACAAGTGGATATGTGGTAATAGCAGGAAACAAGACATTAACATGGAGTTCAAAGAAACAGCCTACAGTCGCTTTATCTTCTACAGAGGCTGAGTATAGAGGTTTAGCATTGGCTACTACTGAGGTTATGTGGTTTAAAAAGTTGTTTCATGACTTGAATGTGCAGGTTGATGTACCACTGATATATGGGGATAACTTGAGCAGCATTCATATGACCTCAAATCCTATTTTTCATGCTAGAACAAAGCATATAGAGGTTCACTATCATTATGTTCGAGAGAAGGCCATGAACAATGAAGTGCAGGTTTCTTTTGTTGGAACAAAGGATCAAGTTGCAGATATCTTCACCAAATCCTTGGATGGACCAAAGCTTCAAAGATTCAACTATATTCTTGGCATGAAGGAAATACCCTTTGAAACTTGAGGGGGAGAATGTTGCGAACATTTGTTTTATGTAGGGTACAAGTTTCAAATTATGTAAATACCTTTGGGAAGTCTTCAAATACTTCAAGAAGGCTCATATTATTCATAAAATTTAGCAAAAATACCACGTGAGTTCTAGAACATGGTGAGTCAAATTAGTGAGTCACAAGGGAGCTTCAGTGGTGTCCTAGTGGAAGGTCGATGTGGCTAGTTCTCAAAGTCCATCAATACTTTGCTTATTTGAGCACTTGAGTCATGTAATACCTCCATCCAAGTGTCTACCACGAATTTAGATGTATTAGGAAGGTTTTAGATTAGTTTCCCATGCTATAAAAAGAGGAGAAAAGTCGTGATCTTGTGGGATGTCCAAGAGAGTATCTCTATGCTACTCTAGTTTTTGTATGCAGAGCTTGCAGAGCTTGTATCTCCCTCATTATATATCCAAATTACATGTTTGATAGCTCATTTGAAAGCTCTTCTTGTCTACTTTCAAAGTACCAATTTTCAGATTCATTGGAGTTGTGAGTTAAGAGCAGTAGTCTCTGCAAGTGATGTATGTCCTCAGGTTCATCTCTGTTTCAAGGTCTCCATTAAAGCTGCATATTGCAGAGGTCATAGCTCATTGAGTATTTATCCAAATTGAGTGTTCTTTGGTTCATTGGAAAGCTCTTGGTCTCTAGTATATGTGGTTAAAACAGTTTTAAAAACTTTTGAGTGAGTAGAGAGTAGTAAGCTCTGCAAGCATGACTGGTTTTCTATGATGAAGTTTGTGAGAAGGTCAACTTGTTCCTAGGGGGTTCCACCTACTTCCTGCTATACTTTGGAGGTCAATAAACTCCAACAACTCTTACCAAAGACAAAGCTTCACTCTATATCTAGAGGAAGTTACAACAATTCTCTTCCAGTTTTTTATATATATTTTTAAGAGGAACATTCATGAAATCTCTTCCACTTTAGATTTATCTAACATCTAGGAGAAATAATATCCAATATGGTGTTTGGATACTAAGATTATCTCCTATTACAATGACAAAAAGCTCTTAGAAAATAAGGTGTTCATTTAATGTACAAGATTCAAATAGGGAACTTCTTACTTAATGGAATACATGTAGGTTATCCTACCATTAAGAAACTATGAAACATGAACAATGTTGGTGGGTTTTTGTTATAAAGTGTCTTTGGCTTAAGTTAAGCCTAAGATTTTCTAGAGTAAAACCAAGCAAGTAGTTTGTCTTAGTGGTTAAGTCTCAAGGACAAAAAGGGCAGGTCTTGGGTTCTGAACTCACGAGAGATGTGGAAGATCATTTTGCCCAAGATATTTAAGGCCTTCTAGAAGTTGAATTGAGTTAACTCCAGTGAATTTGGATACATCACTGATCAACCACTCTAGTGGACATGGCGGACATGTAACTACTTTACCAATCCAACTACCACTTGAGGGAGGCTATATATGTGAAGCTTGGTTGAGAGAAGAGAAACAAAGGCCTCTTTGACAAACAAAGAAAAGAGAAATAAACAAATTCATTTAATACACACCTTAAACTTGGATGAAAAATCAAGTGCTAGGCAAGTACATGTAATGGATTGTGACCATACCCATCAATGTCAAGTTTCCAAAATGAATGGCAACCACAAGTATTTGGGCCACATGATTTGGTCAAGCTGCATGGTTCAGTCAAATGTCAAACTACAAGGAGTATGGTGGATGATTCAACAATGCATAATTTCATCAGTTATGCTCTTGTAAAAAAGTGAGATCTTCCTTAGACCCTTCATCACATAGATATGTAGTGTCCATGATGCAAGTGCAAGACACTTGCATCTAGGAAACCATGATCTCTGATTTGGAACTTGAAATCCAAGACTTCAAGAATAAGTTGGATTTCCAAATAATGAACATCGATAGGGTACATTTGGTACTAGGGATAGATTGGATTTGGATTCTAGGACCTTCATTGTCTTGAAGTTGTTAAAAAAAAACATTGCGATTCTTGTGTGATGGGGTCATGTACAAAATCATGGGAGAGCATAATGTTCCAAATACCCCCTTGATTTATAGTTTAGAAATACAAAAACTTGTAAATAATGAAGCAAGGACCCAAGCATTTTTTGTCCTTCACAAAGATGTAAACACTTCTGATAATAAAGAAGAAGTTTCTTATGTCTCTTCATATATTCCTAGTGAAGTGTTTTTTAAGTTTAAAAAACTTTTGAAATATTTACAAGATGTGTTCCCTAGTGGAGTTTGAGGTATGCAGAAGCACACTAACATCATAGGGAAAAAGAAGAAGCTCCGAGAACAACACAATGCAAATTGTATTACCAAGTGAATGTACAAAGATAAGTGATCGGTTAGCGTTATAGGTGTATATACAAGCCAAGGGAAAAAAAACCTCCTAAAGGGGGAAAAATTTTTCCCTGATAGTCCTAAATGTTTTCAGGCACATCACTACCAAAATATATCAACAAATCCCCCCTAGTAGTTATGTTGCAAATAAGGAGTTGACCCTCACATATAAGGAAGTACCAAGCTATTTGGAAAGAGATCAATCTGCAAAAGGAAGTAAGCCCAAAACTTTTCAAAAAGCTTCAAACTTCTCCCTAGGTAGAGCCCTTCTGAAAAGGTCTCCAAGATTATCCTATGTGGGCATATAAGCCAAACTATCTCTCCTTCATAGAACCTCTCTGTGATAGAATGATAATGCACCTCAATGTGCTTTGTGTGAGCATGAAACATAGGGTCCCTTGCAACTACTAATGTGCTCTAACTCTCAGTGAAGATGGTGGTGGCAAATGATTGACCAACACCCACATTAGTCAAAAGGTATCTCATTCACACACACTAAAAAATCATTGTGAAAGTTGCCCTATACTCAGCCTAACAACTAGAGCTGGCCATAGTAGATTGTTTCTTGCTCAACCAAGATATGCATAAGCTACCAATCATGAAGTAAAAACCATTGGCGGACACATGAGTGTCATAGCAACCAGCCTAGTATGAGTTAGAAAAAGCATGTAAAATTGTTGATAATAATCCCCCCTTGGGATAAAACAATCCAAGTAGCCGAGTACCACTCAAGTAGCGAAAGAAGCACTTAATTGCTTACCAATGCTTAACACATGGGCAATGCATAAACCTAGTCATATGAGGGATAGAAAGCTCAATATCTGGCTAAATTATGCATAAATAAATCAGTCATAGAGAACAAAATCAAATGCATCTCTAGCATCATGAAGAATTGATCGTAAACATGTTTCCATGGGGGTGGTAATAGATTAAAAGCTGCAATAATATGTCAATATCTTAAACCTATCTCCATGGGGGTGGTAATAGATTTCCAATCCTCAAGGCCAAAAAGCTTCAATAATATGTCAATTTATTTTGCTCGACACAAAGCAATTCCTCCATCAACTTTTATAAATTGAATGCCCAAATAATGATGCTAATGCCCTAACTCTGACATCTCAAAAGCGGCATGCAAGCCATCCTTAAATTCAACAATAAGCTTCCCATTAGGACCAATGAGCAATATATCATCAACATATACAACAATGATTAGAAGTACATCATTTGCATGCTTAACATATAAGTTACTCTCAATTGGATTGTTCTCAAAACCATGTGCTAGTACGTGGACTCGGTTCTTGCTTCAAACCATATAATGACTTTTTCAACTTGCATACTTTATTTTCATGCCGTTTCTTCACAAAACCATGGGGCTGAAAAACATATACTTCTTCATGTAAATCCCCATTCACAAATGTAGTTTTAATGTCCAAATGATGTACAATCCAACCATGATGAGCTACAAGTGCACAAATGCTACAAACAGTAGACATTTGGTATGTGGAGCAAATGTCTCATCAAAATCAATGCCTCTCTTGAGAATAACCCTTTGAAACAAGTCTAGTCTTATACCTATCAACTATTCCATCAGGCTTACATTTTAGCTTGTATACCCCTTTAGTGTCAATGGCCTTTTTGCCTGGAGACAAATCACCAAGTACCATTCTCCATAATAGAATCAGATTATGATTGTATAAGAGCCATCCATTCTTTTATTTAGTGTTTCATCAAAAGAAATAGACGCATCCTCATCACAAAGACTAGAGGGAGCTATTGAATATAAATCTAACATGAAGGAAGCACTATGAGAGCATGAATGAGTATGATATGACAAAGGTGTATCTAATTTGATATCTCTCAAAGTGTGCACCAACCATTTAGGCATAATTTTAGCTTCTTTTACACTATCCCTCTCATTAACAAGTCCATCATGTAATTTTTCATAAAAAAATGGAATATGCATCATCATTTGGAACTTGTAAAGGTTAAGAAATTATCTTGACTATCCACTTGTAAAAAGAGGAAGTAAAGTGTCATACGAATCCTTTGAGCTAACGAATGTCTCCTTGGTACATGAAAGTAAGGGCCAAATTGCATCTTCCATCAAAACAACACCATGGCTAACCACAATGCATTTAGTGAGTGGACGATACAAACGATAGCCTTTACTTTCTAAGTTGTACCCAACAAAAATACATTTCACTTATTTATCATCCAATTTTCTATGTTGTCGTTTAGGCACTAATGCATACACGCAAATGAGCAAAAATGGATTGCAACCATGCCAAGCCTCATAGAAGCCCGACTTTGGACCATACACCTCACCATTTCCATCAGAGAATTGTTTTTGCTTCTAGTAAATCCATTTTTTTGAGGTTTATAGAACATTATATACTGATGTTTTATCCCACACTCAATTAGAAATGCATTAAAATTAAAGACATGTATTCCCCCCTTGATCAGAACAGAGGGTGCCCAATTTACATGCTCACATATTTTCATCCATAACTAGGAGCTATTTAAAGCACAAAAACACTTTGGAATTCACTTTCAATGGATACACCCATACATGCTTGGAGAATTCATCAATAAAAGTCACAAAGTATAGGTAGTTCTCAAATGAAGGTGTTTGCATAGGGCCACAAACATCACTATGAAAAGTTGCAATTTATTTCTCTAGGTTTTAGTGATTCTCGGTGGAAAATGGGAGAATATCTACATGTATTTTATATTAGGAGTATTCTCAACCTAGACATGAAAAGACTTGAGTTGTGTAATCATGGAGAGCTTAACCACAATGACTAGAATGATTTTGAAACTTTTGTAGGAACACACAAAAGTTGGCTAGCTTTTTTATAGAGAACCTATATTGATTATATGATTTATTGTTGGACATTGTGTTTGATTGAGATAGGATACTTATTATCCACTTTTGGAGAGTTCTCTTCAAAAGGTTCGATACAAAACTTTTGAATGATTGATAATCGCTAGTTGAATGGGAAAATTATTGCACAATAGCTCTCACATTTAGATGTACAAATGTTGAAAATGATTAGATTCATGTGCATGTTGGAGTTTGAGGTCTCCGGAAGCACGTGAGCAACACAAGGAAGAAGAAGAAGCTTGAAGCACAACACAAAATACTGAATTTATTACCACTAGAATGCACAAAGATAAGTAACCCACTAGGGCAATAGGTATATATACAAGCCGGGGGAAAAAAACCTCCTAAAGAGGGGAAACAATGCCCCAATGGTCCTAGTGTGTTCACACATATTGCTACCTAAATATATCAACAAATACCTCCTAAGAGTGATGCAGTGAACAAGGAGATGGCACTCATGTAAAAGGAAGTGCGAAGCTATGTAGGATTAACCCACAAAAGGAAGTAAGCCCAAAGCTTTGCGAAAAGCTTCAAACTTCTCCCTAGGTAAAGCCTTCATGAAAAGGTCTGCAATGTTCTCCTGCACAAGGACTTATGCCAAGCTGATCTCTCCAATAGAGAACCTCTCCTTGACATGATGAGAATGCACCTCAATGTGCTTAATGTGAGCATGGAACACAAGGTTCCTCACAACTTCCAATGCACTCTGACTGTTAGTGAAGATGGTGGTGGCAGAAGACTGACCAACACCCAAATCAGCCATAATGCATCTGAGCCACACACACTCAACAATCATTGTGAAAGCTGCCATGTACTCAGCCTCACAACTAGAAGTGGCCACAATAGGCTACCTCTTGCTCAACCAAGATATACATGAGCAACCAAGCATGAAGCAAAAACCACTAGTGGACACATGAGTCTCATAGCAACCAACCCAGTTAGAGTTAGAAAAAGCATGTAAATCTGGCAAGATAAAACATTCCAAGTAGCCAGGTACCACTCAAGTAGCGAAAGATGCGCTTAACCACCTCCCAATGCTTAACACTTGGGCAATGCATAAACCTGCTCATTTGCCAGAGAACAAACTGAATATCTGGCTGAGTAATGCATAAGTAAATCAAGCATCCAATAGCCTCCTGATAGAGAACAACATCAAATGCATCTCCAACATCATGAAGACTCAATCGTAAACTTGTCTCCATAGGAGTGGCAATAGGTTAGCAGTCTTCAAGGCCAAAATGTTGCAATAATGTGTCAATATATTTTGTTTGACACAAAGCTATTCCCCCATCAACTTGCATAAATTGAATGCCCAAATAATGATGCAAATGCCCCAAATCTGACATCTCAAATGAGGCATGCAAATAATCCTTAAAATCCACAATATGCTTCTCATGAGGACCAGTGAGCAACATGTCATCAACATAGACAACAATGATTAGAAGCACATCATTTGCATGCTTAACATATAAGGTGCTTTTAGTTGGACTGTTCTCAAAACCATGTGCAATCAAATAGGCATGTATCTTTTCATACCAAGCACGTGGTGCTTGCTTTAAAACATATAATGCCTTATTCAACCTGCACTTTGTGTTCATGCCCTTTCTCCACAAAGCCACGGGGCTGAAAAACATACACTTCTTTATGCAAGTCACCATTCAAAAATGCAATTTTAATGTCCAGTAGATGTGCATTCCAACCATGATGAGCTGCAAGTGCACAGATGCTATGAACAATAGTCATTCGGCATGTAGGAGCAAAGGCCTCATCAAAATCAATGCCTCTTTCCTAAGCATAACCCTTTGCAACAAGCCTAATCTTATACGTGTTAGTTGTTCCATTAGGTTTATGCTTGAGCTTGTATACCCACTTAGTGCAAATGGCCTTCTTACCAGGAGGCAAGTCACATAAAGACCAAATACCATTTTTCATGATAACATCATATTCAGATTGTATAGAAGCCATTCAATTTTGAAAATTTTGTGCTTCATCAAACGAAACAAGCTCATTCTCATCACAGAGACTAGAGGCGGCCATAGCATAGCAATCTAATGCAAAAGAAGCACTATGCCTGAACGAGTGGGATATGATAGAGGTGCATCTAATTTGCTATCATTCAAAGTCTGGACCAGCCATTTTGGCATAGTTTTTGCCTCCTCAATATCAACTCTCTCATCAACAAGTGCATCATGTAAATTTGCATAAAAAATGGAATGATCTGCATCATCACATGGAACCTATAAAGGCTGAGAAGTTGACTCATTAGGACCAGCACTAGAATGTCCACCTATAAAAAGAGGCAACAAAGTATCATACATATTTTTAGAGCTAATAGATGTCTCCTTAGTACATGAAAATAATGGTTGAATAGCATCTTCCACAAAAACAACATCATGGCTAACCAGAATGTGTTTAGTTTATGGATGATAGAGTCGATAGCCTTTGCTTTTAGAATTATACCCAGCAAAAATACATTTCATTGCTTTATCATCCAATTTCCTGCGTTGTTGTTCAGACACTAATGCATATGCGAGACAACCAAAAACACATAGGTAAGCAACATATGGCTTACGACCATGCCAAGCCTCATATAGAGTGATAAACTGCAATGCTTTAGCCGAACACCTGTTAAGTACATATGTTGCACACATGTGGTAAAGCCTGACTTTTGACCATACACCTCACCATCTCCATGAGTGACATGTTCTTCCATTCAGCAACTCCATTCTATTGAGGCAACACTGTACACTGATGTTTTATCCCACGTTCAGCTAGAAATGCATTTAAGTTAGAAGACATATATTCCCGCCCTTGATTAGAACAAAGGGTGCCCATTTTACATGCTGACAGATTTTCAGCCAAAACCAGAAACTTTTTGGAGCATATAAACACTTCGCACTTTGCTTTCAATGGATATACCCATGCATGCTTGGAAAAATCATCAATGAAAGTCATGAAGTAAAGATAGTTTCCAAAAGAGGGTGTCTGCATAGGACCACAGACATTAGTGTGAACAAGCTACAATTTCTGACTAGCTCGAACTGAGCCATCTTTTGGGAACGAGGAACACTGCATTTTGCCCAAACTACAACCTTCACAAACATGTTTACTAGGTGCCTTAAGTTTGGGTAGAGAGGACACCATTTCAGATTTCTATAGGTGTAGCAAACTAGCAAAATTTAGATGACCAAAGCCTGCATGCCAAAGCTTTGCATCTGACATAGCTTGAAAATCATGTGTTGCACAGGCTGAATCATTCATAAATTTTTCATAGTCTATAAGCTTATACAAGCCACGATATAAAATGCTAGTAGCAATAATTACATCACCATTTGACAGATCATGAATTGTACATCTATCATCAACAAAAAAAAATTCACAACCAATCCAATCTTGGCTAAAGCTAAAACTGATAAGGGATTCTTCTTGATCCCTAGCACAAATAAAGCATATGAGAATGTAAAAGAACTACCATCAGTAGTAGTCAAATTGATCTTAGCAACTCCCATGATAGGATAAGAGGAGTTGTTGGTGCATGTGATAGTATTCCCTATAGGGGCACGCTCGAGTGAAGTGAAGAAACTATGCTACGAGGTAATATGTTTGGTTGTGCCGCTATCAAAGTACCAAACATTTGAGTCTATTGGAGACATACACTGTTCATGAGAAGATGGGTCTGGGTCATAACTGCAAACAATGGTAAATGTCCATTCGTCATTCTGCACAAGATTAGTAGACTCTGTTTTGGATGTAGAGGCCTCTCCAAAAACCATTCCAGCCTCTTTCTTCCTCGCCTCTTTAGCAGCTAATTTTGGACAATTCTTTATGACGTGATCATTTCCTTTACAGTATTTGCAAAACAATTTTTGCTTTTCTATTTTCTTCTCGTCTCTGTCATCCTTCTTTGATTGTGGAGAATTAGTAGATTTTTGCTTACTAGTAGAAGAGCTCCATTTTCCTTTTTCCTTATGACTAGCCAAGAAAGCTTGATCTGCAGCACGCATAATGGACCTGTTCTACCTAGATTGGTTTTCCTACAATAGAACGGAGACCAACTCCTGAAATGTTAAGGCATTTGGATTGTCGTTCATCATCAAACGAAGAGTAGAAGCAAAACTCTGATATGAATTATGAAGACCATTCAGAACAGTCTACATAAGTGAACTGTCAAGCAAGACTTCATCAGCAGAAATCAACTATTTCTTCAAATCTTTGATCTTTGTTAGAAAACTATCCAATGGAATCTCCTTCATTCATGTGCTCACTCTCCAAATGTTTTCGGAGGTAAGCAACATGAGCCTCATTCCTTGATTGGTATGAAGTGGTAAGTTTATCCTAAGCATCCTTAGCTATTTTGTAAGATTGAATGTGAGGAATAATGGCAAACAAGGCTATCAATGCATGTGCTTGAGCATCTATGCCATCCCAACAAATTTGCTCTACAGAAGGTGCAATAGGAACTACAACACAAACAAGAACATGAAGAATATTGTCATCTTCAATGCCATCTGCATCACCTTTAGCAATTGTGTTTGTAGGTGTAATAGGACATTTTTCAACATCGTGCACAACTTCCATAGTCCTTTTGCAACCAATACATGATGCATCGTATAAGCCCTTAATGGGTAATTGGTATTGTCCAACTTATCCTCAACAACCAACATACAGAATACATCACTACTTTCATCCATGGCCACTGACTAAAATACCATGATGTAGAAAATTGATTGTATCTCAAAAAGTTGAACATAACTACCTTGTCGAGTTCTGCTAAACATGTAGTAGACTTTGAGATGTTTATATTGGCGAACCAAAACTTATATATATCTTTGGCACAAAAAGACAAAATTTCCTACACAAAAACTGCGATAGTGCGTTTAGAGGCCAAAACGAGCTCAGATCGTGATTTCGGCACCACATAGCGAAATTGTTTTGATCTTCTAATCACCTCGAGTATGCACACCAAATTTTGTGCAATTCTGAGACTGTGATCGGAGAGGTGTCAATGATGCCCTAGATGAAGCAATGACCTGCACTGATACCAATTTTTGGAGTTTGAGGTATGCAGAAGCACGCGAATGACAGAATGAAAAAGAAGAATCTTGGAGCACAACACACAATATTGAATGTATTACCACTAGAATGTGCAAGAGATAAGTAATCCATTAGGACAATAGGTGTATATACAAGTTAGGGAAAAAACCTCCTAAAGAGGGAAAAAAAATGCCCCAGTGGACCTAATGTGTTCACACACATCACTATCTAAATATATCAAGAGTGCACACATACAAAAAACATAGAAATGCTAACCAAAAACCATGCAAAAAAGTGATAGAAGACAAAAAAAGAGATAGAAAACTTAAATAATATTAAGTACAACATTGCTTCATGAAACGCATCTCAAAGTGCATGTATTTTTTTTTTAGTCTAAAGCTAGACTTTTACATGAAAAGAAAAAAAGTGATCCATTGCTTTTCATAGAAGTTCCCATAAAAGACAATTCATATGCCTATCTATAGAAAAATGTTCATGCACCATAATTAAAATGAATAAAATATTCATAAATATATGATATGTGACAAATAAGATTGATAGGGAATTTTGGTCATGAATTCCTTTTCCTCATCTGATTTGGGGCAATCATCCTTGATCAATTTCACATATGTGGGTAAAGGTGTACTCAATGCCTTTCCACTCTACATATTGAACTTGTGAAGTACTTTGGATATGTACTCACTTTGAGACAAGTATATGCATCTTTTACTCCTATCATGAGTAACACGCATGCCAAGAATATGTTTGCCATCCCCCAAATCCTTCATATCAAATGTCTGACTCAACTTCTTTTTGAAAATTGACAAGTCATAAGAGCACTTCCCAACAATCAACATATCATTGACATAATGTATCAAGCATATCAAACTACCATCTGAGCATCTCTTTGTGTAGAGATAATGATCCTCATTGCTTTGAGAATAGCCTTGAGACTTCATAAAAGGAACAACTTTTGGTACCATTGTCTAGGGGATTGTTTAAGTCCATACAAGCTCATCTTGAGCTTACAAACTACACTTTCCTTTCCAGGAACTACAAAACCTATGGTTGTTCCATATAGATCTCATCTCTAAGATCTCCATGCAAGAAAGCACTTTTCACATCCATTTGTACCAGCTCTAACTCCTCCATTGCAATTAATCCAAGCAACATGCACAAGGTAGTCATCTTGACCATTGGAGAGAAGATTTCCTCGAAATCAACACCATGTTGTTGCTTAAAATCCTTTGCAACAATGCAAAACATATCCCACAATGATGGCAAGGTGCATAAAAAAAATACTACTTTCATTTCATTATCCATATCCATTTTTTGAGCCTGTTTTTATAGATGAGATCTATATGGAACAACCAGAGGGTTATGTAGTTCCTGGCAAGGAAAGTCTAGTTTGTAAGCTCAAGAAGAGCTTGTATGGACTTAAATAGTCTCCTAGACAATGGTGCCAAAAGTTTGATGCTTTTATGAAGTCCCAAGGCTATTCTCGAAGCAATGAGGATCATTGTGTCTACACAAAGAGATGCTCAGATGGCAGCTTGGTATGCTTGATACTTTATGTCGATGATAGTTGATTGCTGGGAAGTCCTCCTATGACTTGTCAATTCTCAAAAGGAAGTTGAGTCAGACATTTGATATGAAGGATTTAGGGGATGCCAAACATATTCTTGGCATGTGCATTACTTGTGATAGGAGTAAAAGATGCATATACTTGTCTCAAAGTGAGTACATATCCAAAGTACTTCACATGTTCAATATGCAGGGTGGAAAAGCATTGAGTACACCTTTACCCGCATATGTGAAATTGAGCAAGGATGATTGCCCCAAATCAGATGAGGAAAATGAATTCATGACCGAAATTCCCTATCAGTCTGCCGTTGGTAGTCTCATGTATGCTATGGTAGCTAGGAGACCAGACATTGCATTTGCAATGGGAGCTGTGAGCAGATATATGTCTAATCTAGGCAAGAAACATTGGGAAGCGGTCAAGATGATTTTGAGATATCTGAGTGGCACTAAGGAAAAGTGTCCATGCTTAGGTAGAGGGAAAGCATCCATTATTGGTTACATAGATTCTGGCTATGCTGGTTGTGTAGACAATCGTAAGCCTACATTAGGGTACATTTTTCATTTTGCTAGATGTGCTATCTCTTGGAGATCTCATCTTTAAGAATGTACAACAGTTTTCACCACAGAAGCAGAGTATGTTGCAGCAAGTGAGGCATGTAAGGATGCATTGTGGCTTTCTCGTCTTGCTTGTGATATGGGTTTACCTCAGCATGTACCTGGTTTGCTCAGTGACAGTCAGAGTGCCATTGCTTGGGCTAAGAATCCGGTCTATCATGCAAAGACCAAGCATAGTGAGGTGAGGTATCACTTCATTAGAGATTGCTTAGCCATCAAAAGCATTATTCTTGAGAAGTTTCACACTCGAGATAATGCTACAGATGCTTTGAATAAAGCTCTACCACAGGATAGCTTTCACCACTGTTGTCACTTGATGGGGATTACTTGATTCATGATCTTACATAGTCACTTGTATACATTGTAACATGCCCATCAGGTGGGAGCTATAATTTGTATACTTACACTCATGTATTCTTTATGATTATTTATTTTTCTCCCATAGTTACTTTGGCCATATTGGCCTTTAGTGGGAGATTGTTATCGTTAGTGTCCATGTGAAAGGCCAAATGGCCACTGGACACTTCTCTGTATATGTTCTTTAATAAGACATATAGTGGCCTGGTTAGCCACAGACTCTAAGTTTGACCGCATTTGTAAGACCTAAGAAAGTCTATCTTCATGCTCCTTGTGTACTATGTTTTCTGCATATTCTGTAGTCTCTGTGCGGAGTATCATGTGCAACCTTAGGAGCTCGGATTTCCACTTCGAGGATATCAGTGTAGAGCTTGCAAGAAGGAGAGCGCACTGTGGTGCATAGCCATCGAATTACTTCACTTCAAGTGCTTCGATGAGAGTACCACACATCCATCAAACCTATCAAGAATCTTGTAAGCCTTGAGGTCTCCTACCTGCTACACATCTCCAAGTAACCAATTATCTTTAGAATAGAAATGTGTGACCAATCATGAGTCAATGGATGAATTCTTTTGTTATTAGGATCCTGCTCACACGCACATAGAGGTTGCAAACACAGAAAACACACAGAAAAATAGAGGCGCCAAGAGACGAGACCGAACATAGTATTGGGTGCAATCTCCCCCCATGCACTCTGTTTCGACAATCCACAGAGTGCATGTATTTATAGGAATTTTTGATTATGTCGAAAAGAGTGGTTACATGAGAGCGGCTTCAAAAAGCATGCATGAAAGTAAAAGTTGGTAACTTTTGTAGAAAGCCTTTGCTTTTAATATAAAAAATTATGGTCTACAATGGCCCTTATTCTACCCACTATTTTTCTAACTATTTCTAACAATAGAGCCTTCTACGCGGATTTATTTACAAAATAAATTATAAATCAGATTTATTGATGTCCCCTAAAGTCAAATCATTGATGTCCGCCCTTTCACGCGTTCACGCCCTCACGAACCTTCAGTTGCTATATCAAAAACACCAAAACACATTAATACATTAATACATCTTTTAGGCATCTGGGAAATCAAACAAGGAGAACAACCATACCTGTGTAGCACATTAGAACCACACCATCACCTTCCAACTCAAAAGTGAGGGAAGTAGACAATTGCATGCCCAAGAAACAACTTCCAAACATACAATTATGAATGTATTTCAAAGAACACAAGAACCCTGTCAGCAACAAAAAACCAATTGTAACAAGGATTTCAAACATAATATCTTTCCTTTTTAGCACATGGCATGAATACAAACATGGAGTGATGTGAGCATAGTGAATGCCGAGAACATTGATGTGTATGCTTTGGCACAAGGTAGCATGATTGTGTTGATTGCAAATGAGAACATAACAAACAATTGTAGGTACACTATTCACATCACCTTTTTAGCACTCAAATTATAAGATCACCTATATGTCCAAGAGTTTCCTGTCACCCGTTGGAACATAAAGTTAGTAAGTTGCAAGAATGATCATGTAAATTTCCTTGTCATTTGGATCCTGTATGTGCCAATTGCATGCATTTATTAAGGTTAGCAACACAGGCAAGGACTAGAACAACCCAAATCTTGAGCATATGAGCATCATTACTAAAACAAATTTCACAATTCCCTACAAAGTTTACCACACAATGGTCCTCATTTGATCATCTCCATGTGTAGACATAGTCAACCATTTTCTCATGGATTTGGAAAGGAATTTTGACACTATCCCCGAGAGGAGCAGTCACAAAAACATGAATAGATGCATCCAAAAAACCATAATTTCAAGAGCCTCCCTAGCTTGATTCAAAAGCCAAGATCATCCCTAGATTGCAACCATAACTTTTCCCTATAGCCTCGCAATTGAAAATCACACACAAAGAAAGTAAAGGTGGGAGGAAGTAGTGTGGTATCACCTCCTTCACCCACTACCAATAAGCTTGGTCCTGAGTTTGGATAGTGTGACAAGATTAGCACAGATACCTGTGGAGTTAGATTTCTAACCTTCATATCAACCAGTTTGTGGCAGCCATATGAATCAAAAAGGTCCCGAGAATCTTCTAGGCCTAGCAGTCTAGGGAGAAGAGATTTGAAGTGTCACACTTCATCCCATGGCCCAAACACCATTGAATGCACCCGTAATCAATTCCAAGAGTCATGTTTGCTATTTCTTTCTTGTTATCCTAAACATGATGTAAGGCAGGTATAAGAAAAGCATTGCATAGCAAACATTTAGTTATTTGAAGCCTTATCGTTGGATTTCCCAAGATGACAGTGAGCACATACAACAAAACGAGTTAAGAAAATTGATGTCATTAGCCTCATTATGGACTTATGGAAGCCCTTATTGAAAGTCTACATTGTTGCATAGATGTGTTTTGTCTTGATGTCATTTGATCTCAAGAAGCACTGTTGAAGCATGATCCATACAATAAAAAGATAGGGAAAGAGATGCAAAGCTCATCCTCCACCCATGTTCATAGACAATTTCAAGGTCAATATCAGAGTTATAACTATCATAAATTCCTACAAATGTAGTACAATTTTTTGAGAAGAAGACACCCATTTGTAGCTAACTTATGAAGAAAAATGTGTTACACTGTTACTATTGGTCATTCCCTTTGATTTTTTTTTAACATCATCAAAGGGTTCGATTATTCCTTTAGGTAGTCTGCTGGATAATGGTTCATGGCATCCATAGTGACATCGCGAGCGATTCATTCCAAGAGTCACTCTAAACCCAACAAGAGATGGCTTTGCCAAGCATGCAGGCCTAGGGTGGTTGATTCTACTCCACCTTGAAGCAATAGAGCACAATAAGAGCCAATAAGTGCTTAACATAACTTGAAACACTTGTACAACTATACGGATAAAACACTTGTACAAGTATACATTGATACACATACATGCTTGAAAACAAGTGCAATACAGAGAATATGTTGCCTCAGTCATCAATATACGAAATCCCCATGAGTTTTAAGATGCAACTATTTGGTTACAGTTTGCAGAGAGTCACAACATCACCTTCTTGAGGCATTATGTAGCAGTGTGCCATCGAAGGTTACCACGGTTCGCTTCTCAACATTGATGGATATGCATAATTTTGGCTCATAGAGAGTGCAAAGAGAGTGGACAGGTCTGATTCTTGAGTAACTGATTCTATGAGGTGGTCTGATTTGGACATAATTCTTAGAGAAAGTTATCAAAATGTGCCCTACTAAGGAGGGATTGCTAGCTAGATGGCACATAGGTGATTAAGCACAACATAGGCGATTGAGCATAAGAGGACCATCTCCAAAACATAACGTAGCCATAGGCTTTGGTTTTGTGTTAATGCAAAAACTAGGCATCAACCAACTTTGCATTGAGGGACTTCTTCCTCAGCCTACTCTGCATGTTGTATACACAACCATTTTGCCATATTATCGAAGATGTGTAGCCATTGAGAATCAGGGAACATGCCTTTGAAAGGATGTAAAGGACTTTGGGGGCCATCCTGACTCAAACAATAGGCAATGCCACATCGAAGCCTCCCCAATGTCAGACGGTTAGGGACCTGATATGTCAAAGAGTAGAGTTTGAAGGGGGCATAGCTTAGCCCCATGGAAGACAGGAGCTGGAAGGGAAGCATGAAATTCCTACCTGCACATCAAAGAATGACCGCAGGGGTGCTCAACAGTTATCCAGACAACAAAGGAGAGTATACCTCGCAAGGTGCCTGCTCCGTTAGTTGACTAGGGGCAGCCCATGAACCTCCACAGGGGATTGATCTAGATACTCAACTCAGAAGAGTGATCAAAAGCATGTGTAGGAGCAATTCGCCCCAATAGTAAAATGACGACAATTTCCTTTGAGAGTCTGAGATGTAAAGAAGTTCCTATGTCGTGTCATGGGCATGCTCCAAGGGCACCCGGGAGAGCGAGACTCAATCCATCTGCCAACAAGAGCAGAGGGGGAACCATGGCTTAGCCTTCACCCATTCTATCACACAACTGAAAAGGAGAAACCTCTACAGGGCTTGGTGTCCTATGCAAGAGAGGGGGGAACTCAAAAGGATTCGATGGAGTTACGGACTTGGCCCCATTAATTAGGAGAGAGAAACTTATTCCCTTCATTGGCCATTGAATCATAGTCATACATGACCTGTCTCAATGCACATGCCAACCCTTAATGCGTGGGGCTCAAGAAATAAGGAATGTCAGATGCGTCCGGCTCGTCTAACTATTTCATTTAACTATTTGAAGAAAGAAGGAAAAATCACTCCCCAATTTAAGCATATAGTAGTAATAAAGTATTTCTTTGCATTTTGATATTTTTTTTGTGACTTGGATGTATGCATTTGCTAGGTTCCCCGTTTTTTCAAATGAAAGCGAGAAAACAGGAGGGAAAAGAAAGAAAATCAGTACCCATCCCATTATCCAAAGAAATCATTCAGTTCAAGAAAATGACAAGATGGAGGGTGATGCCAAAGTGAGTGTGTGGGAGTGTATACAAGTGTGAGAGTGAGAGAAATAAGGGGGTTTGGGGGTGTTCTTGTGCAACAAACAAAAAATGAACTTACTACTCAAAAATTAACAACTGAGAGATTCCCTTGGTCAATCAAAGACCACTCGGATCCACAACTCAATGCAAGCATGACGTGCATCCACCAAATGCAGACACGGCAAGCTTGAAAAAACCCAATGATTAAAGGTCGACCATCCCCGACAATGGTGCCAAATTTTGTTGAAGTATGGGGAGTAACCAACCCAAACCGCCTCACATGGAAATGAGAGGCTCTTCCAAGAGGAGTTGCAAGAAGTGCAAGCAATGCACACTTACCCACATCCATGAACAATGGCACCCTGACCAATGTCAAAAGGAGCAAGGGAGGGCAATGCTCACACACCACAACTCCAAGTGACAAACCCACACACATGGACCAATGCAAAGCACACAAGGAGAAACATGGAAGCCAAATGAACCTCCTTTCCATTAGTATGGAGACCAAGACCATGGCCAAGGGAACTCCCTTTTACAAAATGAGGTCCTCCTTATATAAGAGAAGAGGAGAAATCCGTTGAATATAAGTGGCCAAAGGCTTCATTAACTAGAGATATTCTAAAAATAATAGGTAGGTGGGAAAATAAAAAAGGGAATCTTTCAAGAGAGAGAGAGAGTTCTTTGTACGTATCCAAAAGAGCTCTCATTTCTAAAATAAGGAAAGAATTCAAAAAGCCTTTTACCAAAAAAGAAGGGTAAGGTTGTGTTTTTATGGGTTTTCTCAAAAAATAGGTAAGAGAGAGTTCCTATGAAGGAACTTATACAATGGAAAAATTAAGTACTCCTTCAATGATCTTCAAGCCTTCTCACCACATCATAGCTCTACAACAGTATGAATACATATAACACACATGCATACATACATGTGTGCATGCTAACATATGCATACATATATCACACACATGCACACACATATATACACATGAAACACACATGTGCATACTAACATATGTACACATATAACACACATGAATACACACACACATGCATACATATATGAGATAAATTTTATCCTAAAAAATAAAACTATATACAAAATTTTAGGCATACCCTCGATCTTCATGTTGTAACTTAAAAGAACATGTTTTCATCTCTATGGTGGGATTCACCTATATTCTAGTTGAATAAAGGAGAACCTATTGTTTGATACCATTCAAATGATTCAAGTTAACAATCGATAACTAGAGTAGGATATACTATCTTATCTACTCATGTGTTTTCATTATTACCATCATTTTGGTAAGACATCAATATAGTCTCATCTTCATTATCCTTATTGATTTCTATTATTATTTTATTGTTAAAGTTGTGTTCTCATAAATGACATCATCTATTGATGGACTAATATCGATTTCTAGTAATTCTTCTTCATTATCAATAGAATCAACATGTAGAGTGTTATCATCTTCATCAAGTAGATTATTATCGTTGTCATGTACAATGATTCTAATTTATCTTTGAGATGTTGATATATCAATATCCAATGATGAATCATCAACATGACTTTCTTCGATCTTTGTAACAATAAAGTATTCAAACAATGTCCAACCTCTAGGTTGAACATGAATGACTTGCCACAAGGGATGAGCATCAGGGTTTTTATAAATAAATGCTTGTTCAATATGCATAGGAAGAATATATGGTTCTCTACTTAATCGCATTATTTTCAAAGAATCGATTGCCCAAAACCCAGATAATTCCCTTCTCAATGTGGAATTACTACCTTTATACTCAGTTCGAAACCAATCAATCTTCAAAATAACCTATCAAAATATAAAAAATAGAAATTCATTATTATATGCTTAAAAAATAATAAATTATATCATTATAAATAAAAACTTTTTATTACGTGTTTGAACATACAAAATGATATTTTGTAGATACCAACAACGATTCCTACGTAGTCAAGTTTGCTATCTATAAGGTTCGTATCTTTTGAGGTAGCATGGGATAGTTGCTTCAAGCAACAATACTAGAATCCTCTATTTTACGCAAAGAATCAATCATTTTGATTCTAATATGCTGTCCAAAGCCCACATATTTGTGAACATTTGAGCCTGCAATAAAAATCAAAGCATATGGTTAGCAGAAACTAATATACATATATGCGAACAAACAGAATACTATTAAAATTAAATTACTATTCTTTCACAAACTATCATTAGATCACTCCGCTCATATGAAATTTGTTCATTATTTGCATTGGTTCATTGCATATGAGTATATAGCCAATCTCTGAAAGAAGATATATTTGGATTCTCATTACCATCGAGATTACATCGATATCTTCTGTTTCTCCATCTTTTACTTCAGAAATTTTGAAGTTTTTGTTCATACTCGCTAATGAAGGCTTGCACGCATTCACTATTACATGCTACAAAAGTAGAAACATCATTTTTTTCTTGTGATATAAATTGAAACAAAGCTCCCTTACTTGATAATACCTCATCTATTATTTTTGAATAAGACTCGTTGGTCCATGCACGTGGAGCTCCTTCATAAACTCTTTCAAGGTATTCACTAACATAGTACATGCACTCTTCAAGCATCCATCCTTTTGCCATAGATCCTTCTGGTTTTGCTCTTTGTCGCACATAACCTTTTAATATTCCCATAAATCACTCGACCCAAAATATCCATTGAGTGGTTACAACACCTGCAATCTCTATTTCATCCACAAGATGGACTAATAAATGAACATGAATATCAAAAAACGATGTTGGAAGCTCTTTTTCCATCAAACATAGTAGCTCCCTGCATTCACGTTTCTTTTGTGGGATCGAGTCTTCGTCAATCTCTTTTGATGTAATCCACCTATTATTATCATACATCAAATTATAAAGAAATTATTTCATAAATAAAAGATAACAAATAGTCTTATATATTAAATATAAAAGTATGATAATTACCTTATAAGCGGTCCAAGACGATAGATCACATCTTGTACTCCTTTCAATGTACATCCGTCAATAAACAGAGGTAGAATATGCTTCAAAAAGTTATGCCAATCATGTGTCTTGAACCCAGATAAGCTCCTATCATCCGTAGTAAACATGTTTTGGAAAGATGCTCCATATCTCGTAGGTTTTCGAATCGATTGAATCCTATTGTTGATAGTTTGTATCTCTTTTGTTGTATGTATCCAAGGAGCATGTGCATAAGTTGTTTCTTGTCAATTTCTATAAAAAATTGGCCATAAATTTAGATTTGATTTTCGCTCCTTTAAATCATTTCTTGATGCTATTGTGTCTTTTAATCCAAGAAGATGTTGCCATAATGAATAACCAATACTCTTGAATATATGCATAGGATCAAGAAGATGATAGACCTTTAACTCTCTCCAATACTCCAAAGAATACCATATCGATATATTCTCTGCTATCACCGATTTTCTTTCACCTCTAATCTTTACATTCTCATCATCTTCATCATCACTGAAGATTTCGGATTCTAGATCTATAAGAGGCCCATTCGTCCATTTTTTATACCAATCCATAGTTGTCATTAGTTTTAGACACTGACCTATTTCAATCTTTTCATTAAAATTTAATGCTTCTCTTTTGCATCTTAATGGATGATCCTTACGCAAGAACTATCGATGTCAAAGATTAAGATCCTTATTCTAAACTCGTCTCAACCAATCACCACAATAAGGGCAAGCCTTCTATCCCTTAATAGATATTCGTGCATCATGAAAACCATAAAAATATAATTAGATTAACTCACATACAATTGTATACATATTAAATTAAAAAAATATATCATTACTTGAACAGACACCATATTTTGGAAAATCATGTATAGTCCAAGCCACAATTCTGCAAACCATAATGTGTCTTTGATTAATGTTTTTTGATACATCAATGCCATTAATACCTCTCCATAATTCTTGGAGATAATCAACGAGAGGAGCGAGATATATATTCATGTCTTTAACTTGTCTTTTTCTGAGGATTAAAAGTGAAAGCATTAAATGTTCCTTTTTAATGCTAAGTTATGGTGAGAGATTGTAGTTAATGACTACCACATGTCATGTTGACCATTTACTAGATTTTGTCGCAAACAATGAACCCTATCTGATGCAACTCCTAACTTTAGATTGCATGGCTCTTGTGCAAAATCAGGCCATCTAGAATCAATATATTGAAAAGTTGCACTATCTACTGGAATTCTCATTACTCCATCAATACTTTTATGATCAAATCCCCATGTCAAAAGCTTTGATAATTCAGGGCTTTGAAACATATGTTTAATTCGTGGAGCCAATGGAAAGTGTCTCAACACCTTTTTTGGGATTTTACCCTCTTCGTACTTACATCGAGGAGATTGACATTTTGGACATGTCAAAGAGTCTTCATATTCACCTCTTTATAAAAGACAATCGTTAGGACATGCATATATACACTGATAATCTATACCAAGATTGTTGATTATCTTCTTCATTTAATCATGTGATGTAGGGAGAATATTCTTGCTTGGTAAAAACTTTTCAAATAGTAACCTATAAGTTCATGAGCAAAGATAATATGAATGACAATAAATAAATAAATAAATAAATAAATAAATAAATAAATAAATAGAGAATTAAAAATTATACCTCAATAGTGCCGAAACAGATACGTTACTCCATTCAAAACGATTTTGAAGATTGAGAATAATAAGCTTGCACTTAGTTGTGTCAAGCAACTTCTTTCATATATATGCTTTAGGCATTCTTCCCTTTATTTGAGTAGAAATCGTTAAGCTATGATATCCAAGAAAGGAGAAATTGATAGTCCTTACACCCATAAAAGTTTAAACATTGGAGGTCTTTGACACCAATCTTGAATTTTGTGTCATCATTTTTTGGTTTAATTAGTCATCTCACTGCACATATTTCTTCTAGTGCTTATATTAGTTGAGATTTTAGACCACTTTCTTTGATTTCTTGTTGGGAACTTTGGAATTTGTGCTCCAATAAGTCAAGCTATTTCTTGACGGTTACATTGAGTAGAGAAGAATATCCAAAATTTCTCATGGGATCATATGGAATTCCTAGAATTATGATAGATCTTGAACGAGGACTTAGGCTAAGGGAACATGAATTGGAAGCTCATGTGGTATAGTACTACATAGAACACCCTCCCCAACAAGGGACTGCCAGGAATGACAGACACGAGAGAGAGGGGAGTGTTAGTAGTCAAGATGGACTAAGCCACCAAGGAAGTATGCGAGAGGAGAGCCAAAGACAAGAGAGGCAAAGGGATGAACAAGGAGGACTAAGCACATAGAGCAATCAATGCCGATCAGGCAAGGAATAGGCCTAGTTACATTTTTCAAATCAATCATGTATTAAACAATGATTCTCATCATTACACACCATTGTAATTTTTTTTTATAATTTCCACTCCATTTTGTTCAAAGCAAGGAGTGGTCGAGCTTTAGGAGTGTTAGTAAAAGCCACCTATCAATTTTCATACTTTTTTGAGCTCATTTGAGCTTCCAAAATAGTCAAAGAACCTAAATTTTAATTAAGCTAGACACTAGGTCTAAACTAGGCCAAAACTAGTAAAAAAACTATAAAAAGAGCTAGAGATCTAATTCTAAATGTAGCTTGTTTGGGAATCAATCTTGTATGACTTGGATTGTATCTTGAAATGAGTGAAATAGAAGATTCCATTGTTCCACTCTTTGTCTTGCTTGGTGTGCATGCATGTGTGTGCATGTTGGTGTGCTTCTCACTGACTCACTTGTGTACTTCAATTGCTCATGGTTGTCATACCACCCTCACATCTCCACGGATTGATAATTACGAGGTTGATCTCCTCACATTGGTTCTCACCATTGTGCTAGAGTGACATTGTGCTACCTCTTTTTATATGTTGGCTAGTGAAAAGTGGCACCCATTGAGGTGATATCTCACTCGCACAAGTTTTGAATGAGGACATGGATCATTTTAATTTTGATGTAGAATGTAAATATTGAACCTGTTGATGCAACAAATGACACTTGAAAGATAGAAAATATACCAAAAATGTGACACAAGATTTAGAGCTTGGAAATCAGATGTGTCTTTCCTTATCATACTTTCTTAGATCCACACGGTACCCCTTTTGCATTAGGTTGTTATCCAGTGGTTATATGTAGTCTTTATGATGAGAATGTGCCAACCTATTTTGATGAAGGATATAAATCAAAAAATTTTATGGCTACTATGTGATTGAAATTCGATGCTTCTTTAGATAATGGTACTTGTTATTTATATGATTTGCCTCCTAAAAAGAAGGGCATTAGAACTAAAATGTATTTACAAGCTAAAACATAATAATATTGGGAAAAATGGCCAATATAATGTTGGACTTATTGCAAAAGGATATGATTAAGAGAATGGCATTGAATATGAGAACACCTATGATACTACATGTTGTCATAATGGTTGGAATGCACATAAGTTAGACATAAAAATGGGCCTTTGAATGGGGCTTTGCATGGTTCAATTGTGAAAAAGGGGCACAAAAACAAGATGTATATATTAAATAATGCATTGTATGGTATGAAATAAGCATATGGAACGAAACTTTGCTAATGAGAAAGCTTCTAGAAAAGCTCTCACTTAGAAGAAGGGGGGACAATGAACTCTTCATTAACTTTTTCAAGGGAATAGGAAAGTGGACGTTATTCTATTTACATTCCTCTTAGAAAGAGATATGTGAGAGTGGAAGTTATTTCGTGTACCTTCCTCTTAGAAAGAGATATAGGAAAGTGGAAGATATACCATGTACCATCCTCTTAGAAAGAGATACAAAGTGATTTGTTTTCTCTTTGGTAAGAGTAACTCTAGATGACTCCGAAAGATAATTCATTTAGCTTCTATATTGTAGGGAAAACTATATGAACTCTGCTCCACATGCATATAAATAAAAGTTTAGGATTTGTTTCTAGTTGAAGTAATTCTATCTTACTTCTAAAGGGGAAAACATATATAGGAATGAAACTATTGTATTTGATAAAGGAGATTGAGTAGCAATGATGATGATGTAAAATCTTTATCAAGAAATTTGGAAAGTAATTGAATCTATATCCATTGATGGTTTATGAATAGACTATGATGTTTAGTATTAGGCATTGGTATGATTATATATAGAGATGTGACTATTCACCTTGTTAGATGTCTTCTTAGGGATGGGGATATATCTAACACCTAGGAGAATCAATTACTATATGTAAGAAGACCACTAAAGAAGTGGACAATTGTAGCTCTACATCCATTCATACCAATATTTCATAATAGGACTCTTATTCTAGTTATAGACCATCAAATATAGATTAATGAATTTTCCCTATCATCTTTGTGTGGTATTTGACCTAATTATCTTGCTATTTAACCTTGTCTCTCCTTGCTAGGGATCTAGACTATAGCCTTGCCTTATTTGCTCTTTGCAAACCTTGCCTTCTTATGTATCTTGACCATCCTCTCTTGAGTACTTGGCCTACATACTTTCCTTGTTTTCTCATGAATATGAGTCTACCTAGGATCTGTATTCTTCATTCTTAGGTAGAGAGATAGATAGAAATATCGCATATGCCCATACTAAACTACTATGGAGTCAAGATATGATTCCTTTTGTAGAGCTAGATAATATAAAGTGCATGTTTCAACTTTCAATTATGAGAAGTTCTTACATGTCTTCCAACTACTATTTTCTTACTATGGCATTATAATTCAGCTTGATTTGCCCTTTTATTCCAAAAATTTGAAGTCTATACTTCTTGTGAAATAAAATCCTTGGTTCTATACACATAGAAATGTGCACTAGTACTAATAGATATGTAGTTATGGTAAGTAACCATAATTTAGATGTTTAATTTATAAGTATTCTAAACTTGTAGTTATTAGATTTCTATTCTAATGTTTCAAAATGTGAGACTTCTCATCGCTATTTTTTTTTCAAACTCATGAGACCTTAGCTAAGCTAGCCCTTGTCTCAATTTTTCCTTTTTGCAAAAGGGAGGCTCTCTTTACTAAACTTATTTGATGTTTTTCATATCCTCAAATATTTCTAGATGTGTTACTTTATATCTTCCTCTTTCTAACCCTAACCTTGTTCCTTTTGCTCATAATGCTACTTGCATTCTTCTTGATCATGGAATCTTTGAGGATGAATTATCCTCTATTCTAGGTTTTGACTAGACGTCCTAGAACTCTTATTTGTGTAACTAACTTATTCCAATGAGCTTGGCAACACTTATCCTTGTCTTGAGATCTCCTCTCCTCTTGTGCTTGAATTCTTTTGCATAATATAAGATACCATAGATGTGATATCTACTTATTTCATTATGCTATCAATAAATTGGTACTTTTCTTTGATCAAAATGCTATTAGTCATTCATCTTGATCTCTATTGATTATTAAATCATTGCATATAGTACACATTATGTATCTTTGGGTGCTCTAGAATTCTTTCTAAGATCCACTTGATTCATAGAATCCTAAGATCTTAAAACTCTCACCTCAAGTTCCTTGTCTATAGGTACCTTAGGGTCCTTTCTAAGATCCATTTATTCACATAATCATAAGATCTTAGGAATCATACCTCTTGATTTACTTATCATATCTTGACCCTGGCATTACTCTACACTTGTCCTAGCCATATTCCAATCCTAAGTTCCTATGATGACTTGAAAGGATAACTATGAGCACTATTTCTCCTTCTTTCACATCAAGAAACCTTTTGGATGAGTGACATTCTAACATATCTATGGTATTTTTATGTATCTTAACTCATTCTTACTTTAAGTGTTTATAGAACTCTCCTAAAGTTCTTACTTGCAAGTCTTGATGTAAATAAGTGAGCTATTTAACTCATTTTACTATTGTTCTTTAACTTGGATAGTCTAACTTTACATAGTGTACTCAACTATAGAGCTATTACTAGTATACTTAGATTCGTTTGTATCCATATGCTAGACACAAACTTACTCTCTTATTCTTGTACTCTAAAAAAACTATCTAAAGTACACAATCGTAGAGTTAATATGATAATTTACATTAGGGACACTTATCACATCTTTCAATAGTTAAATATAACTAATTCTTTGTCTTCAATCATACCTATATGCTCAAAACTTCTTCCTTTGTCTCTCTTAGATCTACATTCTATTGTTTCAACTAGTTACTTTAACTAAAAGGTCTCTTGGATGAAATCTTGCTTGTGCTAACAATTCTATCTTCTAACCATCCCCAGCCTAGATGAAAATGACAAAGATCATTTATGCTTGTCATTCATTCTTGAAAAACAAACTTATTCTACTCATTGTACTTTTACCATATACTTTATGCTCACCCTTACTTGGTGATAAATAAAATGGTCTTTTATGGGCAAAAAATGCATCATAGACTTCACATTTTTAGAAATCATACTATCTATGTATGCATGCATGCACTCATGCATTTTCTTGTCTACTTAAATTACTCAATAAGCATTTAGTTATGTTGCACGTGAGACTTCCTCTCTCTCTCTCTCTCTCTCTCTCTCTTTCTCATAACACAATATCTCTAGTTCTTCCATGTCATAAAACTTTGTGTGGCGACAAAAAATTTGGTAGCATTTCCCTCAAAAATGAAGCCAGAAAAAATAATAACTATGATAGAACGAAAGGCATAAGCCTTGTGATGGGCAAGCCACTTTCTCTTAGCTCCAAAATTATGCAAATAGAAAACTTTCAATATAAGTTGTTGGGCACCACATGCCCTCATGATAATATCTTTTTTTGGCTCCAATAAGTGTAAAAAGAATCTAAAGCACAGAAAGATGACATGTGCATGATTTTATTAACCAATATAAGTTAATGTAACTTCATGTGTAGAGATGGAGTCATATCAAAACTAACCTTGATGCACATGTGTAGCTCAGTGATGAGTAGCACCTCTTTTAATGTCAATCCGGGAAGACGTGAGGATGGTATGAAGACCTCGAGCAAGTGGAGGCACAAGTGCGTGAGTGAGAAGCACACAAGCATGCACACACATACACACACACGCGCACACACGGCAAGACAAAGAGTGAGAAGCAATGGAGTTCTTAGATTACTTTCAAAAAGCTCTTACAAGTTCATTTCAATTACAAGCTAACCTCAAAAATGAGCTCTCTAGCTCCTTTTATAGTTTTTGACTAGCTTTGGCCCTGTTCAGACCTAGTGTCCGGCCTAGTTAAAAATTAGGTTCCAAGGCTTATTAGAGGGCTCAAACGAGATCTAAAAAATATGAAAATTGGCAGGTAGATACTTCTAAAGCTCCTCAAGCTCAAGGACTCCTTAGCTTGCACAATATGGAGCTACAAAAATACTAAATGATATTTACAATGGTTTTTAGTGAGGAAAATCACTATTTGTGTAGGGATTTTCTCTATTGATTTGTCATACATACTTTGAGCTCCCTACTTGCTCTTTCTTCTTGTGTGTTCGACTCCTTGATGTCTGAAAAATGTAGATGGCCTACTTGCCAGATCTTCTTTGACTGCCATGTCTGCTTGTGCTGTCCCTTCGCTCTGACTCTCTTCGTCTTGTGGCTCCTTCGGTTCCCTGACTTCTGCCAACACCCCCCCCTACTCTCGCGTCTATCGCCCCTGACAGACCCTTGTCTAGATGTTCGTTGAACGTAGTATTGGACGACGTCGGAAGCGAGGTGATTTTCTTTTAATATGAGCCCCCGTCCTAGATCTGTTAATAATGCGTCCCAATTCACTGGTCCTGGTACGTCTGGGTGTGGCACCCGCAGTTGTTCTGAATGTATGGTTCTCTCCACAGCGAATAAGTGGAGGAGATGTGAAGGCCTGGGTACAAAAATTTCTGAGTGATATTCCCAGAATCCCGTTATGAACATCTCCTCGAAATTCTGTTTAAAACAAGCGGGGAGGTACTTTATTCTGGCGTGCCAAGCATATATTACTTCTATTGATGGGGTGGTGCTCATGTCGTAAACTAGGTCTTGGTTGCCTGTAACAAATCCTGCTCCTGAGAAGTGGGGATCCTTAATGTTTTTAAATGTCCTGAATGTGATAAGCGTTAATTCAAATATTTTCATACACATTTGTGCCATCACATCGGGTGTATTGCGTAGTCGAGTGCTCCAATGTCTGATAGTAGAAATCATGTAATTTACAGTGGGAGGTCCTCGTGGAGGTGCTAAATAAACATAATTTAGCCACTTGGCACAACCCTTGATGTTCTTGACAGCAATGGTGAATTCGGGCCATGTGCGTCTTTGTAGGACTAGGGCATAACAAGGATTGTACTTAATAAAGAGGGGCATGTTATTCTAGGTTCGTACCATTTCAGGATGAGTCTCCAAGAGACGGATCCTCCAAGTGGGTTGATGAATAGATCCTCTTTTTGCACTCTCTGGTATATCGTCGGGGCCAAACAGGGTGGCAAAGGTGGGGGCCTTCCCACATTGTCGTTGGATCTCTGCGTTGTAATCAGCCAATAATATGCAATATGGCACATACTGATCATCATTGGTCCCTATCCACCTGTGATGGGACATACGTCTGAAATACTCGGACTTGATGACAGTGTCTTCTAATTTGGCTAATGATTGGATTTGTATTGCTACTCGTTCATCGTGGGTGTTCGCTGTCTTCTCTAATGACTGAAGCCATTCAGGTGCTTCCACTTCTAAGGTATCCATTCCCTCTGAGGTTTGTTGCCCTCCTGGCATTGGCATAGGAACGTATGGTTCCTCGTACGAATCATCTACCTCAATGGGAACCAAGTCTTCTGGCTCAGGTTCTATAACTGGAGAGGGTTGCCTTTCATACTCTAGTAACTTTTTCTGGAGCTCAACCACTTGCTCTGTCAATGCCTTCACTTCCTCTGAAGTCGAGGCCGGTTCTATTACCTTGGTTGGAGCCTCCTGTTCCTTGAGCTGGCCACATAGCTCATCACGTTCCCTTTCCAACTCATCATGAGCATCTAATAGATCTGCATAGCTTTCCAAGATGGTCTTCATTGTCTCTGAGGGTACGGCTTTAAACTGCTCTGGATCAATTTCGTGGGGAGAGCCTTCCATTGCTGCTTCTAGATTTGCTTCATTTTGCTGCTGCAGTCTCTTGTTCTCTTCAAGGGCGGCTACCATGTGTTTTCTGAGGAGTGCCAAGTTACGCCGGACTCTGAGATTATCAGCTTGGTATACGTCCAGCAAGGCCTCGAGTTGTTTGGTGCCCGGCTGTTGTGATGGTTGGGGAGTTTCTAGGAGTGTTTGGTGGGCATGTTCGAGCGTGGTGTAACGTTGGTTGAGTTCTGCATTTTCTTCCTTGATCACTGTGAGGCGGCCCTGAAGTTTCTGATTGGTAGTGATCACTTGATGATAACGATCGTCGAGAGCTCGATACTCATTCTGAAGTTGATAGACACATTGATTTAAAGCTAGAAATATACTATTTACATTAAATGATGCAGGGAGAGATGAAGATGCAGGGGAAATGGGGACAGGAAAAGGAGTTGTGAATGATGTGGAGTCAAATGGAGATGTGGGTGGAGGGGGTATGGGGGACGGAGGTTGCATGGGGGAAGGGAGTGGTGCTGTGGCAGGAGATGTTTCCATAGTGTCAAATGTTTGAGTGACCGTGTAGATGGGGACCGTGGGTGGGGTGGATGTGACGTTAGTGAAGAGAGTGGTGAAGGTGGGCATAGTGACTCCCCCGAATTGGATTCCCGGAGAGAGTGGAATTCCCATGACGATTGTGGTGATAGTGGACGTGGTGGCGATAGTGTCACGTGGTGGAGTGAGTTGTGTAGTGAGAGGTGGGGAGGGTGGTGACAGTGGTGCTTCCTGATGTTCATCTGTTTGCGTTGTATTTCCTGGTGCTGATACGTTGATATGAATTTGTTTCTCGGACCTCATGGGATGGGCACAAACTCCTTTCTCAAATCGGTGAATGTAGGCCATTGCCTCATGAATAGCCTCATCCAATCCTACTGCATCGGCATGGAGGTTGATGGACTCGATGAACATATCATCCACACCTTCCTCTGCCAGCAATTGGTTCATGAGTTTCTTGCCTGCTTCAAGTGACATTTTATGCTGTTCTTGAACTAGCTTCATGGTTCGATATAGTCTTTTTATTTGTGCTGAATATGCTGGGGCACTTGCTAACTCTGAAAGTTCATCATACTCTTGTTCTTCGTAGGCTTCTTCCTCTTGTTCGGTCTCTTGTTCATCTACATCGACTTCTACAACTTGCGGTCGGGTGGGGGCTGACGTTGTTGTATGGGTTTGTGGTTCCTGAGCTCGCTCTGTTTCCGTTTCGAGATTAGAGTCGTAGATCAGTCTAGCCACTTCTTCATCAGTGAGATCATTGAGAGTAAAGCCCTGTGGAAATTCCAAGTTTGATGGGACGGGTGGAAACACCAGATTGGGTCCCTCTGTACTTGGTCTTGGTAGCCGAATGGTGAATGGTCTAACGTGTCGTGTCTGGGGAGGGGTAATCTCTGGTGTAGTGGTGGCTCCCCTTGGTTGAGCGCAGGGTAATTGGACTCCCCCTCTCATCTTCTTTGATGGAGGACCTGCCGCTGATAGCCTTCTCTGGAACTACTGGGCCCGGGACCATATGAGTGCCCGCTGAATAGGCACGTCATAGGCTAGACATCGATAGATTATTTTGGTCAGAGCACAACACCCGTGGAGCACATTTTTCTGCTTCTTGTTCCACCGTTGATGGGCTAGGTGGATCTGATCTATGATCCAATGTGGTACGTTGATAGGGAGGTTTTCTGTCTCTGCCAAATACAAGCTAAACCATATCTTCTTTGGTGGCATGGTGAATCTTTCCTGTGCTGGAAAAGCAAAATGCTGCATGACGGTCCGTAGGTGAAGAGCGATGATCGGTGTCATTGCTACCATATCCTTCAGCTTATTGAGATCTTTATGTTTCATTCTGCCTGGAACCATTGTTTCCTTTTCAGTAGGAATGTGCATACCATGCATGTCCAATGCTTCTCGTACCAGATTGAGGGTCAGTTTGAATCTTTTAAGTTCGTGGCCCGGCAACAGTGAGGGTAACACAAAAGTGCTGTCGCCTCCCTTGGCCCTGCTAGGAGTGATGGTACTGATAAGATAAGAACAACGTAAGAAATCTGGCTTCGGTAAGTGGGCCCTGAAATAACTGTCCAGGCCCGCTTTGGTCCATACCAAACGCATTACTTCGGCATTCTGATAGCTCTCAAATTCACGCGTGAAAAAATGGTAGCGTCCCCATTTACCATTAAACTCCAATTCAGCTTCCCAAAAATAGGTTCCATCACCCACTGGTCCTGCAACATCACTGAACCAATGAGCGTGTTTGCCCACTTGAGAGGTGTGTCCCTGAGGAGGATCCTAAACTGGGAGCACATGCACAGCTTGAAGTTCTTGCGGTCTTTCGGTGAGATGTGGTTCGAGAAGGAGTGTTTCTATATCCACAATCTGTGCGCTGGATCCGGCGTGAGAACTGGAACCTCCAGCTTCTGCCATGGCACTGCTTGCTTGTTGGTTCTGTGAGAATATAGAACCATGTGTTAACATTGTAATGGACAGAATAAAACCGTTGTTGTCCCCGTTACAACATTAACATGAGGTAGATGATGAGTCAGTGGGTCAGTGAGTGCTCGATGAGTGTGTGTGCAGTTAGTGAAGAGAAGAGCTTAAATGGAAAGCTATGTTGTCTGAGTGATGTAGTTAGTAGTTGGACGTGAATTTACAAGGAAGGGTCAGGGGTTTATCACACATCTTAGGACGCCAGACACAACGTATGGTTTTGTGTCGTGGTTTGGTGGAAGGGCCTGAAAGCACAGTGAGGGTATCGGCTTGGAAATGAGGCTTTTTAGGGATCCATTTCCACATGATTCTTCTCGTGCTTACAGGTGAATGTGTGTTTGTGTGTGAGGTATAAGAATGAGTATCAGAGGTGAGAGGAGATGGACCATGTTGTACAGGGGCTGGTGTCTGGATAGATATTTGAGCCCGCAAGTAAGCCTTAGGCACCCAAATTTGTCTTGATTGTGGCCTAGCCTTCATCAACTTCTTGGGTACCCAAATAGATTTCACTTTCTCGACAGAGGTTTTAGGAGTCTTCTTATTAGTATCAAGTCGTGGATTACTAATAGGAAGCTGAGACCATTGTTGCGACTTGGTTACAGTCGGCAGCTCGCCCTTTCGCACCCACATTTGTTTCATCGGCTGAGTTGTTCTGCTTCGCGCATTCTTTTGGTCTCTCGCCTGGAGAGTCTTCAGTGATTGATCTGCCCTTAGTTGCTGCCTCCTTCTGGCCTTTGGAAAAGAAGGGAGTTCCATTGTGGTTCTGACTCCTTTTTTGAGATCTTCATTCTTCTGCATCACATAGCCTTGGACAAGAACAGCATGGTCAACTTCATGTGTACCCCTGGAGGGACCAGGAGTCCGTGCCTTTTCTAGTTCCTTGAGTGCTCCATTATTTAACTCAATTGTAATTCTAGTTTGATTCACCCATACCTGAAGAAGTCCACTTCTTAGGTCTAAGGGGTTCAGTGAGGTCCTCATCTTGACATACTAGTACTTTAACTGTCATTGCCTCATCATGAATATAGAGGGGAAGTTCCACCTTGCCCATGCAAGGGGTTTCCACGCCTCCCAATCCTATGAGATATGCTTCCACAGGATTGACAGTTAATTGCAACTCTTGACAGTAAGACAATTTAACAGCACTAGTGGCTGCACCTGAGTCAATCAAGGCTCTTACAGTCCTTGCACTCTTTCCTTGTCCTATATCTAAGGTTATGAAAGGACGTCGATCAGTTATCCTATGTGAGCTAACACCTGAAACTTCACACATAGCCACGTCATATCCTTGATCTGCATATGCATCTTGCCTAGGGTGCTCTCTACCTTGTCTTCTTAATTTCATTCTCTGTATGCGCTCTAGGGCTTCTGCTTGAGCTTCTTCTCGAATTCGCTTTTCTTCCTCTTTGCGTTTCTTAGCAGTATTGAGTCGACTTAGCATTTCCTTTGTGAGAGGTTCCTGATACAACTTGACTCTGCATCCGCTGATATAACTTGGGAGAACATCGCCTTCTAATGTGGCTAGTTGCACTGCTCCACTTGTTGAGATTCTGTTAATGATCATGGGTCCGTAGCCTCTTTTCTCTAGTTTCCTCGCATGTTGTTTCAAAGTGTAGACTAAAACTAAGTCGCCTGCCTTTAAACCTTTATCCTTAACGTGGACATCAAAGTATGCCTTCTGTCGTTTCTTTGCTGCATATATCCCTGCAGCCGCCCTCAGTCTTGTTTCTCCTAATTGTTCAAGGTCAAAAAGTCTAGAGGATAGTTCATGACCCGTCAATGTACTAATTTCGTCAGTACATTGCATAAGATCTTATTGGTGCTCTCAGCCTGGCCATTTGCTTGAGGGTGATAGGGGGCAGACTTCTTATGCACTACCAAGAATTCTTGGAGCAGGTTTTCAATAACTTCATTCAAGAAATGAGTGCCTCTATCACTAATTAGCTCTATAGGTAGCCCGTATCTAGTGAACACATTCTCAAATAAAAACTTAGCTGTTGTTTGAGCATCGTTCTTCGTTGTGGCTTTTACCTCTACCCACTTTGTTAGATAGTTTGTCGCAACAATGATGTATTCTGCATGGGAACCCTTAGCTGGGGGATTAATAGGACCTACGAAGTCTATTCCCCACTTAGAGAATGCACGTCCACCCATCATAGGTTTCAGTGGCATCTCATCTTTACGTATAAGATATTGAGTTCTCTGACAGACATCACAGCGTTTCACATAGGTATGTGCATCCATGTGAAGGGTCGGCCACTAGAAGCCCGCAAATAGTATTGCCTTGATCACCCAATCTGGTCCACAGTTTCCTCCTGCTACACCTTGGTGAGTAGTGTCCAAGATCTTGAGATACTCACTCTCATGGACACATAGTCTCAGGTAACCGTCTTTACCACGTTTGTATAGATTATCACCAATAAGTGAGTAATCCTGGGCTTCTTGTTCTAAACTCCTTTTCCTAGCCAAAGTCATGTCTAGAGGGAATGTTTTCATCCTCAGGAAGGATACTAGTGGTTCACTCCAATCTGGCACTATGGACACTTGATAAAGAGTGGCATGTTCCACAGGTGGTTTAGTGTAGCAGATTGGGCATTCCTTGCACAACTTTTGGACATCAGCTTCCATAGTTGGCCAATGCACTCCTAGTCTCCTTAGTGTCTGTAAGGTTCATTGCTTTGAGTAGTGTTGCTCTAATGCACCTACATGTGCTAAATGCAACCATTTAGCGTACTCGTCCTCTTCTACACAACAAGCCAAGATCCCTTGATCTGTGTGCTTGTACATACTTCGTGCCATGATGTGATACTTTTGGGCTTTTACTACCTCTCTATCCTGCGCGTTTATTACTGGATGGTTAGGTCTGTATGTCAATACTGGCACTAATGGCTTAGCCCACTGAGGTATTACTTCCAAATTAAACAAGTAAGCATCAGGAAGGTCATCTGACACTCCTTGTGGGGCTTCTCCCGAGGTGAGCCTAGAAAGGTGATCTGCTCTCAAATGAGTCTTCCCTTTCCTTACCACAACCTCAAAATAATATTCCATTAGCAAGAGAAACCATCTTACTAATCTTCCTGTATTGCATGGCTTGTTTACGAGGTATAGCAATGCCTGATGATCAGTAAAAAATTTAAACTTATTTGCAAGCAAATAGTGTCTAAATTTCTTAACTTCATATACCATGCCTAAGCCTTCTCTCTCCGTAGTGGTATAATTTCGTTCAGCTGCATTCAATTGTCTACTAGCATAGGCAATTGGAAGATCCATATTACCTTCACCAGTAGGTTGTGCAAGCACACATCCAATGGCATAATTGGATGCATCCACATGAACATGGAAAGGCTTATTCCAATCCGGTGTGGTTAAGATTGGTGCTGAACATAATCGCCGTTTAAGCTCATTGAAGGAATTCTCACATTCATCAGTCCACTCAAAGTTAGTCAGAAGTCCGTACATGGGCTTTGCAATGACAACATACATGTGAATGAACCGGCGGTAGTAACCACAATGCCCCATGAAAGCCTGCACTTCCTTGACATTCTTTGGCCTAGGTAACTCGGCTATGGCTCTCACTTTCTCTTCATCAGTGGATATGCCATTCTTTGACACTATGTGTCCTAGAATCTTGCCTTGCCTGACCATAAAAACGCACTTTTCTGGGTTCAGGCAGACTTGATATTCTCTACATTTGTCAAAGATTTGTTTGAGTTCAGGAATATGGGTTTGTCTAATGTTGGAATGAGCACAAAGATCATCAACATAGACTTCTAAGTTCTTCCTCAGGAACTCTTTAAATACATGGCACATCAGCCTTTGGAAGGTTGTTGGTGCATTGGTAAGCCCAAATGGCATTACCCGAAAGGCAAATATACCCCACTCTGTGGCAAAAGCTGTCTTATGCTGGTCCTCTAGAGCTATGGCTACCTGATTGTAGCCCGAAAATCCATCAAGGAAACTGTACATTTCCTTGCCTGCTACTCTTTCTAAGAGATGCTCTGTGATAGGGAGCGGATAGTTATCTCGAATTGTGGCTGCATTGACCTTCTTTAAGTTAATGCATACACGTAATTTACCATTCTTTTTGGGCACCACTACAATGGGGGATACCCATTCAGTGTGCTCAATTTCATAGATAAATCCAGCTTCAACCAGTCTATCTATCTCCTCTTTGATCTTGGCAGCGTAATTATCATTGTACGTATATGGCTTTTGCTTAGAGGGTTTGGCATCTGAGGTCATGGGAATAGTGTGTGAGCAGATGTCTGGATCAACACCCTTCAAATCCTTGTAACTCCAAGCGAATACATCTCTGTATTCTCTCAGCAAGGCTATTAACGCATGCTCTTCTTCTTCCGTCAGGTCATGTCCTATGTAAGTCCATCTCTCTTCTCCCTCTTCCATGGCTACCACAATTTTCTTGGTGGTTTCTTTGTTATCATAGGCCTCTCCTGATTGTGCCTCTCGTTTAGGCATTCTTATCATGACTCTCCTGTCGTCTATCTCATACTTCTAAAAATTTTTGGGACCTCAAACAAAGATTCCTCCTCTTCTTTTGTGACTTCTTTCTTCTTCCTTTTCTTTCCTTCTTCCTTAGGGGTTACATGTGTGGCTAGCCTTATGTCTTTTGTAAGCTCTCCGTGCCTCTGGGGTTGAAATTCTACTTCATAGAAGTATTCTTCATCTGATGCAAAAGGTGGGTCCATAATGATTGACTCTAGATCGGAGTCACTTGCATCCTCAAATGCATCAGGGCTAGGTTCGCACTCTTCTAACACCGCCTCTCCCATGATTGGCTCTATGGAGAAGACTGAAATGTCATAGCCATCTTCATCACAGTGAGGTGTCCATTGTTCTTCATTGATGGCTACATCCATTGTTGTTAGGATTTCTGCCCAGCCGTGGGGTTCAAATTCTTCGTCAGGAAAAACTACAGGTGCATAGGCTGGGTCTTGAATTGATCTATGGGTTTCTTTTGCACCTATCTCCCTGGCTTTTTCTCTCTTCTCTTCTTCTACTGCTACCTTACACATCCATAAGTGAGTGTCTTCATGCATCCATGAGGATCCTGACCCTATGGAATGCACCGATTCTGTATCATCTTTGGCTCTATGGATGGGATTCCATTGGATGGGAGGGACATCTCTATGAGAGTAATCTTTGAGATTTACTTTGGTCGTAACACCTAAGTGTTGCAAATACAAGGAGTTGGTTCCCCAATCCTGTACCACTTGCAACTGTCGCATAAATGGTCTTCCCAAAATCATCTCATAGGCATGGTTCTTGCTAAAATCACATATAGCAAATGTATGCTCAAACTCGACACCACAGGTGGTGAGAGTTATTCCTTCTAGCAATCCTAAGGGTCTCTCAATATGACCATCGGCCATCTGCAATTTCATTCTCGTTGGCCTGAGTGCTGGCTTGCCCCAATGCTTCCATAGGGAAGTGGTGGCAATTGCAACTCCTGCACCTGAGTCCAAAATTGCCTTGGTGGTGTACTCCTGGTAGGTAATGGGAAGATAGGTGTTCCCTTCTTCACCTTCACACATGTCTCCTATCTTATCCAAGGGTATCTCTGGCACTGTTCTCTGGGATCCTACCTGGGAACGAGGTTTTGCTATTTCTGGTACTTGTTTGGCTACATGTTTCCATAATTCAGGTCTAACCTTGAGTAGCTCTTCTAACTTGAGATTGCACTGCACTTTAGTGTTTTTCACTACCTCTGTGTTCCTGGGTAAGACTGAGTCCTCATTTCGTACCATGACCGTAGGTGCTCTCATACAGGTGGACTTTGCTTCCCATGGGCCTGTGAAATGGGGTAGTTCTTGTAAAGAATTAGACTCGAAGTCTAATTTTTCTTGAGATTGGGCACTATCCTGCTCTCCATAAATGGAAGGTAGGTCTTGTGGGAATTGATCGTGTGTGTCATCCACCAGTTCAATGGGAGGAGGAACTTCACTCTCTTTAGCCCATTTCTCTTCTTGAATCTCTTGCAAGAATTCTGGTGTGTATTGATTCATAGAAGAAGAGGTGTCTGGCTCCGTAGAGTTAGGCACGTAGGCCTCAGGCACATAGGCTTTCTGGGTAGGAAGACCTGCTCTTTCACTAGCCTTGTCATGGTGTTGAGGGGCGAGTTCCTTTTGTGATTGTGCCATTAGATTCTCTATTCTTTCTAGGGAGGGGGGGTTGCCTGGTTCAGTGGAATTGGGCACATAAGCTTTCGATGGGGGATGGGTCATGTTTTTGCTTGCTTTATCTCTTTCTTGATTTTTTTCTTCCTTGGGAGATCTTGCAATTATGCCCTCTAACTTCTCTAGAAGTCCATCCAAGTGTAATTGCGTCTTGGCTGAGCCCGAGTAATTGAAAAGGCGGCTGGCTTCAAACATAGTCTGAGCCAATGCGACCATTTTCGCACAAAGCTTGGTTCTTTCTATCTCTAGGTCAGCTCTAGGGTAGCACTTGTCATGATCCGTGACATTTGGCCCTTCTTGGATTCTGGCCTGATATGCTTTAAGCATCATGTCTATGTCTTCAGGAGTGGGATCAGCTAATACTGATCCTGCTTGGGGTGGTGGGTGGGTTACGTGGGGTGTATTAGAGGGTGGAGGGATGGAGGGTGATGGGGATGGTAGCGGTGGGAATGTGTGAGAGTGCGGTTGAGATGTGATCTCTATGATTTTGGCCTTGGTTTCTCGTAGACTTTCCTCAAGTTCACTCATCTTCTTTGCCCATTGCCTTTTCATACATTCACGGCTATCTCTCCAAGCTCTTGTTCTCTTCTTATTTTGGCTATCAGTATCGCTAGCGTCTGGGCTCTTTTCCTGGCTTACTCCTTGGTTTTGTTGCACTGCTTGAGCTCTAGTGACTACCTATACGGGTGCAGTGGAAGTGACACTTCCTGTGGAATCTACCTTTAACCCAATAACATTAATAGGAGTGATTTTTGGCATATTATTAGGATTCTTAGGGCAGTCTCGTAAGAGATGCTCCTTTCCACACTCTTGGCAAAAGCCTTGAATTGTTACTGACTGGGGTTGCATAGGTGGAGGTAAGGGACAATCACGAATGAGATGATCTCCCTGACATCTGTAGCATGGTCCTTTAGGGAATGGGGGTCTTACTTGCTTAGGTTGAGGCCTAGGGTTGGGGTTTGCATACATGACGTTTGTGTAATCTGACTCCCAACTAGGTTCATTTGGCTCTTCACTATAGTAAGACTCACCATGCTCAGGAGACTGCATGTAGTAGGCCTGGGGGCTATCAACATGTGTAGAAATAAAGCTATGGTCACTCGGGTCACTTTCAGAAAGCAATGATGTTACAGGGACTATAGCTCTATTCAGGTTCTCTTCTGCAGCTGCATATTTTATTGGGATCACATTAGTAGGAGCAGGTGGTTGCTGTGCTAGCACTGGCTGGGGTCTCAGTTGGTTTTGGTAGGGTTGGTAGGTTTGTTGAGGTCTCACATACTGCTGAGGTGGATATTGGTTCTGATATCTTCCTTGTTGAGGGTATGTCTGAGGGTAGATTTGCCTAATTGCTTGCTTGTTGTATGGGCAATCTTGCGCTGTGTGATTTGTGTATCTCCGTTCTATGGTGCAGTATTGGCGACTAGGATTTACTTGGGGTTGAGCCATAATGGGACAGGCATTTGCCATATGGTCGCCTCCACAATTATAGCATCTTTTTACAGGGGCGAACCTTGGGATTTGTTTACTAGAGACACCTAGTTTCTGAGCAACTTTCTCTGCAAGTTCCTCAATTGATGTGGATTGCGTGGAAGAGAGGCTAGAGGCACTATCTGAATCTTTGTATATCTTGGAAAGCTCTAACTCCTCCCCTAGGTTATCCTCTATGTCAATACACATGCGTACACACTCTTCTATGGTCCTAGGGTCCTTCAAGTACACAAATGATCTTAATTTGGTACTTAGCAGTCCGTCCAAGAATAGAGCCACTTGCTTAGCTGGTGTGGGTAGCTCAGGGACAGGGCATCTCTCCAAGTATTGCCTAAATCTTCTTCCAGCAAGTCTCACGGTCTCTTGAGGGGTTTGCTTGAAGCTGTGAATCAGCGAGGAAGTGTTATGTCTTATGCCACTTTCAGAGAATTCAATAATGAATGCCTCTAGAAGTTGGTCTATGCTCCTGAACTGCCTCTCGTTTAGTGGTTGAAACCATGTCAGGGCAGTGTTCCTAAGGGTTAGACCAAAGGCATTATATTGTGTGAATAGGTCCTCCACTTGTTCTGCTCTCAAGACTTGCCTAAACTCAGCCACATGATCATATGGATCTCCAGTGCCATCGAAGTAGTTCTTCATGGACTTAACTAGCTGAGTCGGTCTCAGAGTCCTTGTGTGCTCTCTAGGTCGTGGTAGGGGGAACTCATCCGCATTTCTTTGATTCCTGGGAGCCCTAAGTATCTCAGGTTCCACCCTATTTGTCTCCATTCTCGTTCTTTCTCTGCCCCCTGGGTTGGCAAAGCTTACTTCTGGCCTATCTCTACTTCTGTCTCTTTGAATTCCATGAGCTTGGGATGTTCCAGCACCAGGGTGACCATAGGACACATTCGATCTTGGTTGGGGGAAAACGAATTCACCCTTCCAAGTGTAAGCATGTCTATCATGTTCTGTAACCACAAAGATCCTCTCTGAAACGTGATCTAAGTAGGTCACGCTGCCTGGGCTATCAGGATCCTTAAACTCATAGATCATGATTGTTCCTATATCAGTTGGCTGATCAGATTTATACCTCCAAAAGGCTTCGTCAGTTTCTCGATTGAGGAGCAAATCTATGCTCTTATTATCCTGGGGAATCCACTCTGGTGTGATAATCCTAGTGAGAACAGATTTGCCTCGGGGGGTCCTCGGTTCTTCACCCCTGTTTCCTTGCTCTAGGTCACCTAAGTCCGTTCCTGGGATCTCATTCCCAAATTCGTCCGTCTTATCTGGGTGACTGGTGACTACGTATATGGTTCCTTCTTTGTCCAAGTATGCTCCGTTTTCAAACTTGACAGCTGGGTGCTCTAATCCTATGGATTGGTCAGGATTCTTAATCTGTACCACAGATCTTCCTAGGTCGTCCTCATAGATGCTAGCACCCAATTGGTTGGTCCTAAGGTATTCCAACTGCGTTTTGTAAGGGCCTTCTACCCTGTGCAAGTATGGCACTCCTGAACTTCCTGTAGGTCTCTCCATACCTTGAGACATCTCGGATTCACTAGTCTCAGAACTAGGGTAGTATGAGTGGTGGCTCAACTGCTGGGCCCAAGACCTAGCAGTGTGGTTGACACTAGCCTCTGAAGACCTAAGACTTTGTCTATCTCTCCCTAGATGTCGCCCTGATCTAAGGTTCATAAGCCTAATTGAATAGCCCAAATTTGCCCAAGTACAACCTCGTTGCAGAGTCCTTTTGTATAAGTTACTTAATTCTTTTTAGTTGATTCCCGTGTTAAAATTCTTGTCTGATATCACGTCGTAAGGTATATTTGAGTGTAGTTCCGCACTTAAAGTTGATCGTTCCACGTTAAGTTCTTTTCCTTTAAAGTTCTCGACAGTACAAAGATTATGTTCTTAGCTTGAACTTTGAAAGTTTAGGTATTCTTCAACTTGATAATTGCCTCTCGTTGCCCTGACTTACTCCTACCTCTAGTCGTTCTTAGCCTAAGCTAGGAATTGACGAAGGGCAGTTGAGAATATTCCGACCTTTCTTGCTGATCCTTGCTCTTTAGTGCTCGAGAAGTTGATTCCCAAGCTCCCACAAAGCCCTTGCTTGGACGCTCTCAATTGCTTCTCAATAGACCTGCATCAGTCCCAAGATTAGCTCCAGACTTAAATTCAAATGACAGACTAGACCACTTTCATGCATGTGACTTACTGACCAACTTATCTCTTGCCCTTTATAAAAAACAATCCCATGACTCCCTCAATTTTCCTACCTCGGGTATGGTTAACTTCTAGAAACCCTATCTAATAATCCTAATCTTAATTTTCACATAACCAATGGAAGTTTTGGTTGTACTCCTCACGAGCTTTCCGACAAAACAAGAATCACAGCAATTGGATTTCGTATGAGGAAGTTATGTCAGTTCAGGCTTCAAGGATTAAAACAGGGTTCAAAACAGTTTAATCAAGTAGACAAAAATTCTTGAATTACTTGGGTTGCGGCCTCAACATGCAATGCTAACCCCGAGTGTTTGTCCCACAAATTGGCCAAGTTAGCCCCCTATTCTTTACCCTAGAAAATTGGCCAAATTTGCCCTTCTAACGCGTTCGCAAGTTCTGTCAGTCGCGATTGACAGGTCAGTCGCGATTGATGTGTCGATCGCGATTGACAGGTCCGTCGTGGCTGTCAATCGCGATTGATGTGTCGATCGCGATTGACAGGTGGTTCAAAAAGTCAATCAGTCGTGGTCAAAGGGTCGTTGACTCTGTCAGTCACGATTGATGGGTCGATCGCGATTGACAGGTTGGTCGCGAGGGTCTGTCCGTCGTGGTCAAACAGTCGTTGACTCTGTCGGTCACGATTGATGGGTCGATCGCGATTGACAGGTCAGTCGCGAGGGTCTGTCCGTCGTGGTCAAACAATCATTGACTCTGTCGGTCGCGATTGATGGGTCGATCGCGATTGACAGGTCGGTCGCGAGGGTCTGTCCGTCGTGGTCAAACAATCGTTGACTGTGTCGGTCGCGATTGACAGAGCCGTCGTGGGCTGTCAGTCGCGATTGATGGGTCGATCGCGATTGATGACTCGATCGCGATTGACACGTGTCACGCGTATGATCCGTCAGTCGTGGTCAATCGGTCGTTGACTCTGTCGGTCGCGATTGACAGAGCCGTCGTGGGCTGTCAGTCGCGATTGACAGGTCTGTCCGTCGTGGTTTGTCGATCGCGATTGACAGAGCGATCGCGATTGACAAAAATCTGAGGAGTTTCAAAAATCTAAGCACATTTTTGGGAAGCTCTAGGCTTGTAGATCATGGTTTTGCACTTTGTTTGGCAATTTGAGCATTTTTTCTGTCGGTCGCGATTGACAGAGGTCGGCGACACACAGACAGTTACCGAGAATTCGATACCTGCGCAGAGTGCTGGGGACGATGATGCGGCCTGTACCTGCAAGATAGCTCAAGAAACATGCAAAAACAGCACACACAATTTCGCTCTCTCGCTCTCTCTCACAAGTGAAATGAGGGAAATGAGGTGGAGAAGGTGATATGATCAAAAAACTAAAATTTTCACGATGACGGAAATGGAGGTGGAAGATGGTGATGATGATGATGGTGATGATGGTGGTAAGGTAAGAAAGAGAAAAATAGGAAAAGTAAAGAAATTACCTACAACGCCAACGTCTCCAATCTACGTCTTACCATCACACGCTCGTCCTCAAAGCTCCATCCCCGGCAACGGCACCAAAATTTGGTGTAGCTCAGTGATGAGTAGCACCTCCTTTAATGTCAATCCGGGAAGACGTGAGGATGGTATGAAGACCTCGAGCAAGTGGAGGCACAAGTGCGTGAGTGAGAAGCACACAAGCATGCACACACATACACACACACGCGCACACACGGCAAGACAAAGAGTGAGAAGCAATGGAGTTCTTAGATTACTTTCAAAAAGCTCTTACAAGTTCATTTCAATTACAAGCTAACCTCAAAAATGAGCTCTCTAGCTCCTTTTATAGTTTTTGACTAGCTTTGGCCCTGTTCAGACCTAGTGTCCGACCTAGTTAAAAATTAGGTTCCAGGGCTTATTAGAGGGCTCAAACGAGATCTAAAAAATATGAAAATTGGCAGGTAGATACTTCTAAAGCTCCTCAAGCTCAAGGACTCCTTGGCTTGCACAAAATGGAGCTACAAAAATACGAAATGATATTTACAATGGTTTTTAGTGAGGAAAATCACTATTTGTGTAGGGATTTTCTCTATTGATTTGTCATACATACCTTTGAGCTCCCTACTTGCTCTTTCTTCTTGTGTGTTCGACTCCTTGATGTCTGAAAAATGTAGATGGCCTACTTGCCAGATCTTCTTTGACTGCCATGTCTGCTTGTGTTGTCCCTTCTCTCTGACTCTCTTCGTCTTGTGGCTCCTTCGGTTCCCTGACTGCTGCCAACAACATGCCCATGTTATTTTCATAAAACGAGAAGAGAAAACAATGCAAAATTAAAAGTTATGATGAAAAAAGTATCGAAATGAATGTGCTTGAGGGCAAAAACATGATTCAAAGGTATAAAAATGTATGCATTCATACCTTTCCCGACACATAAGCAATAGCATGATTGGCCATATCCAAGATTTGGATTCAAGCATGAATGTATGGGAGACACTTGAGAGGCTTTACTCAACAAGCAACAAAAAAATTGAAGATTCAACTCAAGAATGAGATCAACAACCTTACGAAACGATCAAGGAGTAGAATAAATGACTACATACTTAAGGTCAAGGAATTTTCATATGCATTGGAATCTATTGGAAGCCACATAGATGATGATGATCTTGTGGCTTATACCCTCAATATTTTGAGGGATGATGAGAAACAAAAACCCTTTTACCACTTCAATATATGTAAATGATAGTCTCCTTGATTTTGAGCAATTAATTGCTCTCATGGTTACAAAAGACATGGACATAGGTGGAGGTTCAACTAAATGCAAGGATGCATAAGTCTTTCATGTAGGTAATCAAAGGGGAAAGGGAAGAAGAGGAAATACTAGGGGCAAAGGAAGGTTTGGAGGAAGGCAAGGCTACTCAAGAAATCAAGGACATGAATAAGGCACCTAATCACAAAGAGGGAGAGGAAAAACAAGAGGAAAAGGAGGAAGGCATCAACAAATAGGAATTAATATGGTGAAGAGTGTTACATATGTGGCAAGTTTGGCCACTATGCTAGAGATTGCTACCAGGGAGGAAACCAAAGGAGCTATAATCAAGGTTCTTCATACAAAGTCCAAGGTAATTATGCTTCTAAAATTTTAGAAAATGATAATCTCTTGATGATGCATATGAATGGGAATTCAAGCAAATTAGATAACATTTGGCATATCGATAGTGGATGTAGCAATCATATGAGTTGCAATGCTTCTTAGTTTATGAATCTACATGCTCCCAAAAGTAAAGCACATGCAGAAATAGGTGATGGTATAGCCCATGAAATCTCACATCTTGGAGATGTAGCACTGTTTGACAAAGAGGAAGGAAGATGTCTCAAGGATGTCTTGCATGTACCTATCATCACAAAGAACTTGGTGTCTATAGGGCAAATGGTTGAAAGAGAAATTAAGGCTCAACAAAGGTGGATGCTTTCTTGAGAATCCTAGGCAAGGGTACAAGGTCATAGTAAGAGGAAGGAGCAAGGGAGACTCCTCACTTTAGAGGTAAACTCTCATTCAACTCAACATGTCTTCTTCACATATGGCAACAAGCAGATTTTGGAGTTGGGCTTGTATGACAAGAGGATAAGCCACATCAACATACAAAGAATGAAGGAAAAGCAATTCAACAGGCTGGTTGAAGGGCTTCCAACTTCCAAGGAAAATGTATGAAGCATTTATGTAAATCTTTTTAATTAGGGAAGCAAGGGAGGCCTCCCTTCAACATGAGTGGCTACATAAGCCAACGCCCATTGGAGTTGATGCATACATACACTACAAGGAATACAGGGGCATAGTGAAGGTTAACGTGACACATTTTTGTCGCTACATGATTGTGAATTTGGCGAACGGGGTGTCGAGCATGCATCATCATTTAAATGATGCTATTCTTGATGTTATTCCCTCAGACATTATTTTTGATGTTTTGAGCAACATTCATGAGAGCATCGCTACAATAGCATCACTTATGCGATTAAAAAGGTAGCATCGCATATGTGATGCTAACTTGCATCACTTATGTGATGCAACTTATGTGATGGTAAAGTTTGATAAAAGTAAAAAAAAACATCGGATCACTCTTCGATCATCATCTTGTGTGCAACTGATCCAAGAGCTCTCCAATGTTCAAATCTATGTTGCGCTTACAAGCTCCAACAATCTCTTTTTGAATCTCTCTCTTTTCTAATCTCTCTCTCATATTGTCTCTCTCTCTCTCTCTCCCCTTTCTACCTCTTTCTCTTTCAGTTTCTATATATATATATATATATCAATCTCTTTTGATCTCTCTCTATCTCTTTATCTCTCTCTCTCTCTCTCTTTATTGTAGGTTATTTAACAAGTTCACCAAGCATAAAATATGGCTAATTATTATAAGTACAATTTTCGTTATTTGTATATCATTTAAATTGTTTTATTTTCATTAATTAACATAATCACACTTACTCATTCATATGCACATATACATGAACATGCACGTTCACACTTATACACACTCATACATATGCACATACACACACACATACACACATACACATGCACATGCACATACACACACATACATGCACATAGACTTACACATACACATACACGAACACATACACATATGCATATGCACAAACATATCTACAAACACATATACACACATGCATGCATTATTGCATATACACAATACACACATTAACACATACTAATTATACACATGCACATGCACATTCACATGCATGCACATACACATGCATGCACATACACATGGATGCAAATGTAGATGCATGCACATGCACATGCATGCTATACACATGCATATACATACACATGCATGCATACACATGCACATACATACACATGCACATACATACACATGCACATACATACACATGCACACACATAAACATGCACATACATATACATACACTTACGCATAAATATGCACATACAACAGTTTCCTAACGAAGATCAAAGACTTGAAGGAACATTTGATTTTTGCTGATGAGGTTATACCAGATAGCTCACTTGTGCAGACCGTTCTGAATGGTCTTCCTGATTCATATCAGAGTTTTGCTTCTACGCTTTGGTTGATGATGAAAGGCAATCCAAATGCCCTATCATTTGAGAGTTACTCTCTGTTTTGTTGCAGGAAGATCAGTCCAGGCAGAACAAGTCCATTATGCAAGTTGCAGATCAAGCTTTCCTGGCTAGTCAGAAGGGCAAAGGAAAATGGAGCTCTTCAACTAGTAAGCAAAAATCTGCTAATTCTGCATATTCGAAGATGGAAGATAAAGATGAGAAGAAATTAGAAAAGCAGAAATTGTTTTGTAAGTACTATAAAGGGAATGATCGTATCATAAAGAACTGTCCAAAACTGGTTGCTAAAGAGGCAAAGAAGAAAGAGGTTGGAATGGTTGTTGCAGAGGCCTCTACACCAAAAACAGAGTCTACTAATATTGTGCAGGAAGAAGAATGGGCGTTTACTACTGTCTGCAGTTTTGACCCATCTAATCATGAGCAGTGCATGTCTGCAGTAGACTCAGATGTTTGCCAGTATTTTGATAGTGGGGCGACCAAACATATTACCTCGCAGTGCAATTTCTCCTCTTCACTCGAGCCTGCCCCTACAGGGAATACTGTTACATGCACCAACAACTCCTCTTATCCTGTTATGGGAGTTGGTAAGATCATTTTGACTACTGCTGATGGTAGTTCTTTCACTTTGTCAGATGCTTTATTTGTGCCAGGGATCAAGAAGAACCTGTTATCAGTTTCTGCATTAGCCAAGATTGGCTTGGTTGTGAAATTTGTTGATGACAGGTGTATAATTCATGATCTGTCAAATGGCGATGTGATTATTGGTTCTGGCATTTTATGTTGTGGGTTGTATAAGCTCATAGACTATGAAAAATCTGTAAATGATTTGGCATGTGCAGTAAATGATTCTCAGGCTATGTCATATGCAAAGCTTTGGCATGCACGCTTTGGTCATCTGAATTTTGCTAGTTTGCTACACCTCCACAAATCTGAAATGGTGCCCTCTTTGCCCAAACTTGAGGCACCTGGAAAACATGTTTGTGAAGGCTATATTTTGGGCAAAATGCCGCGTTCGTCCTTTCCAAAAGATGGTTCAGTTCGGGCATGGAATTCAAATGCAATTTTCATGCAGGTACACACCACAACATTGTTGTATACATCATGAATACAACTCTAACTGGTGTTGTACATAACGTTACACATGAAGAGAAGTTTAGAGCTAAAAACCCAAACTTATCACATATGATAATTTTTAGTTTTATTGCATATGTAAATGTTCCAAATGAGTTTAGGAGGAGACTTGATCCATAAGCAAAGAAATGTATACTCGTTGGGTACTCCTTTGAGCAAAAGGGATATAAATGCTACAACCCAATCATTCATCACGTGAAGGTAAGTAGAGATGTGGTATTTGATGAAAGGGAAAGCTATTATCCTAGTGCAAAAGAAGGGCTTAATGTTGATTCAAATGACAAAGGAAATGCTGAAAAGTCGAGTGAAGAATCTCAAGTTCTAATTGGACTAGATGTGTCACCTAGAAATAGTTCCAAATCAAACCTTCCAAGTGGAAGATTACATGGAAATTTTAGTCTGATAATAAAACATCTACATGTTTTGAAGACATTGCGGAAGAATCAAGGAGTTCAGAGAAGAGCCTTGACGAGGAACTTGAATTGCCGATTGTGAAGACTCTAGGAGCACGAAATGCATATGCAACTGATCCAACAAGAAGAAGTGACCCAAGACAAAAACAATTTAGAAGGATGTGGAATTTAGTGCAACGATAAACATATGACACCTACATGAACAAGGTAATACAAGATGCTAAACCTTCTTATTTTGGAGATGTGATTGAAAATGTAGATTGGAAGAAATTTATGGATGAGGATATGGTTGCACTTTATGCAAGTGAAACATGGAAGTTGGCTCCATTGCTGCAAGGAAAAAACCATAGGTTACAAGGGGGTTTACAAGGTAAAGCACAATGTTGATGGTAGCATAAGCAAGTAAAAAGCATGATTGATAGCAGAAGGATATGCACTGACATATGGCATTGATTATGAGGAAATGTTCAACCTTGTAGATAAAATGGCTATTATTAGAGCACTTGTTGCACTAGCTATAGCAAAAGGATGAAATTCGCATTAGATGGATGTGAAGAATGCTTTCTTACATGGTGATTTTCAAGAATAAGTATATATGAACCATCCACAAGATGTTTGCACATTGAAAAAGGCTTTTTTTTTGCTTAAACAAGTATATGCAAGGAAGGGTGATGATGCTATCATTATTGTGGCTATTTGTGTTCATGACTTGACTGTAGGTGGTGATAATGAAGAAAGCAGTAAAGAGCTAAAGTAGTTCCTTATGCAAGAATTTGACATGAAACATCTTGGTTGTGTTGTGCTACTTTTGGAGCATTGATTTTATACATACAAAAACAGGTGTATGGCTTTCCCAATGGAAATATGCATTGAGTATCTTGCAAAAGTATGGTATGGCTGATTTTAAGAAAATTTATTTCCCACTAGATCAAAATTTGAAGTTGGATATTTTATCACATGAAACATTAAAAAATGCTACTATGTGAATGGAAATTATGGGAAGAGATGCATCTCACAATTGCAAGGCTTGATCTAAGCTACACTATAGGACTTGAAGGTCAATTTATGCAGGATTTGAGGAAACCACATTTAGATGCTTTGAGATGCAATTTATGCTATGTGAATGCTACTTTGGATGATGCATTGTTTTATGAGTTCATGCAAAATTGTAGGTCCCTGGATACACCAATATAGATTGGGTTGGTGGTGTTCAAGATAGAAGATCTTCTAGTGGCTTTCCATTCTCACTAGGGAGTGTTGTTGTTACATGGAGTAGTAAGAAGAAACCCGCTATTGCCTTATTGAGTACAGGAGCTGAGTATAGAGGTGCTTCAATGGAAGCGTGTGAGGCATCATGGCTAGAGATGATTCTTGTAGATTTAGCAATGGAAGTGCATAATCCAATCATCATTTCTTGTGATAATCTTAGCAGCATATAGTTAGCACAAAATCCTATTTTTCATGCTAGAACAAAGCATATCAAGGTACATTATCACTTCATCAAGGGAAAGGTATTAGCAGGTGATAATGATCTTGTTTATGTGAGGATAGGTGAGCAGGTTGTTGATGTTTTCACCAAAGCACTTAGAGCAGAGAAGTTGAAGAAGTTCTGAAAGATGCTTGGATTACAAGACATGATGTTGAGCTCCAGGGGGATTTGAGATATTAAGCTCAACATGTGATGATCGAGGATGACAAATATCACTTTTCATTTCTCTAACATGTATAGTGGTTATGTGGATATATGCCAGGGATAATTTTAGTGAGCTTTACCAAATTTATCTATCAAGAGTGATGGCACGTTTGTTTCTTTCCGGCTCACTCATTCATAGATAGTATGGTTTCTTTAGGCAGTGTTCATTCATAGATAGTATTGTTTCTTTCCAGCTCACTCATTCATAGATAGTATGGTTTCTTTCCAGCTCACTCATTCGTAGATAGTATTGTTTCTTTAGGACATGATGTTGAGCTCCAGAGGGAGTGTTGAGATATCAAGCTCAACATGTGATGATCAAGGATGACAAATACCACTTTTCATTTCTCTGACATGTATAGTAGTTATGTGGACATATGTCATGGATAATTTTAGTGAGCTATACCAAATTTATCTATCGAGAGTGATGGCACGTTTTTTTCTTTAAATATTGTATTGATTTTATTTTTGTATTAGTTCATTCTTGTATATTCTCTTTATATAATAGAATAAGTAGAAGAAGATCCTTCTTCCTTGCCTCAATTTGTGTATGCTCCTCTCTTTGTGTGTGAAATCTCTCTTCCTTATCTCCTTTCTCTTAACATTATAGACATGTTAGACACCTTCACCAAAGGCTTTGTTTGACCACCTTGACCACTACCAAAGGTATCTACAATATTCTACAAGAATTGTGATGAGAACATTTGCTTAGGGACTATCCTTCCAATCTTGAGAAAGGCATTAACACAAATCCACTAACCATGGTAGAGATCATGGAGATGTTGGGAAGCAATAGAGATAGGAAAGCACCTATAAGATTTCTCATGAGATCATAAGAAAAAAGCAAGAAAAAGAGAATGAAAATAAACCAAAAGCTAAAATTATGGGTTGTAGAAAGTCCCTTGAGCTAGAATCTAACAATCAAAGGAAGATAACCTCATGGAGAAAGTATAGGGAATACCTAAAAGGGAAGTCGAATGAGAAACTGGAGGATTTGTTGAAATATTTGACACAAGGAGAGAATGTCTTCCACATAGAATTTATCACAGCAAATCCATGCAACTCAACCAAACAAAAAAGAAGAGCATCAAGTAAATGAGATTTTGGATTGGTAGAAACAGAGCCAATGTCTGAAGGTTTAGAAATGCTACCTAAAATCCTATCAAGATAGGATAGGAATAGGGGGAAACATTGTAGAACACGAGTGTTGCTATCCAAGTAGAGAATTGGAAAAAGAGAGATTATTGATTTGTAGGAACATGATTGAGTTACCACAAAAACTACTAAAAAGATCAATTACATGCCAATTTAAAAAATCTTTCCTAAGATCAAATTATGAAGATTCATATGAAAATTAGAAAAAAATATGAACTTGACATAGTTAGAAGAGATTAAAGGAAGCTATGAATTATGATGAATCTTTGTCAATGATTCTTGATGTACAAGAGTGGTCCCAAGATCAATGAAATAAACTCCAAGAACCTAGGTGGTTCAAGAACCCTCAAGATAGACCTATGCTCATAGAAATAGATTTAGAATAGGAATCGCTAGAAGTTGAAGTCCTAGAGCTGATGATTCTCTAGAAGAGTGTGAACCTAGTGAAAAGGCACATAGGCTCATGAGATTATATCTTGAAAGACTAGTTCATCAAGTCAATTGACAAGGAGTACAAATGAATTGTTGCAAGCAAAGGTCACACAAAGGTCAATTAACACTCATTATTGAAAATTTCTTAAGACCAAATCCACAAATAGGGCGAAAAATGGCTGGAAAGGTTGTATCACCATCCTAATATAAAAAAAAGGGAAGATTGAGCCATGCAAAGATTCCTGCAACATTAAATTTAATAAAAGAAAAATTATCCTAGGTAGGCCCCTTCATGAGGTACTTTAGAGTAGTCCAAAATGGGGCAATAATAGCACCTATTTAAACAACACGGAGTCATCACAAGGATAAATCTAGCAAATCATTCACATAGGGATATTCCACCTATTTGATGGAATGTGGTCCGCCAAGATGAGGATGACTATGAAAATGAGCTAGGTGAATTTGAGGAATCTTGGTTGGATGAAGATATGAACTTATGACTCTGTCAAGTTTATAAGAAAGAAGAGATAGAGGCTAATGATTAGTCAAATTGGAGAGAGCAAAGGACAAAGAAGAATACTAGATGACCCACCATATAAGCAGCATAATTTGTGAAAGAGGAATTTTAACCCTTTGGTTGGCCTCAAATTCTAGCAAATTTAGATGTAGCTATGAATGAGAAACACATAATAGAAAATAATTACAAGGATGGCTATGACTCAACAAAAATGTATGTGGTAGTTTGACAAGAATAACTTGAGGAACCTAATGAGAAAGATGGGATGGGCCAAGAAAGGAAAAAAGAGATGGATGAGAAATCAATTATTATGGAACTACAATTCTCAATAGAACATGGATTTCCAATGCAAGGAAACATGTACCTAAACAACAAGTACTGAATGTGGATGTAATAGAGGAAGAACACAAAAGGAGGGACATGAAGAAAAATAGGTGAATATTTGAGACTCTAGAAAATTTTAGAAAGTATACGGTAGAGGAAAGGAAGATAATGAAAATTATGCCAGAGAAGCTACTAGTAAATCACACAATAATAAAAAAATTTACAAAGAAAGTATAAGTAATGGTTGGAAACTAAAAAGAATGCTTCACTTATATAGGAAATGATTAATCATGGAAGAGGAAGAATAATTGTTCAATCTATTAAGAATATACCTTAATGTATATGTATGGACATAAATAGACTTAAAAAGGGTAGATATTAATATTTGTGCATAGGATTCCCATCTACACCTACAATGATACATACTCGATGAATATTTAAGAACAAAATGATAAACTATTAATTGCTAGCTTAATTTACAAAATCAACACATTGAGTGGGTGTCACGTATTTTTGTAGTGCCTCGGAAATGGAAAACTAAGAGACAATGTAAATTTGAAGGAAGTAAACACACGTACTTCATGAGATAGTTATCCACAACTATAACTAACCATCTCTTAGAGAGAGTGGTAAGTAAGGAAGTGTATAATTTCCTTGATGGACTCTTTGGTATAATTAGATAGCAATTGCTCTTGAAGACTAACATAAAATGGACTTTCCAAATGACTAGCATATGTTTGCTTTTTATGTTATGTCATTTGGTTTAAAAAATGCGCTTGCAACTTCCAACATTTGATGTATCATGGTATTTCAAAATTTTCAAAAAAAGCCTAGAAGTTTCTATGGATTACTTCTGCTCATCTTTAGAAAAAAATCCACAAACTTGAGCAAATTTTTTAGAAATATCAAACTTACAAAGTATGGTTGAATCATGAGAAATACATGTTTACGGTGCGATAAAGTATCAAGATATATTGCCTCCAAAATGGAGTTTTGATCGATGAAGATATAGCTAGAACCATTTTAGAGATGTCTAAATAAAAAATGTAAAAGAAGTTCAAGTTTTTGTGGGGCATTGCAACTTTAATATCTTAGATATTCTAAATGCCTTACCCTCATGAAGCATCACCATTGTTCCATAATACTTTATTTTGAAAGGCCCCCAATATAAGGAGAAGCCATGTGAGTGTTGGATATTGACAGGTTTATGAACATAAGATCAAATGAGATCCAAAATCAACCATGGATGGTTTAGATGATCTTTGTGAGTGAAAATATTTGTTAGCTAGGAAATGAACTTCAATGTTATCAGATGGCCTATTGAGGCTGAGGAAAAAATGGCATCGTTACAACACACAATTTCTCCCTAACACCTTTCTTGATAGGGGGAGGGGGATAACAACCCCATCCTTATGTAAGGAGTCTAGGGCATGTTCCATCCCCCATAGGCAGTGATAAGGTCTCTTGATGATTCAAAAATCTATCAAAGAGGCTACTCAATTTTGGGTTTGTATCAAATCAAGCACTACACTTATGCATAGTCTAACAACAATAGTGCTCATGAGCAATTAATCTAGAGTTCATCTAAAGTGCATGGGGGATGATTCATCATTGTATCTTGCTTAAAATAATATAATTCTTTGGTGTTCTTGCATAACTCTCTTTTGATGGTTTTCAAGTTCGATTATAGTGTATTGCATTGTACCATATTTAATTTCATTCTATACATGTGCATTGTAATAGTGAAACCTCTATATGGGCTCATCTTGAATTTTGAGTGGATGGATGTGTAACAAAGCCATTAAGGAACTCAAAAAAAGATTGAGCTTAGCTCCCATCCTCCTTGATTCAGGGGATGCTTCGAATCATGCAATAAGTGTGTTGGCACAATCAGCAAAAGATGGAAGGCTAGGTCTCTCAATTGCCTATGCTAGTTGTCCAAACAATAACACAACAAAGAACCATGCAACCATAGAAAGAGAAGAATTTGGCATGATATATGTTGTAAAGAAGTTCAAACATTACTTGTAAGTTCAAAATATGTGTAAACCTCTAAAAGCTACCTTACTTAGTAAAAAAACTATGTGGTATAGAAAGATATGTGTAATGGTTCCTACTCTTTATGGAGTTTGAGTTTGAGGAACCTGCGAAGAAAGGAAGCAAGTATACTAGAGCCGACCTTGTTCTTTGGTTGATGAATGGAGAACCCTTTATGATGAGCTCTCAAACACGTATTTATTCAATCTAGAAAGTGTTCATATAGTGCCAACACTCACCTATGGACAAAAACATAAATGGATCCCAACGTAGAACTAGAGATTACCACATATTAGCAAGGAGCATATATAGGAGAGGAGGAATGAATTTTATCCTATAGCATAGATGATAAGGAATGGATAAGCATGGTGTATCAAGCGAATTTTAGGGAAACAAAATTCCAAGATAATAACATTGCAAAATTTACAAAGATCTAGTGTTTATTGCAAGAGATGAAGAAGGATATCCATGTGCTCATCAAAACATATGGAACTTGTTAATTCGGTGTTCCAATTGAGCATACCACATTATTTTAAGTTGTTGTTACACATGAACATAATAGGCCAATTGTTGATTATCAAAAACATGGAAAAATCTTGAAGGAATCACCTATATAAGCAAAAGGCGTTTGAAAGAGTGTCGAATAACACTTGTTGATTATCAGAAACATGGAAAAATCTTGAAGGAATCACCTATATAAACAAAAGGCCTTTGAAAGAGTGTCAAATAACACGATAATTGGAGAGCAATTTCTCAAGACTTTGCATACATGAAAATGAATCGTCCTTTGTACTAGAAATGATACACAGAAGTGGCTAATGATCACTTTTCAATAGAGAGGATAATTAAATATGATTTTGTTTGCTCGATTGTGGATGAATCCTCCACATGGATGTAGCAAAATATGTTAAATAATGTGATACATGCCAACAAGCAATATATCCTATGCAACAAGATCAGATATCATTTAGACCAATAATGGGGGAAAACGCTTGTGCAAAATGAAGCATAAACTTCATAGGGCCCATTAGTCTACAAGAAAAACTCATGCTAAATATATCATTGTGGCTACAACTTATTTGACGAATTCGGTAGACGCTAAGGCTACAACCGAATGTAATGCTTAAACAATTGCTTAGTTCTTGTTTGAGAACCTCTTCACTTGCTTTGGTTTCTAGATAGAGACCAAGTGATTGGGGAACACATTTTATTATTGATGTTATAAAAAACACCAAACAAATTTCTAGTAGGACATAAGAGGTCAGCTCTGTATCAATCACTACCGAAATTCAAACTAAAAGCATGAATAAAATCAATCAAATTGTGTTTGATAAAGCTTGTGAATAGTAAAAGGTCAAACTTAGGATAAGCAACTTTATCATGTTCTTTGGGCATATCTAATTGACTATAAGACAACATAACTACAACTCCATTCAATAGGGTATAAGGTCAAAATGCCATCTCGCCCATAGAATTTTCTATTCCATGCTTAGAATATCTAAAGGTTATAAATGAACAAGTCACAGGATGCCACAACAATCAAACGCATTCAAACATTTGTATGAGACAAGGTTGAGAGTTGTAAGACTGGGAGCGAACAGAACTAAGTCGACACAAGGACAAAGGAGAATAGTGACAGAGAAAAAAGATGGATATAGAAGAGGGTTGTCTTAACCCAAACATTTTGAACTGCATCTCAATTCCGAAGGAGAGAACCTTTAATCTATATCCTTTCTATGGGTTAAAATTAGGCCCACAGAAACTATTTGCAAGAATAAGAATATCAACGTTTCGAAGGCCTAAAGGTTTTTTTTTTTTTTTTTTTTTGGGGGGGGGGGGGGGGGGGGACGTATAGCTACACTAATAATGGGTCATTTCATCTTCTACATATCTTTCCCTCTAAAACGTAATCAAAGCTAGTAATCACTCAAAATTGCGATGGAAAAGCCTCCTTGCACAACAAACTTATGCTTATTTCACAACCTGCCAATTCCTACCATGACTAGAAGTACGTATTCAAAAGTGCAGATAAATAGGGTTAACTACACAGTCATACATAGGCAACAATGAGTATTTCCTGAGAACATCTTTGCACAGCTTGTACCCTATTCACCTTTCTTCAATAATTGCAGCTTGCATCCTATTTAACTGTCTTCAATAACTGCAAGGGTGGAATAAGATCTCCTCATTAATAAAACCACTAAGAATTTTTCCAATCGACTCTAGGAATTATGTCTTCAATGTTTAAATGCCATCTTCTTTAAAGGACTCCAATGCATACATGAAGTGTGTCAACCACTCCAAGATCCCCTACATTTCCAAACAGCAATATAATCATCCCTGCAACCTATTGGCTCACAAATATCCATCACAGTAAACTGACATTTTTCACACAACAGAGCAACAGCCAATCACAATCGACACCTTGCTGATAGCTTTGCAGCTCCATGGATCCTACTCTCCATTTCTCGAAAGAAATCATTTTCTTCCTCAGTTCTACCATAGGGACATAGTGGAGTATTTCTTGGATGCTTATTCAATCTTAAGGGGCTGAGTTGTTCTCCACTTTTGACCTCTTTGGGACAACCATGAAAAGTTCCCCTCCTTTCCACCTCAAAACATCAATGCACTCAGCAAGCTTGACAACAATGATCATGCCCTCTTAAAGTTAATTTTCTGTAGTAGGGTGTCCTCAGTGAAGTATCATATGTAACACAATCCAGACTTTTGATTACGATTCCATACACAAAAATAGATAAATCACAAAGCCAAGTCCAGAAACAGACAAAGAAGTGAAGGAATCTTACACTAAAAAATTACCAAATAAAGATCAGATTAAGGTTAACATCGAGATAATCAAAAGCATACTTGCAGGAACATACAAACAACAAAGACAATAAAATACAAGCCCCCAAAAAAAAAACATGCATATACAATGAACAAAAGAACTAAGCATTAACATACCAAGTACCAAAAAATTCTTTCTTCCTCCTATTCAACTCACATCATAAGTGCATATGTACAAAGACATAAGAACAAAGACTTGATAATCTCAATAAATGCTTCACATTACCATTACATATGCTTTAAATATGTAATTCTAAAGAATTATGCGTGAATTTTGCTCATACTGCAAAATGAGAACAGATTTACACCATGATACATGGAACATGAGCAGACCATAAGCGGGGTAAACACATTCTATATGGGTCAGCTTAACATGCCATTATCCTTTATCTTGAAACATTAGACAAAAAGCAATGCATATCAAATACTTGAGAATGTTAAAAGATCTCCCTTCCACATGCATCATAAGTTTTAATGTCACGTCATTGTGTTATTTCTATGATTTACAGTTTATTCGTCTTTAGACTCGGGTGGCTCATGACAAGCGGACTCTGTGATATGGTATCAGACCGTATGAGAGAGTCCTGCCCACAAGACTTCTTCATGTTTTAGTTGGACATGCAGAAATCAGAAAGAGAAGACAGCAATCTCCTGCCCACAAGACAGAATGATCTTCAGAGATTCTCCCAGTCAGCTTTCCAACTGGCTCCAGTATCATTTTACGTTGTACTCCTCGAAACCAGAAGGATTCGCACTCATTCGTGAATTGAGTGTCTTGAGATGATCCTCATCTGCATCATCCCACATTGTTCCCTAAAATATTCCCCTTTATAAAACCCATCAATACTCCTATATTGTTCTAATAAGATACGCTTTGCCTACTATAATCAAGGCACAGGAGGTATGCAATCTATGGGGCAAGCAAGGTAAAATATACAGGTAACAGAACACACATAAATACATGAATGCCTACAACTTCCCTGGAGTTTAGGGCCACTGCAAATTTACCGGTCGAAGAGATCACCTAATCTTTATGTCACAGTGGGAGCTTGAAATCAAAGGAAAAGACTCCTGCCCTATCAACCAGGACCAGATCTTAATGCTCCAAGTTTATCCTACTTTACTTTCTTGCAGATCCATGGGAATTTTCTACTGGGACAGCCAAATAAAAGTTAATCCTCAAAAACCTCTGCTGAATCAGCTTACCCTACTTTATTTTCTTGCAGATCCACGAGAATTTTCTACTGGGACAGCCAAATAAAAGTTAATCCTCAAAAACCTCTGCTGAATCAAAACTTGAATGCAAAATACATAAATAAGCTCTCTTAGTGTCTCAGGTACAAACAGTTCGCAAAGAATGAAAACTCAGCAATGCAAATGTAGATCACAGCTCCCATTAACAAAAGGAATAAAACATTTCCGTATAAAGACTTCAATAAATTCATCATGAATAACCTTGATACATACTATATTAGATATTTGCAAGGTTACCTACAAAATTGTTTGCTCTACAACAAGCCCAATAAGTAGAGCTTTCCTGTAAAAAGCCAGAAGATACAAAACTGGAATTTGCATATGCCATACATCACTTGGAAGTGCAAAAGAATATGGTGCCAAATCTTTGAGTATAAATACAAATCATCCACATGTGAAGAAAGAAAATACGCCACACCAATGAAGCTGGAGCCCTGAGTGAAGATGTCTATCCAAGCAAATTACTACTGCTGCTTGCACTCTGGGGGCTGTTCCCCTGAAGATTTCTGTCCAACCTGTCAAACAAATAATAATCTGAAGTTGTGACTTCTAAACCCAAAAAACGCACATCATTTTCAGACAACAGGTGTGATTGGTTACCTTTGATGCCGAATTTGTTGAGGCAGATGACTGCTGGAAAAGGGCCACAACATATACTGATCGATAAGGTAAACTCTTTGCAAAAAAAGATCGTTTACAAAAATAGATGCTAGAAAGCATGTGGCATGCTGCAATTATATCAGTGTACCTTCTGAGGTTTTGCACTATCCTTTTCTTCTTCTGTCTCTTCATTCTCGTCATCTTCCTCCTCATCCTCATCCTCAACATCTTCACTCTCCTCATCATCATCATCCTCAATGTCTTCAAATTCTTCGGCTTGTAAAGCCTCTCCAGTGAACCAAGATACAGCATGTGGAATGATCTTGTCTCTTATAGTTGACCTAAGCAAGCAAAACATATGGATCAAAGATCAACTGCAAGCATTACCTCTCACTAGACAATAAAACGGCTATATTCTGACTAGACAATAAAACGGCTATATTCATCTGCATACATACCCAATGTCATAATCTTGTTCCATGATATCCTGTAACTGCTCAGCCTGCACATGCAAGGAGTGTGAGTACCAACGATTAACCAATAGTGCACAGACAAGTAGCAACACCCTCTGCAATAGAACATTGCACTACCGTATCTTGATCAATGTCTTCATTATCATCAGGCACTTCAGGTGGATTGAAGAAGTTAAAGAAACTCTCACAACACTCTGTTTTTGTAATAGGCTTAGGGTTCTTTGCACCTTTCTTTGGCTTTTTCCTCAAAACCTTCTGAGTGAGATTCTTGCCCGGAAGCCACTCAATCTCAGTCCTGTGCATAGGTTCAAATTAAAATATGATACACAGCAACCACTGGCACGTTTACCACAATAATTATTTACCCAATAGCTCTTTCCAAAATTGGTTCATCTTCTTCGATCATGTGGTATGTCTTTGTTAGCTGCTCCATATAGACAGGCATCTTGATATTGATATAAACAAATTACTATGAAAAGACAGGCAGCCCAAAAATAATACAAGTCCTTACCACACTGTTCTTGAAAAAAGGATTTGAATCGAAAAGGAACTCCAGTTTAAATCCCTTTGGCTCATTTATTTTACACCATCTTATGTCTCTTAAGTACTTCAGCGCTTCCTCATCTCGTTCTGTGATCTACAGGGAAAATTTAACAAGCAGTGAGCATCAGCAAGTGAAACCATTGGCAATCACTTCACTTTTCTAGGATTCTACCTGCATGGCCAATGTCTCGTTTGTCTTCATAGCACTCAACCAGAATTCTGGTACTCCTTTCTCTGCATAGAATGTATCTGTTTCAGCCATGTGCATTATCCATACAAGGAATTCCCTGAAAATATTCTTGCATAGATACCTTCATCCTTCTTTGCATCTGCAGAATCTGAAACAGTTTCTGCTACTACTCCTTCAGGTTCAGTAATACCAGTAACAATTTCATAACGCTACATAGCAAACAAACCAGTAAACAAATAAGACTTCATTAACATATGACCTAGTCATAAAAGAAACGCAAGGAGCTAAATTCGAATACATTACTTAAATTAAAAAATGTAGGGATAAACACTGATTACAGTTACTAGTATAAGCAAAATACAATTTACAAAGATATTTAGGCAACTTGTGTACACTGATTCACAGTCAGAAATTGCAGATATCAACAATGAGCAAAGTGTAGGATGTGCAGACTTCAACCCATGTATGTAGTAAACTATATGGATTATGCACTGATGCATCAGCAAGTACAAGGGAGGACAGAGAGCATCATAATCATAATTCAATTTCTTACTCTGAATACAACTAGATTTTCGAAGTGAGTGAACTTGAAAAGCAGGGCAAAAAGAAGTCAATATCTGGAAATGTACCGTCCAACCTTGCATTTCCATCCAAGCCTTTTGGATGCTATAGGAAATTTGCATGGCTGTATTATAGCTGTGTACAACTATAAATGGTATCAGAATGTTGAGTTGGAAGCACTGCAATACAGCATAATGTCCACCTGTTCATACACTCCACTTTTCACAGGCATTTTAAGACTTCCCTTCCTCAAAATGGGCGACAGCCAACTATTGGGGACCATCATGAGCCTTCTCAAACTCCCAAGTAGAATCCCACATCCAGTGCAAGCAGATGCTCAGCAACATGACTGTTCCTTCCATTACAGAGACCAAAGTGACATGGGGACGAGTCCCTGATCAAATCTGTGTGGGGACGCCATATGGGGACGGGGGACATCCCGGTTGCCAGACATGTTACAAGCCAGATGTCCCGGGGACAGAACAAGGTGACAGGAGCCATATGGGGATGGCAGCCGATCGGCAATGTTTTGGGGGGCAATCTTTTTTGAATTTTGAATTTAAAATTGGGTTCTGATTTTTTTACGGAGGCATTGGCGCCATTTTTTGAAGTTTCTAAACTTCTAGAATGCTCTTTTGGGCCATACACAAGCATAAATACCCCTCACTTCAGCTCTTTAAGCCACAAGCTCACTTAGCTCCTTCATTGCAATCATCTTGTGTGTGTGAAGGCTTGAGCAGCTGAGCTATCTTCACCCTTGCATATAGAAGGGCTGAGCTCTATCTTCTCAACCCTCTCTTCACCCTTCCCTTTCTTGCTTCTCTCCTTATAGCATTCTCTTCTCCTATGGCTTCTTCATCGCGAACTAGTGGGTCAAACACCAAGAGGAGTCACGCTACAAGCAAATGGACATGGTGGGAAGAGGTGGAATTTCCCGTATCTGCCGGAGAAGGTGGTGGTGCAAGACCATGGAGTTGCAAGCTATGTGGCTACAAGAGAACCAGTGGAGCAAACAAGGTGCGTGCACACTTACTTCATGAGCGTGGACATGAAGTAAGATTTTGTTCCGCAATCACTTCGACGAAGAAGCAAGAATTACTCAACAAACTTGCCATTAGTGATGCTCAAGCTCATGCTTGGAGTGCTTCACAAGCTCCCTATCGACCCGGCATCGTTTGTGAGGTCTTCTATGCCATCCTCTTCAAGAGGATCATCTTCATCGGCTTCAGCTCCGGTTCGTGCTCCTACTCCTACTTCCACTCATCCTCCTACTCCTACTTTCTTTGCACCATCGAGAATGCCCTATGTACGTCCATCACATCAACAAACACTCCATGAAAATTGGAATCCCGTATTGAAGGAGGGCACGCTTTTTTTACCATGGCCACATAGCTTTCAATGCGGCTCGATAAGAATTTAACCTTCATTCTGTTTCAATATTTGGTGATTTTCAGATTTTGACACTCCCATGGGCCATAACCCATTACTTATAAATCTTATTTGTTAAACTTTTCCATAGATCACCATATTTCAAAGATATGGTAAAGAAAATTGGTGAATATGGAGCACACTATGTGCCTCCATCCTCTGAGAGCTTGCGCACCACTTTGTTGGAGAAAGAGAAGAAGCTTGTCAAAGCCGCATGCGAGACCATTAAAACATCATGGGAAAGAAATGGAATATCATTGCTTGTGGATGGACAAGCACCACTTTGTTGGAGAAAGAGAAGAAGCTTGTCGAAGCCGCATGCGAGACCAATAAAAAATCATGGGAAAGAAATGGAATATCATTGCTTTTGGATGGATGGAATGATGTCCAACGACGCTCTATCCATGGAGTGGTAGCTTATTCTCGTGGGGAGATGTACTTCATCTCATCACATGATGCATCCGACATAAGAAAGTCAGCTGATGTACTTACTTCTGAGTGGGCAAGTGCCATAGAGATTGTGGGGCCATCACATGAGTTTTGCATTGTAGCAAATGGGGAGCCTCCAAATAGAGCTGCAGGTGCAATTATTGAAAATTTGTACCCTCACATCATTGTTTGCTTTTGCATGGCTCATTGTTTAAATAATATTCTCAAAGACATAGGGAATTTGAATCGGATTTTGCCTGTAATCAATGAGGCAAATTCATTGGTTAGCTTCATCAACAACCATACTCGTGTGAAGAATGAGTTTAGCAAGAGATAAACTCTTGCTTTGCTCAAGTACTCAGAGACAAGGTTTGCATACAACTTTACCATGTTACATCGAATAATGAAATGTGGTGGTGTCTTGAGAGGCCTTTTATTGAGTGATGAATTTGTGAGGATGCCAAAGGCTTCTACTTTGACAAGAAGGCAATTTAGAAGATTAGCCAATGATGCAACATGGTGAGAAAACATTCTCACATTGTGGATATTGTTCATCCACTTGTGCACTTATTGAAAATTGTGGATTCCATGGAGCCATGCATTGGTAAAGTGTATGAAGCTATGGATCGCACAATTGAAACACTAAAAACATTGGTGAAAGACAATGACAGGTATGAAGAAATTTCAGCTATTTGTCTAATGGGATGCATACTACTCCCCACTTCATGCAATGGCATACATGTTGGATCCAAAATTCCAAGATAAAAAGCAATATGCATATCTAGAGGTGGCTAATGGATGGCGAATCATATTAGAGAGAGTTGTCCCAAATAGTGAAGCTAGGCGACTTATCAGAGATCACCTATCCAAATATAGAGCAGAAAAAAATGCTTCATATGCATGTGCATATGCCCATGAGGATAGGCTACGTGTTGGTGCTGCCCTATGGTGAGAGGATTTTGTTTTTTATGGTCCAAAGCTTCAACAATTGGCCATTCAGATACTTAGCCCGGCTTGCACCACGAGTTGCCTTGAGCAACTATGGAGTGTGTATGGACATGTAGCCTCTAAGAAGAAGAACAGCTTGGTGTGCAACGTGCTAGTGATCTTGTGTGCAACGTGCTAGTGATCTTGTGTTTGTCAGTGCAAATTTGTAGATGCTTCGATGGACACAATGCATGGAGGAAGATCTTTTCAAAGAATGGGAGGTAGAGAAGGGATCTGACCAAGTGGTAAATGAAAAACATGAAGATGCAGGAACCGCTTATTGTGTTGCAGAAAATGGGTCTGTCGCTGTGACTCCCCACTTGGATTCACCATAGTCATCACATTTATGTTCTAGAGTCTAGACTTTTACATTTGTCATTTATGTTCCCATCATGTGTAGATTGTAGTCTTTTTGACATTTGTCCATCGATCATATGATGTAAGATCTTTTTATCTCATGATGTAATCATGTAACACCTCTTTGATATGATGATGGTATAGAATCTATTTTTTGACATGATGGAATACATGAGACTTATCACTTGTAAGTTGCAAGTCTTGGGTAACTACTAACTTTGAATGTTCAACTCTCAACAACTCAACATGTTTCCTATATGTTCATTGTTTATACTTAAAAAACACCTTTTTTCTATGTTTTTCTTCTTATTGGTCATTTCATATGTTGTGGAATTATTTATACATAACTTTCATCTCATTATTTTGAAAAAATCAGCATTTAATTTGGTGCCGTCCAAAGGACCCGTCCCCGGGACACCCTAGGCTCCGTCCCTGTCTCAGGGACACCACCGTTCTCGGGACCCGTCCCCGTCTCGAGGAGACCATCAATCTCGGGACCCGTCCCCGTCCCCTAGTGACTTTGACAGAGACATTTTTCAAATTTGCCTTATCAAGGCTGTGACAACACACTCTTGGGGAGTAAGCACTAACCCCCTTCAAACTCACGTCAAATGCCGTTTTGCATCAATATGAATGTGGATGTGTGAATATGCATATGTATATGCATACATTCTTTGATGGGTGATGTGTGTGTTATGTCCACATATATATGTGTGCAACTTTCTACATATTGTGACAAGCAAAGTCAAGGGGAGGCCACTTTGAGAAACTAGCAAGCTGAAGGCATTGCTACAGCAAGAGGGTTCATCCATCCACGCCAAGTCCCAAGACCCAATTAAAAATGGCCAGAAGTCCAACTGATTAGCGGAAGCATAACTTTGTTCTAAAAGATAAAGTGAATGCCCACATGTAAGCACCACTCCCCTTATAGTTTGCGCACAATTCAATGCAGCTAGCAAACCATGCCTCTTTGAAAAGAATTTACATACTCGTAAAGTTACACCACATGAGCCCTACAATTAGGGCTCGCAATGAAAACAGAAAGGGTGAAACATACTTACAAGGCTCTTAGACCTTCATAATGTTTTTACCAAGGTGGGGAAGGTGGGGGGAGGGGGGGGGGAGGGTGAGAGAGAGAGAGAGAGATGGATGTCCATAGTACCATGTTCAATCATGTGAATGCAAATCTAAGGAAACTTCAACATGTCAAGAAGGTATGAACCTAACACCCCAAGTCTAGTTGGAAGCAAATGAGTTATATGAGCCTAAAGCAGCATGCCTCACTTTGATTGCAGCGAGACATGCCACACTCCACAATATGGGTCATAATATGCTAATTAAGAGAGCTGGGTGCATTTGAAGCACAAGCACTTCCAAGAAAATCCTATTGTCATAGCGATGGTCAATGCCCCACAACCAAATCAAAACTTTACCCTTCAATTTGTGCCATATGGCATCCAAATGTTTAAGTGGGCTTGAAGCACAAAGAGAGGTGAACGTTGCAAAATAACATCCACGTAATGAACCAAAGTTCGACATAAAAATGGTGCCCCTTCTCAAGCAAATATTTATGAGGGCCAACCACCTTCCCAATTTTATCTTTTCTTCATCCCAACTTACTTAGGCAAAGACACGTTCCATATGGCGACTTACTTCATGCCCACGATGGATAGCTCCCACCACGTACAGAAGAGGATTTTCATCATCAAGGCTGACCTTTGCAAACTGAGTTTCTATCACTTTTAGAAGTGATGGGTAGACTCAACCATAAAAGAGCCTAGCATGAGCTCACAAAGAGCTTTGTGAACTGTGTTTCAATACATACATACATAGATCAAAGCATTTTGATGTCTTTGGAGCCATTCTCAATTGCTTCTGGCTTGCACATCAACATGAGTAAATCCTCTCATTGATGTGTCCTCATCAACATCCACTAAAGTCTAAGCCATGGTTAATCCCAATGAATTTCAGTAATTCATACCATCATAATTGCAGTGAAACATATTCTTATCTACAAGAAATACCAGAACCTAAAAACTAAAAGTTCCACACCATGGGACTGCATTCACTCCTAAGTTAACCTGATCCTATAGTGTAACAAAGCAACTTAATTAGCAGAAAGATTGGATGTAGGACCACATACTTATATATTGGCTCCCCACATAGAAAGAAAGAAACCACTTTCAACACAACATTCATACAAAAGCTACACAGCACAAAAAGCAGAAAATGCTGGCATTTGAAAGCAGAATACCAAAGAAGAAAATGCTCTGCAGAAAGAGAGTGAACTACTTTATGCAGTCAATATGCTTCATAATAGACAGTGTATTAATGTAATACATTTCTGTGCCTTCTAACCTTGCCCAATAATATATATAAATAAACCCATGGCCATATCCATTTGGAACAAAAAGAATTAAAAACAGAGACTTCTCTACAATGAGATGTTATCATTCAATAGTTAGCTTCCCAGTGAATGTCTACTTCAAGGTTTCACATACTTGCAAAGAAGCATAAAAACCTATGAGAAATCTTGACAAAGCACCTTAGAGTACAGAGGCTCGTAAAGTTTTTGATATCTAGCCTCCAGAGCATCCCTTTCTTCCAGAAACTTCTTCTCAAGCTCATCATGCTTTCCCTGGTGTAAAAATTTAGGGATGATTTCTAAAAGATATAAGTTGATAGATTACAAACTTGCATCCACATATCTACAAGCAAGTCATCAGATTCAGAACAAGCACCTGAATATCCTGCAGAGCTTCCACGCGTTTTCTGACATTGGGACTGAGTGTTTCCAAAATGTTTGAGTGTTGTCCTGCAAGTGTCTGTAATTTATCCTATTACATAACAAAAATGCATGAGACGATGTGGAGCTCCATAAGAAGCGCAGATCATATAATACAGATTACCTTGAGCATATCTCTCAAGCCATCCCAGTCAGCTGATTTTCCACCTAAAGAGTAAGCGGAATTTAGCTATCAAGCAGGAAGCAGAAAGTCTCTTCAAAAAAGAGAACCATTCGACTACTAGTTGTTCCCCTCAAGTCGTAGCATAGATTGTAAAACATACGATGCAACAAAGGACTTCCATGCAAATCAGCACATCCCATGACTAAAAAAACACAGATGAAGACTGGCGTCCACGCATAAACATTTGTATGGGTTTACGTGCAATGTTTTTTGGGAATCTCAATACTTGAAGATGCCGAAAGAAAGACCTTTTTCGTTAGTTCATGATGCAGCGCAGCAAAATATTAACAGAAATTAGTACAAACTACACTATCCAAATGCAGTAACAGAGTGATTTGATCTCAACTACATCAACGGATGTGATATGACATATCTGATCTGCTCTTGAATAAGACATAGTGTCAAGTTAGGTCACCAGAGGCGAAAATATAATGCAACCATAGCCTACCCTTTACTGTAGATTAGCAGTGATCAAGCTCCGAGAGGATGCTTGAAGCAAAAAAGAAAAACACGGCACTATATGTTGGTTCACAAGATAGTTTCATCAAAGCAAAAATAAACAAGCCTTTGTTGAAGTTCGATCACTGTACATAGTTAGCGAAAAAGAACATAGGATATGATATGCAGGAACAGAAGGTGAAATAGTAGCCCATCTTGGAGAAAGAATACAAAGCAGAAGGCAAACTTCTATTCAGATGGATAAAGACTTGTGACAGAACGTTTCCCAACTTATAGAAGACATAAAGCATTGTATCAAACTATGACTATCGTGTTCGCAGCGAATAGAGCACATACAGAAAAGTAAATGAATGAAACCTGGCAGAGCAGCTCCAAGATCTGCCAAGGATAGTTGCTGCTCGGGGCCGCTTTTGTCGTTGCTGTCGCCCATGGTGGCGGTGGCAAAACAGAATTAAACGGGAAGGGGGAGAAGAGGCTAGCTTCCTCTCCTCTTTTCCCTCTGCGCGCGCACTGTTCGGTCTGAAATGCGCAACAAGGCAAGCGGAGATACTAACGAGAATGTGAAATTCTTATGTACTATTTTGGAGTCCACTAACCAACTTCACATTGTGCCTACGAGGTAAATGGACTAATGAGTTTGGGATGCACGATTCTAGGGTTTCTAGTCATGCATGGTTCGTTCTTTGGCAATGGATCATCCTTGGCAACACAAATGACTATGTTTGACACACATTTTATGTGCAGGTATTATGGGAGTTTAATCATCCTCTCTTGTGTTGATGATGAGAGATAAGAAAGATATCTAAAGAGCTTTTCAATTTTTCATATATCATATGAGATTATGTAACCTATGGAAAAGAGTTCTCTTCTTTTGCGTTGTTTGTTATTGAAGGAGAGAATCAATCGAAATAGAAGATATTTTTTAAGGAAAAAAAAACATGGTTGTATATGGTATGCTTCTATGATAGAAGAATTAAGTAATGGAGATAGAGGGGAGGATTCAAGTAGCTTCTCTTTACTAAGTGTAAACTTGAGATAGTTGCTAAGTGTGTGAGGATTCAAGGAGCTTCTCTTTACTAAGTGTAAACTTGAGATAGTTGCTACGTGTGCTCACAACTGAGAGGATGAGTACATGGTAATGTATTTCTCTAAATAGGCATGAGCATTGCAATTTCTTAAGATTATCAAGTAATTCTCGAACTTTGAACCATTGGATACATACACCTCTTGAAAGGAGATTATTACGACAAATGTGAAATAGGAGGAGTGCACATAAGAAATTAAGAATGAGGTCAAATATGCAGCTTGATAGATAACATGGGCACTAAAATAGGAAACTCATAAAATGGGCAAGATTTTCTATCATAATTTAGCTCACACAAAGTAAAACATTGGGAAAGATAGTTAAAACTCTATAGAAAGGAAAACTTCATGTTGAACGAGCAAAATCACTACAAAGAATAAGGGGGCATAGCGATGCCTCCAATTAAAAAAAAAAGCAGGTAGCATCGCTTATGCAATGCTATATCCACCTAGATTCGCATAAGCGACACTTTAGAGAAAAAAAAAAGACTCGATCACATAAGCAATGGGCTCCATTGTTTATCCTATGATTAAAGATATCATTGCAATGTACGTTGCTCCGAGTGACATGAGCAAGCTGCTTGCGATGCAAAACCATTGCATAAGCGACGGCCTGTGAATACAAAAAAAAAATGGATTTCTCCTCGCACATTTGTGTCGGGATTTGACAAAAGGAACTCAAGAGTGAGAGAGAGAGAGAGGGGGGGGGGGGGGGGCAAGAGATAGACATCGTGCTAGGAGCACACTCAAGAACACACACATTCAGGTATGTACACACATGCATACATAGACACACACATACACTCATGCATACACACACATAGAGATACACACACATATATACATACACATAGACACACTCACATGCATACATACACACACATGAGAGACAAACACATACACATATACGCACACACATCCACTCGCATACACACATACATACACATGCATACACACACATACACATACACAGATATTCATACACACACATATATGCATACACACACATACACTCACATGCATACACACACATACACAAATACACATACACATGCATATGCACATATACACATGCATACACACATATACACATGCACACACATATTCATACACATATATACATACACACACATACATATATACACACACATACACTTGCATGCATACATACACACATATGCATACACACACATGCACATATACACACACATACACTCACATACACACATACATACCCATGCATACACATACATATACAAACACACACATATACATACACACACATATACAAACACACACATATACATACACACATACACTCACATGCACACATACACACATGCATACACATGCATATGCATGCATACAGACACACATGCATATGCATACATACATACACATGCATACACACACATATACATACACACATATGCATACACACACATATACACTCACATACACATATAAATACACATGGAAAGACCCACATACACATACACATACAAACACATGTACATGCACACACATATATACATATACACACATACACATACATAGACACATACACATATACACACACGTATACACTCACATGCATACAAAATGCATGTATACACTTGCATATGCATACATACAGACACACATGCATACACACATATACACACACATATACACATACACATATACACATACATATAGTCACATACACATATATTCATACACATGCATAAGCACACGCATATAGTCACATACACATAAATACACATGCATACACACACATACACATACACACACATACACATACACATACACACACATACACATACACACACATATACATACACACACATAGACACATACACACACATAGACACACATACATATACATATACATATACACACACATGGACACACACATGGACACACACATACACATATACACACACATACATACAATCACATGCATACATACACACACATGCATACACAAGTATAAGCATACATACATGCATACATACATATACACATACACACACATATACACCTACACACACATATACATACACACATACACATATACACATAGATAAAGTCACATACACACACATATATATATACATGCATACACACATATACACATGCACACACATATACATGCACACATACACACACATATACATACACATACACACATGCATACACACATACACATATACATATGCATACATACATATAAACATGCATACACACATACACATACACACATATGCATATGTTGGAGATAGACGTTTGTGGAAGCACGTGAACAACACAAGGAAGGAGAAGAAGCTTGGAGCACAACACACAATACTGAATGTATTACTAGAGAATGTACAAAGATAAGTAGCCCATTAGGGCAATAGGCGTATATACAAGCCGAGGGGAAAAAACCTCCTAAAGAGGGAAAAAAGTGCCCTGACGATCCTAGTGTGTTCACACACATCACTACCTAAATATATCAACAAATCCCCCCTGGGAGTGATGCAGTGAACAAGGAGTTGGCACTCATGTATAAGGAAGTGCCAAGCTATGTGGAAATCACTCCACAAAAGGAAGTAAGCCCAAAGTTTTGCGGAAAGCTTCAAACTTCTCCCTAGGAAGAGCCTTCGTGAAAAGGTCTGCAGTGTTCTCCTGTGTGGGCACATATGCCAAGCTAATCTCCCCAGCAGAGAACCTCTCCCTGACATAGTGATAATGCACCTCAATGTGCTTAGTGCGAGCATGCAATACAAGGTTCCTCGCAACTGCCAATGCGCTCTGACTGTCAGTGAAGATGGTGGTGGCAGAAGACTAACCAACACCCAAATCAGCCATAATGCGTCTGAGCCACACACACTCAACAGTCGTTGTGAAAGGTTCCCTATACTCATCCTCACAACTGGAAGTGGTCACAGTAGGCTGCTTCTTTCTCAACCAAGATATACATGAGCTACCAAGCATGAAGCAAAAGCCACTAGTGGACACACGAGTGTCATAGAAACCAGCCCAATCAGAGTCAGAAAAGGCATGCAAATCTGGATGTAGTGATCCCCCCTTGGGATAAAACAACCCAAGTAGCGGAGTACCACTCAAGTAGCAAAAGATGCGCTTAACCGCTTGCTAATGCTTGACTCTTGGCCAATGCATAAACCTGCTCATCTGTGAGACAGCAAACTGAATATCTGGCCGAGTAATGCATAAGTAAATCAAGCATCCAACAGCCTGCTGATAGAGAACAGCATCAAATGCATCTCCAGCATCATGAAGACTCAATCATAAACCTGTGTCCATAGGAGTGGCAATAGGCTTACAGTCTTCAAGGCCAAAACGCTGCAATAATGTGTCAATATATTTCGTTTGACACAAAGCCATTCCACCATCAACTTGCATAAATTGAATGCCCAAATAGTGATGCAAATGCCTCAAATCAGACATCTCAAATGAGGCATGCAAATCAGCCTTAAAATCAACAATATGCTTCTCAATAGGAATAGTGAGCAGCCTCTCGTCAACATAGACAACAATGATGAGAAGCACATCATTAGCATGCTTAACATATAAGGTGCTTTTAGTTGGACTGTTCTCAAAACCATGTGCAATCAGATAGGCATGTATCTTCTCATACCAAGCACGTGGTGCTTGCTTTAAACCATATAATGCCTTCTTTAACCTGCACACCTGGTTTTCATGCCCTTTTTGCACAAGACCACGGGGTTGAACAACATACACTTCTTCATGCAAGTCACCATTCAGAAATGTTATTTTAATGTCGAATTGATGTACATTCCAACCATGATGAGTTGCAAGTGCACAGATGCTACGAACTATAGTCATTCGGCAAGTAGGTGCAAAGGTCTCATCAAAATCAATGCCTCTTTCCTGCGCATAACCCTTTGCAACAAGTCTAGCCTTATACCTGTCAACTGTACCATCAGGCTTACGCTTCATCTTGTATACCCACTTAGTCCCAATGGCCTTCTTGCCAGGAGGCAAGTCACATAAACACCAACTACCATTCTTCATTATAGCATCATATTTAGATTGCATAGCAGCCATCCAATTTTCTGAATTTTGTGCTTCATCAAACGAAACAGGCTCATTCTCATCACAGAGACTAGATGTAGCCATAACATAGCAATCTGATGCAAAAGAGGCACTATGAGAGCCTAAACGAGTACGATATGACAAAGGTGCATCTAAATTGATGTCACGCAAAGTCTGCACTAGCCATTTTGGCATAGTTTTTGCTTGCTCAATATCAGCTCTCTCATCAACTAGTGCATCATGTAAATCTGCATCAGAAATGGAATGATCTACATCATCGCATGAAACCTGCAAAGGCTGAGAAGTTGCCTCATTGGGACCAACACTAGACTGTCCACCTGTAAAAAGAGGGAGCAAAGTATCATACATGTCTTTGGAGCTAACAGATGTCTCCTTAGTACATGAAAGCAATGGTTGAATAGCATCTTCCACAAAAACAACATCACGGCTAACCAAAATGCATTTACTTTGTGGATGATACAGACGATAGCCTTTACTTTCAGAATTGTACCCAACAAAATACATTTTACTGCTTTATCATCCAATTTTTTGCGATGTTGTTCATGCACTAACGGATATGCCAAACAACCAAAAACACGCAGATGAGCAACAGATGGCTTGCGATCATGCCAAGCCTCATATGGAGTGATAGACTACGCGCTTTAGTGGGACACCTGTTAAGTACATATGTTGCACACATGATAGCCTCAAGCCAGAAACTATGTGGTAAAGCCTGACTCTTGACCATACACCTCGCCATCTCCATGAGTGACCTGTTCTTTCGTTCAGCAACTCCATTCTGTTGAGGTGTATATGGCACTGTACACTGGTGTTTTATCCCACGTTCATCCAAAAATGCATGAAAATCAGAAGACATATATTCCCCCCCTCCATTTGAACGAAGGGTGCCCATTTTACATGCTGATAGATTTTCAGCCAAAACCAAAAACTGTTTGAAGCACATGAACACTTTAGACTTTGCCTTCAATGGATATACCCATGCATGCCTAGAAAAATCATCAATGAAGGTCACGAAGTAAAGATAATTTCCAAAAGAAGGTGTGTGCATAGGACCACAAACATCACTATGTACAAGCTGCAATTTCTAAGTAGCCCGAACTGAACCATCTTTTGGAAATGAGGAACGTTGCATTTTTCCCAAAATACAGCCTTCACAAACATGTTTTCCAGATGCCTCAAGTTTGGGCAAAGAGGATACCATTTCGGATTTATGCAGGCATAGCAAACTAGCAAAATTCAGATAACCAAAGCATGCATGCCAAAGCTTTGCATCTGACATAGCCTGAGAATCATGTACTGCACATGCCGAATCATTCAAAGATTTTTCATAGTCTATGAGCTTATACATACCACGCCATAAAATGCCAGAAGCAATAATCACATCCCCATTTGACATATCATGAACTGTACACCTATCATCAACAAATTTCACAACCAAGCCAATCTTGGCTAATGCAGAAACTGATAACAGGTTCTTCTTGATCCCTGGCACAAATAAAGCATCTGACAAAGTGAAAGAACTACCATCAACAATAATCAAAATGATCTTACCAACTCCCATAATAGGATAAGAGGAGTTGTTGGTGCATGTAACAGTATTCCCTATAGGGGCAGGCTCGAGTGAAGAGAAGAAACTGCGCTGCGAGTTAATATGTTTGGTCGCCCCACTGTCAAAATACCAAACATCTAAGTCTACTACAGACATGCACTACTCATGAGAAGATGGGTCAAAACTGCAGACAGTAGTAAACGCCCATTCTTCTTCCTGCACAAGATTAGCAGACTTTGTTTTTGGTGTAGAGGCCTCTACAACAACCATTCCAGCCTCTTTCTTCTTTGCCTCTTTAGCAACCAGTTTTGGACAGTTCTTTATGATATGATCATTCCCTTTACAATACTTGCAAAACAATTTCTGCTTTTCTGATTTCTTCTCATCTTTATCTTCCTTCTTCGAATGTGCAGCATTTGCAGATTTCTGCTTACTAGTTGAAGAGCTCCATTTTCCTTTGCCCTTTTGACTAGCCAGGAAAGCTTGATATGCAACACGCATAATGGACCTATTCTGCCTGGACTGATCTTCCTGCAACAGAACAGAGACTAACTCCTCAAATGACAAGGCATTTGGATTGCCTTTCATCATTAACCGAAGAGTAGACGCAAAACTCTGATATGAATCAAGAAGACCGTTCAGAACGGCCTGCACAAGTAAGCTATTTGGTATAACCTCATCAACAAAAATCAACTGTTCCTTCACGTATTGATCTTTGTTAAAAAATTGTCCATAGAATCACCTTCATTCATGTGCTCACTCTCCAACTGTTTTCGAAGGTAAGCAACACGAGCCTCATTCCTAGCTTGGTACAATGTGGTAAGTGTATCCCAAGCATCCTTAGCTATTCTGCAAGAGCAAATGTGAGGAATAATGGCACATTTGACAGACAAAGCTATCAATGCATGTGCCTGGGCATCTATGCCATCCCAACGAATTTGCTTTGCAGTAGGTGCAGCAGAAACCGCAGCACGAACAGGAATATGCAGAATATCATCATCTTCGACACCTTCTGGCTCAGCTTTTGTACCTGCAATTGTAACAGTTGCAGATGTGATAGGACGTTTTTCAACACCCTACACAATGTTCCACAGTCCTTTTGCAACCAATACATGTCGCATCATATAAGCCCATAACGGGTAGTTGGTACCATCCAACTTATCCTCAACAGCCAACATACAGAATACATCACTGCTTTCAGCCATGGCTAGTGACTAAAATACCTTGATGCAAAAAATTGACTGTATCTCAAAAAGTTGAACAGAACTACCCAAACGAATTCCGCTAGACTTGTAGCAGACTTTGAGACGCTTGTACTGGTGAACAGAAATTGGTATATACCTTTGCCTCACCAAAATTCGTGCGATTCTGAGACTGCAATCGGAGGAGTGTCGACGGCACCCTAGATGAAGCGACGACCTGCTCTGATACCAATTGTTGGAGATAGACACCTGTGGAAGCACGTGAACAACACAAGGAAGGAGAAGAAGCTTGGAGCACAACACACAATATTGAATGTATTACTAGAGAATGTACAAAGATAAGTAGCCCATTAGGGCGATAGGTGTATATACAAGCCGGGGAAAAAAAACCTCCTAAAGAGGGAAAAAAGTGCCCCGGCGGTCCTACTGTGTTAAGACACATCACTACCTAAATATATCAACAATATACACACACATACATACACACACATACATACACACACATACATACACACACATGCATAAACACATATACACACATACACATACACATATACATACAAAAACATACACACACATGTACCTACACACATACACATACGCACACACATATACACACACATACATGAATACATGAACACATGCATACATACACACATGCATACATACACACATGCATACATGCATATACACACACATACATGCACACATATACACACATATATGCATACACATGCACAAATATACATACACACACAAACACATGCATACACGCACACACATGCATACACACATACACATGCATACACACGCATATGTGATGCATTTTAGCATCACATATGCAACACTTTGAATGTATTGCATATGTGACTCACATTGAAAATGTTTGAATTAACATTGCTAATAGCTTCAGAAATAGTGTCGATCTTAGCATCATTTAAACAATGGTTCGCGCCCGATGCTCAATGCGACGAAATGTGCAATCATGAAGTGAAGAAATTATATCACATGAACAGTCGCTATGCTCTCGTGTCCCCTATAGTGAATGTTGGCATCAAGATATGTAAAATGAAACACATATAAACAGAGATAATAGCATTAGAGATAGGTTGAAATAAAGTAAGACAATGGACGAGAGAAAGATAAAACTAACAATGCCAAACTAACTTTTTCTATATTTGGTGGATCACACACTTCCTTGGGGATGATAAACTCTATTTTGAAGGAGATTTACTACGTCAAACAGGAAGAGGCGAAAAATCAGAGAAATACCTTGCGATTGAGAGTGAGAGAGAGTGAGCGTGTGATTAAGAGTGCGAATGTGAATGAGATTATGATAGCTTGCCAAATTGATAGCAAGTGAACAAATATTGCTACATTTTTGTTAGACTCAAGTGGTTCGCCTTCAGTCGATGTTGTTGGGTGCACATGCCTCGCCTATGATGCACACTCTTAATTAGGACTTGGCATGTAAAGTAAATGAGGTATAAAAAAGGAAATAATAAGTCAGGTAAACTCCAAGTAAGTCCCCCTAAGATCATCTCATTTGTGTCCCATGTAAAAAATCTATATTACAAAAGTAGATAAGAACATTGTTATGATGTCCTCAAATAAGCATACGCTCTCTATATCCGCACATGCCATGGGAAACATTCTATTGCTTTGCAACTCTCGTAAAGAAATTGGAAAATACATGAATTTAGTCCAAGAGATGTGCATAATTACAAGTACACCTCCTCTCAATTCTATAATGCAACATAGTGAACTAGGGAGTTGTTCAATATATAGCGATAGGGACATGAAACAACATTGTGGATACAAAGTGTCATGATCACGAAGCCACATGCTTCTATCTTGTGGCACATGAATTTCATACTTTGTTAGATTATTATTCCACCTTGGTGACTTTGCAAATTGATTTTACTTCACGAGTAGAACACTCGAAAATGTGCTTTCTCAATGAGATACAAACCTTATCCTCATAGATTGAGACAATATAAATATTGAAAGTATAAGATAGAGATTTCTCTAAGTTTGTAATACGGATAGGGATATATAATATCCACCAAAGAAAAAGATGAGATTTTCACATTTAGTAGCCCAAAGCGCCCCCTTTCAAATAATAATCCTGGCAATAAACGATTGCATGCTTTCAACTTGGCATTGTCGAGAAGGATCTTTTACAAGGTAGACATTTCTTGCTAGCAATTCTCACCATTTGTGTCTATGTTAAAGACCAAATGTTTGTTGGACATCTTTGTACATGCTTATTTCAATAAAATATATAATAGTCTAGTCATCCACATATCGTATGACCACCAATTGTGAAAGTTGCATGTATGTGACCTTAACTCCAAGTCTCTATTTCTTACGTTTATATATATATATATATATATATATATATATATATATATATATATATATATATATATATATATATATATATATATATATATATATATATATATATATATATATATATATATATATATATATATATATATATATATGCATAGAACTATAGGGATCATTTACATCATCATTGATGGAGGATGTGACTCAACACATATGCACCAATTAAGGGCAAGTGACCTCCACATGTAGAATCCTCTGCACCTCTATAATCCACATGCTTTCTTCATAGAGAATGTATAGTGAAATCTAGTCAGCTTTTGCACACTTGTGATATGTTTATGACCTTTCCAGCTAAAAAAATGTAAAAAAAAAGGATCCCCAAACTAACAAAAAAAAAATGCCTACAACATAAACTAGTTGGTTGCAAAGTCAAGACAGTGATTACACTTCACTCTAGGAAGCTTTTCTCATAATGTAATGAGAGAATGAATTTAAAACTTGATCCAACTTTATTGAAGCATATTACATATCCATGGACACCATAATTACAACAAATGGATAAATATGGAAGAGAAAATAGCATTGACATTGCGGAGTTACATAGCTCTAATCTAGCTTGCACAAGCAAAGAGATATCATTGACACAACTTCACTATTTTACAGCTATTTTAGAGATTGACCAATGGTTGAACCCGAGGTTTCAATCAAATTAAATTGACTATAAAAGCTATCTAAAGACACAAAGCTTACAACAAATGGAGAAATAATGAAGACGAACCAATGCTAAAAACTCAAAGCTAAACAATTCCAACATTTCCAACACACACATAGAGTTATGGCTATCCAAAAAACTATGAAGAGAGGAAGAAAGGGGCTTGATTTCCAACACTCTATGTAATAGGACTTTCAATAGTGAAATAACTCATTTTGAACTTTTCAAATTACATTGTGGGGATAATGTTTAAAATGAATAATTTGTTGGAAGTGGGGTGGACCTCAATAACAATAAATCAAAGGTTTATAGGATCTTCTAATACATGAACCTTAACATACACACCTTAATACTAAAAAAGATGATGAGTGAGAGATAGAGCGAGAATAGACAAGATTTTCAAAGTGTACGATAAGCTAGGATGCTCACTTACGTTTTCCATATTCTAATGTCAAATCACAATGTGTGAATATGATATAAACTAACAATATATGAATCTAGGCACAAATAGGAACTAGATACAAGAAGTTGTGTGCCTAAGAGGTATGAAGAGTGTGTGTGCGTGTGTGAGAGAGAGAGAGAATATGGAGAATATGAACAATTTAGAATTGTTTTACAGCAAACTTGAATATTGATTATCCCTACATCAAAAACTAGTGATTGAACAAATGAGGATAGATGTAGACTTGTTACTCATAGTCTGTTGGTTGGCACAAACTCCTCTAGATGTCTCCAAATGTAGAGCACACCTTCTCTAAGTGTGTAAGAATAGTTCCTCCAAGGTGACCTCTTTGTGTTGAGCTAGTGCTCTAGCTTGAGCATGAGAAGCTAAGAAACAATGAGCATGGCCTCTTCTTATATAACTTGTGTAAGCTCTTGAAAAGCTCTTTAAAAAGCACAATCACCATGTGTGGTATCAAATCGATGCTACTGTGAAACACACATCCTAAAAAACTACACAAAACAAAAAATGATCTGTCGAGTTGCTTTTTTGAAAACTTATGCTAAAAAAAGGGACAAAAGAAATTCTATGATTTGAAGAAAATACCACTTGAATTTCAAACAGATGACATGGTATTTCTTAAAGTCAATCCTCACCAATCTAACTTGTTTCTAGGGAGGGAAGATAGAATTTTTCCACAATACATAGGTCCTTTTAAAGTTTTGAAAAAGATTGGATCTCTTGCTTATTTGTTGGAATTACTTGAGCATTTAATGTGCATCATGTATTTCATGTTAGCTTACTAAAAATTTATGCACCTAATGTTGCTCATGTTTGCAAGACAACTATAAGCTGAAAGATGATGTCTCTTTTGAGCTTCGATCTTAAATAGTATTGGATCGGAGGGAAAAAGTACTTAGAAATAGATATATAGTAGAGATTTTGGTGAAATGACACATCCAATTGAAGATTCAACTTGGGTGAACTTAGATGATTTTTTGGTGCATTATCCTTCTTTCCAACTATGAGGATAGAACTCTTAAAAAGGGGAAGGTTTGTTATAGGCCTTTCGATAGTGAAATAATTCATTTTGAACTTTTAGAATTAAATTGTGGGGATAATGTTTAGAATGAATAATTAGGTCATTTTATGCATGTAGGCAATATTTAGGGACGACAACTTTTAAATTCTCTTTCTAAACCTTATCCGCGTCATGTTTTCTAGTTGAAAATTGAATGTGAATATGAGAGAATGAAGAGAAATGTTGTATGAGAGAAAGCTAGAGCATACATAAAAGAATAAAAGTGTCAGTGGATTTTTTGTGAATGATGTTTTAAGTACCTTGTTTAAGGTTTTACATTTAGTTCACTATAAGAAAATGCCTTGATTTTATTCTCTCTCTAGAATTTCTAAACTTGGAGGGCTCAAATGTGATACTTTGGAGGTGGATTTGGACCTAGGTGATCTCTAATACTATTGTGCAGATCAAAGAGTTGAACATTTTTGTATCTCACAAGCTTAAGATAACTCCTCACTGTTTTTGAGTTACAAGGATTCAAAAAGTGCCATTTTTAGGTACATAAAACAAAAGTAGGCTTCTCTATTTCTATTCAAATCCGTTATTTTGAAACATACATATTGTCATGCACACTTATAGATGTCTTTGAATATGTATTTTTGTTGCTTTTCTTCTATTTTTGGATAGGTAATGCTAAAGAAAGCACTTGACTACTACAAGCACATGCTTTTGTGAAAGTTTTGCATGCAACATGGGGAGAGCTGACTTTTTCTACATTTGATGGATCACACACTTCCATGGGGATGATAAACTCTATTTTGAAGGATATTTGTTGCGTTAAGCAGGAAGAGGCCAAAAATCAAAGAATTACCTTGTGATTGAGAGTGAGAGTGAGAGTGAGAGATGCAAGTGTGAATGAGGTTGTGATAGCTCAAGGGTGGTCGGGAGGTTTAGGCTTCGTCAAGAAGCTGTTTTCCAAAGATATTGTATCCATCAATTCAAATGTATAATACTAGAACTTCTCTTTCTCTGTGTCATATCTTGTCTACTCTTCTGCATTGGATTTTCTCTTATCGTGTGCAAGTTCTATTTTTCTCTCCTCTACTATTATTGAGTGATGAGAAGATTGTGATTCGAGATAGCTTGTGATCGAGGAAACGCTACACTCTACCAGCATGTGAGTGACTTATTCAAACAACAAACCATGAGAGACTTCTCAATTGGAAGCCAAATTACACACACACACACATATATATATACACACACATACGTATACATATACATATAGATGTGGAACCCTAGATTCACTTTTCCTAAAAATTAGGAATCACACCTGTGTGATGGGAAATTGATGAGTTGAATAAGGGAGCTTCCAACAACTTTTAGGTGGAATAGTCTTGTGGAATTCTTTGTCTTTAGTGCTCTACTTTTAGGCAATGGGATTTATCAAAGTGCCCTAATTGTACCCCATAAGCTTTATCCAAAGTTCTCTTATGGCTTGTTTTTTAAGATTCCCCCTCAAATTTCAGCGTCTTCATCCAAGCTCTATCATCCCAATGCTTCTCTGGACCCTTGAAACCGAATTCTTTAATGAACCTATCTACACGTTCATATTTTGTACTAAGATGGTGCAATTGTACTCCCTTTGCTTGCACCTACTCCCTCACAAAATGGTAGTAGACGTCAATGTGATTCCTCAGCCTAAAACATGGGGTTTTCAACTAGCCATTGTTAGACTCAATAATGACAGGCAAGAGATGGTTGAACCACACCCTAAGAGGGAGGATTGGGAAGCAATCCTCAACCATGTCTTTTCGGGCAATTGGTTAGCCCATCATACTCCTAGCTAGTAGTTCATGAGTTCAAATCCCACAATTGGTATCAGAGCCTAGGGAGTAGGCTTGGGCAAGCTAGATGGAAGGTGTGTGCAATGCTTTCAAAGATGAGTCCAACAAATATTAGTGTGTATCTCCCAATCCATAGGTTAGATTTAGATGTGTAAGATAGATACCTTATTATCATTCTGTAAAGAATTTACCAAGTGCAAAATTTAGGTAGCATAAATTTGGAAGTGCCCCGGATTCATTTCTTCCACATGTATTGCTTCCATATAGAAGCAACTTCTCTACTCAAAGCTATGATCACTTAATTATTTCACAATTTTGGAAAACAAAAGAGTGAACTTGAGTGCATGTGCTTGCATAAATGCAATATAAATGATTCTAGCAATATGCAACTTTAATCATGCTTAGCATGCATTTCATGCTCCTTTTTGTGCACAAACATGTGATTCGCTTCAATTCATTATCATGCTAATGCACATGAGTTTGTGTATGTAAAATTGAAATGTGCACAAAGGGAAGCTTTACATTTTAAACTTGTGCATTTAAACCATCCCTTACCAATTGGAAATGCACACACACTCTTTTCTCTTTGTTGAAATAATGCATGCAAGTGCCTGAAGTGATCATTTGATTTTCAATGCCGAATCTTTCATCAATGTTTTATGTTTTCCGAAACGTTATCAAAATTGAAGCCTTTATTGATGCCTCAATAATGAGTTACTATAAAGATAATGAAAGATATTGCAAAGAAGTATTGAAACCAAACACATTTCAAGAATACTCGCTTTTAAATTAAGCTTCATCCTTCACTTGATATTTGAGAAGAGCCACCATCGAACCTTGAGACTTACCTTTGGAAAATAAATAAAATTTGCTTCTCATGTGTCGTCCATATGTTCTTTGTTCCTCTTGCTTCACCACTTTAAGAGGAATAATCCTCTTTGGTTATCAAAGAAGAGGAAGAAACAATACATATTTCTTCCCTCTACTTTATTATAAATTTGCGCATTGAAAGAGAAAAAGTAAAAGGGATCTCTCAAGCTCACTCAGAAAATATGAGGGAAAAGGCTTTGTGTATTGGAAATAATTTTGGAAAAATCTCCCACTTTGTGAGGGTCACGTATAATATTTTTGGATCCTCTTTGAGCTACTCTTTGAGTGTGAAGGATGCTTCTCTTCGAGTTGTTGGCAGCCATTGAGCTTGCTCCATTGAGGTCAATGAGGGAAATAGCATAGTATTACACATGAGGTGTGACTTGAATTTGGATTTGTTGAGGAATTCTTGTGCAGAAAGGGATTTAAGTGTTTGTGGGAGAATGGAGAATGAGAACAAGAGAATTAATGACACCGAAAGCTTTTGATCAATTAGGAAGAGAAGAATACAAGCTTGTACATAAGCCAAATGCTCTATGTGATATGCCAAAGACTAAATAATGCTCATGAAACAAGATTACAAAGTACTTTGAATCGCCCGCCGACCTCTGCACCAGACCTCCACCTTCTCCAAGCTTGCCCTTGTGCACACCTTGCACCAAGCTTCCAATAAGGGGAGGGATGACACCTTCTGTCAACGCGCACCTTCAATGGGAATTTGGAACTCTTGATATTCCTTGCTTCACCTTCTCTGCAGACAATCTAAGTCACTCTTCTTGCACCTTGCAAAAATGACTCTCTATGTCATGTGTACTCTCTCTGAATGTGTCTCTTGCACTTGTCCTAGTCTAGACTATGCTCACCTTGCTTAGTCTTCAAAGAATAATGCCTTGCCTTGATTTGAGTGTCGATTCACATACGCTCCTAACTGATAGAGTATCTTGGTGATCAGTTTGATGTCCCAAGATTGTCTCCAAAAGTGGACAGCCAACAAATCCCTGTTTTGTCATGTAGTTACTTTAGACTAAAACCAAAATTTTAATTGGGGGGCCATACTTTCACTTCTGCGTACGCTGCCGCTTCACATACCTTCACATTTTGCCTTTTAATTCTTCAAATGTGCACTTAAGAGGGAGTTCACTTGAACCTTTCAAAACACTTTAAAACACTTTGAACCCTAGAGAACTACAGAAATACACTCCGCAACCTGCAACCGACTTTCTGTAATTATACCCTTTGTGAACAATTAATTGTGCACTACCTGTGCACCTTGACACCTAAACTTTGAACACTTTGACTTCACCCATGTTGAATTTGACCTTGAACATGTTGCCTTTGACTAGTTTGACTTTGATCGATTTGACTTTGACTGTGGTTGACTTTGACCAATGTGACTTTTATGGGCTCAACAATTGCCCACCACCTAATGGGCTCTCTGTCCCGGAGAGCTACAACTAAAACTCGAAGCAGAGATGACACTATCATTTCTGTGCTGCAAAATCTTCAAAATGACACTTTAGCAGCTACGAAGTCCACCAGGAGCAACAAAGCACAAACACTAGAGAAGAACCAAAAGTGGAAATTTTGCATAGAAAAAGCAAGGGATGGCGAATGGAGGGTAGAAAGGAGGGGGAAGGGAGGGATGAGGGGTGGAGATGGATAGGGCATGGAGGGATAAGGATGGGGCTGGGTAGAAGGGTAAAGGGAGGGTGAGGGAGTAGGATTATGGGCCTTGGAGAGGGCCAAAATGATAAAACAGCAAAGCTACAAAGGGTGCATATGGGAGAATAGGAAACATATGGTAAAATAAGGTGAGAATAGACAATGTGGACCATGTGCGTAATGAAAAACACATGAGAAATGTGCTCAAAACATGCGGGTTTTGACTAAAAATAAGAGAAAAGGTGGGATTTAAAAAAAAACTAAGTCAAAAAATGAGTCCAAGGGTGCTAAAAGACATGAAAATGACTCCAAGTTAGAAAAAAATGACCATCCGAAGCACAATCTAAAGCCAAAAGCATTGGACCATGGAAAAAAATAATATATGTATATATATATATATATATTATTTTTAATGATTATATATAGATGTGTCCTCTTTTTTTTTTGAACGAACGTGGTTGGGCAAAGCATAAATAAAAAAATTAAAAATAAAATAAATTAAAAGAAAATAAATATAAATAAGTAAGTACTTAAAATAAATAAAAATAAAATAAACAAAAAAGATAATAAAATAATAAAATAATAAAAAAATAAAAATAATTGGGGGGCAGGGTGGCCTGGGGGGGCGGGGGGGGGGGGGGGGGGGGGAGGGGGGGGAGAGAGAGAGAGAGAGAGAGAGAGAGAGAGAGAGAGAGAGAGAGAGAGAGAGAGAGAGAGAGAGAGAGAGAGAGAGAGAGAGAGAGAGAGAGAGAGAGAGAGAGAGAGAGATTTGAAAAATAAATTTAGCTTCCAGAGGGGCTTTTTTTTTTCCTCTGTTTTTTTGAAAAAATAAATTTAGCCTCCAAGGGGGCTTTTTTTTTTTGTGTGAAAAATACCCTAAACATATAAAAAAATACTAATAAAAATCCAAAAAAAATCAAAAAATCAGGAAAAATTCTCAAAAAAATTCTCGACATTTCTAGGCCACTTTCCCACTTAAAACCATAGAGAGATTCCTTTATTCTTCCATTTTATCAAGAAAATGGCATTGAAAAAGATGAAAAAATGCTAGAAAAAATTCTAAAAATGCCTTAAAAATTCCCAAAATTTCTGAAAATTTTTTCTTATGCAAAGGTTGTGAATGGCTTCTAAGTTGCATAAAAAATCAAGCAACAAGCATGAAAATGGATAAACACTACTAAAACTTGAGCAAAAATGAAATGAGAAGGCTATGTACAACCTAGACAGATTTGCAAGTTCCAGGTGATCCCAAATCTTCAGTTGTGCTGATGATAGGCCTTGAGCCTTGATATATTGACCAGTGGTAGTACCTCTCCTTTCAGAGTCTCTAAATCCACTGCACCCCAATTCAACATCATCTTAATTCTATAAGGTCCTTCCCAGTGTGGAAGCCATTTTCCCCTTACTGATCATGTGTGGATTTGAGGTCTATGGAGAAGAACTAACATGCGTGTTAGTAAGTTATGGTTCCAGAAATTCTGATCATGTGCCTCCTTCCTCTTCATTTGAGTCTCTATCAATTGTCTTGCAGCATGTAGACATATCTCTTCCACTTTGTGCAGTGCATCAAGCCTCTGATAGACACCACAATCTTTCTTTCCCTGCATGAGTGCTAGTTTTGGTGACCCATGTAGAAATTCAAAGGGTTCAATAGGCAATATCCCATAAACCAATTGGAATGGAGAGTATCCAGTAGCTTCTTTGTAAGCTAATCTATACGCCCATAGGGTACCTTGATAAGCTATGCCGCAAGATGTGGGTTGTAACATACATTCCTTCCTTAACATGGCAATTAATACCTTATCGGTAGATTCTGCTTGTCCATTAGCTCTTGGATAATAGGCACAAGAGGTCCTATGTAGAATTTTGTACCTGTAAAAAAATTCATGTAGGACCTTGCTCACAAAATGAGTACCTTGGTCTGTACAAATTTCAAGGAGGCATCCAAATCTACAAATGATGTTACTATAAATGAAATCAGCAACAGTTTGAGCGGTGCAATCAGGGGAGGCAATAGCTTCAGCTCACTTTGTTGCATAGTCAGTGGCGATTAATAGATACTCTTCTCTCTTTGGAACTGACACAAGGTACATGGGCCCTACGAAATCTAGCCCCCACTTCTCAAATGGTTGCCAAGAAGTGGAAATAATCAAGGGGTTGTGCCTATGCTTTGTTGTCTTGGGTCCACACCTCTGATAGACATCACATGATTTTCCCCATTCCTCTGCATCTTTGAATAATGTAGGCCACCATAAGGCAACATCAAGGATTCTATGACTCATAATGTGTCCTCGAAGGTGCCCACCACTTGTTCCTTCATGTGTAGATTTAAGGACTTCCCTCACTTCTTCTTCTTCCATGTACTTTCTAAACCTGTTATCTTTTTCCTGTCTATATAATTTCCTCAATAAAGGTAAAGGGTCTGCTCTTAATGAGCAGCCTCTTTCTTTGCACAACACTTGCTTTCTCTAGATCTAGTCCAGTTTTAAGAAAATTCTTGATGTCATCATACCAACCTTGTGCTTGTACAACAAACAAATTACCATCTGGAAAGTCATCATTTTTGCCAATTGCTTGATCCATCATGTTGATCCTAGATAGGTCATCTGCCATGATATTTTCTTTACCTGGTCTATGGACTACAGAAGAATCAAATTCCTCAAACAAAAGTAGCTACCTCGATATGCTCCCAGTCGCTTGTGGCTTATTCAATAAATACTTGAGTGGCTGATGATCAGTGATGATAACAAATTTCACACCTAGCAAATAATGATGAAACTTTGTACAGTAAAAACCATTGCTAGGGCCTCCCTTTCTACGGCACTATAATTTTTTTCAGCCTTAGTCAAAATTCGACTAGCATACTGAATAGGTCTATCAAGTTTGTATTCTTCACTATGTTGAGCCAAAACTGCATCCACTGCATGTGCACTGGCATCTACCTGTACATGAAAAGGTTTTGACCAATCTGGTGTGATAAGAATTGGTGCAACCACCAATTCGGACCTTAATGTCTGATAAGCATTCTTTTCTTCTTCTTCCCATTTAAAGGGTACTTCTTTACCTGTAAGTCTAGCCAGTGGCCTGGCTATCTCTACGTACATTTTGATAGATCTTCTGTGGTACCTAGTATGCCCTAAGAAGCTTTGAATCTCTTTAGGAGATTTGGGTTTAGGTAACTTTAGTATAGAAATAATTTTATCAGGATCCGGAGCCATACCTTTAGCCGATACCACATGTCCCAAGAGGGTTCCTTCTATCACGAGGAAATGACATTTATTTGGGTTTAGCTTTAGTTTAGTCTCCCTGCAGCTTTTAAAAACATTATGCAGCTGTCTCAAGTGATGGTCCAAGCAATCCAAAGGGGTCTCTTTGTGAGACCCTGAAAATGAAGAAAAGTCATCCATGAAAATTCTGAGTGTTTCTAGCAATAAGGGTCCAAAAATGAGGTCGACAATCTTATTAAAGGTGGCTGGAGCATTTCTGAGTCCAAATGGCATTTTTACATACACATATGTGCCCCAAGGTGTGATAAAAGCAGTCTTTTCACGATCCTTTGGGTGGATGGATATTTGGTTATAGCCACTAAAGCCATCCATAAAGCTATATAATGCGTGTCCAACCACTTCATCAATGACCTGCTCTACAAAATCCATCTGGAATGGTCACCTTGTTGAGTGCTCTAAAGTCAACACAAATCCTGATTTTGTTGGTATTCTTCTTTGGTACTTTAACCATTGGTGAAAGCCATTCTGAGTGTTCCACAAGAATGATGATTCGTGCATCCTCCATCTTTTGTACTTCCATATAAATAGCTTTAGCATATTTTTGATTAAGTCTATAACTCTTTCCTCTTATTGGTTTGGCTCCATCAACAAGAGGGATTCTGTGCTCTCCATAATTGGAAGGCATTCCTTCTAAGTCTTTAGAATGCCATGCAAAAACATCTGCATAGTGTGTCAAGATAGATTTTACCTTTTCAAACAACCCTGGGTGGCTCCACAACCAAGTGGCCACCAAAACTGGACGATTATTTTTCTGAGTGCCTAATTATACTTCTTTGATAGGGTTTCTCTCTACCATGGTATCTACATTCTCATCTCCAAGCTTGTTTTTTTCGAATAGCTTTTCTTGCATTTTTGCATAAGCAAGAGTGTTCTAGATTTCAATGTATTCCTCTTTGTCCTACATCCATCCTCTGTGGGGATTTCTTGAATTGGCAAAGAACATTCCTCACTAGTAACTTCCTTCTCTGTTGTTGTTGCATCCTCCTCCAAGTTGTGCTTGAGGGGTGTCTTCCTCCCCCTTTTGTGGTCTGTGATGGGTTCTCCCAATCCATCAACCTGAACTTTATCCTCATTTCCTGAACTTTTGTGGTCTGTGATGGGTTCTCCCAATCCATCAACCTGAACTTTATCCTCATAACATTCATGTGTGCAAGAATTATTTAGAAAAACTCCAAAACAAGAGGAGGAGTTGCCTGCTTGCAGCCAATTCAGAATGTCTTCTTCCTCCTCGAACTCTAATTGTGGTTGGTCCTCCATTTCTTGTTTCATGCAAATGCCAACTGATTGCATCATGCTAGTGTTCCCTTGATGATCTGGACCCTCCTCTAAATATATCTGTGTGAGTTCCTGCCCTTTCTTTTGTACCCACATAGTGTCTTTACCCAGTCATGAATGACACTTGCATGCCTCAGCCAGGTCTAGTGGAACTTTTGGGATCACCCCCATTGGCCTTACTTTGCTTTGATCTGCCAAAGTAACGATTAAGTGGGCTGGTCTGGATGGACGTAGACCAAGCTTCTCTATGGTATGCTCATGCATCAAATTTCTGCTAGACCCACCATCCACAATGACTCCTTATAGCTTTAATCCTTTATTTGTTACTATCAGTCTGGGACTTTTATAGTCAGTGAGAGCTGCTTCTTCTACACCCTTCCCTTGGCCTAAGGTAGTAGTCTTGGCCACCAAGGTGGATGAGGAAGCCTCATCAATAATCTGCAGTACTTCAGACCCGAATTTTGCATCCATGTTTATCAACTCAAGAATACTAACCTCTGCTTTAATTGACTTGAATAATCTTGAAGCTCCAGATTCCCTAAGGTCAATTTTGATGTGTGATTTCTCAAGTTCCTTGTGGGCCCGGCTCTATGCATTCCCAATGAAATCATTAGTTTCTGAAAAATCTTCTTTTTGTGTTACCTCTTCACATTTTGTTGAACTTTCTTTCTCTGGTTTTGCATCTTCATATATATCTGATTTTCTCTTATGTACCCTCTGATCTTTGTCACTTCCAAAAGAATTTGATCCCTAGTTTGGTTCTTCTAGAATTTTCCCTTTGCTTCTTGTCTGCATGACCATGGAGTCGATTTCTTCTAATTGTACCACTCTAGTGGATGGTGATTGTACAACAGTGGCTCCTTTTGTTGCTCCATGATTATTTACTGAGATCATTTGGAGATGGGGCCCAGATGTAGATGCTTTGTTTTGTGGGCAGTATAATGATCCTTGGCATCTGGGCAATTCCTGCAAGGGGGAGCATTTTTTGGCAGGGCGCATTTACTTTGATAATGTCCATACTCTCCACACCTGAAATAGATAATTGGCCTTCCAGGCCCATTTCCATAATTACCTCTAGGTCTTTGATTATAATTGTTACCTTGGTTGGGGACTGTCTCCATTACATTGGTTGAGAATTGAGCACCTCCTTGTGCCCAATAAGGTTGTGCAGGCATCCCTCTTGACTAACATTCATGGGCCCCCTGACCAACTTTCCTGCATAGCTGGAAAGTTACACTTAACAATGGACATTCACTTACCACATGACCCTGCTTACTGCACATGGTACACTATAGCCCACTTTTGATGCCACCCCCTTTGAGTTCCTGCAACTCCTGTCAAAGCTGAGCCAACTCTTCTGCTTGAGCTTCCTCTTCCTTTTGTAGCTTCAATGCTTCAATTTCCCTCCTCAACTGAGTCACACCATTCTCCTCCTCTTTATGGGGCTTATTCCTTTTTAAGCCCTCAAGCTCTTTCCTTAGCTAAATTACTGGATCTTTAGGTTCTGCAGGATATGACAATTTTGAAGAGCTTGCCCCATACTACTATCTAATTTGTTCCAATCTTGTAGCTGTATTGATAAATTCTTCTATTGTGGATGTCGGTAAAACTAACTCCTTTATTTTACATTGTGTTGATATGGGAAGTGGTTTAGCCAACCACTTCTTAACAAAAAAATCATGGGGAGGGTCTGGTAGTTTGGCCATCACTGCCTTAGCTCTAGTCACAAATTATGGGAAGGTCTCCCCAGGACCTAGCCTTAAATTTTCTAATTCTTCAATAATGTTTTCAGTTGTGTTCCCTTGTTGGAATTGTGTTCTAAATGCTTCCTTCATCAAATCCCATGTGGTGAAAGTTGGTGAACTGACTAAACCATTTGTCTACTAGCCCTTCTAATGTTGCAGGGAAAAGAAAAAAAAAAAATGCATCTTCTTTTCCCATCAAAACCCTTGTTTTACATAAGGCTAAGAACCTCCTAATGTGCTCATCTGTCTTCCTGTGCTAGCCCTCTGAATGATGGAAATTTGATATTCAATCTAGAAAGCAAAGTTTCCAAATCTACTTGGGCTACCATATTCTTTACTGATGATGTCTATGACGATGGGCTAGTTGATCTTCAAATAACCTTCCTTCTTGTTGCTTTGCAAGTGACCCTCAAGCTTTGAGATCGGGTTGTGGTCATGAGCTGTTCATATTCCTCTTAGTTTAAGAGAATTCCAATGGAAGAAAGATTACCTCTTGAGTCAGTATAGTACTGTCGATACCCTTGAACTCTTCTACACTTTTCAATTTGCTTCTCCAATGCTCAAATCTCCTTGGAGTTCCACTCGGTGTGCCAAATTTTGTCGGGGGATTCTTGTGTAGAAAGGGATTTGAGTGTTTGTAGGAGAATGGAGAGTGAGAACAAGAGAATTAATGACACTGAAAGCTTCTGATCAATTAGGAAGAGAAGAATACAAGCTTGTACATAAGCCAAATGCTCTGTGCAATATGCCAAAGGCTAAATAATGCTCATGAAACAAGATTGCAAAGTACTTAGAATCAGCCACCGACCTCTGCACGAGACCTCCACCTTCTCCAAGCTTGCCCTTGTGCACACCTTGCACCAAGCTTCCAATAAGGGGAGGGATGACACCTTTTGTCGACATGCACCTTCAATGGGACTTTGGAACTCTTGATATTCCTTGCTTCACCTTCTCTGCATACAATCTAAGTCACTCTTCTTGCACCTTGCAAAAATGACTCTCTATGTCACGTGCACTCTCTCTGAATGTGTCTCTTGTCCTAGTCTAGACTATGCTCACCTTGCTTAGTCTTCAAAGAATAATGCCTTGGCTTGATTTGAGTATTGATTCACATACGCTCCTAACTGCTAGAGTATCTTGGTGCTCACTTTGATGTCCCAAGATTATCTCCAAAAGTGGACAGCCAACGAATCCCAGTTTTTTCCTGTAGTGACTTTAGACTAAAACCAAAATTTTAATTGGGGGCCATACTTTCACTTCTGCGTACGCTGCCGCTTCACATACCTTCACATTTTGCCTTTTAATTCTTCAAATGTGCACCTAAGAGAGGGTTCACCTGAACCTTCCAAAACACTTTGAACCTTAGAGAATTACATAAATACACTCTACAACCTACAACCAACTTTCTATAATTATACCCTTTGTGAACAATTAATTGTGCACTACCTGTGCACCTTGACACCTGAACTTTGAACACTTTGACTTCACCCATGTTGACTTTGACCTTGAACATGTTGACTTTGATTGCTTTACTTTGACCCTTTGACTTTGATTGCAGTTGACTTTGACCAATGTGACTTTTATGGGCTCAATAGGATTACTTGGTTGATGTTGCCTATTTTTGACCCTCTCTTCCTCTAAGATGTGCATTCTAGATGCCAACGGAAGCACTGCTAGCATTAGATTTAGTGGAACTTGATATGTAGAAGACCTTCAACAACTACAAAGCAAAAGTGTCCTAGTGGTCGGAGTATTCTAAGCAAAAAATGACCTGCAAAATCTGGAGAAACAAATATGAGAAGGTGAGGGTCCAGTAGGACAACCATCAACTCATCCAAGAGAAGCAAGACATCTGCAAGGAGATGTTCAACTAGCACAATAAATACCAAGAGACAAAGATAGATAGTGATATGACAAAGACATGTGCAGATGAGATTCTAAAACATCATAATACGCTCAAAGTGATTGAAGCAAAGAGGAAGCCAAAGCCGAGCATGTTATCAAACAACTATGGGTAGGTTATCAACATTGTGTGGTCGTATAAGAAGTGCAAGGAGAGCTGAAGGAAACTCTTGCCAATAGAGATGATGAGCTTTGGAAAGAAGAGAATGATTGGTTGACCACACAATGCAATGAATAGATTGCACTAAAGACTAAGTCTAAAACAGAGGTGGTAGAGTTAAGATAGTAGATTGCAAATTTGAAGACCAACCACAATCACTTGTACAACCAAATTCAAAGCAAACTCCTTTAGATTAAGGTGACTGATATAGCTTGGGATCTCAAAATCATACACGAAAAAACTACAGTGGATCTCGATGCATTCTCAGACCAGCTTGATGTCACCAAGGATATTCTACAAGAGATTTGGGATGAATGTATATATGATTAGGAGTGTATCATATAATCATCATGATCGAAGTAAATGGAGACTTCAAGGATTACACATTTTGTGGGTTCAAGTTCATCATGCATGCTAGTACTTGGGCCATCAGATGGTGAATGTAAATTACAAAATTACTTATTGTACATAACCATAATAATTAGTTACCCCCTTTATAATATTTATGTAGCAAAGAGACATCCTGAATAGGCAGTGAACCCTGTACTGAATTGTGCCTTTAACTTTATGCACTATTTCAAAGTCTTTATAAGTTGTAACATCAAAGTCCAATTATCATCACTAAGTCAAAACTAGGTGAAGGCTCTATTAATACTTGTCCTACTCATGATATAGAAGGGATAGAACCTACGACATGTATAGTACCATCCAAAAGCTCCAAGTATTATAAAGAAAGTGTTCCAATTATGTTCTCTTTTTCTCTTGAGTATTAATATTTATCCGATGTTCAAATTTATGGTGTTAAGTATCTATTACGATTTATGAGTATCATACTTTGTTAGAATGAAGGCATAGTACAATGAAGTATAGCTTGTGAACACAAGATATGTAGTTAAAATGATTAAGTAGTGCAATCAAAAGGAATAGTAGACATATAACACATTAGCTAGTCTAGTGTGACCCCACACTCTAAAACCCCTTGCTATGATAAAGTTTATAGGACTGAGCCAAAGCAAACAAAACTACTACTTAAATTTACATCATGAATATAACTCCAACATCAAATATACACTCATCTACACTTTGTGAAGCATGATATGGCATATGGCATGATGTGTCTCACCTCAAAGTGTTTGGTTGTACATGTTGTCTTCATACCTAGTGAATTAAGAAGCATGTAGGATGTTAGGGTAGACAAATTGGTGAGCAAAAAGGATAAAGGTGCTACAATCCAAAGACCAAGGATCTCACCATCTCAAATTATCAAGTTTAATGAATTCTTAATATGGTATGTAACTTGGAAAATGTTGATATATTTAGGTAGTGATGTGTGTGAACACACTAGGACTGTCGAGGCACTTCTTTCCCTCTTTAGGAGGTTTTTTCCCCTGGCTTTTATATACGCCTATAACCCTAACGGGTCACTTATCTTTCTACATTCTAGTGGTAATACATTCAGTATTGTGTGTTGTGCTCCAAGCTTCTTCTTCTTCCTTGTGCTATTCACGTGCTTTCGTAGACCTCAAACTCCAATGATTGGTATCAAAGTAGGTCTCTACTTCATCTAGGACGTCATCAACACCCCTCCGTTCACAATCTCAAAATAGCACAAAAATTGATGAGCATACTTAGGGTTATTAGGAGTTCAAAACTACTTTGCTCTATGTTGGCGAAATCACAATCTGAGCTCGTTTCAGCTTTCGAATGCACTATTGTAGCACTTATGCAGACAATTTCATCTTTTTGTGCCAAAGATATATACAGGTTTCGGTTCGCCAGTATAAACATCTTGAAGTTTGCTACATGTTTAGCAGAACTTGAGAAGGTAGTTTTGTTCAACCTTTTGAGATACAATCATTTTTTTGCATCAGGGTATTTTAGTCAGTGGCCATGGCTGAAAGCAATGATGTATTCCGTATGTTGGTTGTTGAGGATAAGTTGGATGGTACCAATTACCCATTATGGGGCTTATATGATGTGTCATGTATTGGTTGCAAAAGGACCGTGGAATATTGTGTAGGGTGTTGAAAAACATCCTGTTATACCTCCTTACATAGTTGTTGAAGGTGATGCGGACAGCATTGAAGACGATAATATTCTTCATGTTCCTATTCATGCTGCAGTTCCTGCTACACCTACTATAGAGAAAATTTGCTGGGATGGTAGAGATGCTTGGGCACATGCATTGATAGCCTTTATCTATCAAACATGCCATTATTTCTCACATTCGCTCTTGTAAAACAACTAAGGATGCTTGGGATACACTTACCACTTTATACCAGGCAAGGAATGAGGCTCGTGTTGCTTACCTTTGAAAACTATTGGAGAGTGAGCACATGAATGAATGAGATTCCATGGATAGTTTTTTAACAAAGATCAAAGATTTGAAGGAACAATTGATTTCTACTGATGAAGTTTTGCCTGACAATTCACTTGTGCAGACTGTTCTGAATGGTCTTCCTGATTCATATCACAGTTTTGCTTCTACTCTTCATTTGATGATGAAAGGCAATCCAAATGCCTTAACATTTGAGGAGTTAGTCTCTATTCTATTGCAGGAAGATCAATGTAGGCAGAATATGTCCATTATGCGTGTTTTAGATCAAGCTTTCTTGGCTAATCAAAAGGGCAAAGGAAAATGGAGCTCTTCTACTAGTAAGCAAAAATTTGCTAATTCTACACAATCAAAGAAGGATGATAGAAACGAGAAGAAAATAGAAAAGCAAAATTTGTTTTGCAAATACTCTAAAGGAAATGATCATGTCATAAAAAGTTGTCCAAAACTGGCTGCTAAAGAGGCAAGGAAGAAAGAGGCTGGAATGGTTGTTACAGAGGCCTGTACACCCAAAATAGAGTCCGCCATCACTCATCTCTACATTGTTGAAAGGATTACCGGAATCTTTTCAAAGCTTTGCTACTAGACTCCGTTTGGTTGCAAAAGGGAATCCTAATATGTATGCATTTGATGAGGTTTTGTCTCTTCTTTTGCAAGAAGAGCAATCTAGAATGAATAGGAGTGGTTTGATTGAGGGAACGCAAGAACTTGCTATCTCACAAAAGGGGAAAAGCAAGTATGGTTCAGCTTTGGGTTCATCAAAACCAAAGCCTCAACCTTCCTCTTCCACTCATTCCTCTAATGATGGTGATTTTCAAAAGAAGAAGAGATGCAAATATTGCCGGAAGGCTGATCATACTATTGATGAGTGTATAAAGCTTGCTAAACGCATTGAAAAGAAGAAGGAATCCGGCATGTCTATTGCTGAAAATTCAGCAAATGCAAAGAATGATGAAGCTAACATGGCTCAAGATTTTTAGGCATGTGTTTTTACATGTCATTATAATGCATCTTTGCATTCTAAATGTATGGTTGTGAGTGAGACTGATTCGGATTGGTTCTTTGATAGTGGTGCTTCAAAGCACATCATGCAAAAGATTTTTTGCATCTTTGAAAGATGCATCCAAACGAGGACATGTGGTGTGTGCAAACAATGCCTCTTATCCTATCATTGGAGTAGGAGAAATTGAGCTTATGACTGCAAATGGAGGTGTGATTCTCTTGAAAAATGCATTGTATGTGCCCAGTATCAAGAAGAACTTAATTTCAGTTCTATTGATTGCCAAAGTTGGACTTCATGTACATTTTGTTGATGATAAGTGTATGGTTCATGATTTCAGCAATGGCGATATTATTGGGATGTCCGGTACATTATGTAATGGTTTGTATCGCATGGATACATACAAGAGGGCTGCCTCCAATGCCTTGGTTGCTCATACTTCTTGCATGGCTGAAATGGAGCTTTGGCATGCTCGTTTTGGTCAGTTGAACTTCAATAGTTTGCTTTACTTGCAAAAGAAGGACATGGTTATTGGTTTGCCTACACTTGAGTCCATTGAAAAGCATGCATGTGAAGGTTGCATTCTTGGAAAAATGCATCGTGCTTCTTTTCCAAAAGATAATAATACACACACTACAAGAAAATTACAGTTTGTTCATAGTGATGTATGTGATCCCGTCAAGACTCCATCTTTTGGGAAGCATGTATATTTTGTTACCTTCATTGATGATGCTCCTCGCCATACATGGGTTTATCCTATGAAAGCAAAGAATGAGGTATTTTCTTGCTTCAAGGCATTTTTAGCTATGGCTGAAAATTTTTCTTCATAGAAGCTTTTGACTCTATGCACATATCATGGTGGTGAATACATGTCATATGAGTTTAATGCTTTTCATTGTGAAAGAGGTATTTCACACCAATGTACGATGCCATATACACCTCAACAAAATGGTGGTGCCGACCATAAAAATAGAACACTACTTGAAACGACACGATGTATGGTTAAAGGAAAGCACCTTCCTGATAAGTTTTGGATGGAAGCAGTCATGTGTGCAAACTATGTGTTTGAATCATTGGCCTACAAAAGCATTGAGAGTCCTCACTCCTTATGAGGCTTGGAATGGACATAAGCCCATGGTTAGTCATATGTGCATGTTTGGTTGTTTGCATATGCTCTTGTGCCATCACAACAATGTCATAAACTTGATGACAAGGCAAAGAAATGTATATTTGTTGGTTATAGTGCTAAAAGTAAGGGATATCGTTTGTATCATCCATTGACGAACAACAATTATTATGAGTCGAGATGTGGTATTTGCTGAAAATTCAATTTTCCCTCTACTTGAATGCAAAAAATAGCCGACAGTTAGCTCACAAGATGTGTTCGATAGACTCATGCCTTTGTTCCAAAATGGTGCGCTTGACTATGACCATATAGACCAACCAATTGAGGCTCAAAGGGCTGAAAATTTCCAGCAAAATAGAGTTGAAAATGTAGAGAATTTCCAGCCAAACATGACTGAAATTTTTTAGCCAAAAAATGCTGAAAGTGCTGGAAATTTACAGCCACATATGCTTGAACATTTGCATCAAAATATGGCTAAAAATGAGCATGAAATTCAGCCCACGCATGATGTACATATTGATGATGTATTGCATAATGAATGCATGTCTATCAAGAGTGCACAAACTATGCCAAAGTGGCTGAAACAAAGTTTGCAGGACAACAAATTGAGTGCACCTTTACTTGGTAGAACAAGATCAAGCTCTCACCATGCATCAAGTAATTTTGTGGATGATTCTCTTATTGCAACAACATGTAATGAAGATCCACTTTCTTTTGAAGATGCATGTGAAGATCAACAATGGATGAGTGCTATGCAATCAGAAATGGATTCCATACATAGAAATGGTACTTGGAAGTTATCATTAGGGCGAAAAACGGCCGAAAAGGGGCTGTTTGCTAATGAGAGATTAAGGAAATTGACAAATAGCGTCTTTCCACGTGTACAAGAATATAACATTGCTGTCTCTTTTAACCGTATGGAGAATTTCTTTTTTTAATACAATTTTCTTTCAAAGCGCCGCTAAAGTGATGAAGAGTCTCGTATTCAGTGTACAATTTTTCGGTTTGATGCAAAAAAAGATACTTTTGCACACTACACAAAGCATATTCTCGAATTTCCAAGAAGGAATTGATTTTTGAAGATACGAAATATTTTTGGGTTCACAAAATGTCATGATCATTCAACGACAAGGTTAACATCAAATCAAAAGTTTCCACGTGTACAAAGCCTTTTATACTGCCAAAATTTGTGAACGTCGGTTTCTCGCTTTGAACATTCTTCTTCTCCTAAGTTCAAATGGCTTCTTCTTCTCGTCGTCCTTCCAATCGCGTAACTTCATGTGAGGTTTACAACAGAAGAGAGGATTCTTTGTGGAAACCTCTTTCCGTGAAAGTAATTGACTGGGTTACTATGCTTCCTAGCTGTAGAGGTGCCCATAAAGTCAAGCGTGCCAAAAGAGACAACACAAGAAACCATTGGAAGGGACGTATTCTCAGTTTCAAATTGAAGAGATGCAGTTGGTTTGCACGAGTACAGCATGTGTACACCGCTAAGGATCTTGTTCTAGAAAATCATCTGCAATTCCCTTCGTACTGTAAGTGAAGTTTGACAATGCTCTTCTATCATTCCAGTTGATTTTGTATAATGAAACATATGTTTTTGTACTGCAGATATCTTTCCTTCCAATATTGTGGAATGGCAACCTGTTGAATGTTTAACAGGAACATTCAGAGTTCTTCATAAGGAATATGCAGAACTCATGTATGCAGAGAAATCTGTTCAATTCTTCAATAGCATAGAGTTATTTGTCCATTATGCAGATTATCAAGTGCCGTCAGGGAGGAGTTCTTATGGAATTCTTGTACACGTACCTAGTCCTTGCATCTCTTCATTAGATTGGGATGCTCCTGATCATTCAACAGTTTCAAGTTTTCTCTGCAAAATTAAATTTGACATCCAGAAGGCAATGTCAGCAGGCCGAATTTCGAGAAGGATAAAGATTCAATGGTTTTTGCCTATTCATGTCTTTGTAGCATGCTTTAAAAACATGTTATTACAGAAAACAAAAACAATGTGGTTGAATAGGAGAGTCCCTATTTCAGAGATTGATGATGTTTTAGGTAGGGAATGGGATAGCAAAGAAGTTCAAAAGCTAGGTGACATTATTTTATGTAAAGTTAGTCCCAATTCTCTTTCAATCTCATATCAGATATGTCGACAATCTCTGGTTCTAGGATATGACTATAGAAGGTGGAAAAAAAAGCTTGGACTTTGGATAGCCTTGGACTCAGAGGAGAGCTGTCCAGAATTTGAGTTAGAAGTATTGATTCATCCAGATTTTCAATCAAGGAAAATAATTGTCACTGCAAATTGGAATCTCAGAAATGTAAGGGAGCTTCTAGAATACCTTGATGAGGTATCATCTTAGTGTAGATTCTCAATTGATGATGCAATAGTTAACATTAGATCAGAGAAATCATTATCTTGCATAAGCTGCCTGCCACCAAGGGTGATTAAGTTCCAACCTTTAAGATTGTAACAAGTTAACCCTGACATTCTTACATAATGTATCTTCATCTAATAGAAGCTTCTATTGATACTTCCATTGAATTTTCTTGGCAGGATGGTTACAAACAATGTGTGTTAAATTATTAATTTTAAATGTCTTAGATATTTTTTTAGGTCCTTAATTTCATATTTCCATTGATTTTTTTTTGCAGGAGTGAATTGATGACTAAGAAATAATTATACAGGAACTTGCATAAGTTAATTCTAGATGAAGAAGAGATCTAGAATTGAATATCTAATTTCAATTTAATAATTATAGTCTATCAAAGGTGCACACTAGTCTCAGCTAAATAATTTGATTCTATCCAACTTTTCTGTCCTCAAGTAATGCAAGAGAAATTATCATGGTACACATAACAAGTAATATAAGAGAGTGTGGAGAACTTGGTGCAAATTCCAATCCAAGGTTTGGTATTTCAATATTAGAAGAGCATGTCTTAAGGCATAAAGCAGAGGAGACGAGATAAGTGAAGACGACCGATGCAAGCGACTAGTGCAATCTGAAATTGTCGGATGGCCCTTATCGCTTACATCGGTCGTGTTAGCAAACTACCGCGAGAGAAATTATCATGGTACAAACGCAAACTACCAAGTAATATAAGAGAGTGTGGAGAACTTGGTGCAAATTCCAATCCAAGGTTTGGTATTTCAATATTAGAAGAGCATGTCTTAAGGCATAAAGCAGAGGAGACGAGATAAGTGAAGACGACCGATGCAAGCGACTAGTGCAATCTGAAATTGTCGGATGGCCCTTATCGCTTACATCGGTCGTGTTAGCAAACTACCGCGAGAGAAATTATCACAAATGCAAACTACCAAGTAATATAAGAGAGAGTGGAGAACTTGGTGCAAATTCCAATCCAAGGTTTGGTATTTCAATATTAGAAGAGCATGTCTTAAGGCATAAAGCAGAGGAGACGAGATAAGTGAAGACGACCGATGCAAGCGACTAGTGCAATCTGAAATTGTCGGATGGCCCTTTTCGCTTACATCGGTCGTGTTAGCAAACTACCGCGAGAGACTTCAAGAAGTGACCTTGCGTAAAGATTTGACTCACGAGTATAAAAACTAGCAACAACGATGAAATGGATAATATGACCGATGCAAGCGATAGGGGCAATCCAAGATTCTCTGATTCCCCGTATCGCTTGTATCGGTCGTGTCCTCTTAATTCTTTATGTCCTTCTGTAACTTCTCGAATTTAAACACTTTCCAACAAGAATGAAGTAAAAAACCCACAATGCATTCATAATTGTGACATTAATAAACTTAATTGGACCATCCAATGAACTTTTGTCAAACTCTCAAGAGGTTTAATACAACTGTGACCATCTTCCAGATGAAGATTGGCATAACTACATACAATTTGTTAAAAAATAAATCTTCCAACCTTGGTTGGCTTTACAATTGATTTCAATCTAAGACTCAAAAATTGATTTAACCCTTTCTATCCTTTTTAGAGCCTTGCTTTCTCTGTTGCTTCTGTCCCTTTTTGGAGCTTTCAGCTTGACTCTTTATGTTGTTCCCATGCTTTAGTGGTGAGTGAAGAGGAAGCCCTTTCTTTTTATCTTCAGACTGTTTTTTATCAGGTGGAGGGGGTGGAGGTGAGTCTGGATCATATGGGCAGATTGCATGTTTCATGATACTATTTATTGCTCTCTCTCTGATCAAGATGATCCATGCTTCCGGGTAGTCTGATAAATTCAATTCAGGACTGTGGAACCTTCTTTCCAAGAATCTTACAGCATTTGCAATCACTCTCCAGCCACATGATGTTGAGTCTCTCTGCAATGGCACATGAATTTGGCTGTATCCAAATTGCTTTTGTTCATTCATTTTAGCTATTCCTGGAAAATTCTGATCAATATGCATCTTGAGAAGCTTTGCAGCACTGCATTGTAAAGTGAAAATCAAAACGGGGCATGGCTTTAAAATAGAGAACAACAAAATGTATAGTAACTTACACTTTGCAATTCCCATGCTGTGATGGAAGAGAATTGAGGAAAAGAGCTTGATATGCATTGAAGTCCACAATAATCAAACTCCAATGGCCCCTGTCAATGAGTTGCATGTAAATATACTTTCTTAAATGAAACAAATATGTTTCCAAAATGAAGATGAATACTTACTTTTCAATATATGGGTAAATAACACATTCTACTGCTTCTGTAAAACCCTGTAGAAAGGACTTGGCATCTCCATGTTTATGCAAAAAACACTGTGTCACCAGAGGATCTAAAATAAATACTTTTCTTTGAACCGCTTCCTCACATTGTTGAAGAAGAACCCTACAAATCAAGAAATAAAAATGCAGTTAAGGAACTAGAAAATTATGCAAAACAAAAGCATTTTAAGGCCTCTAGATATACCTGAGTGAAATGTTGACCACACTATCTGATATTTCAAGATGAAGCTCCCTCAACATTTTGTTATCTTCAGGTCTAATGTCAAGAAACAATTCACTTTGCCATGGCATTGCAACATTAACTATAACCTGCCCATCTCCTTTCTTGAGGAGCTCTTTATTTGCTTTCTGTAACTTTTGAATCTGGGTTAAGATGGCACTTTCCTCTGTAAATAATCCCTGCTTTTTCCTCTCCTCCTCACTATTTGCTGCAGTTCTAGTCTCATGATCATGAGTGACTTGAGCGTTGATCTCTTCAATGACAACTGTTGTTTTAGGTGCTCGAGCTGGAGGTATATTTAAAATATCGAAGAATTTTTTATCGTGGTGATCAATAGGAACCAGAGCTTTATCAAACTTATATCTTATTCTTGAAACAATAACATAATCCTTCGCCATTAGTGTTACCCTATGAGAATGAGCAGCACATAAGTAGGCATCATTCATGAAATCAATAGCAAAGTCCTCTGCAGCTTCTTGCAGGCATAGCAGTGCTTGAGTTTGCCACCTCACGTTGACAAAGGATGAGGTCTTCATCAAAGAACAGAGGTTGGCTGAGATCTGCTTGACAACTCTCATAAATGGAAGTCTTGGGATCAACAATCCCACAGACTTTTGAGCTCTTCTAATTTCCCTCAAAGACTTTACATGGTAGTTGACCCTTTTTTTTGAAGGCTTGTCTGGCACATTGGCTTGAACCTTCTGGGAATTTTGCTCCTGGACATTTTCCCCTTGGGCATTCTTGTCCTGACCCTCAGGGTACAACTTCCTTGCTGTCTTTTTGGTTCTAGCCATACTCTGCAAAAAATCAGTCTTTAGGCAAGGAATTAGGAAAAGTGGAATATTCCACTGTCAAAACTTACTCTCAAAAAGCTATGATCAATGACTCTTTCCACTATTAGAGGCACGACCGATGCAAGCGATAACAGTCATCCGAAAATGCCTCGATATCCCTGATCGCTTGCATCGGTCGTCTTTAAATTAATCATCAAATATCAATAAATAATATCTTACAATGCAAAATACTCAATTATCACTAAGATAAAGATAATTGGAAAACTATAATCAATGACTCTTTCCACTATCAGAGGCACGACCGATGCAAGCGATAGCAGTCATCCGGAAATGCCCGGATGTCCCTGATCGCTTGCATCGGTCGTCTTCAAATTTATCATCAAATATCAATGAAATATATCTTACAATTCAAAATACTCAATTATCACTAAGAAAACGATAATTGGAAAACTATAATGAATGACTCTTTCCACTATCAGAGGCACGACCGATGCAAGCGATAGCAGTCATCCGGAAATGCTCGTATGTCCCTGATCGCTTGCATCGGTTGTCTTTAAATTTATCATGAAATATCAATAAAATATATCTTACAATGCAAAATACTCAATTACCACTAAGAAAAAGATAATTGGAAAACTATAATCAATGACTCGTTCCACTGTAAGAGACACGACCGATCCAAGCGATAAGAGTTATCCGTAAATGCCCGGACGTCCCTCATCGCTTGCATCGGTCGTCCCTGAATTCATCATCGTATTTCAATAAATAGTAGTTAAAATAAAGGTAACAATGCGTTATACTCAAGCATAGCAAAGGAAACCAAAATTTGCAAGCTATGATCAAGGACTCGATGATATTAAAAAACATGACCGATCCAAGCGATTAGGGTTATCCAAAAATCTCGGATGTCCCTAATCGCTTGCATCGGTCGTGTCCACATTACCTTACGTAGAGAGCGCTCTCTATAGAAATTGTGAAGTAGCTTAAAAACGTGGTGGCAATGGAACCTCGACGCTTGGCAAGTGTTGACAGAAAAAAATGAAGGAAATGAATAGGGAAGCTTAAATAGGTCCCAAAACTGAGTTGATCATTGTGCCACGTGGCATGCTCCGATTGGTCCACGTCAGATACCCGTTGCGAATTCCAATGTCTTTTGCCACGTGGCATGATTTGATTGATCCACGTCATCTATCCGTTGCATCGGGGAACGTACACTTTACCACGTGGCACTCTATGATTGGTCCACCTCATTCGACCGTTTCTTCCCTCCTTGCCTATAGAAAGCTACTTCCTTCACAAACTCAAACTTTCAACCTTCAGAGAACTTGTCTCACTAGAGACACGACCGATCCAAGCGATAAGAGTCATCCGTAAATGCCCGGATGTCACTCATCGCTTGCATCGGTCGTCCCTGAATTCATCATCATATTTCAATAAATAGAAGTTAAAATAAAGGTAACAATGCGTTATACTCAAGCAACACAAAAGAAACCAAAATTTGCAAGGTATGATCAAGGACTCGATGCTATTTAAAAAACATGACCGATCCAAGCGATTAGGGTTATCCAAAAATCTCGGATGTCCCTACTCGCTTGCATCGGTCGTGTCCACATTACCTTACGGAGAGAGCGCTCTCTATAGAAATTGTGAAGTAGCCAAAAAACTTGGTGGCAATGGAACCTCCACGCTTGGCAAGTGTTGACAAAAAAAAAAGAAGCAAATGAATAGGGAAGCTTAAATAGGTCCCAAAACTGAGTTGACCGTTGTGCCACATGGCATGCCCCGATTGGTCCACGTCAGATACATGTTGCGAATTCCAACTTATTTTGCCACGTGGCATGATTTGATTGATCCACGTCATCTATCCGTTGCCCGTTGCCACGTGGCACTCTGTGATTGGTCCACCTCATTCGACCGTTTCTTCCCTCCTCGCCTATAAATACCTATTTCTTCACAAACTCAAACTTTCAACCTTCAGAGAATTTCTCACCTACATGTGTATTTTTCTTTCGTCGCTGACACGACCGATACAAGCGATTTTCGCCGTTTGACCTACGTTGACTCGCTCTAGTCGCTTGCATCGGTTGTGTTCTCCTAATAGACATACAAGAGAAGCTGCAGCTTAGATGGAGGTAATGAATGAGATCCTTAGTGTCTCTCCATCAGAGAAACTTCTTGATTTCATGGTTCAAGAGGGTTTAAGTGTAGATTATTTTCCTGATGCAATGACCATATTCAACCCCGAAATTGACTTTGAAAAACTCTTAGAGAACTCGAAAAGTTTTCTTAAGGATGAGTGGGAGATTTTCTTGGGGTTGGTCAATGGGAGGATCCTTTCTATTTCTCAGAAAACCTATGTCCATCCTCACATCTTTGGGAAGGATCCAATAGATAGGGCTAAAATCACAAGAAAATGCAGAAGGATATCCCCTTTGCCAGGGAAGCTTGATTTATGCCCAGAGCATGAAAAGGACTGCTGCTTGCTCCCTTTAAACATTGCTTTCTTGATATGGCTTGATCATATCTCAGTTGAAAGGGAGGAAAATGTTCATGATGAAGACGAGCCTTGCTTAGAGCTGGCACTTGAGGCTAGCTCAAAAACTATGAAAGGTGTCATGGAGATTGTTGAGGAGATCAATCTCCAAGCAGAAGAAGAGCAGGTCAAAGATTTTGATGTGGCCACTTTTAAAGCAGAGACTGCAATAAGGGAGCCAACTGAAGAAGTTCAAGTGTCTGAGAAGTCCCTACTTCTCCCAAATCTACCTTTTTACTTTATCTCTGGGAAAGAGTTCATACCTCTATTTTACATTCAGGAACTTTTCAATCTAAGGGAGGACTACTGTCTTGCAGCTATAGCTGAGGCAGAAGAAGTTGCAAGGAGATTCATCAATAAGAAAGGAGAAAGAAGAGAGGAATTTTTGCGTCTTGATTTGGATTTGTCTAATGAAGAATTCAAAGATTCATCACAAGCTCTTTCAAAATGCTTTGAGAAAGCTATCTCAGAGAAGCCAAAACTTGCTGATGAAGAGTTTGATGAGCATCAGAAGCAACTTGGAATATACTCGTTTGGACGTGGCTATTCATTCTTGGATGTCGCTGAGGACAAAGGAACAATTTGTATTGACTCAAAAGAGCTCATTGAGGAGGAAGATGAGGTCAAGGTATGTTGTTTGATATATTCTATCAATTAAAGTTTTTGTCCGAGATCTCTATTTTTAAGTGAGAAAATGACCACGACCGATGCAAGCGATACAACCTAACGGATAATCTCCGTTGGGCCTTATCGCTTGCATCGGTCGTGTTCGGACTTGAAGAGGAAGATGAGGTCAAGTATGTAGAAAATATATTCTCATGATTTAAAGGCAAAGGAGATGAGATGGGCTTGATGCAAAATCTCTATCTTGTGTCAGTTTTTCCAAGTTCTCCATTAGAAGTGTCAGAAGTCGATCACGACTGATGCAAGCGACAAGGCCCATCAGATATTTTCCGTCGGGCCTCATCGCTTGCATCGGTCGTGTTTGGACTTTAGGAAGATGACGTCAAGGTATGCAGTTAACTATATTCTCAAGAACTTTAGGTTAAGGATATGAGATGGGACCAATGCAAAATCTCTTTCTTGTATCAGATTTGTCCAAGTTCTCCATTCGAAGTGTCAGAAATGGATCACGACCGATGCAAGCGATTAGGCCCATCGGATATTTTCCGCTGGGCCTCATCGCTTGCATCGGTCGTGTTTGGACTTGAGGAAGATGACGTCAAGGTATACAGTTAACTATGTTCTCAAGAACTTTAGGTTAAGGATATGAGATGGGACCAATGCAAAATCTCTTTCTTGTATCAGATTTGTCCAAGTTCTCTCCATTCGAAGTGTTAGAAATGGATCACGACCGATGCAAGCGATTAGGCCCATCGGATATTTTCCGCTGGGCCTCATCTCTTGCATCGGTCGTGTTTGGACTTGAGGAAGATGACGTCAAGGTATACAGTTAACTATGTTCTCAAGAACTTTAGGTTAAGGATATGAGATGGGACCAATGCAAAATCTCTTTCTTGTATCAGATTTGTCCAAGTTCTCCATTCGAAGTGTCAGAAATGGATCACGACCGATGCAAGCGATTAGGCCCATCGGATATTTTCCGCTGGGCCTCATCGCTTGCATCGGTCGTGTTTGGACTTGAGGAAGATGACGTCAAGGTATACAGTTAACTATGTTCTCAAGAACTTTAGGTTAAGGATATGAGATGGGACCAATGCAAAATCTCTTTCTTGTATCAGATTTGTCCAAGTTCTCCATTCGAAGTGTCAGAAATGGATCACGACCGATGCAAGCGATTAGGCCCATCGGATATTTTCCGCTGGGCCTCATCGCTTGCATCGGTCGTGTTTGGACTTGAGGAAGATGACGTCAAGGTATACAGTTAACTATGTTCTCAAGATCTTTAGGTTAAGGATATGAGATGGGACCAATGCAAAATCTCTTTCTTGTATCAGATTTGTCCAAGTGCTCCGTTCAAAGTGTCAGAAATGGATCACGACCGATGCAAGCGATTAGGCCCATCGGATATTTTCCGCTGGGCCGTATCGCTTGTATCGGTCGTGTCTAGGAGTTGCATGCAGCAATGATAATACATGTCTTGCTTGTGGGAATTCCCCTCATTTATCAAACATTAGATGTTTCTAGGCAGTTTGCAAATAGATATTGATGACGACCGATGCAAGCGATAACGACAATCTGAATTTCTCTGAAGACCCTTATCGCTTGCATCAGTCGTGTCTCTTGCTTTTCTTTCTAATAGTTTCAAGTTACTTCACATGTTTCCTTAAGTGTGCTTGCACTTCATCTAACCATGTTTTTCATTTTTATCACAGTTAACTTTATTGGATGAAGACAATTACCTTGGCAGGGGCAAGGGAACAAGAAAAGCCTTAGAAGAGAAAGGAAAAGCAAAGGTGGATATTCATTCTATTATCCACTATCTTCCAAAGTTGAACCCAGACACTTTTTGTGTTATTCACAAGCACTATAGTGAGGAGCCAGACTTTGCATTGTTCTGCTTGAGGACTCTATCAAAATACATGGGTTTTACTCCAATACCCTTTAATGCTTTCAGAGTTTTACTGCTTGAAAGAGCAACTGCATTCATAATTTTTGGATATGCCCCTGGACTCAATGCTTCAAGGGCAGGGTACTTTCTTTGTTATTCAAGCTATGCAATGGCTGCAGGGGTGTCAGATTTAAAAAGCATTGCTGGATACAGGAGAAAAGAGTTCCTGAGATATAGAGGTGATTTGCCAGAGCCAAGCTCTTTCAAAAGGCTCAAGGAATGACTTGATTTTTTCAAATTCTATATCTCAACAAATGTACATATACAGAAATTGCCCAATGTGATATAAGACATTGCAAATTTTTTTGGTGTAATTGTTATTGATTCTCTGGTCAAAGTCATCTGATGGTAGTAGACATATTTCTTTTCAAAGCATAATACATCATGAAATGTACATACATGACATCTTTTATTTCTCAAAGAAATAAAAGACATTGCAAATATTAAAGCTCTGTTTGAAATGTGGTCTTTTTCAGTTTGTGATATTGATACATGATTTGTCTGGAGATAGCCATATCCTTCTGTTTATATTTGGCATGAGGTCCTTTGTAATTGTCTTCTAAAGAACCAATCAAAAAGCTCTCTGAAGGCATTGCTCTTTGTTACTCCTCCTCCTTTCCTTGTACACCTAAAGAAGCTTGTCCTTGCTTGATAATGAGATTTTTCCATGCCTTGGGTGTTCCACATGGCAAGTGGTTCTTTTTCTGCAAAGAATGCACCATGCACAAGAAGAATATGCTGGAAAGCAGAAGAATTTCATTAGATCTTTATTTCAATTAAAAATAAATAAATTGAATAAAATATCTTTGGAGCTCACCAATTAGTATGTTATGTCTTTGGCACCCCATGCCTCTATGATGGTTTCTATAAGCTCTGTGGTCGCCTTTCTGAAATCTGTCACATAACTTTTTGATGTTACCTGCTGCCTCATGATCTTTAAAAGATTATCTAGTTTGACCCACACCTCCATTCTCTTTTTTGCTATTTCTGGTTTGCTTTTTACATTAGTCGTGACCTCACAAAATGTTTTCCATGAATTCCACATGGCATTAAGTTGTTTGCCATCATGGTTGCTGAAGAATCTCCTTGCTTTTGCACCTCCCATTGAGACATCTTGTAAAACATCACCTGTATTTTGTGAAAGCTTTGGATCTTTTCTTAGATGAACATCACCACCATGAAACCCCATTTCTGAAAGAAGACATTCACATTTTTTTATGCATTCATCTGCAAGAGTTGTAGGCTTGATAGAATATGCATAATCCAAGTGAAGACGGACCAACTTGTCAATGATTCTTAACTCTGCATGTAGTGTACATATGTGTACATTTGTCAATGCTATTGGAAGTATGGGATCCCAAATCATTGAAGAAGATGAGTAGTTACGAAGAATAACATTTTGTCTAGAAGGAGCCTCTTCACCCTCAGCTCTAGTAATCCATCCATTTGTGCCTGGGCTTTGCATGCAGTACAAGCAAGGGTATTTAGAATTTGCTCCCCCACTTATACCAAACATGCATTTGAGTGTCTTTAGGTCTCCACTCAAATGCCACTCAACTTGAAAGTTTCCGTAGTCTTTGACATTCAACAATTCTCCTGCATGATGCCCTTGGATAACATTTGGAATGTTTGTCTGTGAGAATAACCATTTAAGTGTTTTATGGCTCTCAGATGGAACTTGAGCACAGCCAACCCACCATAACTCCATTTCTGATTGTACTTTGAGAGATGGAGTATCCAATTTCCCAAGGCTATAGTCCAAAGCTTTGTTCATCAGTGCAATGCTTATTCTCTCCATCTTTTGATGTTTTTTAAGCTCAGCTTCATCAAGTTTGATTACAAATTTCAATAGACCAGAACATTCTTGCTCTTTTATATTATAGAACTGAACCATGTATGTTTGAAGTTTTATAACATCTATCCATATGTTGTTAAATGCATTGTAAGTGAAATGTAACTTTTGTTTTCCTACTTCGTAAGGCATGTTACCGTGAATATGTTTATATTCACCAAATTCTAATGTGATCTTCTTATTCAAGCAGAGCCGAAACTTTCCTACATGATGGGGTCTAGGCAATCCAAAACTTCTAGCTTTGTTAAATTTTAAAAATTCACACCAAACTTTTGAAATTGCTCTATAACCTTTCCTACTCACTCCGACACTATCACAAATATTTTGAATTTGAGATGGTTCTAGTAAAAGATTCATTTCTGTCATGAGTTTTTGAAAAACAAAGCGTTTCAAGCATGTATTTTCATTTAGTTTCAATAGTCTTAAAACATCATTTTGACTCAAAATTTCATTACAGAAATGTATGCGCTCAAAACTGCTCGACATATTGAAACCTAGCACATTTGTCACATGATCTCTAACAATTTTCATTCTTTTCTTTTTCTGGCCAGATTTTTCAGTCAAATCTAAAAAAGGTTTTACTCGTTTTGACCGCATTCTCAAACCTATAGGAGTTTCTTTCATTTTTTTAAAAGACTCTAACTGAGAAGATAAAGTGGATAATTTGTTTTCTAGCTCTCTCATATGTAAATTCTTCTGGTGTAGTGTGTTTTGTAAATAGTTTATGTATTGTACATAATTCCTTGAAATATCCCAGAGCCTTGAACAATAGCCTCGTAAACCATCCTCACCATCTCCCACAAATCTAATCAGATCATGAAGATTATGAAAAGGGGGGTACCTTCCAGTTTGTGGATCAATTGGATAAACAGATCCATCTGTCCATATGTCGATATGTTTCTTGCCTTCCTTTCGCAATCCATCCACTTCAAGAGGATGAAGAGCCCTTCGAAATACGTTTCTTGTCGTCGCATACTCCTGACTAACTGCAATGTTGATATGGAACTTTTTACAATGATTTCGATTGTTTGAAAGCTCAGGGAGAGTATTTGGGTTAACGTTCTCCATGGTCTGCTATGAAAAATGACCAGCAAGTGTCTAAAATGACGTGAAAGGGAGAAACAGGCTTGCTATGAAAAGTAGAGAAAAAAAGCGCAAAACGTCATCAGCACACATTATATAGGTCCGTGAACAAGAGGAAAATTCAACTTTTGAGGCGTAAGATATCACACAAACTTCGAGGCGTAAGATATCACACAAACTTTTCATGATTATATGATACGAGTTTCTCTCTCTTCAAAATTCGCATAAGATACGTTTTAAATGAACTTACACGGAATTTCTTAAAGGATTTGACAACTTTAATCCCGATTAAGCACAACTAATTGAAATCCTTACACGGCCCTTTTTGGGCCGTTTTTCGCCCTAATGTGTGAATTGCCAAAAGGAAAGAATGCCATTGGTACAAAGTGGGTTTACAAGATTAAGAGAAATTATTATGGTAGCATTGATCGCTACAAAGCTAGATTGGTTGGCAAAGGATATGTGCAACAATATGGCATTGACTATGAGGAAACTTTTGCATCTACTTCATGCATGACCACCAGTTGTAGCGTGGTTGCATTGGCTACCCATCAAGGTTGGAAAGTGCATCAATTGGACATAAAAACAGCCTTCTTGGATGGTGATTTGCAAGAAGAGGTCTATGTGAAGCAACCTCCTGGATTTGCTATGAAAGGGAAAGAGCATATGGTTTGTCGCTTGCATAAAGCCTTGTATGATGGCAAGCAAGCTCCACGTGCATGGTATGAGAAAATCCATAAGCCCTTGATTGCTCTTGGCTTCACATGTAGTCCAATTGAAAGCACACTCTATGTACGCAAAGATGGGGCTGATTTTATAGTGCTTGTTCTTTATGTTGATGACATACTCTTGACTGGGTCATGTGATGCAAAACTTGACATTCTTATGGCTGATTTGGAGCATACTTTTGATGTCACTTATCTTGGTCTTTTGAGCTACTATCTTGGGATCCACTTTGTATCCATTGAGGGGGGAATTCTTATGCATCAAGCAAACTATGTTGACAAACTACTTCAGCATTTTGACTTTGAGGATTGCAAGCTAGTTTCCACACCAATTAAGACAGGATTTAGATTCTTAGTTGAGGATTCTAGTGATGCATTTGACACTTCTCTTTATCAGCAAGATATGGGTGTCTTATATATGCATGCAATACAAGGCCGGATATACAGTATGCAGTTTCCCAGTTGAGTCGATTCATGCATAGCCTTGACACTAAGCATTGGCCAGCAGTAAAATGTGTGTTTAGATATCTCAGAAGCACTTTGAGCTTAGGTCTCTTTTATGACAGAGATATTTAGCCATGCTTGCCTGCTTTTACAGATAGTGATTGGGCTGGTTGTTATGATACTTGCATGTCCACTAGTGGTAATTGCTTTTTCCTTGGAGACATGCATATCTTTGTTGAGTAAGAAGTAACCTACAGTGGCAACATCGAGTTGTGAAGCTGAGTACAGGGCAGTTTTCACAAGTACAGTGGAGTGTATATGGTTGAGATGCCTATTGATGGATCTTTGCATGGAGATTGATGTTGTTGCATATTCTCACTAATAGCTTTGTCTATTGCATGAAACCCAGTGTTTCATGCACGGATCAAACATATTGAGGTGCATTATCACTATGTGAGAGAGCACCTTCACTCAAGAGATATTGATTTGGTATATGTGCCTACACAAGATAATGTGGAAGACATATTCACCTAAGCTCTTCCATGGGAAAAGTTTGAAGCTTTTCACAAAGCTTTAGGCTTATTACCTTGTGAGGGCTGATCTGTCACTCCCTGTATGTGTTCAGATCATTTGCTCCAGTGGAGTTTGTTACACTTATGTGTTCCTCGAGTAGCTTTGATGTGAACCTTTTCCCTATACATGAGCACCTTTTACTCTAGTGTTGGCTAGAGGTTTTTCCCCCATGTTACCACATACATGATTCACTCATATCTAGTGGTACTTTATACTTAGGGATATTATTCAGCTCTTCCTTCAGTTCAGTTCATCGTCAACAGAGAGAGCTATTCGAGCCATCCGTCTTCTCCGTGTGCCTTGGTGTGTTTTTGCTCCTTGTGTGTTCTTCTCGTGTGTGTCTCGCACTTCTACACACACCCAACAGTTCAACCAATAAGATCATATAAAATTTTGATTTTCACAAGCTGCCATCACTGTCTGTGAACTGAATACATCGGAACGTACAATGCCTCGGCATGGATGTGTCACCTTGTGTGAACCCACCTAAGAGGGATGGATGAGAGAGAAGCCCATATGAGGCTTTGCATGCATGCCTCTATAAGTTTTGGTGTGAATGTGTTCTTCATTTCACAAAGCGACTCTGTTTGCTTCTATTTCCCCGATTTTTGTGATGCCCATCTCTAGTACCATTCATTTTGGACTTCCCCTTACACAGGAGTCAAGGCGGTGAAGAAAATGTCACCGATTGAAAACTCGGAGCATGATTAATGTGAAGATTACACATTATACTATCCTCCCAGCCACGTATATATATATATATATATATATATATATATATATATATATATATATATATATATATATATATATATATATATATATATATATATATATATAATGGAAACTGCCTTTTCGAGATTTTGAAGTAGCAAAGAAGCACCTCAGATAGAAGAAATAAAATCCCTCCAAGGCTAGCATGAACTACTGGTCAAGCATCACCTCCCAGTTTTGATTTTGAAGACATCATGGACGCACTTGAGTATTTCAGCCCCAGATTGATGGCATACCTACAAGCTCAACAAAGAAGCCAGCATCGAGACAAAGTAACTTATGCCAAATTCAATGATTTTTGGGTGACGACCCAGATGCTCATGTTCGCACATTTGAAATCAACTATAGTGTATTAGATAACTTGAATTATGATGAGTATAAGGCTCAAGTATTCCAATCAATGCTGGTAAATGAAGTTGCACGGTGGTTAAGGGAATTCGATTTAGACCATTTTCAACAATGTAATGCAGTCAAGGAAGCCTTCCTGCAAAGATTTTGATCAAAGAAAAATCCAGCACAAATTTTTTACTTCTTACAAAATAATAGACAAAAGCCAAATCAGGATGTGTAGGAGTATACAATTTTTTGCACTCATCTAAGCCAACTTCCTGCAACAAATGCCAATTTACCAACAGATGTTATCACCGAGTGGTTCATTAATGGACTCAATTTGCAATTGTGGCAAATTATGATTATCCGGTGTATTGGTGGTATGGCTTTTGACACCATTATTGAAATGGATTTGCAACTTGAAGGGATGGTAGAGATGCATAGGTACATGCATTGATAGCTTTTTTTGTCAAAGGTTCCATTATCCCTCACATTCGCTCATGCAGAACAATCAAAGATGATTGGGATGATCTTACCACACTATACTAAGAAGGAAATGAAGCTTGTGTTACTTACCTTCAAAACAGTTGAAGAGTGAGCATATGAATGGAGAGATTCACCAATTTTTATGTGATTATGAGACTGTGACCCAAAGGGTGTCGACGATGCCCTAAAGAAAGAAGCGACCTTCTCTAGTACCAATCATTGGAGTTTGAGGACTTTGGAAGCATGCAAACAACAAAAGGAATAAGAAGAAGCTTGGACAACAACTCATATAGTGTATTACCAAATGAAATGTACAAAAAGATAAGTAATCTATTAGGGCTATAGGCATATATACAAGTCAAACTGCTAAAGAGGGAAAAAAGTGTCCCAATAGTCCTAAGTATGTTCACACACATCACTATCAAAATATGACAACAATCATAACATGCAAGTTCTTAATTCACTATGACTTTGCTCATGTATGCATAATGATCTCCAATAAAAGAATCATATATAAGACTCTCTACTTGGTACCTTAAACTTTATAATTTCCTTTCCTCTCTTTGGTTTTGATGGACCTTCTTTGTCATAGGTTTCTCCCTTTTCCAACACATATTCTTCATGTGCATTCACTAAGTTTGTCCATGTATGAGACTTGTCTTCTTCAAAAACCTTCCCTTTAACTTTAAGCATTCCATTCTAAGGTGATATTCTTGATGAGCCTTCATTCATAGTTGATTCTTTAAGGCCAATAAGCTCTATGTATGTTTGTGCAATCTCCTCTTCATGGCTCCTCCTGGCTTAAATTTCACCTTGAACTTGCATATTTTCTGTTGGAGTTTGAGGTCTGCGGAAGCATGTGAATAGCACGAGGAAGAAGAAGAAGCTTGGAGCACAGCACACAATATTGAATGTATTACCACTAGAATGTACAAAGATAAATGACATGTTAGGGTGATAGGCATATATACAAGCAAGGGGAAAAACCTCCTAAAGAGGGAGAAAAGTTCCCCGGCAGTCCTAGTGTGTTTACACACATCACTACCTAAATATATCAACAAATCCCACCTGGGAGTGATGCGGTGAACAAGGACCTGGCACTCATGTATAAGGAAGTGCCAAGCTATGTGGAATCCATCCACAAAAGGAAGTAAGCCCAAAGCTTTACGAAAAACTTAAAACTTCTCCCTAGGCAAAGCCTTTGTGAAAAGTTCTACAACCTCTTCCTGACATAATGATAATGCACCTCAATGTGCTTAGTGTGAGCATGGAACACAGGGTTCCTTGCAACTGCCAATGCACTCGGACTATTAGTGAAGATGGTGGTGGCAGAAGACTGACCAACACCCAAATCACCCATTAGGCATCTAAGCCACACACTCAACAGTCGCTCTGAAAGCTACCCTATACTCAACCTCACAACTGGAAGTGGGCTTGCCCAACCAAGATATACATGATCTACCAAGCATGAAGCAAAAGCCACTAGTGAATACACAAGTGTCGTAGCAACTAGCTCAATCAGAGTAAAAAAAAGCATGTAAAACTTGCGATAGTGATCCCCCTTGGGATAAAACAATCCAAGTAGCTGGGTACCACTCAAGTGGCAAAAGATGTGCTTAACTGACTACCAATGCTTGACACCTGGGCAATGCATAGACCTGCTCATCTATGAGACAACAAATTGAATATTTGGTCGAGTAATACATAAGTAAATCAAGCATCCAATAGCTTGTTGATAGAGAACAACATCAAATGCATCTCCAGCATCATGAAGACTCAATCATAAACCTGTCTCCATAGGAGTGGCAATAGGTTTGCAATCTTCAAGGCCAAAATGTTGCAATAATGTGTCAATATATTTTGTTTGACACAAAGCTATTCCACCATCAACTTCCATGAATTGAATGCCCAAATAATGATGTGAATGCCTTGAATCTTGACATCTCAAATAAGGCATGCAAATCAGCCTTAAAATTAGCAATATGCTTCTCATGAGGACCAGTGAGCAGCATGTCATCAACATACACAATAATGGTCAGAAGCACATCATTAGCACGCTTAACATATAAGGTGCTCTCAGTTGGACTGTTCTCAAAACCATGTCCAATCAGGTAGGCATGTATCTTTTCATACCAAGCACGTGGTGCTTGCTTCAAACCATATAATGACTTTTTCAACATGCACACTTGGTTTTCATGCCCTTTCTACACAAAGACATGGGGCTGAAAAACATACACTTCTTCATGCAAATCACCATTTGTAGTTTTAATGTCCAACTGATGTGCATTCCAACCATGATGAGGTGCAAGTGCATAGATTCTACGAGCAATAGTCATTCCGCATGTAGGAGCAAAGGTCTCATCAAAATCAATGCCTCTTTCTTGAGCATAACACTTTGCGACAAGCCTAGCCTTATACCTATCAATTGTTCCATTAGGCTTATGCTTCAGGTTGTATACCCACTTAGTGCCAATGGCCTTCCTTCCAAGAGGCAAGTCACATAAAGACCAGGTACCATTCTTCATTATAACATCATATTCACATTGCATAGCAACCATCCAATTTTTTGAATTTTGTGCTTCATCAAATGAAATAGGCTCATTCTCATCACAGAGACTAGAGGTAGCCATAGCATAGCAATCTGATGCAAAAGAAGCACTATGAGAGCCAAAACAAGTACAATATGTGTTACATGGAGAACTCCTAGGAGAGAGGTGTGAACCACCTCTTAGCCTTTATTAGATGGGGAGATCATTTTGAAACTTAAGGGCTTGGATGACTTCCAAGAAACTAGAGGGTTTGTTAGGGGCTTAGATAAAGCCATCAAGAGAGAGGTAAGAAGAAATGCACCAAATACGTTTGAGGAAGCGATCAAGTATACCCAGATTTATGAGGACCATAACCGTCCTCAATACACTCCTATGGAGACGGATCAGCCCCTCAAACCTCTTAGTACAACTAAGTTCAAGAAGAAGTTGCCATTGGGGAAAAAAAAAATTTCATTAAGAAACAGAGATTGCAAGGGCCTAGGTTACCTATGGAGCAGTTTGAGAGGGCCAAGAGAGAGAGAACATGTGCTTTAGGTGTTTGTCTCCTAGCCATTCACAATGGAACTATCCACTCAAGAAGGGGGGATGAAAAGAAGAAAGGACCAGAGAGTAGTACCACCCCTAAAAAGGGCAAAAAGGTGGTCCACCTAGTGCCGATACTTCCTATTCATGGTAGCTCTAGCTGCAAGGGAGTGGAGGTGATGCATCAGGATATAGAACACACCTGTTGTTTGACTCAGTCATTGTGGTCACCCCAGTTTGGACCAGATGACTTGGTTAAACTTCATGGTAGTGTATACGAGACTAGGGTGCGAGTCATGATAGATGACTCTGCCACTCATAACTTTATAAACTATGCTCTGGTCAAAAAGCTAAAGATTCCCAGTAGTCCAGTGCACATAAATACATAGTATCTATGATGGAAGGGGAAGATAAGAGAATATGGGATACTATGGTATCCAATTTGGAAGTCAGGCTGTAGGATTATATAGATTCATGGACTTCCAAATCATGAATATGGAGAGGACCAGACCTTCTGTTAGGAAGAGAGTGGCTATGAGGGTTGGGAGACACACTTAAACGCAGCTATCAAAACAACACTCTTGAGTTTGAAAGAAATGCAAGTAAATTTTGTATACAGGGAGAGAGAGATGTACCTAGTGCACCTCTTATCTCATCTTTAGAGTTGCATAGTCAAGACTTTGAGCATTGTACATACATTTTATCTTATGTATGTTTTCAGGCTAGAAAATGTAAATATGGACAAGACTTTTTACTATTCTTTCTTGCAAGAGTTGATGGAGAGTATTAATCTCCAAAGGAACAAGATACTCTTGAAGTTAGAGCACCTCTATATCAAGAGTAACTCAAAACCTTCACCAATTTGGAGGATTAATGATCAATTATAAAGATTTTGGATAAACTGTGAAGAAGATGACTCTACAGAAAGTCTGCTGCACATATCTCTCTCATTGACTTATCAAATGTGTAAAGTTTTTTATAAAACTTTTCACAAGGTGTCGTCTATAGTTTTCGCACCTCCTCCAAGTTAAATCATTCCAAAAGACTCAGTAGATCTTGAGAAATGATCTTAACAAGTCACCTATGTCTAAAACTGTTCTTCTGAGAAGTCGATTTAGACACCTGTAACTTCTAACACTTGATTCTCTTAAACTAGAACCTGTTTATGCAAATGCTTTTAGCCATAGATGGCTTACCTTCCAACTTAGATTTTGACTCCTCATTTGTGCAAAACTTTACACTGTGCACTGAGAAATGATCAATTCTTTGATCATCGAGATTGTGCCTGTTTCAGAGAACACTCACCACTTCTTCACATATGAATGTTCCTACTCATAATTCTCATAACCTGTTTACAATTAGGCTCTCAAAATTTAACCATAGACTCATTAACTATGGAATTAGACATCTACAAAAGGATTCTTGAAATGATCAAGCACAGAAGGAGAACACTCAAAAAAATCGGGTGCAACTCTTCTTGATTACTGAAAAACTTTACATCTAGATGAGAGAGCTATTCTTCACACTTCACAAGTGTCTAATGAATTCTAATTCTCTTCAATTCTTGTTCTCACATACTCTCACATGTTTGCTCCGACATTTTTCCTTGTATATATAGTCAAATATTTACAAGCTCATAACTACTCACAAGCATAAGTAAGCTAACTTCAAAATAATGTACATATGTATACACATCTTCATCTTCTGGATATGCATTTCCTTCATGCTTCATAACTTGATCTTTTCTTCAGTCCTTGACTTCACTTCTTCATAAAAACTTCAATTGTTGATTGCCCTGCACCAACAAGAGTGTGGAGTTAAAAGTTTTAAAGATCTTATGTTTGAGTTTAGGGATGTTTTTCCCACTTACTTACCTAGAGGCTACCACCTGAGAGAGGGGACATTGACCATGCTATTGAGGTAGTTTTTAACACTAACCCTATTTGTAAGCCACCTTATAGGCTTAGTGTTTCTTAGCATGAGGAGGTTGAGGCAACTACATGATTATTTAGATAAGGGCTTCATTAGACCTAGTAACTCACCTTGGGCATCGCCAATGCTCCTAGTTAAGAAAAAGGACAACTCTTTGAGATTATGTATAGACTATAGAGCACTTAATAAGGTAACTATCAAAAATAGGTTTCCAATGCCTAGATTGGAAGACCTATTTGATCAGTTACATCAAGCTAGATATTTTACCAAGCTTGATCTTAGATCAAGATATCATCAGATTAAGATTAGGGCAGAGGATGTCCCTAAGACTGCATTTAGGACTAGATATGGGCACTATAAGTTTTTGGTGGTGCTTTTTGGTCTCACCAATGCTCTTGCCACTTTCATGAAGCTTATGAATAGTGTACTATGGCCTTATCTAGGACACTTTGTAGTAGATTTCCTGGATGACATTCTGATCTACAGTGCATTAGAGCAAGAGCACTTGGAACACTTAAGAAAAGTATTCCAAGTGCTAAGGGAAAATTCACTCTTTGCTAAGGAATCAAAGTGTGAATTTTTCAAAACAGAGGTTAGATATCTTGGGCATATAGTCTCCTAGGATGGAATCCAGATGGATCCTAAAAAAGTAAGGGCTATTATGAATGGCCACATCCAAGGAACCTAGAAGAGCTACAGATCTTCCTAGGTTTATCACGTTTCTATCGAAGATTCATTAAGAATTATGCCAAAATTATTGTTCCGATGATGGAGCAGCTTAAAGGGAAAGGGAAAGCCTTTCATTGGGGAGACGAACATAAGCAAAGTATGGAGAAATTGAAAGTAGCAATCGCTACAGCTCCACTTTTACATATAGCAGATCCCAACAAACCCTTTGTGGTTGAGACTAACGCGAGTGATTTTGCTATAGGAGCAGTTTTAGTTCCGGATGGTCGACCAGTAGCTTTTGAGAGTAAGAAACTAGAACTAGCTCAGAAGAATTACTCTGTCTATGAGAATGAGTTTTATGAAATTGTCCATGCTTTGAAGAAGTGGTGTCATTATTTATAAGGTGCCAAAGTCACAATAGTGTTTGATCAAGAGAGCATTAAGTGGCTCTCTAATAAAAAAAACCTTAAAGGTCATAAGGCTTGATGGGCAGAGACCCTTCAGGAGTTTGATTATGAGCTTAGGTATAGGAAGGGAAAGTTTAATGTAGTGGTTGATTCACTTAGCCACATGCCTATGCTCAATGGACTGAGTTTTACTTAGATCACTAGTGAACTACTTGAGTCCATTAGAGGGAAATGTAGGCTTGATCCAGCATATTCTGAGATTTGGGAAGCCATAGAGAATGGGGATCGTGATATACGGGTTTCCAGTGAGGATGGAGTATCAATGGGTACTCAAGAAGGATTCAAGTGGAAGAATTACAGTGCCCATGATGGATATCTGTTATATAAAGGTAAGGTATGTGTCCCTAGAGATTTTGAGATGAAACGGCACATTTTGTATGAGTTTCATGACACACCTAGTGCGGGATGCCTAGGAGTTAACAGGAATTATGATCTTGTTAAGAGGCAGTTTTACTGGCCTCGACTACATAAGGACGTCCTAGAGTATGTGCTTAAATGCACTAAATGTCAGGTCAATAAAGCTAAAAGGTTGAGGATTGGAGGACTACTCCATCCATTGGATATTCCTAATGGGAAGTGGGAGAGTATCTCCATGGACTTTATAGTTGGATTACCTAAGACACAGAGAGGGCACGAGTCTGCACGACTCTGTCTGGGTAATTGTGGATAGGTTAACCAAAATGGCTAAGTTTATTTTGACATGCACTACAGTGAAGATACCTAAATTGGATAGACTCTTTGTAGAGAACCTATACCAATTATATGGTCTTCCTTTAGACATAGTTTCTAATCGGGATAGGAAGTTTACTAGCCACTTTTGGAGAGCAGTCTTCAAAAGGTTGGATACGAAGCTTAGCATGAGTACGGCCGAGCATCCACAGTTGGATGGGCAAACAGAGAGGGTTAACCAAATCCTAGAGGATATTCTTTGAGCATATGTGAATGAAAGGTAAACTAATTGGGAAGAGTACTTACCTATAGTAGAGTTTGCATATAATAGTGCCAAGCACTCTTCCATTGGGCATAGTCCATTTATGCTTATGTATGGGTTTCAGCCAAGAGCTCCTTATTTAGTAGGGTTGCAGAATGATAAAGTTCAAGCTGAAAAGAACTTCTTGGAAGAGATGAACGATATGCTTAGGCTTGCGAAGGACAGCATTAGGAGAGCTCGGGATAGGGCTAGAGCCTATGCTGACCCTCAAAGGAGAGACATCAACTTATTGTGGACCTTTCCAAATACTTAAGAGAATAGGAAATATGGCTTACCATCTCCAACTTCCAGAGAATCATCAAATCCATCCAGTTTTTCATGTTAGCCGGCTTAAGCAATGGCTGGGTGAATATGACAACCTCATTCCAGACAATGAGGTAGTAGAGCCTATTTCTATTCAATCTATTCCACATGAGCCTGAGAGCATACTACACACTTGAGAGAAACGGACGAGAAGTCACTTATATGAAGAGTGTCTAGTAAAGTGGAAAGATAGTTCATAAGATAGTGCCACATGGGAGCGGGTTAGCACCCTTCAGAGACGGTTTTCCAGTTTTAGATTACCTTCTCAAGAGTCTTCTTAAGGGTAATGATATGGGGAGACAACACAAAGATATGACTATGTACATGAGGTACATGGGGATATAGTGGGAGTACTAGTCCATTGATTCTCTCTTCAAATAGGACCTTCCAAAACCATTTTTGCGGACAAAAACGGAATTAAGGGAAAGGAAATGTTACGTGGAGAACTCCTAGGAGAGAGGTGTGAACCACCTTTTAGCCTTTATTAGATGGGTTCACACATGAATGCCAAGTGGTGTGTAACCATTTGGGAGTACTCTTATGAGGGAACATGGATTTAATAGATATAGTAAGTGGCTGGGTGGCAAGATGTATGATCAAATTTCCGTGTGCTATCCGAGTTTTTAGCCGACGAGCACTTTCGTCCTCTACATCGAATTCCATGTTGGAGTACACCAAAAAGAGGGGAGTCACATGAGCTTAGCAATATGACAAAGGTGCGTCTAATTTGCTATCACACATAGTTTTTGCCTCCTCAATATCAGCCCTTTTTTGCATAGTTTTTGCCTCCTCAATATCATCTCTCTTGTCAACAAGTGCATCATGTAAATCTACATCAGAAATGGAATGATCTAGTCATCACATAAAACCTATAAAGGCTGAGAAGTTGCCTCATTAGGACCAACACTAGACTCTCCACCTGTAGAAAGAGGTAGAAAAGTGTCATACATGTCTTTGGAGCTAACTGATGTCTCCTTAGTACATGAAAGTAATGATTGGATAGCATCTTCCACGAAAAGAAAATCATGGCTAACCAAAATGTGTTTCTTTTGTGGATGATATCGACCATAGCCTTTGCTTTCAGAACTCTACCCAACAAAAGTACATTTCGTTGCTTTATCATCCAATTTCTTGTGTTGTTGTTTAGGCATTAATGCATATGTCAGACAACCAAAAACACACAAGTGAGCAACAGATGGCTTGCAACCATGCCAAGCCTCATATGGAGTGATACTGCAATGCTTTAGTGGGACACGTGTTAAGTACATATGGTTCACACATAACAACCTCAAGCCATAAACTATGTGGTAAAGCCTATTTCTTGACCATACACCTCACCATCTCCATGAGTGACATGTTCTTCCGTTCAGCAACTCCATTCTATTGAGGTGTATATGGCATTGTACACTGATGTTTTATCCCATGTTCAGCCAAAAATGCATCAAAATTAGAAGACATATATCCCCCCCCTCAATCTGAACGGAGGGTGCCCATTTTTACATGCTGACAGATTTTGAGCCAAAACCAAAAACTGTTTGAGGCACATAAACACTTCGGACTTTGCTTTCAATGGATATACCCATGCATGCTTGGAAAAATCATTGATGAAAGTCATGAAGTAAAGATAGTTTCCAAAAGAGGGTGTCTACATAGGACCATATACATCATTGTGAACAAACTGCAATTTCTGAGTAGCTCGAACTAAACCATCTTTTGGGAACAAGGAACGCTGCATTTTGCCCAAAATACAACCTTCACAAACATGTTCAACAGGTGCCTCAACTTTGGGCAAAGAGTACACCATTTCAAATTTCTACAAGCGTAGCAAAGTAGCAAAATGCAGATGACCAAAGCATGCATGCCAAAGCTTTGCATGTGACAAAGCCTAAGAATCATGTACTACACATGTTGAATCATTCACAGATTTTTTATAGTCTATGAGCATATAGAATCCATGACATAAAATTCTAGAAGGAATAATGACATCGCCATTTGATAGATCATGAATTGTGCATCTCTCATCAACAAATTTCACAACCAAGTCAATCTTGGCTAAAGTTGAAACTGATAAGAGATTCTTCTTGATCCTTGGCACAAATAAAGCATCTAACAATGTAAAAGAACTACCATCAGCAATAGTGAGAATGATCTTACCAACTTCCATGATAGGATAGAAGGAGTTGTTGGTGCATGTGACAGTATTCCCTATAGGGGCAAGCTCGAGTGAAGTGAAGAAACTGTGCTGCGAGCTAATATGTTTGGTTGCCCCACTATCAAAGTACCAAACATTTGACTCTACTACAGATGTACACAGTTCATGAGAAGATGGGTCATAACTGCAAATAGTGGTAAATGCCCATTCTTCATTCTACACACAAGATTGATGCATCCAGAATAATCTCATCTATGTTTGCCAATTGCTCTTTCAAGTCCTTGATGCATGTCACATACACATCCACCAACTCATTTTCATCCATACATACATCCTCAAGTTGCTTCCTCAAGTATGCAACACATGCTTCATTATGCATGGCATACAAAGAAGCAAGAGTGTCCCATGCCTGACTTGATGTAGAACATGACCGAATGTGTGGAGCTATATGATGCTCCACAAAAAGCGCAATCAATGCATGAGCTTGAGCATCTTTTCCATCCCATCTAAGTTGCTCCTGTGTAGGTGGAGAAGGAGAAACCACTGGATTTGAAGAAGAAGCTCCATCTGTGACAGTAGACTGTGAAGTAGAAGGACCTGCAGGTCTTCGATCTACATCTGCCACTATGTTCCAAAGTTTTTTTGCAACAAGAACATGCTTCATCATGTAAGACCACATTGGATAGTTGGTCCCATCAATCTTAGCTTCAGCTTGAAGCATGCCAAACAAGTCATTGTTGCCTGCCATTTCATTAAAGAACAATAATGTGACAAAATCTTTACTTCGACAAAAGCTAAAATGAGTGCTGAAATTTCAACTCACAAACTGTCACCTGATGGTGATTTTGACTGCATGAATGTCTTAAAAATGGGGGCAAAACTCTAGTGCAACTGGTGGAAATCTTTCTTGGCTGCTGAAATTCATTGTTCTATGCTCCAAAGTCGATTTGCACTGTTAAAATTGCACGTGCGTGCCGCGACATGAAAAACCAAAACTCGAGAAGGAGCTGAACCTGTTCTGATACCACTGTTGGGTGTGTAGAAGTGCGAGAGACACATGAGAAGCACACAAAAGGAGCACAAACACAACAAGGCACATGGAGAAGACGAATGGCTGGAATAGCTCTCTCTGTCGATGATGAATTGAACTGAAGGAAGAGCTGAATAATATCCCTAAGTACAAAGTACCACCACATATGAGTGAATCATGTATGTGGTAACATGGGGAAAAAACCTCTAGCCAACAATAGAGTAAAAAGTGCCCATGTATAGGGAAAAGGTTCACATCAAAGCTACTCGAGGAACACATAAGTGTAACATGAATGTGGTAAACAACCAATCAAACTTTATTGTCAAAGAGGCACGAATTTGTTATGAGGGGGGAGCGCAACTCAAAGAGTGGTGGCTATGAAACGCTTTCATTCTTTTATAGCAAATTAAATTCTGCCATGTGAAAGCACTCACTGTGCCGTCGGGCGGTGTGAACCCACTATTAGATGGAGCATGTGAGGTGAAGCTCACTTTGTAGTACTGAAAATTCTCGTTGCTTAATGAGCTCTGCATGAAATCCGAGGAGACTAAGGACCTATTGTTCTCAATATAGAGGTACATAAATTTTCACTTTACTTTGATATTTTGAAGAACCAAATGGAGATGTTATAAGCAACCTCTCGGGGAAACAAGCATATGTACATGTAACTTGGACTATGGAGATGTGATTGGGGCAATAGAAATAGATGAAAGACCTTTGGAGTATCCTATTTCAAGCTGTCAAAGTTTGCCCTTCATGAAGATTTGTTATTCACCTTCCCACATCAACATGCTCGTCTTCTTCGAGCCATAGCTTGGTGCTACAAGATTCAATCGAAGCTGTTTTTGTTTAGTTTCAGTGCTACATTCGTGAGCTTCCTCAACACTAAATGACGTTTGATTTGAAGAAGTTTTGGTGGATCAAAATCCCTTTGTAGCACTACAGTAGATACTAGATTATCACTTATGGGCCTAATTTTTTATCGTTTGTCTCCAAATTGACTTTTGTCACTTGGATTGACATCGTATCTTTCATTTGCAGGTTGGTAGAACACTTATATTTTACTGATGAGGTTTTCAATTTTTCTTAGTTTTGATCTTTTGAGCTATTGCCACTTGGTTATGACATTGTTTTCATCGTTTTTTAGTGTTGACCCTCTTGGACCAAGTAGAAATTTCAAATTTTCATTTGGGCCTAGCAAGGAATGCAAATCAAACCCTCAACACTTGGAAGATCACTTCAAATTAGCTTTGAAAGGCTTCAACTGCATCAAGGAAGTGTTCTGGTACTATTTTTCTCTCTTTCTTGCTTTATAAATTTTACTTCCATTTGTTCTAAACACTCTAATTAGTAAAGATGGATGATAAGGGAAAACAACCTTTAGAGTATACTTATCCACCTAGCTAGAGGATTTACACCATAGAATGGAAGAGATGATCAAGAGCAAGAAGTAGAGAAAAAGGTTGAGCAAAAAGAGGAAAATTCCTATGTAGAGCTTCATGATGAGTTTGTTTCACACAAGAAATTCACGGAGATCCAAGATCAAACCCTTAGGTTAGAAAGAGACATTGGTAGCGTGAACTCACTAATAGAATAATTTAAGACTAAGATGATCTTAGTAGAGACTCATGTTACCTCTTTCCTAGCTAGGAAGGAAAGAGAGATTCCTATTCTTCCTATATTAGAGATGGCTAGGAAGGATGTTCCCTTTCCTAGCAAACATAAAGGAGAGAGTTCTAGGTAGACTCCCCTAGTGAAATATCTCAATCCAACAACCTTTACAAGGGATGACCATGATAGGAATAAGGATGTGGTGTGCACTTTCTTACAAAAGTGGAATGGCATGGATCAACTAACGGGCACCCCACCCGAGTATCATGTTCTAGAAGCGAGTCTCTCACTTGGCCCACGTGCTTATAAGTGGTGGATGAGTCTCAATGAGGAAAATGTCATCCCTATGGACTCAACTCAGTTTGAAAATCTTTTCTTGAAAGAGTTTCTTCCTGAGAATGAGGAAGAGAGGAATTGGATGAGTGGGATAGGATTATACAGAGAGGTAGGCCTTTGTTAGTCTAGATATCCCACTATAGGGAGATCATACTCAAGTTTAAGGGGTTAGATGATTTCTAGAAGACCAAAGGGTTCGTTAGGGGCTTAGACAAAGCCAATAAGAGAGAAGTAAGAAGACACACAAGTAAGAATTCTAAGGAGGCAATCAAATATGCACAAATCTATGAGGATCATAACCATCCTCAATATAATTCTATGAAAATGGATCAACCCCTCAAACTTGTTAGTACAACCAAGTTCAAGAAGAAAGTGACCATGGGGGAAAAGTCTTTATCAAGAAAGAAAGATCACAAGGGCTCAAGTTACCCACTAAGGAGTATGAGAGGGCCAAGAGGAAAAACTTGTGCTTTAGGTGTCTGTCTCCTAGCCATGCACAATGGAATTGTCCACTTAGGAAGGGGGAAGAAAACAAGGGAGGATCAAGGATTACGGTCCTTGATAAGGGCAAGAAAGTGGTCCACCTAGTGCAGAAACTTCCTATACATGGCAGCTCTAGCCGCAAGGAGGCGGAAGTGATGCACATGGACATAGAGCACACATGTTGTTTGACACAGTCATTGTGGTGACCTCAGTTTGAACCACATAACCTAGTTAAACTTCATGGTAGGGTATATGGGACCAGAGTGCAACTCATGATAGATGACTGTGCCACTAATAACTTCATAAACTATGCCCTAGCCAAGAAGTTAAAGATTCCCCAACAACTCAGTGCACATAGATACATAGTATATATGATGCAAGGGGAAGACAAGAGGATATGGGATAATATGATATCCAATTCGGAAGTCCATCAGGTAAAAAAAATGAACCTTGCATGGGCCTTTTAGATTAAAGAGTGATTAGTGATGGACCAATCAGAAGAGGGTGGTGGCCATAGTTTATACCCTATAAATTACTGTGCCGAAGGGGGGAGAGGGGACAAGATTCCCCTAGGTTCAGGGTTGTCTTCTAGAGAAAGAAGAAATCTTGTAGTCAAAATGGGCCCAGAAATTCGTTTTGTTTTTAAAGTTAAACTCATCATAATACCATTAAATGATCCGCTATCACTTTTTAGGATCAAAGTTCTAAAATCCATGCATGATTAGATTTCAAAAAGTGATTTTTTTTAAAAATTACTAAAAAAACCTCTCTTTTCCCTCCTCAAACTCCCATTTTCATACCCAAAATCCAAAAGTCATATTTTTCATCTCTATTCCCTCCCTACCATACAACATAAACTATGTTGCTCTTCCCACCTTTCTCATCGAACTCCTATAGCAATGACAACAACTTAGACTCCCATGGAAACCTCCACGACTTATAGTCAACCAAAAGATGAAGTTCACACAATGACATGCCACAACATCAAAAAAATGGAAGAAAGTTGGCTACCATAGGAGTTTTGCAAAGGTTCATGGGTGTACATGTAACCATGTGGATTTGGTCATCATGTTTGAGATCGTGGAAATTTTGGATGTCCATTGGAAGGGTTAGCTTATAGGCTTTAAGCAAGAAACACATGGTGGGATGGTTGATATTGTACAACATTTCTTCATAATGTCAACCATGAAGTTGAAAAACTCTAATAGAAGTAGATATACAATCCATTTTCTATACTATTTTCAATGTTTCATGCTATCAAATGTCTTACTTAGTCATCTCAGTATGATTTTCTTTGTTACAGCCATATTTCCTTCTATGTTAGTGGAAGAGCAACCACTCCATAGTCTTATAGGCACTTTCAAAGCATTACAAGCAGACATTGGAGAATTAGTGTTTCCAAATGTACCTCCTGCCAAACTTGTTCGTGAAAAGATCTTCTTTTACACTCACAAATGCATTGTTCCTTCTACAGATGATGATTATGGAAGTTTGGAGATTATTAAAGTTGATTCTCTTCTTATTCTAGAGTGGCCACAACCTGATTTTTGTTCCATATCATCTTTTATGAATAAGATGATAATGGACATACATAACTCTTTGAAATTCACACGAGTGTCTAGATCACTAGGTCTACATTGGAATCTACCAATCCATTGATTTGTGTTCATATTTCAAGGTCTTCATTTTGTAGAAACTCCTACAATGTTCCTATGTAAAGACATTACATATGAGGTAGTAGAAGTTTTACTAAGAGAAAAATGAATTTCAAAAGGGGATAGACATCTTTGTAAAATCGACAACATAGGTATAGGGTTTTGCTATTTAAAACATCCTACCTCTCTGTCATTCAGTTTTACTATAATTTTTGGATGTGTAAACTTGGAGAGTTGATACCTTTACAAAGCTCTAAAGAATTTTTAGTTTCATTTGAAATTAATGTAAAGTTAGCCAACAATGATATGGAGGTGGTTTTAGTCAATCAACATTTGGCTAACTTGAGAGAGAACTTACTTATCATGGGATATGACAACCTTCATGATTTCAAATTTTGAATAGGAGGGAACAAGGTAAGAGTTGGATTCCATTTATATATGTCTTATTCTATCATTATTTTTAATGAATTTCATAACATCTTACTATATTATGAAATATCCATAGATATGAAAGAGATTAGAAGACAAATTCAAGGTCCTCGTAGATTAGAGCATGGATGGGTCTGAAATTTCATTGTCACATATCTTTTGCCACATTGGTATTATTTTTTATGTAAAGAGAATGCGAAACCTATGTACAAACCTGATTTTACAATAAATATATTTTCACATTTTCTTTAGGAAGATTTTGCACACATTCCAATTATTGTCACCGTTAATGTCCATGTGAAAGGCCAAATGGTCACCAGACACTTCTTTGTATATGTTCTTTAAAAAAACATATAGTGGCCTGGTCAGTCACATACTGTAAGTTCGATCGCATTTGTAACACCTAAGAAGTCTGTGTTCGTGCTCCCTGTGTATTGTGTTTTTCTGCGTACTCTCCAGCCTCTGTGTAGAGTACTATGTGTGGCTCTAGGAGCTTGGTTTTCTACTCTGAGGATATCATCGTGGAGCTCTCAGGAAGCAGAGCACTCTGTGGTGCATCGCCAACCCCTCCGCCCCGACTTTCTCCAAGGCTTATGACTAAGGCGACGACCAAGGCATAGACCTTGGAATACCTTGTCATACCTTGTCATTTGAGTCACCGATGGCACCGTTGACTGCACACGAGAGAGGACCTCAATGATCAAGGAAGATAGAGGTTCTTGGTACTTCCCGGGAGGTTAACCATCCGAGTACTGTTCCCCTTGGATCTTGCTTAATCGTGGCAATCTCTTGCCACTAAGCTACACTCTTGTGGTTTCTGAAGAAGGGGAAAGACTAAAGTTAACATTACCTTGAACATGTTTTGGTCCCTCAAAGCTTCATTCTTTGCTTTCAAAGCCTGTTTTTGAAGCATTTTTGGGATGTCTTTTGGAGCCATTTCAGAGTACTTTTGCACATAGTTCTCTTCACACACGTCCAAAAACATCAAGAAGAGTGTTCTTTGTACTTCTCCAACAATAAATATCAAACTTTGGGACTGTGTTTTCAGCCACACTCGTAAAACGACAAGCTTCTTGAATGGTTTTCAATTTTGGTGGGAGCACCTGTTGCAAATTTATGCAAGTTTTTTAGCTTAAAACATTGGAGTTGACAGACACTTGCATGTGTTGTTGGCTAGTTTTTGGGCTATGCATTCAGCCTTTTTAGTGTCATTTTACTGCATATATTAAGCACATACACACCATGTACGCTTCTGTGGATACCGCTTATGTACATCCATGTGGTCATTGATATAGCGGTTATGTTTTTTGCATAAAGCCTTTTACGTTTGATAAAGAGGGTCGTGGTGAGGTTTTTCTTAACTGGGAGACACCCAAATGTCGGGTCTTTTTGGTGATGCAAGCGGAAGACTTACCTAGCCTTGCCATAGGAGATGTATGATAGTTGTTCATAGGTGCTCGATAAGCCTAGTTGGCTTCTATTGGGTAATTGGTTATATATAGTGGAGTCAGTGATTCACTATGTAGGTAAACATGTCAGTACTTGCAATTCTATGATATTTTGACACTATATAGTGAGCAATTTACTCCTTGATACACATATTCGTTGGTGTTTTGGACTCGTTTAGCTTCATTATCATTCTATTTAATTCTCTACCATCAACGGCATCAGAGATCTCAGTCAGATCTGGTAGATCAGGGTCTAGTGCTAGTGTTGCGAGGAGGAGCTATAACTTGCAGGGCAAAGACCATTTTGAGATCCGAAAATTTGATGGCACAAACTTTGCTCAATGGAAAAATCAGATTAAAGATGTGCTGATTCAAGGGAGGCAGTGGAAGCCAGTAAATGGGATTTCAAAGAAACCTGCTGACATGGATGAAGATGATTGGGATGAGTTAGATGAAATGGCCAGGTCTACCATTCACTTGAACATGGCAGATAATGTTTACTTTATAGTATTGCTTTGGAAGAAGTTATGCAATACATAATAAAAGAGACGACATCAAATCAAGTGTATCTGACTAGAAAATTATATGACCTTTGCATGAAGGAAACAAATAGTGTTTCTCGATGTACGACTTAGATGCATTGGGGTAGAAACGGCAGAGGCTGCAGCTATGGCGGACGCAAGTCAAGAAGTGGAGATGATGATTCGCGGCTACGAGGAGCTCTGGAGTCTGTAGATTTCTCTTTTGCTCGGAGAAGTCGTCGCGCCTGGTGAAACATAGAGCTGTAATGAACGCAGAGGCTGCAGCTATGGCGGATGCAAGTCAAGAAGTGGAGATGATGATTCGTGGCTACGAGGAGCTCTGGAGTCTGTAGATTTCTCTTTTGCTCGGAGAAGTCGTCGCGCCTGGCTGTGCACTTATTGCATGTTCGCTGTAGAGCTCGTGCTCTTCATCCTGTGTCACACGTTAACTTTTGGCTGCTAGCGGTGAGAGCGTGAAGGTCTGCAGGTGCTCGAAGCAGCAGCTGCTTCGAGCTGACGTTCTGCTTGTCGTGGATGACCGTGTGTCGCGGGGTGGCTCTTCGGGCCGTCTAGCGCGGGTAGACTGTGTGTCGCAGGGAAGCCCGTCTATCGCGGGGAGCTCCGTGTATCGCCGGGCTATCTTTCGCAGGAAGACCACCGCCTATCGCAGGGAACTCTATCTATCACCGCGAAGCCCGTCTGTCGCGGGGAACTCCGTGTATCGCCGGATGCCCGTCTATCGCCGATGAAGGCTCTCTATCGCGTGCGCTGTCTGTTGTCAGAATTGTTTCGCTTATCGTGCTTTTGGGCCTATCGCGACACCCGGTAGGCCTATCGTGCTTTTGGGCCTATCGCGACACCCGTTTGCCGCCTCTATAGTCTCCTTTTTAGTTTCGCGGGCTCGATTGATAGTATGATTTCAAATGATGGGCTCTCTTGTTTTATCTCCGCGTCCTCCTCTCCCGCGATCGTCCACTTGAGTTTGCATCTCAAGTTTGAGATTAAATAGAAAAAAAAGAAGAAACAAAAAGAAAGTTTGAGAATAAAAAAAAAAGAAAAAGAAAATAGAGTGGGGATTCGAAGAAAAAAAGAAAATAAATTAGAAAAGAAAAAAGGGAGCTTGCCATTTTGCAAGACGCTCGTGGGCCTTTCAAGTTGGTATTCCTACAAGAGAAGTGTGATCCCACAAGAGAAACATCAAGAAGGCAAACAATTAGTCTTCGGAGGCTTTTCAATTTTTTCAGAGTTCGGGGTGTCCCTCTTTTGTCATGGATTTGGCGACCCCTTCTCTTGTGAGAAGTAACCTGGCCCCTCCTCCTGGGGAGACCGATAACCTGGCCTCTTTGTTGGAGGGGGGATCTTGTGCCGCCCTAGGGGCCTTCGTGAGTGCTGAACCCCCCTTGGTCTCCCTCAATAGATCCGCAATTCTGTCAACTCAGGAGGAGCTCAAGAAAGTTTGCCTCGTCGGCCAAATGTTCGGCCCTAAGCCCCCGCTCGAAACTGTGCGACAGTGGCTTCGCAACGAGTGGTTCCCCCGTGGGCTAGTTGTTTGTAAGTGTCAGTTCCTACCGGCAAGCCACTTGCTGCTAGTCTTTGAAAATGAAGATATGGCGTTTCGAGCCCTTAGTGTCGGAACTTGGCAACTCGGCCGGGCGACCCTGTGCCTATTCAGATGGTCCCCTGATTTTACTCCCGACAAATCGAAATCGCTTCGGTACCCTCTCTGGGTTGAGCTCCCTAACCTGCCATACTTCTTGTACAACTTCGTGTGGGACATCGTTTCTCCTATCGGCAAGCCGTTGGCCTCACGCGAGGACATTGGTGGTCTCATTTATGAAGGCGCAAGACACTCGTTCAACGCTCGGTGGCACCCTCAAATCTATGTCGAGGCTGACCTCAGTATGCCACTTCCATCGAAGATCAAACTGGACTTGGGCGAAGGGGAAGTATGGGAGCAAGACATCAGTTACAAAAACCTTCCCAACGCGTGCTTTCGTTGTGGCCAACAAGGTCACAGGATTAAAGATTGCCCTTTGAGACGAAAAAGCAAGCGAAATCAAGAAGCCCCCAAAAATGCTCAAGATAGCAATGGTGCATTGAATCACTCGACGAAAGTAGAGGAAGTCAAGGGCCCCCTTAATCCAGAAGCTGACGCAGACGGGTTCATCGAAGTCAGAAGAAGAAGGAAAAGAAGCCCTAGGGCAACTTCTGAGCGAAACAACATGTCAGCTACCCCCTCCAACAACTTGTATTGCAATCTGGTAAAGGACATCAATGAGTTTGACTACCCAGGTGGGAACCAACCTGAGGTGGACACCGACGTCAAAGGCCTAGAGATCCCTGATAGTAAAGAAACCTTGTAGGAGGGTTACACTACAAGCAAAGAAGACGGCTTTTCTACTAGCAACGAAGATAACATGGATAGTGAAAGCTCCATCATCGGATCGACTATTCCGGCAACGGAGCTGAAAACGGCGCCCAGTTCTTCCCAGCAGGAGGCATCCCGCAAAGGAAAACAACCTATGGAGTTACCGTGGAAAAGCCCCCACAAGAACCTATTGCTAACTCGGGATCCGATCCGAGCGAAAAAGAAAGATGAATCCAAGAAAAGAAAGGACAAAGCTCCCACCATAGAAGGGACTGTATGGCAGCCATATCTAGGGTTTCCCCCCACAGGATACCACTCAACCTTCAATCTTTGCTTCATGCCTCTATCTCTGAAGCCGAAATCATTGAGGTCATTGATGCCCTCCCTTCAGGTAAAAGCCCGGGACCTGACGGGCTCACTAATGAGTTCTTTAAATCCTTCAAGTTGGTGGTTGCCACCCCTCTTCGTTTGGTTTGGCAAGAGGCACTCAAGTTTGGCACGCTTCCTTCTTGTCTCAACAATGGCATTATCAAGTTAGTACACAAAAAAGGGGAAAAGAATAGAATAGAGAACTGGCGTCCCATTACAATGCTCCAAACAGGATACAAGATCATCGCCAAAGTCATTGCCAACAGAATCTCTTGCCACTTGAGAGCGTGGTTAAGCAAGGACCAAAAAGGTTTCATCAAAGGCAGGTCAATTTTGGAAACCATTATAGATATCTGGGAAGGTCTTGAATTTGCAAATGAGTCTAAACAAGAAGTTGTATTGCTCAAGATCGACTTTGATAAAGCCTACGACAGGCTAGAATGGGACTATATTCTACAGTCGCTACAAGATTTTGGATGTAGTAAGAAATTCACCAAGATGATTGCGACCCTTCTCGGAAACGCATCGACCCAAATTAACATTAACGGAAAACTTTCAAAGGTGATCAAACTTAGAATATCTATAAGACAAGGGTGCCCATTGGCTCCCCTTCTCTTTGCCATTGCCACGGAAGGGCTTAGCAGGCTGGTGGAGCATCAGGTGGAAGCTGGTAACATTAAAGGCCTTCGTTTGCCGCACGACCACAGTCAGATCACCATGAGACTTTTCGCAGATGATATGAACGCTTTTGTTCACAATGATAGTACCAACCTGGAGACGTTCTGGAAGTGTCTTGCTACCTTTTGTGAAGCCTCTGGATCCATAATCAACCACTCTAAGACCGCCTTTAGAGCTATTGGTGGGTCACAGCCCGACCTCCTCATTGATCATGGCTGTCAAATCATTCCGCAGGGCCAAATTTTTCGGCTTCTTGGGATTCCCTTGGGGTTTGGCGTCTCTATGGAACAGCGGTGGAACTGGGTGCTTGCCAAACTCGAAAACAAGCTTAACTATTGGAGAGGTATGCAAATCAATCTTGCTGGTCGTGCTATGGTTATCAACACGTTTCTCTTATCATCTACCATTTATTTCCTTTCTTGTTGGAGACCGAAAGAGCAAGATCTGTCCAAACTGGATAGTATTTGTAGAAACTTCCTTTGGACGGGCGACCACAATAGGAGGGGGGTGCCTAAAATCAAATGGTCCATCTGCACCAGCCATAGAGATAGTGGGGGACTTGGTATCTTGGACATTGGGTGCATGGCTAACAAACTGTCGGCCAAATGGATGATTAAGGCTTGGTGCAACGGGGAGGCCTCGTGGGCCAAGTTGATCTTCAGAAACAAGAATGAGTTGGCGCTCATGGGTTTCCCAAATTGGAAGAATCTTGACATCTTAACCTTGCTGTTTTCCCCGATCCCCGTCTTCCCGAAAGGCTCTAATCTGGTGTGCTCCCTTTGGAAGAGTTGGAATAAAGTCAAAAGCCTCACAAGAATAAGTGAAGACTGGAAGTGGGCTGCCGGTATCAGACAAAACGACTCTATCTGGTTTCCGATCCATGGCATCCGGAGTGTGGAATCTTGGAACATTCAAAATGCCAAGAAGCTATGGAACAAAGGCTTCAAAAAATGGAAACATCTCTGGAAACAAGACACCAACCGTTGGATCAACTTTGAGGATATTGACCCTAGCATCAACATTTCGCATGAAGAATGGAACACTTTGCAAAGCAGATGTCTCGGCTGGGACCGACACAAAGTTCGCCTTCTCATGGGACACGACATGTCGATCTCACTCGGTCTCAAATGGCACAACGGGAATAGCCTATCAAAAATCCCGAACATCAAAGAAACGATCGACTATCAGGTTAACCTCAACATAAAGTGGTGCCTGTCATGGACGCGGCTTCGATGGGACATGAAGTTCATGGCTATCTGGCACCCCCTCATAGAAATCAAAAAGTCTGTCCTCTTATGGCAAATTCTTCATCATGGAATCTGGACCAACCTTAAGGCTAGCAAAATTTGTGGGATCCCTCCCTGGTGCAAACGCTGCTACCGGTCTATCGAAGATGTTTCACACATCTTCTTTACCTGCCCCAACTCCAACAGACTCTGGCAGGTGGTTGGAAAGAGAATTAGACTTCAAAAACGTCTCAGTTGGCAGCAAGCCCTGCTGGGAGAAGCGATCGGCTGCTCCGCGACTCTCTGGAATGCCATCAGAGGGGAGGTCCTATGGAAAATCTGGCGGGAAAGATGTGCTTTCAACTTCGGTGACTCCCCCAAGGAGTGGTCAATTGAGAAATCACTGTTCCTCCTTGGCAAAAGGATTGTCAACTGTAAAAAATCACCCCCCTTTAGGCATCATCAAGTACTCCTTTTGATCGATAACAAGCTTAAACCTAAGTGGGCCCCACATGAGGGTGATGAGAGGGTAATTAACCTTCTTTGTAATGTCATCTAAGCTCTGTAAAAGCTTCCCCTGCTTTGTGGGATTTGGGGGGTCCCGTGGGCACTAGTCCCCTTCTCTTGTACTTTTCTTTATTTAATTCAAGTCCGGGAGAGTAGGCTTATGCCGAACTTCCTTTATATTAAAAAAAAAAATAGTGTTTCTCCTCATCTAAGTGAGTTTGATGCTATATTCTCCCAGTTACAGGCTCATAAAATGTATATGGATAATGAAATGAAATCAATATTGCTATTATGCACCTTGCCATCATCATGGGATACATTTTGCACAGCTATTAGCAATAGTGCACCTGGTGGTAAACTCGTCTATGATGACATATGTGGAGCACTCTTGAGTGAGGAGATTCATAAAAAATCTATGGTTGGCACTCAGAGTGGAGATGCATATAATGTTCATGATTCTTATCGAGGAAAGAATCAGCAATGTGGCAAGAGCAAGAACAAGGAAAAGAATGATCAAGGGAATAAGAGTAAAAGTAAATCAAGGAAGAGGGATATCGAATGCCATTATTTTCATAAGAAAGGACACCTGAGAAAGACTGTTATGCATTAAAGAATGCTAAAGGTAAAGGAAAAAATGTTGATGGGCATGTTAAACAGTTACTTGCACCGTCTACTTCGACTGTGAAGATTGAAGAAATTAATGTTATTTTTGATGATGTTGATGTGTTGACACTTGATAGTACTATGCCAACTGAGGCTCTTATAGCTGATCCTTTTTCCCACACATGGCTGCTAGATTCTGGTGCTTCTTTCCATGTGACACCACACAGAGAATGGTTCTCTAATTATGTAGCAAAGTCTCTTGGTACCGTGAAACTTGGTGACTCTTACCAGTATGACGTTGTGGGGATTGGAGATGTGGTTGTGCAATTCATTGATGGTTCAAAATTTACTATGTATAATGTATGACATGTACCTCAGTTATCACGCAGTTTGATGTCAGTTGGTCAACTTGATGACCTTGGTTCCAAGGTGGTCTTCTATGCTCAGTCCTTTCGTATATCAAAGGGCAATATGGTTATTGCAAAAGGAAGCAAAGTTGGCGCACTTTATCCTTTATTTGTATCACAGAAAGAACACTTGTTAGCTGTTAGTGAACAACCTGTGGCTTGTATTTGGCATGGTTGTTTGGGCCATATATATGGTAGTGGAATGGAAAATCTTTCTCATTCTAGCTACACGCCTTGTTATCTTTCTCTGATTTTTCATTTTGTGAGCATTGTCAATATGGAAAGAAAACCAGAAATGTGCATAGAATGCACATTGACTGTTCAATTCAGCCTTTTGATCTTGTTCATACAGATGTGTGTGGTCCTATGCCCACTAGGTCTTTAGGTGGTTCTCTTTACTTTGCCACTTATAGATGATGCTATTAGAAATTTTTGGGTATATCCTATATATCAAATCGAAGGATGAGGTATTCCCTACTTTCAAAAAATGGCTTGCTTCAGTTGAGACCAAAAAAGGAACTAAGCTTAAGGCTTTACCTTAAGGGAGGTGAGTATACCTCACATGAATTCAACCTTTTCTGTTAGTCTAGAGGGATTCATAGAGAGTTTACAGCTCCTTATACCCCAGTATAGAATGGTATAGCTGAAAGGATGAATAGAACTATTCAAGATAAAGTAGTTTCTATGTTGCATCATGCAAACCTCTCACAAGGCTTTTGGTGCAGATGCAGTATTGACTACTGTTCATGTGATTAACCTTTCACCTAGTACTGCCAAAGGTGTAAAACTAGCACAAGAGTTATGGATAGGGAAGCCACCATATTATGATCATCTTTGAGTTTTTGGGTGTGAAGAATATGTTCATATACCCAATAATCTTAGACAAAAGTTGGACTATAAGTTACAGAAATGCATTTTGCTTGGATATGGTCGAGAAGGACAATTTGGATATCACTTATGGGATCCTGAAACATGGTCAGTGATCCAAAGTAGTGATGTCATTTTCAATGAGTCTAAGATGCATAGACAACCCATTAAGGAGGTTGAAGTGAGAAGAGTGGTGTTTGAGGATACTAGTCCTCTAGTTAGCATGCATAAAAATGCTGCACAAAGGGACGTTCAAGAAATGTCCCATCAGATCAGTCTGCACATGTTCTTGTCCAACAACCATTGAGACGCTCTCCACATGTCTCACATCCACCTGATAGATATGTTCCACGTTTAGATTTTTTTATGCTAACAGATGCCGATGAGCCTTCTTGTTACAAAGAGGCTATGCAGACAGAGGATCATGTCAAGTGGGAGCATGCCATGAAGAGTGAGTTGGATTCTATTCACAAGAATGGTACTTGGGATTTAGTACCTTTGCCAAAGGGCAGGAAAGCTTTACCATGTAAATGGGTATATAAGCTGAAATTCACATAAGATAGTGCTTCTCCAAAGTGCTAAAGCAGGACTTGTTGCAAAGGGTTTTAAGCAACATGGTGTTGATTTCAAGGAAATCTTCTCTCTAGTGGTCAAGATGATTACCCTGCACATGTTGCTTGGATTTGTTGCAATGGAGGACTTAGAGCTAGTCCAAATTGATGTGAAAACTGATTTCTTGCATGGAAATCTTATAGATGAGATCTATATGGATCAACCAGAGGGTTATGTAGTTCTTGGCAAGGAAAGTCTAGTTTTTAAACTCAAGAAGAGCTTGTATGGACTTAAACAGTTCCCTAGACAATGGTACCAAAAGTTTGATGCTTTTATGAAGTCTCAAGGCTATTCTCAAAGCAATGAGGATCATTGCCTCTACACAAGGAGATGCTCAGATGGCAGCTTGATAATTTATGTCGATAATATGTTGATTGTTGGGAAGTCCTCTTATGACTTGTCGATTCTCAAAAAGAAGTTGAGTCAGACATTTGACATGAAGGATTTGGTGGATGCCAAACATATTCTTGGCATGCGCATTACTCGTGATAGGAGTAAAAGATGCATATACTTGTCTCAAAGTGACTATATATCCAAAGTACTTCACATGTTCAATATGCAGGGTGGAAAGGCATTGAGTACACCTTTACCCACATACGTGAAGTTGAGCGAGGATGATTTCCCCAAATCAGATGAGGAAAAGGAATTCATGACCAAAATTCCCTATCAGTCTTCTGTTGGCAGTCTCATGTATGCTATGGTAGCTACGAGGCCAGGCATTGCATTTGCAATGGGAGTTGAGCAGATATATGTCTAATCCAAGCAAGAAACATTGGGAAGTGATCAAGATGATTTTGAGATATCTGAGTGGCACTACAGACAAGTGTCTATGCTTAGGTAGAGTGAAAGCATCCATTATTGGTTACACAGATTTTGACTATGATGGTTGTGTAGAAAATCGTAAGTCTACATCAGGGTACATTTTTTGTTTTGCTGGAGGTGCTATCTCTTGGAGATCTTGTCTTCAAGAATGTATAGTTGTTTCCTCCACAGAAGCAGAGTACTTTCAAAATTCTTTGAATAGCCCAACCATTCATATAATAACTTTTTTTTTATAATCCTTTTTGATCGCTGTCGACTCAATGGAATCTATATTCGACATAAAACTTTTTGATCGAGAGATTATCAATCAAAATATTTGCAAAAAGTATTTTGTCCGATCTAAAGTTTTTTCGATCTAAAATGTTTTCCATCTGAAAAATTTTCACGTTAAAATCTTTTTAATGTAAAAGTCTTTCGACTTTGAATATCTTAAAGAATTTGAGGTTTCATGACATCGAATAATTCGTTCACACATTATGTAGTCTTCGAATGATTTGATAATTGTTCAAAAATAAATAAAATTTTCAAACATACAAATAATGCAACTTATGTAGAAGCTTTGTGTAAAGTAGGCAGCTTTTGCAAGGACCCTATGAAACTGAAAATCCCTGTATAACAAAACCCAGCTCTGCAATATACACTATTGAACAATTTTTAGGTTTTGCCAAGAGAACCCAAACGAACTGCAAATCATAGGTTGTTAAGTATTAATATGGGATTTTTTTTCATATTTTCATAATTGTGAATATATTCAGTGCATGATACTTGTTTCATGCTTACTACATTCGAGTGTAAGTTTTTTGGCTTTGCCCTAGAGTTACATAGTTTTGATTCTCCAAGTTCAAAGGTTCTACATCACTTTTGTGATTCAAGCGCCCTAAGGGCTAAATACTACAATCAAGTGCCCATAGTCCCTAACCCAAGCGTCGGAAATAACGACGCTTGTAGCGTCGGAAATAACGTCGCTACAACGCACAATGCACAATCAGTTGAAAATTTCAAAACCTTAAGATTCAGAAAGCTTCGTTCGATATCTGGAAATTCTTTTTACTCACTTGCACACTTCTTACATGGATAAAAGCCTGCAATTGAGCGCCCAAACTCCCCAACCCGCGATGCCACTAAGAGTTTCAAAGAACTACGTCCTATGTCAGCCCTCAGCTATCAACCACGAAGTATTTTTCATTCACTCAATGATTACGTTATTTGCAAGCATCTTCAATTTACAATATGCACATACCGTATAAAATATATTTTTATTGGTGCATGATAATATTACATGATTTTTTTTTATCATTTTCCATATTTATTTCATATTTTGGAACCCATATGTCGTATTGTTCATGTGTGGAAAAACTACGACGTGGACATCTCTGGAAACATGGAACTCTGTGAGCTCCAAAGCCCTCCTCCCTCAGACATCACATCCTTGAGCTTAGGAGCGGAATCCATGCCAAAGAAAGATGGAGTACCATGATACATCTTTCAGCCTTGCACAAAGCAGCAAATCAGTCAATATCTGCACACATAAATGCCGTTCTAGGAAGCTCCTGTGCCCTCTCTTTGGAGAGAATTCTGCTCTGAAATATTCAAGGTCAAGTCTTATCCACTCTGTTTTTTTTTTGTTTTTACTATAACAGGAAAACTTTTGAAAGAGAATAAAACATTCAAAATATATAAAGGATTTGAAAATACGACCAAGGGAAACATCTGAGAGGACACATACTGTGGAACATACGGACCAGCAGAAACAATAGACTCTTTTAAGTCTTCTAAAAAAATCTGTATTCATTCTTGTATCCAAGAGCTCTAAAAAATGCTCTTCATTGTATTAAATCTGTTACTGATGTTCCTCCTGAAAACTGTACTTTTACAATGAAATCTGTTACTGATGTTCCTCAGAGCTCTCAAAAATGCTCTTCACTGTATTAAATCTGTTACTGATGTTCCTCCTGAAAACTGTACTTTTACAATGAAATCTGTTACTGATGTTCCTCCTGAAAACTGTACTTTTAGGGATATCATAAGTAACCTTAGGTTCCCCAGGTGGAAAAATGCTCTGGGTAGATTGTATTGTGAAAGAGATTCACTATGTACTATGCTCTCTTTGAATAAGCTATCGTAAGATGTGGGCTTGCCCCATGCATAGTTTGTAACACCTCACTAATATTCAATTTTCTGTTTACTGTAAAAAACGACTAATGGAAACAACGAATCTCTGTATTTGATGTCGTGATCCTGCTCAAATCTTCACCTCAATAATGCGTTCTCAAGTTCTAGAATATCTGGAATTCCTGGGAATACAGGAAATAGTAATTTAACTAATCGATTTGATCATAACCAACATAGTAACCACAGCTGGTAAGCCTTCGTATCATTCGGTCAAGAACCATCCTCTTATTTAAAGAATGGGTGCACTATGTAATAACAGCGAATTTGCTTGAATTGAGAAAAGTGGAAGACAATTAATGGAAAATAATCCAACCTAAACTCCCACAGTATGCATGAATTAAGAGCTTCTGATTAAGGTCATGATGATTAAGAGCTTCTAATTAACGCCATGATGATTAAGAGCTTCTAATTAAGGTCGCCTGTGATCTTGATTAAGTGAACCTCCCTAAACATTTGAACCTTGGCTTTAAAGGAAGCAACCCCAAGAGGAAGGCCTCCTCAAGAGCGGAACGAAAATACCCAATAAGCTAAGCAAACACAGAAATAGGTCATGTAAATATCCAAAGGTACCCATTTCAGTTAGATCAAGACGTACGTTAAACAAGAATCTGTGTACATAATGTACAAAAGAATAATTGGCCATGTCTTCACCTCGATATAAATGGATAATATACTGAGATTTACCATCCTTGTGTGATTTACACCAGGCTCGACAACCACTTAGTATTTGGGACGTGCAGTCGAAGCTAAAACTTTACAAAAGTTGTTAGAATGCTCTCGGTAAAAAGGTATTCTCCGAAAACGATCGAGAGATTCGAGTTACGTTTGCACAGGACTCTCTCGCTTTTCTTGGCAAGATCCATTACAATCTTTGCTATGCTTCGAAAGTTCCTGCAGCGGACTTAGATCAAATATTAGTACTCATTTTGAGCTGGAAAAGCAAGAAAGAAATATGAAAAACAGAGCGGAAAGATTACTGTAATACACTGGAAGAGTTGCATAGGTAATGCATAATTGAAACATGTGCATTTGTTTGAAGAGGCAGTTATTTGAAAAGTTTTGTTATCTTTAATGGGTTTTGATTAACTATTCTTAAAGTTTTGTTGTCTTTAATGGGTTTTGAGTAACCATTCTTCTCCTAATATGGAGAGAAAATAACACAGATTAATATACTAGCGAATGTAGAACTTCCTATATTAATCTGTCCCAGCTTCCTATATTCATGCATGTGATTTATAATTTGAAGTTTGATGGAAAAAATAATTGATATCCTTAATTTTCCCAAATCATAATTAAAATGTAATATATCTTGAGATTTCGTAACCGTAAGTCGCCAAAATAAATTTCTGGTTTTTCTTCAAAAAAATGCAGTTATAGAGATAAATGATGATTATATATTGTAATTTCAGGAATGTAGAAATGTACAGAAATACACACATGCAAGTTATCAAGCGCTGTAAGATATTAAGCTTGCAATTTGCAAGAGCTCCACAACGAAAATCACAGATCGAAAACAAATGACAATGCAAAGGGATCTGAGAATTTCAAGCATGAATTGATCAGTCTAAAACGTCATTACCAGAATGAATCCAGGCAAACCTTAAATTCACTCTAGAATGAAAGTGCAACTATAAGCTCATAATACCCAACCACAAGACAATATACAGATCATCTGCATTATGCATAGTATCGACTCAATACTATGACATCCTCATAATGTCATCAGGCCGAATGGTGGGTATAGAACTAAGAATGAATGCATGCTCGCACACCCGACCCCCCCCCCCCAAAAACAACACATGCTGCCACGAGCATGAGCTCACAAGAAGCTCTGCAAACTTAGTTTCTATCACTCCCTGAAGTGATGGGCAAACTCAGCCATAATGAAGCCTAGCACAAAATGCAAACAAATTAAGAAAAAATTACAGAAAATGCGTAGTTGATAGGGTATACACACCTATCAATGGGTTTGCAAACTTGGTCAAAGAATCCGCAAGTGAAAACTGGCATGTCTGATAATACAACAATCATATATACCAGAATGAATCCAAGGGAACCCCAAATTCACCCTCGAAAGAAAGTACAACTATAAGCTTATGGTAGTCAACCGCAAGACAATATAGAAGATCAGCTCCATGATGCATAGTATCAAGTGAATACTGCGACATCCCCACTAAAATCATGAGTGTTTAATGGTGGGTGTAGAACTAAGAACGAATCCATGCTCACACACACACACACCCCACAACGTACAAACACCACAAGATGAGCTGACAAGAAGCTCTATGAACTAAGAACGAATCCATGCTCACACACACACACACCCCACAACGTACAAACACCACAAGATGAGCTGACAAGAAGCTCTATGAACTAAGTGATAGGTAAATGTCTTGGCCATAATGAATTCTAGCACAAAATAGGAAAATTTACAACCTTAAACACATTAATACTAGTGTGGTACCTGATGCTTTAATGTCCTAAAAAAGAGACATTATTTGATAAATTTTCTAGGTTACTCAATAAGCAACCAGTTATAAATATAACTATGGAACATGTTTGCACAAGAGTTGAATAATTCTAAAAAGAGTAATTTCTCCATTAAAGGATAGAAAACATTAAGATTTCTTCACTAATTTTATGATGCTAATTTCCATATTGGCGCAAAAATCATAGTGATGTCAGTTAGTGATGATTTTTTATCTAAATTTGATCTCTCAATTTTCATTGTTGTAGATGCAATAAATATAAGCAACCATTTATAAATATAACTATGGAAAATGTTTGCATAAGGGTTGAATAATTCTAAAAAAATTCTCCAT
>CM035428.1:123618157-123788157 GCA_020310875.1 Ceratopteris richardii
CTCATCGAGTGAATCAGCGGTGTGAGCTTGCTACAAAATGAGAACAGAACCACAAATTCTTTGAATTGTAGATCTCAAATTAACAAGAAAAACGGTAATTATCTGTGTAAAGTACAACATCATGCACTTCTATTATCCTTGCCTTGTCCAAATTGGGTACAAGGTCTTGTAGTTTCTTTATCCGTTCACTTATCTTTGTCCTTCTTACCTGCAAGCATAAAAGAAACGTAGCCTGTCAGGTGTCAAGGCATAAAACATTCGCCACTATCAAAGCACTTTTGGATGCAAAGAAGTTTACCCGTTCTGCAATGCTCCGTGGATGCGTAGCACATCCTCTTTTAGCACGTGTTTTACAAAGAGATGAATCAGTCATGGCCATCTTATCAAAATTAGAGAGTCCAGCACCAGCATGTTGACCGTATGGTTTACAGAGAGTGTCATCTACAGAACTTGTCTGTCGAAAATGAGAAAAATTTATGCACTTCAGAAACCTGTAGACACCTCGGTAAACAAGAGATTCGCCTGCATAATGGTGTCAATAGACAAATAGCTAGTCATGTATGTTCATACATGACTACATAAGTGGAAGTATTCAAAGATGTGCGCTAAGGGACATTCTGGAAACAGGCAGCTAAGTGCACCTGCCATAGCTTAATATATCCTTCTGTGCATATGTAAAAGCACGTTTAGGAATTAGGCATCTATATAAAGAAATCAGAGGTTCAAAAGAAATCATTGATAGAAATAGAGATAAATGGACTCCATGAAAGTACATCCATGCATTCCTTTAACTAACTACCTAGATATGGCTATGCCATGCCTTCATAACATACACTTAAAATATTAGCTAGAACTACAGTCCTTTTGTTGTTAAAGCGAAAATCCGCAAAAAGTACAATGTGAAATAAATTGCATACTAAATGGCTGTTAACTGATACATATGAAACTTTAAAATCAGTAACATGATAAAGATATACAGCACCCAAAACCAAAAGATGATGGCTTCTTTCTTACGCTTTGATGGACATGAAGCACAGAGAGTCATAGAAACGTATTCGAGGCCAAATTGAAGCTAGAAACGAATAAAAACCAGTAAGAACTTTTGTCTATATGTATCATCAGTGTAAGATTGCAGAGTAAATCGAAGAATTGGGAAATAAGTTAAAGAAGAGTTTCTTACTATAATATCCACTGATTCCAAGCTGTCAATGATCCTTCCATCTCCTCCTCTGACTCTCTTTCTTTGGCCAAAGATTGAACTTTGCTGTGTTGCAAGGTCCATTGCAGTTTCATCCCATCTATTACGTAGATGGCCCGTAGAAGAGCACAAACTTTCTATATCCGTACTCTCCGTACGTCCATCAAGTGTCAACTGAGACAAGAGCCTTGTCGGGAAGCTACTATGTCTTACAAGGGGAACCTCTGCTGCACCACAATCCCGTTCCGTGCTAGTATGGACTTCGTCTGTAAAAGGCTTCTTGGCAGGTGCACCCATTGGAGACGTCCTGGAGTTTGATGTTACCAAGTAAATCATGTCCCCTGTGGAGCCATTGGTAATCGGAGACGTAGCTTGCATGTATAAATCGAGTTGGTGGGTGCTCGGAGATGCAGCCTGCACAAGCGACCCCAATTGTTGACTACATGATGTGGTTTGCGGCATCTTTGGAGATGAAATACGCCTGTGTGGGTCGAGTTGTTGGGCCTTCGGAGACGTGATTTGCATGTGTGCATCCAGTTTCTGGGTCTTAGGAGATGCCGCTTGTCTACTCGAATCCGCCCTAGGATGGGAATCCACATGCAGGAAGGTTTCCGATCTTTCGCCGGTGCCCGCAATTGGCAACCTTGAACGGGAATGCGAAGGCAGACTTCTGTGTCTTATGAGATTGACCCTCGCATGAGCATCAGAACCCATCAATGGCTTACTAAGAGTCCCACAAAGTTGAGATTCAAGCGCTCCCTCGCCTCCATTTTCTGGTATAGAAGAGAGGTGACGATCGATTTGATGCTGTTGGAAACTGATCGGCATACGCTCAGTATGCTGGAAAAGTTTCGCGCTTCTGTCATTTGAATATATTTGATGGGAAAGACTATGTTTGTCAATACATTTCGACTGATTGAAAATGGGATATGTAGGTACTTCTCTGTCGACATGGCTGGAGAAGTCGACAGCCTCGCGTCGTGTCAGGAGTTCTTCAAGATCTACACTATCGCTTGTCGGGCAATAATCCGAAGCGAGAAGACCAGGAAAAGTTGAGCTTGGCGCAGAATGGTTACGGATCAGGTCTCCGGATTGCGTTGAAAGGATGTTTGCCAAGCGCTTGAGTGGCGCAAAAGAGTCAGACGATACTGCTGTGAAGTGATCTATTTGAAAGTTCCCTGGGTTTGCCATGGGACCTTCCTCGTTCAAATGTGCCAGGAAGTTTACGGATGCCACTATTGATTCTTAACAAAATAAGTTTTCGTCGGACATTTCGGACTTTACGACGCAGAAGGAGCCCATAGGCTAGGCTACATGGCGGAGCCGTAGTCGTATGATGGTCACATCCTCTCCGCTACCCCAAACAGAAATGGATACAGCCTTAACCGTACCTTAATGGCGTAATCATCTTCTTCGTTGCCCCTCGAAGTTACCCGGAACAGAAACGTGTGCAGCCTTTAACGTACTTTGAGAAAAAGCTCTCTCTCTCTCTCTCACAGTTGCAATGACCAAGCTAATGCAAAGAGACAGCGAGCAACCGACAGAAGACCGTCCCGAGTCCGGACTCGACAGCGTTGTAGACCCAAGGCACCGATAAAGGAAAAGCGGCAAATAATAAAGATCTTGAATGATGAGCCGGATGCTGCAAGATGGCAAATTGTGATCATTTGTTTCGAGATCTATGGAGAGGTATTGCTATTTTTGCTTAACGGCATCATTGGGCTCCGAGCTTGCGCCTGACTCGAAGACTCGAAGGTTGAAAGATGAAAAATTCACAGACGACGTAGAGGCACAGCGCCTAGGAGGCTGCAGCTCCCTCGCGAGTCGCAAGAGACATGGGGGAGGCGCAGGTGACAGCACGCCTCCGGGAGACTCAATTATCGCACGAGGCAGCCGCCTGATTTCAACTCCCAACAACACGAAATGCAGTCTTTCCCAAGTTCCTATTGGCCTGAATTGGCTTCTCTGGAGACGTAAGACTCGAGAGTCGACACTGCCATCGTTTCGACGTGCCTGCAGCCTGAGTCATCGACTCGTCGGCCCTAGCAGTATCTAGCATGTATATATGATCCTTGCGTCCATCTCCGTGCGCGAGCGCGAGCGCGAGGACGAGACAAGACTAAAGGCCTCCAGGCTCGAGTCTGATTTATACAGCATTCAATGGTGTCATCTTGTTCTGGTGCCGTCCAGTTCAATACAGTCCCAAGTAGAGCACATTAGAGCGATGGAGCAGGAGGTGAAAACCATGAATTTCACGTGGAAATGACAAAAATACCTGTTCTATTATGCTGAAAAATGCCATTTGAAAAATGCAGGCGATGTCTGGTGTATTGTAAGCATTTTGCACCTTGAAATAAAGCTTCACGGTGCAAAACTTCAAACGGAAGTAACACTACCTTCACCAAAGTTAGAGATTCATGTCTATTTGGCACCCCCTAATTGAGATAAAAAAGTCCGTTCTCATGTGGCAGATCTTGCATAAAGGCCCCAAGTCTCGTGTTATCTGGTGTCACGTGATCCGGGTATTAAGACTCACGAACCAAATCAATTGGCAACAGGTGTTGTTGGATGAGGCGGTCGGCTGCTCATCGAGGCTGTGGAATGCTATAAGGGGTGAGACTCTTTGGAAGATTTGGAGGGAGCGATGTGTTGTCAACTTTGGCCAAACTCCTAAGGAATGGTCGATCGAAAAATGCTAGATTTATCCGCCTCATTTGTAATGCCCTCTAGCTTGCCATACTCCTCCCCTACATTGTGGGATTTGGGGGGTCCCATGGGCACTAGTCCCATTCATTTGTAATTTTTCTTCTTTATTTTAATTAAAGTCCGGGAGAATAGATTAAGACAAACTTCCTTTAAAAAAAAAAGTTAGAGATGCATATAATTTCCTTGAATATAAAAGAATAGTTATGGATTTGTAGAAGAGACATTTTAGTGACAATGCTTTCATCGAAGGCCACCATTGAATTCATCATGTAATGATGTAATGGCCCTATTGCAAATAGTTTTCTCAAGAATTTAAAGTAGTTGCTTGCTTGTTCTTACCTAATGATCACATACTGCACTCGATTAAAGATGAAGATGTGTCATATCTCAAGTTCCTAAGGTGTTTATTCAAGAAGAATAGAAATAGCAAATAGACCACTAATTGGAACTTCAACGTCTCTCATTCTAGCTATACTGAGAACTCTAGGAAATATTTTCAATAGGAAGCCATCAAAGGAAAACATCTCATAATAGCACTCACATGTCCTAGTGAAGACAAACATCAGAAGAGAGTCGTTTAATTAGATCCAAATTGGACTCAAATATCACACCAAAGATAGTTTACTTAGAATAACCTTCCTAAGAATTTCTTTCGTTGTAGAAAACAAGGGCATTATGTCATATATTATCCCTTCAAGAAAAAGCTAAAAATCAAGTGTTTGATTTGGAAGAAGAGAGTCCGAAATGATATCGAGTACCAAAAAGAGGAAGAAGGTTGGACCACAATGTAAAGTAAGAAGAAAGAAAAAAAACTTTGGAAAACGTAAGGCTACATCTATAAGGACAAAGGGCAAAGAATTTAAGACCAAAAGTAGAAGAAAAGCAAACCTATGAGGGGGAACCATCTTAGAACAAAGTTATGTCTCTAAGTTGGTAAATATTGGGGTTGAACATGTGGTGCAACAATCACAACAATGAACTCAAAACGTGGAGACAAGCAGTGTAGAAGTAAAGAGACCCACAAAAATTTTTCCAATGTGGGCCATTAAGTGAATGGAAAATCGCTTGGAAGAAGCCAAGTAATAATAAAGATCCAAATGAAAAAGTGTTGAGATACATAGGCACTATTTGTAATATATGCCTCAATTTGAGCATTTCTTGTATAATATTTAGCCTTAGAAAGAGGATTTGATGTATGTACACATTCAAAGGTGTTACTTTAATGGCTAAGGATTTCCTAGGACAATCCTTGATTATGTGGCCGCCCATGCCACATCTTGGGAAATATCCAAAGCCTCTTTTCTAAGTGTTAGCTATTAACTTGGCTTGAAGTACAGGGTATTGGAGAATGAAATGATCTAGCTTGCACTTGTAGCACATGCCCCTTGGGAATTGATTCTTGTGGTGTTGGGGTAGGATATCACACTCCTTTGGATTTTTGCACATTATAGTCATATGTATTTTGGCCTTCATTCCATTGTCTATTTTGTCCTTGATTATAGTTCCCTTGCTCCTTATGTTAAGTCTCATAACCATAGTCACCTTCCTGAGTCAGTTGGTGGATCAAGTAGCATTAATACCTTCTCATGGTTCTCTTCCATTGTATATTTGAGTGGAATGACCTAGTTAGGTTGAGGAGGCTATTGCCTTCGCACAAATTGTACTTTGTTTTGCTCATACAATCTTTGTTACAACCCTTGCACAAACTACTATTGCCTTTGGACATAAGGCGAATCACTAATTACAAATATTCTAGGAACTTATGCATTTTAAGGTTGAATCTTATTCACATTAGGATAATATTGTGCTTGAGTACATTGAGATTATTGTACACTCTGATATGTTTGTTGCCTTATATTAGGTCGTGGTTGTCAAATAGCTTATTGACTATAGTAACAATGTGCAATGGAGTGATTGGTAATTTTCTTTTCAATTTCACACCGTTGATAAGTGAGAGTTACATTGTTGTGGCTGAATTGGTATAAAACCTTGATTTTTTCCAGGAGAAAAGATGGTTGAATGGTCACCTCCGCAATGTAGGCAAGATCTATACTGATTAGACCTCTCATTGATTCTTTCAAGCCCTAAGGGGAGATTCAAGTTTTTAGTCAATTTGTCTCGTAGATTATCTAGAGATGACTCACATTGTATGCTAATTGAAGTGCTCTTCTTTGGGGATTCCTTGTAAGCTAGTTCCAAGTTATCCTCCAAGTCAATATAATCTTTGATATAAGCGTCCACACTAGATGGTTCTTTTGATAAACACTAACTTTCGCATCTCATGATTATTTAGGCCATTTAGGAATAAAGACACCATCTTTTCTTCTGAGGGTGATTTTCAAGTTGGACATCTAGAGATGTATTTCTTGAATTGTCTTGTGGATAATCTCATAGACTCTAAACCAAATTGTTTGAAACCATGGATTAATGAGGAGGTGTCATGTCTAAATCCTCAATAAGTTCATCAATCTTGTAAAGATTCACAAATTTCTCAATCCATAAATGTTGGAACCATGTTAGAGTAGATCCTTTGAGGGTAAGCCTAAAGGCTTCATATTGAAAGATGAAGTTGTCAACCTACTCTGCGCATGGAATTTGTATCAATTCCATGATGAATTGATCATGAAAATCTCCATGCCCATTGCATAGATCTCTCATGCAATTGGTGTCACGAGGAAGGAGATAAGAATGAGAGCTCACACACACACTCTTACAATCAAGGAGAAGCACACACATAGATTGAGGCAAGGAAGAATGATTTTCTTCTTCTTCTTCTTCTTCTTCTTCTTCTTCTTCTTCTTCTTCTTCTTCTTCTTCTTTTATTACATAAAAGGAATGTACAAGAATGACCTAAAACAACAATATAACAAGTGCAAGATATAAAGAATAGTACATAAGGAAAATCCTAATGTCTGCGAATGAGTGAGTTGGCAAGAAAACAAATGTGAAATCACTCTTGGTAGATAAATATAATTAAGCTCAATGAAGTATCCTGAGATATACTAGCATGGCCACTATACATGTCAGAGAACTGAAAAAGTGATATGTGTCATCCTGGATCATCACATGCTGAGCTTGATATCTCAACACTCCCCCTCAAGCTCAATGTCATGTCTTGTAATCCAACAATCTTCTGAAAGTTCTTAAACTTCTCAGCTCCAAGTGCTTTAGTAAAAATATCAGCATGAACGTGTTCATATCTTCTCACATAAATAAGATCAACATCACTTGCTAATACCTTTTCCCTGATGAAATAGTAATGTACCTCGATATGCTTTGTTCTAGCATGAAAAACAAGGTTCCATGCTAACTGTATGTTGTTAAGATTATCACAATAGATGGTGATAGGCTTTTGAACTTCCATACCTAAATCTGTAAGTAGCATCTCTAACCACGATGCTTCACATGCTTCCATTGCAGCACCTCTATACTCAGCCTCTATACTCGATAAAGCAACAGTGGGTTGCTTCTTACTGCTCCATGTAATAGTTGCACTCCCAAGTGAGAATAGAAAGCCACTCATAGATCTTCTATCTGGAATGCTACCAGCCCAATCTACATCGGTGTATCCATGAACCTTCAAATCTATGTTGATATATTTTAGTAGTGATGTGTGTGAACACACTAGGACCGTCGGGGCACTTTTTTCCCTCTTTAGGAGGTTTTTTTCCCCCGGCTTGTATATACGGCTTGTATATACGCCTATTGCTATAATGGTCTACTTATCTTTGTACATTCTAGTGGTAATACATTCAGTATAGTGTGTTGTGCTCCAAGCTTCTTCTTCTTCCTTGTGTTGTTAGTGTGCTTCCGTAGACGTCTAACTCCAACAATTGGTATTAGAGTAGGTCGTCGCTTCATCTAGGGCATTGTCCAAACTCCTCTGGTCATAATCTCAAAATCGCACAAAATTTGGTGTGCATACTTAAGGTGATTTGAAGATCAAAACAGCTTCGCTTTGTGGTGCCAAAATTGCGATCTGAGCTCGTTTCGGCCTCTGAACACATTGTCGCAGTGCTTGTGCATGCTGTTTTGTCTTTTTGTGCCAATGAAAATACCAGTTTTGGTTTGCCAATATAAGCGTCTTGAAGTCTGCTACAAGCCTAGCAAAACTCATTTGGGTAATTATGTTCAACTTTTTCATATACAATCATTTTTCTACATCAAGGTACTTTAGTTCGTGGCCATGGCTGAAAGCAGTGATGTATTCCGTATGTTGGTTGTTGAGGATAAGTTGGATGGTACCAATTATCAATTGTGGGCTTATATGATGCGTCATTTATTGGTCACAAAAGGACTGTGGAATATTATGCAAGGTATTGAAAAATGTTCTATATTCTGTGAACACATGTACTACAAATATAGCTGATGCAGATGGTGTCGAACACACTAGGACCATTGGCACTTTTTTCCCTCTTTAGGAGGTTTTTTTCCCTCGGCTTGTATATATGCCTATTGCCATAATGGGCTACTTATCTTTGTACATTCTAGTGGTAATACATTCAGTATAGTGTGTTGTGCTCCAAGCTTCTTCTTCTTCCTTGTGTTCTTTGTGTGCTTCCATAGACGTCTAACTCCAAGAATTGGTATTAGAGTAGGTCGTCGCTTCATCTAGGGCATTGTCCAAACTCCTCTGGGCACAATCTCAAAATCACACAAAATTTGGTGTGCATACTTAAGGTGATTTGAAGATAAAAAAGGCTTCGCTTTGTGGTGCCAAAATTGCGATCCGAGCTTGTTTTGGCCTCCGAACACATTGTCGCAGTGCTTATGTATGCTATTTTGTCTTTTTGTGCCAATGAAAATACCAGTTTTGGTTTGCCAATATAAGCGTCTTGAAGTCTGCTACAAGCCTAGCAAAACTCGTTTCGGTAATTCTGTTCAACTTTTTCATATACAATCATTTTTCCACATCAAGGTATTTTAGTTCGTGGCCATGGCTGAAAGCAGTGATGTATTCCGTATGTTGGTTGTTGAGGATAAGTTGGATGTACCAATTATTAATTGTGGGCTTATATGATGTGTCATGTATTGGTCACAAAAGGACTGTGGAATATTATGCAAGGTATTGAAAAATGTTCTATAACCTGCGAACACATGTACTACAAATAAAACTAATGCAGATGGTGTCGAACACACTAGGACCGACGGGCACTTTTTTCCCTCTTTAGAAGGTTTTTTTCCCCCGGCTTGTATATACGCCTATTGACATAATGAGCTACTTATCTTTGTACATTCTAGTGGTAATACATCAGCAAGCTTCTTCTTCTTCCTTGTGCTATTCGTGTGCTTCCGTAGACGTCTAACTCCAACAATTGGTATTAGAGTAGGTCGTTGCTTCATCTAGGGCATTGTCCGAACTCCTTTGGTCACAATCTCAAAATCGCACAAAAATTGGTGTGCATACTTAAGGTGATTTGAAGATCAAATGGCTTCGCTTTGTGGTGCCAAAATTGCAATCTGAGCTCATTTCGGCCTCCGAACACATTGTCGTAGTGCTTGTGCATGCTATTTTGTCTTTTTGTACCAATGAAAATACTAGTTTTGGTTTGCCAATATAAGCGTCTTGAAGTCTGCTACAAGCCTAGCAAAACTCGTTTGGGTAATTCTGTTCAACTTTTTCATATACAATCATTTTTCTACATCAAGGTATTTTAGTTCGTGGCCATGGTTGAAAGTAGTGATGTATTCCGTATGTTGGTTGTTGAGGATAAGTTGGATGGTACCAATTATCAATTGTGGGCTTATATGATGCGTCATGTATTGGTCACAAAAGGACTGTGGAATATTATGCAAGGTATTGAAAAATGTTCTATAACTTGCGAACACATGTACTACAAATACAGTTGATGCAGATGGTGTCGAAGATGGTGATATTCTATAGATTTCTGTTTGTGCTGCTGTTTTTGTTGCACCTATTGCAGAGCAAATTCATTGGAATGGCAGAGATGCTTAGGCACATGCATTGATAGCTTTGTCTGTCAAACGTGCCATTATTCCTCACATTCACTGTTGCACAATAGCTAAGGATGCTTGGGATACACTTACCACATTGTACTAAGCTAGGAATGAGGCTCGTGTTGCTTACCTTTGAAAATAGTTGGGAGAGTGAGCACATGAATGAAGGTGATTCTATGGATAGTTTTCTCACAAAGATCAAGGATTTGAAGGAAAAACCGATTTTTGCTAACGAAGTCCTTCCTGACAGTTCACTTGTGCAGACTATTCTGAATGGTCTTCCTGACTCATATCAGAGTTTTGCTTCTACTGTTTGATGATGAAAGGGAATCCAAATGCCTTAACATTTGAAGAGTTCGTTCTGTTTTGTTGCAGGAAGATCAGTCTAGGTAGAACATGCCTATTATGGGTGTTGCAGATCAAGCTTTCCTAGCTAGTCAGAAGGGAAAAGGAAAATGGAGCTCTTCTACTAGTAAGCATAAATCTTGTAATTGTACACAATCAAAGAAGGAAGACAAAGATGAGAAGAAGTCAGAAAAGCAGAAATTGTTTTGCAAATACTGTAAAGCAAATGATCATGTCATTAGGACATGTCCAAAACTGGTTGCTAAAGAGGCAAAGAAGAAAGAGGCTGGAATGGTTGTTGCAGAGGCCTCTACACCAAAAATAGAGTATGCTAATCTTGTGCACGATGAAGAATGGGCATTTACTATTGTTCGTAGTTTTGATCCATCTTCTCATGAGTAGTGCATGTTTGCAGTAGACTCAAATGTTTGGTACTTTGATAGTGGGGTGACCAAACATATTACCTCGCAGCACAGTTTCTTCTCTTCACTCGAGCCAGCCCCTACAGGGAATACGATCACATGCGCCAACAACTCCTCTTATGGGAGTTGGTAAGATAATTCTCACTACTGATGATGGTAGTTCTTTTACTTTGTCATATGCTTTATTTGTGCCAAGGATCAAGAAGAATCTGTTATCAGTTTTAGCTTTCGCCAAGATTGGCGTGGTTGTGAAATTTGTTGATGACAGGTGTACAGTTCATGATCTATCAAATGACAGCGTGATTATTGCTTCTGACATTTTATGTCGTGGGCTATATAAGCTCATAGACTATGAAAGATCTGTGAATGATTTAGCATGTGTAGTACATGATTCTCAAGCTATGTCAGATGCAAAGCTTTGGCATGCACACTTTGGTCATCTGAATTTTGCTAGTTTGCTACACCTGCAGAAATCTGAAATGGTGTCCTCTTTGCCCGAACTTGAGGCACCTGGTAAACATGTTTGTGAAGGCTGTATTTTGGGCAAAATGTAGTGTTCATCCTTCCCAAAAGATGGTTCAGTTCGGCCTACTCAAAAATTGCAGCTTGTTCACAGTGATGTATGTGGTCCTATGCAGACACCCTCTTTTGGAAATTATCTTTACTTCATGACTTTCATCGATGATTTCGATGATTTTTCCAGGCATGCATGGGTATATTCATTTAAGACAAAGTCGGAAGTGTTCATGTGCTTCAAACAGTTTTTGGTTTTGGCTAAAAATTTGTTAACATGTAAAATGGCCACCCTCCGTTCTGATCGAGGGGGGGAATATATGTCTTCTGACTTTAATGCATTTCTGGCTGAACGTGGGATAAAGCATCAATGTACAATGTTGTATACACCTCAACAGAATGAAGTTGTTGACCAGAAGAATAGGTCACTCATGGAGATGGTGAGGTGTATGGTCAAGAGTGAGGCTTTACACATAGTTTCTGGCTTAGAGGATGTCATGTGTGCAACATATGTACTTAATAGGTGTCCCACTAAAGCACTACAATCTATCACTCCATATGAGGCTTGGCATGGTGGCAAGCCATCTGCTGCTCATCTAGGTGTTTTGGGTTGTTTGGCATATGCATTAGTGCTTGAACAACATCACAAAAATTGGATGATAAAGTAGTAAAATGTATTTTTGTTGGGTACAGTTCTAAAAGGAAAGGCTATCTTTTGTATCATCCACATACTACATGCATTCTATTGCATAAAATTGCTATGCCATGGCTGCATCTAGTCTCTATGATGAGAATGAGCCTGTTTCATTTTATGAAGCACAAAATTCAAAAAATTGGATGGCTGCTATGCAATCTGAATGTGAAGCTATAATGAAGAATGGCACTTGGCCTTTATGTGACTTGCCTCCTAGCAAGAAGGCCATTAGCACTAAGCGGGTATACAAGCTGAAGCGTAAGGCTGATGGAATAGTTGACATGTATAAGGTCAGACTTGTTGCAAAGGGTTATGCGTAGGAAAGAGGCATTGATTTTGATGAGACCTTTGCACCTACATGCCAAATGACTATTATTCGTAGCATCTGTGCACTTGCAGCTCATCATGGTTGGAATGTACATCATTTGGACCTTAAAACAACATTTTTGAATGGCAACTTGCATGAAGAAGTGTATGTTTTTTAGCCCCGTGGCTTTGTGCAGAAAGGGCATGAAAACCAAGTGTGCACATTAAAGAAGGCATTATATGGTTTAAAGCAAGCACTATGTGTTTGGTATGAAAAGATACATGCCTATATGATTGCACGTGGTTTTGAGAATAGTCCAACTGAAAGCACCTTATATGTTAAGCGTGCTAATGATGTGCTTTTGATCATTGTTGTCTATGTTGATGACATGCTGCTCATTGGTCCTATTGAGAGGCATATTGCTGATTTTAAGGCTGATTTGCATGCCTCATTTGAGATGTCTGATTTGGGGCATCTGCATCATTATTTGGGCATTTAGTTTATGCAAGTTGATGGTAGAATAGCTTTGTGTCAAATGAAATATATATGACACATTATTGCAACGTTTTGGCCTTGAAGACTGTAAGCCTATTGCCATTCCTATGGAGACAGGTTTATGATCGAGTCTTCATGATGTTGGAGATGCATTTGATGTTGTTTTCTATCAGCAAGTTGTTGGATGCTTGATTTATTTATGCATTACTCGACCAGATATTCCGTTTGTTGTCTCACAGATGAGCAGGTTTATGCATTGCCTAGGTGTCAAGCATTGACAGACGGTTAAGCGCATCTTTTGCTACTTGAGTGGTACCGGACTACTTGGATTGTTTTATCCCAAGGGGGGATCACTACCGCCAGATTTGCATGCTTTTTCTAATAGTGATTGGGCTAGTTGCTATGACACTCGTGTGTCCACTAGTGGCTTTTGCTTCATACTTGGTAGCTCATGCATATCTTGGTTGAGCAAGAAGTAGCCTACTATGGCCACGTGGAGTTGTGAGGCTAAGTATAGGGCAACTTTCACAGTGATTGTCGAGTGTGTGTGGCTCAGATGCCTTATGGATGATTTGGGTGTTGATCAGTCTTCTGCCACCACCATCTTCATTGATAGTTAGAGTGCATTGCAGTTGCAAGGAGCCATGTGCTCCATGCTCGCATTAAACACATTGAGGTGCATTATCATTATGTTAGGGAGAGGTTCTGTGTTGGAGAGATTAGCTTGGCATATGTGCCCAGGCAGGAGAACATTGCAGACCTTTTCACAAAGGCTATGTCTAGGGTGAAGTTTGAAGCTTTTCGCAAAGCTTTAGGCTTACTTCCTTTTGTGGATTGATTCCACATAGCTTGGCTCTTCCTTATACATGAGTGCCAACTCCTTGTTCACTGCATCACTCCCAGGGGGGATTTGTTGATGTATTTCACTAGTGATGTGTGTGAACACACAAGGACCGTCGGGGCACTTTTTTCCTTCTTTAGGAGGTTTTTTCTCCTGGCTTGTATATGCCTATTGCCCTAATGCGCTACTTATCTTTGTAAATTCTAGTGGTAATACATTTAGTATTGTGTGTTGTGCTCCAAGCTTCTTCTTCTTCCATGTGCTATTCGTGTGCTTTTGCAAACGTCTAACTCCAACAATCTACACTAGCTTCCTAAAACAATGCATGATCCAAAGTAGCACTCACATAACATAGAGTGCACCTCAGAGCATCTAAATGCCACTTCTTGGGAACCTGCATAAATTGAATTTTAAGTGCAACAGTGCAGCTTAGATCAGGCCTTGTAATTGTGAGATATATCAAACTTCCCGAAATTTTTCTGTACATAGCATTTTCCAATGCTTCACCTGATGTAGTATTCAACTTCAAATTTTGATTAGTTATAGCATAGAAATTGGCTTACAATTTGTCATACCATACTTTTGCAGCATACTCAAGGCATATTGCCTTTGCAACATCCAAATACCTGTTTCTATGCGTATAAACTCAATGCCCAAGAAATAGTGCAGCACACCAAGATCCTTCATGTCAAATTCTTGCATAAGGAGATGTTTTACCTCTTTAACACTTCCTTCATTATCACCACCTACAATCAAGGCATCAACATAAATAGCCACAATTGTAATGCCATCATCACACTTCCTTGCATATAGTGAATGATCTGCATCATAGATAGAAAATCCAATGGTGGTTAAGTAATCAACAATCTTTGCATGCCAAGCACAAGGGGCTTGTTTAAGCCCATACAAAGCCTTCTGCAACTTGCAAACATATTCTGGATGCTTTGAATCCTCATATCCTTGTGACTGATCCATGTATACTTCTTCCTGTAACTCACCATGTAAGAAAGCATTCTTCACATCCATCTGATGCAAATTCCATCCTTTGTTGTAGCTAATTCAACAAGTGCTCTAACAATAGAAATTTTAGCTACAAGGCTCAACATTTCCTCATAATCAATGCCATATTTTTGTGCATATCCTTTTTCTACTAATCATGCTTTATACCTGCTTACGCTACCATCAACATTGTGCTTCACCTTGTAAACCCATTTGCAACCTATGGGTTTCTTTCCTTGTGGTAACGGAACCAACTTTCATGTTTCGTTCCCATAAAGGGCAGCCATCTCCTCATTCATAACTTTCTCCCAATCTGCATTTCCAATTGCATCTTCAAAACAAGAAGGTTCAACATCTTGTATTGCCCTGGTCATGTAGGCACAATGACAAGCCATGCAACTCTCATATGTCAATCATTGCACTGAATTCCGCATCATCCCAGATCTTCTTCGTCCTAGGTCACTTCTCCTTGCATCATCTGCATATGCCTTTCTTACTTCTAGTGTCTTCACAGAGGGCAATCCAAGTTCCTCATCAAGACTCTTTTCTAAGCCACTTGAATCTCCATCAATGTCTTCAAAACGTGTAGATGTCTTACCACCAGTATAAAGCTTTTCTTTACCTTTCTTGGATGTATTTGATGAATTTTCTAGACTGAAATTTCCATGCAATCTTCCATTCCATGGATTTGAGTTGGAACTATTACGTGGTGATGCATCTAGTCCACTCAAAACTTGAGATAGTGAAGTCGACTTTTCAACATTTTCTCTGTCATTTGATTCAAGATTAAGTCCATCTTTGGCATCTGCATAGAAGCTTGACATTTCATCAAATACCACATCTCTGCTTACGTTCACCTGTCGTGTGAGTGAATTATAACATTTATATCCGTTTTGCTCAAGGGAGTACCCAATGAAGATACGTTTTTCTGCTTTTGGATCAAGCTTCATCCTCAACTCATCTAGAACATGTACATGTGCAATACAACCAGCTTTTTTCATATGCGATAAGTTTGGCTTTTCACCTATGAACTTCTCTTCAGGTGTAACTTGATGTACGAAAGTAGTTGCAGTTTTGTTCATGATGTATACAATAATGTGCACAACTTTTGCCCAATAACAATGAGGCATATTCTTCTCAGCCATCAAGGCTCTTGCTATTTCTACAATATATCTATTTTTGCATTTAGCAACACCATTTTGCTATGGTGTGTACTTGCATGAAAATTGACATACAATTCCATGACTTTTAAGGAAGTTGCTAAATTTTTTTGACATGTATTCATCTCTTCCATTAGACCTTAATGTCTAAATATACTTTCTTGTTTGATTTTCCACCATAGCCTTAAGATTCTAGAAGTGCGTGAACACCTCACTCTTCTCTTTCATGAAATATACCCATACTTTTCGTGTATGGTCATAAATGAAAGTAACATAAAACCTGCAACCTCTCATAGATGTGGTCTTTGCAGGACCCCAAACATGTGTATGTACTATTTCTAGCACATTCTCACTAACATGCTTGTCATGCAAAAATGATGCTCTTGACTGTTCACGAAATTGACATGGTGCACATACCTTTTGCATCTCAAAAACCTTGAAATTCGGTAGTCCATCAACAATGTCCTTTTACTGAATCAATTTTAGCCTCTCCAAATTTGCATGTCCAATTCGTTTGTGCTAGATCTCTATATCATCAATAACTCTTGCACCTTTTGCAAACATGGCTACATTTATTTTAGGAATTTTCACATTTAAGGTGAACATCCTACCCACTTTGTTTCCTTTGGCAATCAATCTTCCATCTTTTTTGTACTCTTGTACATATAACCCATCAGCATTGGACTTGACTTGTAAACCCTAGTCAACCATTTGTCCAACAAAAATCAGGTTCTTTGTTATATTTGAAACATGCAACACATTAGCAAGATGTTTTACCTTCCCATCCTCCATAGGCAATGCTATGTTTCTTGTATGCTCAATAGGCCAGTGTGATGTGTCATCACCTGTTTCAACATATCTAGGAACTGGCAATTTTTGCAAACTACTAAATCATTCCGCATGACTCATCATCTAATTTGAAGCACTTGAATCTACATACCAAATATTGCCATTTAATTTTGAAACATCAGCAAACATTGTATTCATCATATGGTGTTGGACCATGAACATCTTCTTAGAATCATCTGCACTTGTGGATGCATAGTTGTTTTGCTACCTTCTGTTATTTTGATTCTTGCAATCACGTTCAAAATGTCTAGATTTACCACAATTCCAGCATCCTTTTATTGTCATTAAGCTCAATCATTTCTTTGAAAATTTTTGGAGCCTCTTTGGCTCCCCTTGCCTCGAAATTGTCGTCTACCTCCTGCATGATTTTGTTGTCGACCTTGATCTTGATTATTGTGTCCTCTTCCACTTTTAAAGCCTCTATCTCTGCCTCTTTCTCTACCAGAGTAGAATACCTGCTCAGAACTAGGTTTTCCTTGGGAGTTAGAGTCCTCACCAAGATGTTTTTCTTCAATAATTAGCACGGACACCAAATAAGAAAAATTCAAAAATTTTCCCTCGTTTTAATAGATGTTCTGAATTATTTATATGCATCTCCTAAACCACAAAGGCACACTTCCACCTTATCATCATCATCTACATTCACACCGATAGATGTAAGTGACTCACATATGCTTTTTATATTCAAAGTGTAATCACTTACTGACATGCCCTTTTTCTCTACTATATGCTGCTCGTTCTTGAGTTGCAATTTTCGTGCCTTTCTATTGGTCTCATATAATGTGACCAAACTCTTCCAAGCCTCTTTTGGAGTCTTGGCATCCTATATTGCCCAATCATGTTATCCTGTATGCTAACAGATAGTCAATACATTACCTTTTGTGCTCCTTGATTCCATTCTTCATACACTCTTAATTGGTCCGCAATCTGATTCCTCTCTGATAACAGTGGAACAATTTTTGTTCTCTCCTTTGATGTACTTCTAGTAGCCTTTTCCCATCAGGAAATTTGTCATTCTAAATCTCTAAGTATGGAAGTTGTTCTTGTCTAGTTTATCGCTCATAAGCTCACTCATTCCATCTATATTTTCCATTTTTGTAGCAATTGGCAATACTGCAAAGACACTACAAGCAGTACTTCTGCTTGAATACTGTCGCACTTTGATGTGACAATTTGAACTCAGAAAAACAAAAATTTCGTGTATCAAAAGTACATGAAATTGCTTGAAATTTTGGATCTCGAATAGTTTTGCCAAATAGGACACAAGATATAGTTTTGCAAGCTCACCTAAGTTTTTTTGTGGGCCCCACCTTATGGGCTCAAAATGGAGGTCGAGATGGCTTCGAAATAGAAATCTCACAAAAACAAGTGATCCTAAAGGGATAAATCTCAAAAATATTTTGAGCCCTTCTACCGTCATGCCAATTTTCGTAGCAATCTGAGGTCATTTGTGAATCACACTTTCTCCATGCCTTCTCGCGTTCTCTTCGCCATCACCTCCTCCACGAGCTCTTTATCGCCACACTGACTGTGATACCATGTCACCAGGAAGGAGATAAGGAAGAGAGCTCACACACACACACACTCTCATAATCAAGGAGAAGCACACTCAAAGTTGAGGCAAGGAAGAATGATTTTCTTCTTCTTCTATTACATAAAAAGGAATGTACAAGAATGACCTAAAACAACAATAAAACAAGTGCAATATATAAAGAACAATACATAAGAAAAATCCTAATGACCGCGAATGAGTGAGCTCAAAAGAAAACAAATGTGCCATCACTCTCGGTAGATAATATAATAAATCTCAATGAAGTATCCCTGATATATACCGACACGACCACTATACATGTCAGAGAAATGAAAAAGTGATACGTGTCATCCTCGATCATCATATGTTGAGCTTGATATCTCAACAATATACAACATGCATTTTCCTTAACCTTTTGCCTAGATCAAGTCTTCTAATAGGTATTTGAACCTTTGGAGGGTCTTTTCTATGCATATTTGGTCTTCTTGCATCTTATACGTGCAGATGAGGAATAATATTATTTACTTTTGAAACTTGGATCCCCATTTTCTTGAGGAGCTTGTGCTTGGTGGTTGATGAACCTAGGCATGATTGTCTAAGCTCTACGCACACCACTTACAGAGAGAGATTGGTAATTTATCTTGAAGATATTGGAATCAGAACACTCATTTCATTGCATCCTCATAGTCTATCATGGTTGGAACTTTGGATGACCTACATTCGTAAACCTTAAGGAAGGGTGCACCCAATCGAGCTATAGGAGGAAGGTTCCAAAACACCTCCTTAGTTTCCATGGAGTAACATGCTTCATAAGCTGTGATTCCCATTTGGGGGTTTCTTTTGAAGTTTGAAGCTTTGAATGGAAGGAGACCAAGCTTGGATCATTGGAGAATATTTGGGTGCATTGCATATGCACATATACCATCTCAAATCAAAGGTAAACTTGATCCTAAGGTAGAAAAATGTGTCTTTATAGGCTATGACCTAAATCATTGTTGATATATTTTGGTAGTGATGTTTTTGAACAGACTAGGTTTGCCGGGGCACTTTTTTTCCTCTTTAGGGGTTTTTTTTCCCACGGCCTATAATGGATGAGTTATCTTTGTACATTCACTTGGTAATACATTAAGTATTGTGTGTTGTGCTCCAAACTTCATCTTCTTCCTTGTGTTGTTTGTGTGCTTTAGTAGACCTCAAACTCCAAAGATTGGTGTGAGAGTAGGTTGCCGCTTCATCTAGGGCATCATCGACACCCCTCCAATGATAGTCTCAGAATCACGCCAAACCTGGTGAGCATACTCAGGGAAATTAGGAGTTGGAAACATCTTTGCTTTGTGGTGTCAGAATTTTGATATGAGGTTGTTTCGGCCTACGAGCGCACTATCTTATTGCCTATGTAAGCAATTTCATCTTTTTTTTCCACACACACACACACACACACACACACACACACACACATATATATATATATATATATATATATATATATATATATATATATATATATATATATATATATATATATATATATATATATATATAGGTTGTGGTTCACCATTACAAGTGCCTGGAAGTCTACTACATGTTTAGCTGAGCTTGATAGGATAGTTATGTTCAATGTTTTGAGAAACAATCATTTTTTTGCATCATGGTATTTGAGTAAGTGGCCATGGCTAAAAGCAATTATGTATTACATATGTTGGTTGTTGAGGACAAGTTGGGTGGTACCAATTACCCATTATGGACATATATGATGCATCATGTGTTATTCACAAAAGGACTGTGGATTATTGTGCAAGGTGTTGAAAAATGACCTACCACACCTATGAATATAGTTAATGAAGATGATGCATAAGGAATCGAAGAAGATGATCTTCAGGTTCCTGTTTGTGCTTTGGTTCCTTGTGCACCTAATGTAGAGAAACTTTCTAGGAATGGCAAAGATGCTCAAGCACATGCATTGATAGCTTTGTCTATCAAACATGCCATTATCCCTCACATTCGCTCTTGCAAAATAGCAAAGGATGCTTGGGACAAACTTATCACTTAATACCAAGCAAGAAATAAGGCTTGTGTTGCTTACCTCTAGAAATAGTTGGAGAGTGAGCATATGAATGAAGGAGGCTCTATGGACAATGTTTTGAGAAAGATCAAAGATTTGAAAGAGTAGTTTATTTCTATAGATGAAGTCTTGCGAGATAGAGCACTTGTGCAGATCATTCTTAATGTTCTTCTTGATTCATATCAGAGTTTTGCTTCTACCTTTCAGTTAATGATGAAAAACAATCCAAATGCCTTAGCATTTGAGGAGTTAGTCTCTCTTCAATTGCAAGAAGATCAATCTAGGCAGAACACGTCCATTATGTGTGTTGCAGATCAAGCTTCGTTAGCTAGTTAGATGGGAAAATGTAAATGGAGCTCATCTATTAGTAAGCAAAAATTTGCTAATTCTGCACACCAAGGAAGGGAAGACAAAGATAAGAAGAAAACAAAAAAGCAAAAATAGTTCTACAAAATACTGTAAAGGAAATGATCACATCATAAAAAGTTCTCTAAAACTAATAAATTCTCTAAAACTAATTGCAAATGAGGCAAAGAAGAAAGATATTGGAATGGTTGTTGGAGATGGTTTAATACGAGCTACTAAAAAATTATCTTTTTGTTCATAGTGATGTCTATGGTTCTATGCAGACACCTTCTTTTGGGAACTACTTTTCCCTCGTGACTTCTATTGATGATTTTTCTAGGCATGCATGGGTATATCCATTGAAAGCAAAGTTTGAAGTTTATCTTCTTCAAACAATTTTTGGTTTTGGGTAAAAATATGTCAGCATTTAAAATGGGCACCCTCCATTCTAATCGAGGGGGGGGATACATATCTTTTGATTCTAATGCATTTGTGGCTGAACGGGGGATAAAACATCAACGTACAGTGCCGTATACACCTCAAGAGAATGAATTTGCTAAAAGATAGAACTATTACTTGGTGATGCATCTAGTCCACTCAAAACTTGAGATAGTGAAGTTGACTTTTCAACATTTTCTCTATCATTTGATTCAAGATTAAGTCCATCTTTGGCATTTGCATAGAAGCTTGACATTTCATCAAATACCACATCTCTGCTTACGTTCACCCGTCGTCTGAGTGAATTATAACATTTATATCTGTTTTGCTCAAGGGAGTACCCAATGAAGATACATTTTTCTGCTTTTGGATCAAGCTTCATCCTCAACTCATCTAGAACATGTACATGTGCAATACAACCAGCTTTTTTCGTATGCGATAAGTTTGGCTTTTCACCTATGAACTTCTCTTCAGGTGTAACTTGATGTACGAAAGTAGTTGCAGTTTTGTTCATGATGTATACAATAATGTGCACAACTTTTGCCTAATAACAATGAGGCATATTCTTCTCAGCCATCAAGGCTCTTGCTATTTCTACAATATATCTTTTTTTGCATTTAGCAACACCATTTTGCTATGGTGTGTACTTGCATGAAAATTGACATACAATTCCATGACTTTTAAGGAAGTTGCTAAATTTGTTTGACATGTATTCATCTCTTCTATTAGACCTTAATGTCTGAATATACTTTCTTGTTTGATTTTCCACCATAGCCTTAAGATTCTAGAAGTGCGTGAACACCTCACTCTTCTCTTTCATGAAATATACCCATACTTTTCGTGTATGGTCATAAATGAAAGTAACATAAAACCTGCAACCTCTCATAGATGTGGTCTTTGCAGGACCCCAAACATGTGTATGTACTATTTCTAGCACATTCTCACTAACATGCTTGTCATGCAAAAATGATGCTCTTGACTGTTCACGAAACTGACATGGTGCACATACCTTTTGCATCTCAAAAACCTTGAAATTTGGTAGTCCATCAACAATGTCCTTTGACTGAATCAATTTTAGCCTCTCCAAATTTGCATGTCCAATTCGTTTGTGCTAGATCTCTATATCATCAATAACTCTTGCACCTTTTGCAAACATGGCTACATTTATTTTAGGAATTTTCACATTTAAGGTGAACATCCTACCCACTTTGTTTCCTTTGGCAATCAATCTTCCATCTTTTTTGTACTCTTGTACATATAACCCATCAGCATTGAACTTGACTTGTAAACCCTAGTCAACCATTTGTCCAACAAAAATCAGGTTCTTTGTTATATTTGGAACATGCAACACATTAGCAAGATGTTTTACCTTCCCATCCTCCATAGGCAATGCTATGTTTCTTGTATGCTCAATAGGCACTACAACAGATCGATGGTATACCGAGGTTTTTACCGAGGAAAATGAACGCGGCTTTATTTGCCGCGACGCCGGTGTAAAGGTCGGTTTCCGCGTCGGTACCAAAGAGTCGGTATAGGCATCGGTCTAGACGTCGGTAAAAGCGTCGGTATATGCGTCGGTATAAACGTCGGTATATGCGTCGGTAACTTGTTTCTACTGCAACGCCTCTTGGGTGTACCGAAGGTTATTCCGATGACACTACTAGGAGTACCGTCGCTTATACCGACGACCATACCTACAAATTTTTTTTGGGCAGAATGTTTTGTCTTTTGCTACAACAACATTACCATGATGTTGCTGAACAAAAGACAATACACTCTGCCCAAAAAAACCGAGTACATGTGATGTGTACTCTAATGACAACTGAAATATGATTTCATGAAACAGAGTATTATTGTACACAAAAGAGATCGATAATCAGAATGAACAATGAACCATGTACAAAAGAAGTTATATATTTCAATAATGAAGCATGTACAAGAGTGTGGCAAACCACTGTCATATATGACACTCTTACGAAATGTGGCAAAGCAATGTATTGCCATATGGAAATCAAATACAAAATATTGGTCTTCCACTGCCATACACATGCAAAGAACGTTCCATATCAACAGTATTGCAACAAAGAACATTAATGGAATGAGATAAATTCACATGAAAATTACAAACAAGTAAAAACCAAGTTTATAAATTAATTACCTCATCGCAAACGCTCCCATGAAACTACCGCACCGCGTCCCTCCAAGTCCTGCAATAGTGGAGTCAACCCATGACTATATCCATAAGACTCCTCCGTTCGTGTTGGAGGACGACCCATTGCCAGCTCCTGAAACAAATATAAAAAGATTAGAGAAATATATATGAGAAATTTAACACAAATAAATTCAATAAATGAAATGGTACTTACAAACTCATGATGCATCGTGTCATATCCGCCGCTGCCCAAATGTGACGGTCCAATCGTGTCTAGACGTGTGGCTGCGGCATTTCGCTGCTGGCGATATCGATCAGGAGTCTGCTGCTGCTCATCACGAATCATGTCCCACTCCTCAGCATCTAACCACACAGGCTTTGGTAAGCCTTCTCTGAATGCATCACGAGCCTCGGATCGTCGATGCGACATGACCTCATGTGTGGTATGCAGAATCCACTCTGAACTGACAATCGACTGTCCATCGATGGGTTGGAACTCCTGTTAAATCGGCTGTGTGATATAATTCTTCCGATCTTTATCCTATTCACTCCATTTTCGCATGATGGAGTGTCCAAACTGGATGGAGCAAAGCTGTCGTATGCGTGCACGCATTGCTTTGCCAGCCGCATCCATCACCGGAGCTCCATCTCGGATACTATACACCTTGGAGTCATCATGGTCATGAGCACCCCAAGGTGTACGTGGTGTACTGCGTGGTGTACTGCGTCGTGTACTACGTGGCGTACCTACATCTGAGGTACTCGTCCTAGGAGTAGAAGCGGGCGACACAACGTCCGTCGCACTGCCTCCACAACAACCGCCTCCTCCGCATCCAGGCTTACCTGTAGATCCACTCCTAGAACCTCCTGCTCCAAAGCGTGACCTCGATCTACGAGACGGGCCAAACCCTGTATCGCGCTGAGGTGTCGGAGTCATAAATCTAGGAGACATACCTCCTATGGGAGTAGCACCACCCTCAGGAGTGACACTGGCAGGAGTGACACCGGCGGGAGTGACACCGGCGGGAGTGACCCGGCGGGAGTGACACCGGCGGGAGTGAGGCCAGCGGGAGTGAGGCCGGCAGGAGTAAGGCCGGCAGGAGTGAGGCCGGGAGGAGTGCTACCACGAGCGATCCAATACTGTGATGCAGCGGCCACATACGGAGGAGGAACCTGAGAGATGAACTCCAAAAACTGCTCCTCTGTCATGGACTGTGGAGTGACTGGAGGACTGTCTCCCATCATGCTCTGTAATAAAAGAACTCAAATAACTAGCATGCGATAAGAAAAATAATATAGGGAATAAACAAAAAAAAACCAAAAATTAGTATGTACAAGTCTTTTATTCAAAAGTCCTCTATTCTAGCATCCTCTTGAAGATCCGATGCACCGAGAATATCTATCTCTAAATTGATGGCTTCTAAATCGCTTGCTATGATGGTTTCCTCCTGATCATCGTCTATTGCTTCGTCTTCTCGAACAATGACCTCTTCTTCAATGACCTCTTCTTCTCGAACAATGATCTCTTCCTCCTCAACTATCAAATGAATCTCTGAGTCCACTAGAGATGGACTTTCTTCTACATCTGCATTTTCAAAAATTTGTCTACTACGTGGAGCGACTTGTAAAACAAATAGCCACTCTGGGTCTTTTGAATCTGGTATAAAAACAACTTGCTCACAGTGTTCGGGAAGTTCTTACGTAATCCTATTTTTATATATTTAATTTTATATATTTAATTATATATATTTAATTAAATTATTTAAAACACTAGTTCTTTTTATATTTATTTATGTATATAATTATCTTATTATATATATATATTTATTCATATATTCAGATTTTTTTTCCTTACGTAATCCTATTTTTATATATTTAATTTTATATATTTAATTATAAATATTTAATTAAATTATTTAAACCACTAGTTCTTTTTATAATTATTTATGTATATAATTATCTTATTTTATATATATATTTATTCATATATTCAGATTTTTTTTCCTTACCTAATCCTATTTTTATATATTTAAATTTATATATTTAATTATAAATATTTAATTAAATTATTTAAAACACTAGTTCTTTTTATATTTATTTATGTATATAATTATCTTATTTTGATATATATATTTATTCATATATTCAGATTTTTTTTCCTTACGTAATCCTATTTTTATATATTTAATTTTATATATTTAATTATATATATTTAATTAAAACCCTAATCTTAAAATTCTAGATCTGAAATACTAAACCCTAAAACCCTAATCTTAAATATGTAGACCTAAAATATGTATATTTCTGTATACATGTGTATATACATGTATATATGTATTACATGTGCATGTGTATGTGTGCATATATCTTATGTAGGTGTTATAAACCTAAAACCCTAATCTTAAAGATTTAAATCTAAAATATGTATATTTTTGTATGCATTGGTATCTACATGTATGTATGTATTATATGTATATGTGTGTTTGTGTATATATGTAATCTACATATTAAAATCCTAAAACCCTAATCAGAAAGACTTAGACTTAAATCTGAAATACTAAACCCTAAAACCCTAATGTTAAATATGTAGACCTAAAATATGTATATTTCTGTATACATGTGTATATACATGTATATATGTATTACATGTGCATGTGTATGTGTGCATATATCTTATGTAGGTGTTATAACCCTAAAACCCTAATCTTAAAGATTTAAATCTAAAATATGTATATTTTTGTATGCATGTGTATCTACATGTATGTATGTATTATATGTATATGTGTGCTTGTGTATATATGTTATCTACGTATTAAAATCCTAAAACCCTAATCAGAAAGACTTAGACTTAAATGTGAAATACTAAACCCTAAAACCCTAATCTTAAATATCTAGACCTAAAATATGTATATTTCTGTATACATGTGTATATACATGTATATATGTATTACATGTGTATGTGTATGTGTGCATATATGTTATGTAGGTGTTATAACCCTAAAACCCTAATCTTAAAGATTTAAATCTAAAATATGTATATTTTTGTATGCATGTGTATCTACATGTATGTATGTATTATATGTATATGTGTGTTTGTGTATATATGTTATCTACGTATTAAAATCCTAAAACCCTAATCAGAAAGACTTAGACTTAAATATGAAATACTAAACCCTAAAACCCTAATCTTAAATATCTAGACCTAAAATATGTATATTTCTATATACATGTGTATATACATGTATATATGTATTACATGTGTATGTGTATGTGTGCATATATGTTATGTAGGTGTTATAACCCTAAAACCCTAATCTTAAAGATTTAAATCTAAAATATGTATATTTTTGTATGCATGTGTATCTACATGTATGTATGTATTATATGTATATGTGTGTTTGTGTATATATGTTATCTACGTATTAAAATCCTAAAACCCTAATGAGAAAGACTTAGATTTAAATCTGAAATACTAAACCCTAAAACCCTAATCTTAAATATCTAGACCTAAAATATATATATTTCTGTATACATGTGTATATACATGTATATATGTATTATATGTGTATGTGTATGTGTGCATATATTATGTAGGTGTTATAACCCTAAAACCCTAATCTTAAAGATTTAAATATAAAATATGTATATTTTTGTATGCATGAGTATCTACATGTATGTATGTATTATATGTATATGTGTGTTTGTGTATATATGTTATCTACGTATTGAAATCCTAAAACCTTAATCAGAAAGACTTAGACTTAAATATGAAATACTAAACCCTAAAACCCTAATCTTAAATATCTAGACCTAAAACCATAAAACCCTAATCTTAAATATTTAACCCTAAAACCCTAATCCTATTTAAAACCCTAAAACCCTAATCTTAAATATTTAACCCTAAAACCCTAATCCTATTTTTATATATTTGATGTAAAACAAAAACTTCAAAATAAAAATAGGATTATATGTGTGTATGTATGCATGTGTATATATATGTGTGTGTATGTATGCATGTGTACATGTGTGTGTGTGTATGTATACATGTGTATACATGTGTGTGTATGTGTATGTGTGTGTATGTAGGCATGCATGTGTGTGCATGTGTGTGTACGTGTGTGTATGTATGCATGCATGTATGTGTATGTGTGTGTATGTGTATGCATGCGTATACATGTGTGTGTATGTATACATGCATGTGTGTATATGTGTGTATGTATGCATGTGTGTATATATGTGTCTATGCATGCATGCCGGTATATGTGTGTGTATGTATGCATGCATGTGTGTATATGTGTGTATATATGCGTGTGTGTATGTATGTGTGTATATGTGTGTGTGTGTATGTGTATGTATGCATATGTGTATATATGTGTGTGTATGTATGTGTGTATGCATGTGTGTAAATTTATGTGTGTATGTATGCATGCATATGTGTATATGTGTGTGTGTATGTAAGCATGCATGTGTATATAGGTGTGTGTATGTAAGCATGCATGTGTGTACATGTATGTGTGTACATGTATGTGTGTACATGTATGTGTGTACATGTATGTGTGTATGTATGCATGTGTAAATTAATGTGTATCTTCCTTTCTCTTCTCTCTCTCTCTCTTTCTCTCTCTCTCTCCCCTTCTCTCTCTATAAATAGCGAATAAAAGAATCACTTACAAGTATGTCTCTCTTTGAATCGTTGTCGTCAAAGCATAATGTAGGTAGTCTCTTGTCCAATTCCAAACAATCGACGCCAACGAACTTCTGCAAAATCAACGAAAAGAAAAATTAGAAAACCTAAAGCATAGAGAAACACAAATGCTAACAGTACGTGCAGCACTTACCAAGATGTGAGAGCTAAGCCGAGAGAGAGTGTGTGTGTGTAGAGAGAGAGATCCGTTTGTGTGTGTGTGTGCACAAGACAATGCAGGTTCGCACACGCAAGTTCGACAGTAGACCGACAGTACTCAAACACGCGCAGAAATGTGAAGTTTTGCTCTCGGGTTCGCGGTATGTTTAAAAATTCGCCGCCGGTATAGGGGCCGGGATGGACGTCAGTATACGCATCGGTAGTTTCCAGTAAATTACCGACGCTTATACCGACGCTCATACCGATGCATATACCGATGCCTATACCGACGCTTATACCAGCGACTGCGGGCCACATCGACGATCCGTTAAAAACGGTCATACTGACGGTCACTTGACCGTCGGTATCTCTTAGTGGGATTTTCCGAGGGCTATACCGACGCCGACTATGACCGTCGGTATATGCAGCGTCGGTATGACCCTCATATGTTGTAGTGAGGGTGTGATGTGTCATCACCTGTTTCAACATATCTAGGAACTGGCAATTTTTGCAAACTACTAAATCATTCCGCATGACTCATCATCTAATTTGAAGCACTTGAATCTACATACCAAATATTGCCATTTAATTTTGAAACATCAGCAAACATTGTATTCATCATATGATGTTGGACCATGAACATCTTCTTAGAATCATCTGCACTTGTGGATGCATAGTTGTTTTGCTACCTTCTGTTATTTTGATTCTTGCAATCACGTTCAAAATGTCTAGATTTACCACAATTCCAACATCCTTTTATTGTCATTAAGCTCAATCATTTCTTTGAAAATTTTTGCAGTCTCTTTGGCTCCCCTTGCCTCGAAATTGTCCTCTACCTCTTGCATGATTTTGTTGTCGACCTTGATCTTGGGAGTTAGAGTCCTCACCAAGATGTTTTTCTTCAATAATTAGCACGGACACCAGATAAGAAAAATTCAAAAATTTTCCCTCGTTTTAATAGATGTTCTGAATTATTTATATGCATCTCCTAAACCACGAAGGCACACTTCCACCTTATCATCATCATCTACATTCACACCGATAGATGTAAGTGACTCACATATGCTTTTTATATTCAGAGTGTAATCACTTACTGACATGCCCTTTTTCTCTACTATATGCTGCTCGTTCTTGAGTTGCGATTTTCATGCCTTTCTATTGGTCTCATATAATGTGACCAAACTCTTCCAAACCTCTTTTGGAGTCTTGGCATCCTATATTGCCCAATCATGTTATCCTGTATGCTAACAGATAGTCAATACATTACCTTTTGTGCTCCTTGATTCCATTCTTCATACACTCTTAATTGGTCCGCAATCCCATTCCTCTCTGATAACAGTGGACCAATTTTTGTTCTCTCCTTTGATGTACTTCTAGTAGCCTTTTCCCATCAGGAAATTTGTCATTCTAAATCTCTAAGTATGGAAGTTGTTCTTGTCTAGTTTATCGCTCATAAGCTCACTCATTCCATCTATATTTTCCATTTCTGTAGCAATTCGCAATACTGCAAAGACACTACAAGCAGTACTTCTGCTTGAATACTGTCGCACTTTGATGTGACAATTTGAACTCAGAAAAACACAAATTTCGTGTATCAAAGTACATGAAATTGCTTGAAATTTTGGATCTCGAATAGTTTTGCCAAATAGGACACAAGTTATAGTTTTGCAAGCTCACCTAAGTTTTTTTGTGGGCCCCACCTTATGGGCTCGAAATGGAGATCGAGATGGCTTCGAAAAAGAAATCTCACAAAAACAAGTGATCCTAAAGGGATAAATCTCAAAAATATTTTGAGCCCTTCTACCGTCATGCCAATTTTCGTAGCAATATGAGGTCATTTGTGAATCACACTTTCTCCATGCCTTCTCGCGTTCTCTTCGCCATCACCTCCTCCACGAGCTCTTTATCGCCACACTGACTGTGATACCATGTCACCAGGAAGGAGATAAGGAAGAGAGCTCACACACACACACTCTCATAATCAAGGAGAAGCAAACTCAAAGATTGAGGCAAGGAAGAATGATTTTCTTCTTCTTCTATTACATATAAAGGAATGTACAAGAATGACCTAAAAAAACAATAAAACAAGTGCAATATATAAAGAACAATACATAAGAAAAATCCTAATGACCGCGAATGAGTGAGCTCAAAAGAAAACAAATGTGCCATCACTCTCGGTAGATAATCTAATAAATCTCAATGAAGTATTCCTGATATATACCGACACGACCACTATACATATCAGAGAAATGAAAAAGTGATACGTGTCATCCTCGATCATCATATGTTGAGCTTGATATCTCAACAATTGACAACATGCATTTTCCTTAACCTTTTGCCTAGATAAAGTCTTCTAATAGGTATTTGAACCTTTGGAGGGTCTTTTCTATGCATATTTGGTCTTCTTGCATCTTATACGTGCAGATGAGGAATAATATTATTTGCTTTTGAAACTTGGATCCCCATTTTCTTGAGGAGCTTGTGCTTGGTGGTTGATGAACCTAGGCATGATTGTCTCAGCTCTACGCACACCACTCACAGAGAGAGATTGGTAATTTATCTTGAAGATATTAGAATCAAAACACTCATTTCATTGCATCCTCATAGTCTATCATGGTTGGAACTTTGGATGACCTACATTCGTAAACCTTAAGGAAGGGTGCACCCAATCGAGCTATAGGAGGAAGGTTCCAAAACACCTTCTTAGTTTCCATGGAGTAACATGCTTCATAAGATGTGACTCCCATTTGTTGGTTTCTTTTGAAGTTTGAAGCTTTGAATGGAAGGAGACCAAGCTTGGATCATTGGAGAATATTTGGGTGCATTGCATATGCACATATACCATCTCAAATCAAAGGTAAACTTGATCCTAAGGTAGAAAAATGTGTCTTTATAGGCTATGACCTAAATCATTGTTGATATATTTTGGTAGTGATGTTTTTGAACACACTAGGTTTGCCGGGGCACTTTTTTCCCTCTTTAGGGGTTTTTTTTCCCACGGCCTGTATATATGCCTATAACCCTAATGGATGAGTTATCTCTGTACATTCACTTAGTAATACATTAAGTATTGTGTGTTGTGCTCCAAACTTCATCTTCTTCCTTGTGTTGTTTGTGTGCTTTAGTAGACCTCAAACTCCAAAGATTGGTGTCAGAGTAGGTTGCCGCTTCATCTAGGGCATCATCGACACCCCTCCAATGATAGTCTCAGAATCACGTCAAACCTGGTGAGCATACTCAGGGAAATTAGGAGTTGGAAACATCTTTGCTTTGCGGTGTCAAAATTTTGATATGAGGTTGTTTCGGCCTACGAGCGCACTATCTTATTGCCTACGTAAGCAATTTGATCTTTTTGTGCCAAACACACACACACACACACACACATATATATATATACATATATATATATATATATATATATATATATATATATATATATATATATATATATATATATATATATATATATATATATATATATATATATATATATATATATATATAGATATATAGGTTCTCGTTCACCAGTACAAGTGCCTGGAAGTCTACTACATGTTTAGCTGAGCTTGATAGGATAGTTATGTTCAATGTTTTGAGAAACAAACATTTTTTTGCATCATGGTATTTGAGTAAGTGGCCATGGCTAAAAGCAATTATGTATTCCATATGTTGGTTGCTGAGGACAAGTTGGGTGGTACCAATTACCCATTATGGACATATATGATGCATCATGTGTTATTCACAAAAGAACTGTCGATTATTGTGCAAGGTGTTGAAAAATGACCTACCACACCTATGAATATACTTAATGAAGATGATGCATATGGAATCAAAGAAGATGATCTTCAGGTTCCTGTTTGTGCTTTGGTTCCTTGTGCACCTAATGTAGAGAAACTTTCTAGGAATGTCAAAGATGCTCAAGCACATGCATTGATAGCTTTGTGTATCAAACATGCCATTATCCCTCACAATCGCTCTTGCAAAATAGCAAAGGATGCTTGGGACAAACTTATCACTTAATACCAAGCAAGAAATAAGGCTTGTGTTGCTTACGTCTAGAAATAGTTGGAGAGTGAGCATATGAATGAAGGAGGCTCTATGGACAATGTTTTGAGAAAGATCAAAGATTTGAAAGAGTAGTTTATTTCTATAGATGAAGTCTTGCCAGATAGAGCACTTGTGCAGATCGTTCTTAATGTTCTTCTTGATTCATATCAGAGTTTTGCTTCTACCTTTCAGTTAATGATGAAAAACAATCCAAATGCCTTAACATTTGAGGAGTTAGTCTCTCTTCAATTGCAAGAAGATCAATCTGGGCAGAACACGTCCATTATGTGTGTTGCAGATCAAGCTTCGTTAGCTAGTTAGATGGGAAAATGTAAATGGAGCTCATCTATTAGTAAGCAAAAATTTGCTAATTCTGCACACCAAGGAAGGGAAGACAAAGATAAGGAGAAAACAAAAAAGCAAAAATAGTTCTACAAAATACTGTAAAGGAAATGATCACATCATAAAAAGTTCTCTGAAACTAATAAATTCTCTAAAACTAATTGCAAATGAGGCAAAGAAGAAAGATATTGGAATGGTTGTTGGAGATGGTTTAATACCAGCTACTAAAAAATTATCTTTTTGTTCATAGTGATGTCTATGGTTCTATGCAGACACCTTCTTTTGGGAACTACTTTTCCCTCGTGACTTCTATTGATGATTTTTCTAGGCATGCATGGGTATATCCATTGAAAGCAAAGTTTGAAGTTTATCTTCTTCAAACAATTTTTGGTTTTGGGTAAAAATATGTCAGCATTTAAAATGGGCACCATCCATTCTAATCGAGGGGGGATATACATATCTTTTTATTCTAATGCATTTGTGGCTGAACGGGGGATAAAACATCAATGTACAGTGCCGTATACACCTCAAGAGAATGGATTTGCTGAAAGATAGAACTATTACTTGGTGATGCATCTAGTCCACTCAAAACTTGAGATAGTGAAGTCGACTTTTCAACATTTTCTCTGTCATTTGATTCAAGATTAAGTCCATCTTTGGCATCTGCATAGAAGCTTGACATTTCATCAAATACCACATCTCTGCTTACGTTCACCTGTCGTGTGAGTGAATTATAACATTTATATCTGTTTTGCTCAAGGGAGTACCCAATGAAGATACGTTTTTCTGCTTTTGGATCAAGCTTCATCCTCAACTCATCTAGAACATGTACATGTGCAATGCAACCAGTTTTTTTCATATGCGATAAGTTTGGCTTTTCACCTATCAACTTCTCTTCAGGTGTAACTTGATGTACGAAAGTAGTTGCAGTTTTGTTCATGATGTATACAATAATGTGCACAACTTTTGCCCAATAACAATGAGGCATATTCTTCTCAGCCATCAAGGCTCTTGCTATTTCTACAAAATATCTATTTTTGCATTTAGCAACACCATTTTGCTATGGTGTGTACTTGCATGAAAATTGACATACAATTCCATGACTTTTAAGGAAGTTGCTAAATTTGTTTGACATGTATTCATCTCTTCCCTTAGACCTTAATGTCTGAATATACTTTCTTGTTTGATTTTCCACCATAGCCTTAAGATTCTAGAAGTGCGTGAACACCTCACTCTTCTCTTTCATGAAATATACCCATACTTGTCGTGTATGGTCATAAATGAAAGTAACATAAAACCTCCAACCTCTCATAGATGTGGTCTTTGCAGGACCCCAAACATGTGTATGTACTATTTCTAGAACATTCTCACTAACATGCTTGTCATGCAAAAATGATGCTCTTGACTGTTCAAGAAATTGACATGGTGCACATACCTTTTGCATCTCAAAAGCCTTGAAATTTGGTAGTCCATCAACAATGTCCTTTGACTGAATCAATTTTAGCCTCTTCAAATTTGCATGTCCAATTCGTTTGTGCTAGATCTCTATATCATTAATAACTCTTGCACCTTTTGCAAACATGGCTACATTTATTTTAGGAATTTTCACATTTAAGGTGAACATCCTACCCACTTTGTTTCCTTTGGCAATCAATCTTCCATCTTTTTTGTACTCTTGTACATATAACCCTATATATATATATATATATATATATATATATATATATATATATATATATATATATATATATATATATATATATATATATATATATATATATATATATATATATATATATATATATATATATATATATATATATATATAGGATCTGGTTCCCCAATACAAGTGCTTGGAAGTCTACTACATGTTTAGCTGAGCTTGATAGGATAGTTAGGTTCAATGTTTTGAGAAACAATCACTTTTTTGCATCATGGTATTTGAGTAAGTGGCCATGGCTAAAAGCAATTATGTATTCCATATGTTGGTTGTTGAGGACAAGTTGGGTGGTACCAATTACCCATTATGGACATATATGATGCATCATGTGTTATTCACAAAAGGACTGTGGATTATTGTGCAAGGTGTTGAAAAATGACCTACCACACCTGTGAATATAGTTAATGAAGATGATGCATATGGAATCGAAGAAGATGATCTTCAGGTTCCTGTTTGTGCTTTGGTTCCTTGTGCACCTAATGTAGAGAAACTTTCTAGGAATGGCAAAGATGCTCAAGCACATGCATTGATAGCTTTGTCTATCAAACATGCCATTATCCCTCACATTCGCTCTTGCAAAATAGCAAAGGATGCTTGGGACAAACTTATCACTTAATATCAAGCAAGAAATAAGGCTTGTGTTGCTTACCTCTAGAAATAGTTGGAGAGTGAGCATATGAATGAAGGAGGCTCTATGGACAATGTTTTGAGAAAGATCAAAGATTTGAAAGAGTAGTTTATTTCTATAGATGAGGTCTTGCCAGATAGAGCACTTGTGCAGATTGTTCTTAATGTTCTTCTTGATTCATATCAGAGTTTTGCTTCTACCTTTCAGTTAATGATGAAAAACAATCCAAATGCGTTAACATTTGGGGAGTTAGTCTCTCTTCAATTGCAAGAAGATCAATCTAGGCAAAACACGTCCATTATGTGTGTTGCAGATCAAGCTTCGTTAGCTAGTTAGATGGGAAAATGTAAATGGAGCTCATCTATTAGTAAGCAAAAATTTGCTAATTCTGCACACCAAGGAAGGGAAGACAAAGATAAGAAGAAAACAAAAAAGCAAAAATAGTTCTACAAAATACTGTAAAGGAAATGATCACATCATAAAAAGTTCTCTAAAACTAATAAATTCTCTAAAACTAATTGCAAATGAGGCAAAGAAGAAAGAGATTGGAATGGTTGTTGGAGATGGTTTAATACGAGCTACTAAAAAATTATCTTTTTGTTCATAGTGATGTCTATGGTTCTATGCAGACACCTTCTTTTGGGAACTACTTTTCCCTCGTGACTTCTATTGATGATTTTTCTAGGCATGCATGGGTATATCCATTGAAAGCAAAGATTGAAGTTTATCTTCTTCAAACAATTTTTGGTTTTGGGTAAAAATATGTTTGCATTTAAAATGGGCACCCTGCATTCTAATCGAGGGGGGGGATACATATCTTTTGATTCTAATGCATTTGTGGCTGAACGGGGGATGAAACATCAATGTATAGTGCCATATACACCTAAGAGAATGGATTTGTTGAAAGATAGAACAAATCTATCATGAAAGTGGTGAGGTGTGTGGTCAAAAGTCAGCGTTTACCTCATGGCTTCTGGCTTGAGGCTGCTATGTGTACAACATATGTACTTAAACGGTATCCCACCAAAGCATTCCAGTCTATCACTCCACATGAATCTTGGCATGGTTGATGCACTTGTTGACGAGAGGGTTGATATAGAGGAGGAAAAAACTATGCCCATGCTCAAGAGGGAGGCATTGATTTTGATGAGAACATTGCTCGCATATGCTGACATTGTTCATAGCATTTGTGCACTTGCAGCTCATCATGGTTGGAATCTACATCAACATGACATTAAAACTGCATTTCTAAATGTTGAATTACATGAAGAAGTGTATTTATTTCAACCCCATGGTTTTTTATAGAAAGGGCATGAAAACAAAGTGTGCAAGCTGAAAAAGGAATTATATGGTTTGAAGCAAGCACCATATGCTTGGTATGAAAAGATACATGCCTACTTGATTGCACATGGTTTTGAGAACAATACAATTAAGAACACCTTATATGTTAAGCATGTAGATGATGTGTGTCCACTAGCGGTTTTGGCTTCATGCTTGGTAGCTCATGCATATCTTGGTTGAGCAAAAAGCAACCTATTATGGCCACTTCTACTTGTGAGGCTGAGTATAGAGAAGCTTCCACAAGGATTGTTGATTGTGTGTGGCTCAAATGCCTTTTGATTGATTAGGGTGTTGGTCAGTCTTCTGCCACCACCATGTTCATTGACAGTGAGAGTGCATTGGTATTTGCGAGGAACCTTGTGTTCCATGATAACACAAAGCACATTGAGATGCATTATCATTATGTGAGGGAGAGGTTCTCTGTAGAGGGGATCAGTATGGCATATGTGCCCACACAAGATACATCACATATCTTTTCACAAAGGCTCTACCTTGAGAGATGTTTGAAGCTTTTTGCAAAGATTTGAGCTTACTTCTTTTTGTGGATTGATCTCTTTCCACATAGCTTGGTACTTCCTTAAGGTGAGTGCCAATGCCTTGTTCACTACATCACGCCAAGGGCGGATTTGTTGATATATTTTGGTAGTGATGTGTGTGAACACACTAGGACCATCAGGGCACTTTTTTCCCTCTTCAAGAGGTTTTTTCCCTGAGCTTGTATATAGGCCTATAACCCTAATGGGTTACTTATATTTGTATATTCACTTGCTAATACATTAAGTATTGTGTGTTATGCTCCAAGCTTCATCGTTTTCCTTGTGTTGTTCATGTGCTTTAGCATACCTCACACTCTAACAATCAAAAGGGTTATAGGCTATATAACCCTAGCACCAAAGGTTTCTTCTTGAGTTTTGATGTAGTGTTTTATGGAAACAAATCTTGGTTTGAATATGTTTGCAAGAAGATCAAGCTAGCATATGACATGTAGGAAGAGTTTCCAATGTTCTCAAGCAAGGGTACATATACAATTGAAGATTCAAGTGATTTTGAAGATTATCAAAAGACTCCTAAGAGGGAGATCAACTCACTACAACATATTAGGGGTATACCGACATTGTGGATACTGACGATATATGCATCAGAAAATAGTGAGCGCTGGTACAAGTGTCGGTATGAGCATCGGTAATTGCTTGGAAATACCGACGCTTATATCGATGGTGTGTTTTAACCAAACCAGATCACAAAAATTCAATATTTGCTCGCATTTTGAACTCAATTCTACTACAGTCGAGTTTTCGTGCATGAACTTCATTGCGAGCATATTGCATACACACACACACCTCTCTCTCTCTCTCTACAGACACACACCTCTTTCTTTCTCTAGATTTCAAATTTTGGTAGGTATCGCACATAATCTAGCACACTTTCTCTTTCTCTGTGTTTTCTCTTTTCTAATTTCTCTTCTCCTTAGTTTTGTAGGAGCTTTTTGGCATCGGTTATTTGACGACAACAGTCCAAAGAATTACATCGATGTGAGTGATTGTTTTGTTCTCTATTGACATAGAGTGAAAGAGAGAGAGAGAGAGAAAGAGAGAGAGAGAGAGAGAGAGAGAGAGAGAGAGAGAGAGAGAGAGAGAGAGAGAGAGAGAGAGAGAGAGAGAGAGAGAGATGAAAGAGAGAGAGAAAGAGAGAGATCTAGAGAAACATAAAGAGAGAGAGAGAAAGAGAGAGACGAGAGAGAGAGGGAGAGAGAGAGATATATACACACTCACATATACATACACACTCACATACATATTACATACATATGCATACATACATTCACACACATATGTACACACACTCACACACACACATATACATACTGTTGGAGTTAGACGTCTGCGGAAGCACGCGAACAGCACAAGGAAGAAGAAGAAGCTTGGAGCACAACACACAAGGCTGAATGTATTACTAGGGAATGTACAAAGATAAGTAGCCCATTAGGGCAATAGGCGTATATACAAGCCGGGGGAAAAAAACCTCCTAAAGAGGGAGAAAAGTGCCCTGGCGGTCCTAGAGTGTTCACACACATCACTACCTAAATATATCAACAAATCCCCCCTGGGAGTGATGCAGTGAACAAGGACCTGGCACTCATGTATAAGGAAGTGCCAAGCTATGTGGAAATCACTCCACAAAAGGAAGTAAGCCCAAAGCTTTGCGGAAAGCTTCAAAATTCTCCCTAGGCAGAGCCTTCGTGAAAAGGTCTGCAATGTTCTCTTGCGTGGGCACATATGCCAAGCTGATCTCCCCAGCAGAGAACCTCTCCCTGACATAGTGATAATGCACCTCAATGTGCTTAGTGCGAGCATGTAACACAGGGTTCCTCGCAACTGCCAATGCGCTTTGACTGTCAGTGAAGATGGTGGTGGCAGAAGACTGGCCAACACCCAAATCAGCCATAAGGCGTCTGAGCCACACACACTCAACAGTCGCTGTGAAAGCTGCCCTATACTCAGCCTCACAACTGGAAGTGGCCACAGTAGACTGCTTCTTGCTCAACCAAGATATACATGAGCTACCAAGCATGAAGCAAAAACCACTGGTGGACACACGAGTGTCATAGCAACCAGCCCAATCTGAGTCAGAAAAAGCATGCAAGTCTGGCGGTAGTGATCCCCCCTTGGGATAAAACAACCCAAGTAGCCGAGTACCACTCAAGTAGCGAAAGATGCGCTTAACGGCTTTCCAATGCGTGACTCCTGGGCAATGCATAAACCTGCTCATCTGTGAGACAACAAACTGAATATCTGGTCGAGTAATGCATAAGTAAATCAAGCATCCAATAGCCTGCTGATAGAGAACAACATCAAATGCATCTCCAGCATCATGAAGACTCAATCGTAAACCTGTCTCCATAGGAGTGGCAATAGGCTTACAGTCTTCAAGGCCAAAACACTGCAATAATGTGTCAATATATTTTGTTTGACACAAAGCCATTCCACCATCAACGTGCATAAACTGAATGCCCAAATAGTGATGCAAATGCCCCAAATCAGACATTTCAAATGAGGCATGCAAATCAGCCTTAAAATCAGCAATATGTGTCTCAATAGGACCAGTGAGCAGCATGTCATCAACATAGACAACAATGATCAGAAGCACAACATTAGCACGTTTAACATATAAGGTGCTTTCAGTTGGACTGTTCTCAAAACCATGTGCAATCAGATAGGCATGTATCTTCTCATACCAAGCACGTGGTGCTTGCTTTAAACCATATAATGCCTTCTTTAACCTGCAAACCTGGTTTTCATGCCCTTTCTGCACAAAGCCACGGGGCTGAAAAACATACACTTCTTCATGCAAGTCACCATTCAAAAATGCTGTTTTAATGTCCAACTGATGTACATTCCAACCATGATGGGCTGCAAGTGCACAAATGCTCCGAACAGTAGTCATATGGCATGTAGGTGCAAAGGTCTCATCAAAATCAATGCCTCTTTCCTGTGCATAACCCTTTGCAACAAGCCTAGCCTTATACCTGTCAACTGTACCATCAGGTTTACGCTTCAGCTTGTATACCCACTTAGTGCGAATGGCCTTCTTGCCAGGAGGCAAGTCACATAAAGACCATGTACCATTCTTCATTATAGCATCATATTCAGATTGCATAGCAGCCATCCAATTTTCTGAATTTTGTGCTTCATCAAAAGAAACAGGCTCATTCTCATCACAGAGACTAGATGCAGCCATAGCATAGCAATCTGATGCAAAAGAGGCACTATGGGAGCCTGAACGAGTACGATATGACAAAGGTGCATCTAATTTGCTGTCACACAAGCCATTTTGGCATAGTTTTTGCCTGCTCAATATCAGCTCTCTCATCATGTGCATCATGTAAATCTGCATCAGAAATGGAATGATTTGCATCATCATATGAAACCTGCAAAGGCTGAGAAGTTGCCTCATTAGGACCAGCACTAGCCTGTCCACCTATAAAAAGAGACATCAAAGTATCATACATGTCTTTGGAGCTAACAGATGTCTCCTTAGTACATGAAAGCAATGGCTGAATAACATCTTCCACAAAGACAACATCACGGCGAACCAGAATGCGTTTAGTCTGTGGATGATACAGACGATAGCCTTTACTTTCAGAACTGTACCCAACAAAAATACATTTTACTACCTTATCATCCAATTTTCTGCGATGTTGTTTAGGCACTAATGCATATGCCAAACAACCAAAAACACGCAGATGAGCAACAGATGGCTTGCGGTCATGCCAAGCCTCATATGGAGTGATAGACTGCAACGCTTTAGTGGGACACCTGTTCAGTACATATGTTGCACACATGACAGCCTCAAGCCAGAAACTATGTGGTAAAGCCTGACTTTTGACCATGCACCTCGCCATCTCCATGAGTGACCTGTTCTTTTGTTCAGCAACTCCATTCTGTTGAGGTGTATACGGCACTCTACACTGGTGTTTTATCCCACGTTCAGCCAGAAATGCATTAAAATCTGAAGACATATATTCCCCCCCTCGATCAGAACGGAGGGTGCCCATTTTACATGCTGACAGATTTTCAGCCAAAACCAAAAACTGTTTGAAGCACATGAACACTTCGGACTTTGTTTTGAGTGGATATACCCATGCATGCCTGGAAAAATCATCAATGAAAGTGACGAAGTAAAGGTAATTTCCAAAAGAGGGTGTCTGCATAGGACCACAGACATCACTATGTACAAGCTGCAATTTCTGCGTAGCCCGAACTGAACCATCTTTTGGAAAGGAAGAACGCTGCATTTTGCCCAAAATACAGCCTTCACAAACATGTTTTCCAGGTCCCTCAAGTTTGGGCAAAGAGGACACCATTTCAGATTTTTGCAGGCGTAACAAACTAGCAAAATTCAGATGACCAAAGCATGCATGCCAAAGCTTTGCATCTGACATAGCCTGAGAATCATGAACTGCACATGCCGAATCATTCACAGATCTTTCATAGTCTATGAGCTTATACAACCCACGACATAAAATGCCAGAAGCAATAATCACATCGCCATTTGAGAGATCATGGACTGTACACCTGTCATCAACAAATTTCACAACCAAGCCAATCTTGGCTAATGCAGAAACTGATAACAGGTTCTTTTTGATCCCTGGCACAAATAAAGCATTTGACAAAGTGAAAGAACTACCATCAGCAGTAGTCAGAATGATCTTACCAACTCCCATAACAGGATAAGAGGAGTTATTGGCGCATGTGACAGTATTCCCTGTAGGGGCAGGCTCGAGTGAAGAGAAGAAATTGCGCTGCGAGGTAATATGTTTGGTCGCCCCATTGTCAAAGTACCAAATATCTGAGTCTACTGCAGACATGCACTGATCATGAGAAGATGGGTCAAAACTGCACACAGTAGTAAACGCCCATTCTTCTTCCTGCACAAGATTTGCAGACCCTGTTTTTGGTGTAGAGGCCTCTGCAACAACCATTCCAGCCTCTTTCTTCTTTGCCTCTTTAGCAGCCAATTTTGGACAGTTCTTTATAATATGATCATTTCCTTTACAGTACTTGCAGAACAATTTTTGCTTTTCTGATTTCTTCTCATCTTTATCCTGGTTCTTCGATTATGCAGCATTTGCAGATTTCTACTTACTAGTAGAAGAGCTCCATTTTCCTTTGCCCTTCAGACTAGCCAGGAAAGCTTGATCTGCAACACGCATAATGGACCTGTTCTGCCTGGACTGATCTTCCTGCAACAGAACAGAGACTAATTCCTCAAATGACAAGGCATTCGGATTGCCTTTCATCATCAACCGAAGAGTAGAGGCAAAACTCTGATATGAATCAGGAAGACCATTCAGAATGGTTTGCACAAGTGAGCTATCTGGTATAACCTCATCAGCAGATATCAATTGTTCCTTCAAGTCTTTGATCTTTGTAAGAAAACTGTCCATAGAATCACCTTCATTCATGTGCTCACTCTCCAACTATTTTCGGAGGTAAGCAACATGAGCCTCATTCCTAGCCTGGTACAAAGTGGTAAGTGTATCCCAAGCATCCTTTGCTGTTCTGCAAGAGCGAATGTGAGGAATGATGGCACGTTTGACAGACAAAGCTATCAATGCATGTGCTTGGGCATCTCTGCCATCCCAACGAATCTGCTCTGCAGTAGGTGCAACAGAAACAGCAGCACGAACAGGAATCTGCGGAATATCATCTTTGACACCATCTTCATCAGCTCCAACACCTGTATTTGCAGTACTTGTCGTTACAGGTGTAACAGGACGTCTTTCAACACCCTGCACAATGTTCCACAATCCTTTTGCAACCAGTACATGTCGCATCATATAAGCCCATAATGGGTAGTTGGTACCATCCAACTTATCCTCAACAGCCAACATACGGAATACATCACTGCTTTCAGCCATGGCCGGTGACTAAAATACCTTGATGCAGAAAATTGACTGTATCTCAAAAAGTTGAACGGAACTGCCCAGACGAGTTCTGCTAGACCTGTAGCAGACTTCGAGACGCTTAAACTGGCGAACAAAAACTGGTATATACCTTTGGCACAAAAGGACAAAATAGCCTGCACAAGCGCTGCGATAGTGCGTTCGGAGGTCGAAACGAGCTCAGATCGCGATTTCGGCACCACACAACGAAGCTGTTTTGATCTCGAAAACACCCTGAGTATGCTCACCAAATTTCGTGCGAATCTGAGACTGCAAACGGAGGAGTGTCGACGGCGCCCTAGAAGAAGCGACGACCTGCTCTGATACCAATTGTTGGAGTTAGACGTCTGCGGAAGCACGCGAACAACACAAGGAAGAAGAAGAAGCTTGGAGCACAACACACAAGGCTGAATGTATTACTAGAGAATGTACAAAGATAAGTAGCCCATTAGGGCAATAGGCGTATATACAAGCCGGGGGAACAAAACCTCCTAAAGAGGGAAAAACATGCCCCGGCAGTCCTTGAGTGTTCACACACATCACTACCTAAATATATCAACACATACACACTCATATGCATAAACATACATACATACATGTACACACATACATATTATGCATGCATACATACATACACACATATATGCATACACACATATACATACATACATATAAACACACATATACATACACACATGCATATGCATACATACATGATGGGGGATGATTCTAACACCTCAATGCAGCAATGGAAGATGGCTGCCCTCCACTAGGTCTACAAACAGTGATATATGCTCACTGTTTTGAACTTTACTTTGCACTAGTACAAAGACTTAAACTAAAGTTTTGCAAACTTATAATAGACTATAGGAGCTACACAACATGCTTTAAATCATCCCAAATGGATATTCAAGCTGGGAGAACCATGCTCTACAAAACAGGCCACCTGTTTGCAACACTCTCTGCCTATGTGCAGAGATATACCTTCAAAAAGTTGGCAATTTCTCATAACTCACTCAATCAAATAACTTGAAACTTTGGAAAAGTTTGGAAGACCAAATGAAGCTTGATATCAACGAAAATGAGTACAATGAGAGAGCAAACAATGCTCTAAAATCTCGTACAATCAGATTTGGAAAAGCCTAACTATAGCTCTAGATAGAGAGGAGCAAAATCATGAGAAAATGAGGTAAGCAAGCAAGGGGGCTGCATGTTGGAGTTTATGACTTCAATTCTACCAAGTGTGTTCGTTCATCAAACACCACATCTCGGCTGACAAAAATCTTCCTTGCCTCAGGATCCCACAACCTGTATGCTTTAGACTCTTCACTATATCCTCGGAAGACACACTTTTTGCTTTTTGAATCCAACTTTGATCTTGTTGAATCAGGAATATGTGCATAACACATATTCCCCTTCAGTGCTTTTGTGTATTGATTGCTTTTGCCCAGAATGAATCAGGCATGTCTTGAGCCTTTAACATACAACGAGCCATTTCAACTACTGTCCTGTTCCTACTCTCAACAATGCCATTTTGTTGAGGTGTATGAGCTGTGGTAAGTTGCCTTTTCACACCATGCTCCTTACAATAATTGTTGAATTCTGTTGACAAGAATTCACCTCCTCTATCTGTTCTTAATTTCTTCAATTTCCTTCCTGATTCATTTTCTACATACTTATGCCACGTTTTAAATTTTTCAAAAGCATCAGCCTTCTCTCGGATGAAATAAACCCACATCTTTCTACTATAATCGTCGACTAACAGCAAAAAGTAGAAAGATCCTCCTAAAGCAGGTGTAGACATTTTACCGCAGAGATCAGCATGTACCAACTCTAGAGGAGCTTGAGATCGATTGCTGGTCTCTCTTGGAAATGCCTTTTGTTGTTGCTTGCCCATCATACAAGCTTCACAAGGTTCTTGCAACTCTGAAAATGCAAGCAATGAGCAACCATCCCTGTTCTTTGCATCTCCTTCAAAACTGCAAATCCCAGATGCCCAAATCATTGGTGCCATAACCTGCTTACATCTTTATCTTCTGTAGCAGTTAAAGCACTTAACTCATACAAGTTATCCCGTCGTATGCCTTTACCTACAACATTACCTGATGAATCCGTGATTTCTGCACCACTCTTATTGAAGTGAACTTCGAGTCCACGATCTGTTATTGTAGAAACTGACAACAAATTTCTTTTGAGTGTAGGTACATAGAGAACATCGGATAACTTTTTCTCAACACCTAGAGAAGTGATAAAAGAGATGGTTCCAGTTCCTTTGGTTGGACACTTGGAGTCATTTCCCACCACTACATTGATGGATTCCCCCAGAGGCACTAGGGAACTATACCAATCCTTTTTACTGGTCATATGGCGAGAAGCTCCACTATCTAAAATCCATGGTTCATCAACACGAGCTTGAGCAGATGAACATACCTCTTCAGTAGCTACCCAAAGTTCCAGCTCTGTGTTGTTTGCAGGCTCTTTGTTCTTCCACGATGATTTTACAGTCCCATTCCGTTCATCAGCTTGCTTCTTTCTGCAATCCTTGATGGCATGGCCTTTCTTTTCACAATAGAAGCAACTTCTTATGAACTTTTTCTTCTTTGGCTTCTTCTTTGATACATCAGAAGAGCCTTTACCTTTTGCATTTGTTGAAAATGCAGCATCACTTGTACTTTGCCGATTCCTCAACCGCATCTCTTCTTCTAAAAGCATAGCACAAAACTCTTCAAATGTGAGGGGAGTTGGTCTTACCTGAGTGTTAAGGGCTATTACTAATCCATCATACTTTGCTGGAAGAACACATACACATCTTTGAGCCAGCTCTTCTGGTGTTATAACAACACCAACTGCAACCGATTGGTCTTGAAGATGTTATTATCCATTTGATAAAATCTTTAGCCTTTTCAAAATCAGAATGCTTTTCATTTGCCAACTGATTTTCTAAATTCTGTATCCTAGTGTGGTTCTTGGTGTCATATTGTCGAGCAAATATGCCCCAAGCCTCATGTGCTTTAGTACTATGTTGAACTAAAGTAAGCATAGAATCACTTACACTAGTGACAATTGCACATAATGCATCATCATTCCGCCTCTTCCAAGCTTGTAGAAGATCTAGATCTGGTTGAATCATCAATCTTGAATTAGCTGGATCTTCAACTGGTATAGGCTCTGGATCCAATCCCATCGGTCCCATGACAGTGTCAAGTAATTCCTAGGAGTCCAAAATTGCAGAAATTTTGAACTTCTAGAGTGTATAATTGGATCCATCCAGCTTCCCTTCAGTGAATGCAGGTGGACGAATTCGAATAGGTGCAACATTAACATTAGCTGAAGCACCAAGACCAGTGTTCGACGATGAAGCCATCATGTAATCACTTGAATAATCTATTGATATTCTAGTCTGATAGTAGGCTAAAATAGTGATACTTCTCAAGATATTCGAACCTTATGGCTCTGATACCATGTAAGACAATAGTTACACAATATAACACAGGAGCAATAGCAGAGAAGATAACAGATATAGGAGAATCTCAACAATTTTCTACTAACAACAAGTACAAAGATGATGGCATTGTCCACCCGTGCGCTCTCAAGGTAGAGCTTAAATGGTGATCTAGACAACTCTAGATAGGGAGATACAAGGTAGAGGTATGCTGGCTCAACTCAATGTCTCAGGTAGTGTAGAAGTCATGTATATATAGGATCATGGGTGGCCTTCTGTGGACGGCTATACATGGGCGGTCGAGCATGGGCGACCACCGCCCGCGTAATTGCCATATACGGCTTAGACCAGTTGAACCGACCTAACAAATATAAATGATTTCTGACTCCGAGAGGGAATATTCCATGGAATATTCCCTTTATCATCGTGTAGGGGGCACTGCCCCCGGACCCCAACCAAGGGGCCCACTGGCTCCCAGGGACCACCCTATCCAGGGGGCCCGCTGGCCCCCTTGGACCCCCCAGTCGGGGTTGCTCATTGCTGCCCCGGACCCCACAATTGGCGACCCTGGTAACTCCCTTTCCTTACAATACCTTACATGGTCCAATATGACCTTCATCCAACATGCAAGTTGGGATTCCCAACAATTGGGTAATGCACGCTTGGCTTCTCCTCATAATGGGGGCCTTACAAAATGTGCATACAATCATGAGAGGTAGACATTGATCATATACTAACATTTCCTTTGCATCAAGTATATACCCTCCTCTTTATATAGTACTTCAATCCCAAGGAAGTACCTTAAAATCCCTAAATTTGAGATTTGAAACTCACATCCAAGCTTCCTTTTTATGTCCTTGATGTTGACTTCATCATCCCCTGTAATGATCAAATCATCAACATATATACAAATGAAAAAAATTTTGCTACCTTCCTTCTTCACAAAGAGTGATGGGTCTGAATGACTCTAATTTTACCAAGTAGTCCACAAGTCTTTGGTTCCAAGCTCTTGGGTCTTGCTTGAGTCCATAAAGAGCCTTCTTTAGCCTACATACATGATTTGGAAACCTCTCATCTTCAAAGCCTTGGGGCTGCTCCATGATGACTACCTCTTCAAGCTCTCCATTTAGGAAAGCATTCTTCACATCCAACTAGTACACCTTCCAACCTTTTGACGCTGAATTTGCAATCAAACTTCTAATGTTGGACGTCTTAGCTACTGTACTCAATGTTTCCTCAAAGTCTATGCCATAGTTTTGAGCAAAACCTTTGGCAACCAGCCTCGCTTTATACCTAGAGATGCTCCCATCTGCATGCCTCTTTACCTTGTGTCCTTTGTTCTTGGAACCAATGTCCAAGTATCATTTTCTTCAAGTGTGTTGGATTCCTCCTTCATGGCTTCAATCCATTCTCTATGCTTATTTGCTTCTTCAAAAAAGTTAGGTTCTTCACAAGCTATAACTTGACTCATGTAGGCATAGTGTCTTGCAATGAATGAATCATAAGTTAACCTTTGAACATGGTATTTAACCCTACTAGATGACCTTACCTCACCATTAGGTGGTAGGAATATCCTCCTCCTTGGTTTAGATGCTTTAAATCCTGGAGTTTCTAATTTTTCCATATCTTCATCACTTGTAGATTCCTGGAGTTTCTAATTTTTCCATATCTTCATCACTTGTAGATTCCATGTCTACCCATCGATGGTCTTTCTCATTTGCCTTTTCCTTTCCTTTGCTACCTCCTTCACTTAAATGAGCTTCATTCCTTGTCCTTCCATGCCAAGCTGATGTATTACTCTCCTCTGATGGTGTGCTTGAAGTGGTTGGACCACTCATCTCCATGCTTTGTTGTTGCTCTTTGAACTTCTTCTCAACTTCATATGCATCATTAACCTATAAAACATCTTTGCTATCATATCAAGGTAGAAAATCATCAAATATTACATCCCTAAGCACTTTAAGCTCTTTGGTGCAAGGATTATAGCATCTAAAACCCTTTTGCTCTGAAGAATATCCAAGAAATATACACCTATCTGCCTTTGGGTCTAACTTGTGTCTCAATTCTTGAGGTATGTGAACATAACACACACAACCAAATACTTTGAGATGTGAAAGGTTGGGTTTCTTACCACACCAAGCTTCATAAGGTGTAACTCCATGTACTCCTGAGGTTGGACACCTATTCATTATGTATATGGGTGTATTTGTTGCATCAACCCAATAAGAGTTAGGAACATTCATTTCATTTAACAAAGCTCTAGCCACTTTTGCTATGTATCTATTCTTCCTCTCTGCCACCCCATTTTGTTGAGGTTTATACCTACAAGTGAATTGCCTTTTCATGCCATGGTCATGTTTGAAAATCTGAAAATTCATTTGAAAAATACTCTGCCCCTCCATCCAATCTTAGAGTCTTTATATACTTCCCTATTTCCTTCTCCACGAGGTTTTTGAACCTCTTGAAGTGGTAAAACACTCCTAACTTTGACTTCATGCAATACATCCAAACAAACCTTGAATGATCATCTATAAATATGACAAAATATCTATTACCTCCAATGATGGCTCCCTTGTCGGTCCCCATACATATGTGTGTATGAGATTCAACACTTCATTGCTCACATGTGCTCGCTTCTTGAATGTCAATCTACTTTGTTTCCCTAATTAACAAGCATGGCACAAATGTTGCATATTATGAGATGTAAGATCAGGTAGACCACTCACCAAGCCCGTCCTTTGCATGTCCTTCATCCGTTGTAAGTTTATGTGCCCAATTCTTTTATGCCATAAGTCAATTTTTGCAACCTGTTTATTTCCAATGGACAAGTAGACAACGTGAGGGGTTGATGGCTTTACGTCCATGGTGAAGAGTCTTTCTTGCTTCTTTCATTTTGCTATGAGCTTGTTATCCTGCATGGGGTCTTTAACAAAAAATCTTTGATCATTGAACCTCACCTCATAACCTCTTTCAACCATTTGACCTACCAAAACCAAGTTCTTTGTGATGGTTGGCATATGCAACACATCCTTCAACACCTTGGAGCTTTGAGATCCATTCAATGCAACATCTCCCACACGTGTAATCTTGTGCTTAGTGTCATCCCCTGTCTCCACATATCCTTGAATGATGGGTGAGTGTAAATTAAAGAAAACATCTTTATTGCAACGCATATGGTTGCTACAACCATTATCAATGTACCATGTAAAATCTGAATTCACTCTTTCACTTGACCCATACATCATAAACAAGTTCTCATTTTTTGAATTTGCTGAAGTACTAACATACTTACCTTAGTTCCTTTTGTATCCTTGATTGCCTCCTCCTTTGGACCAACAATCTTTTGCATAATGGCACGGTTTTCCACAATTGTAGCATTCTCCATTGGATGCTTCACTACCATGTGATCTTCCTCCTCTTCCTCTACTCCTTCCTCTTCCTCTTGATCCATAGATTTGGTTGGAGCATTCTTGGTTGCTTTAGCTTGAGTTTGAACTTCCTCTCCCTTTGCCTTGAGAGTTTTGTCCACCTCTTTTGCCTTTGCCTCTACCTGCATAGACAACTTGGGCTTGGCTGCCCTTTGATTGTGAACCTCCTTGGTTCATCTCCTCGGTCACCATCAATGTGACTAATTGATGAAATTCTGGTAGGGAATCCCTCACATAATGTATATGTTGGTTGAGCAAGAAGCAACCTACTGTGGCCACTTCCACTTGTGAGGCTGAGTATAGGATAGGTTTCATAGCGACTGTTGAATGTGTGTGGCTCATATGCCTTATGGCTGATTTGGGTGTTGGTTAGTCTTCTACCACCAGCATCTTCACTGATAGTCAGAGCGCATTAGTAGTTGCTAGGAACCCTGTTTTCCATGCTTGCACTAAGCACATTGAGGTGCACTATCATTATGTCAGGGAGAGGTTCTCTACTGGATAGATCAGTTTAACATATTTGCCCACACAGGAGAACATTGCATACCTTTTCACAAAGGCTCTGCCTTGGGAGAAGTTGGAAGCTTTCCACAAAGCTTTGGGCTTACTTCTTTTTGTGGATTGATTCCACGTAGCTTGGCACTTTGTTATACATGAGAGTCAGCTCCTTGTTCACTGCATCACGCTTAGGGGGAATTTGTTGATATATTTAGGTAGTGATGTGTGTGAACACACTAGGACCACCCGGGCACTTTTTTCTCTCTTTAGGAGGTTTTTTTCCCCTAACTTGTATATATGCCTATAACCTTAACGAGTTACTTATCTTTGTACATTCTAGTGGTAATACATTCAATATTGTGTGTTGTGCTCCAAGCTTCTTCTTCTTCCTCGTGTTGTTCACGTGCTTTGGCAGACCTCAAACCCCAACAAGGAATATGTTTGGCATCACCCAAATCCTTCATACTAAATGTCTAAATAAACTTCTTTTTGAGAATCGACAAGTCATAAGATGACTTCCCAAAAATCAACATATCATTGACATAAAGTATCAAGCATATCAAATTTGGAGCATTTTTTCGTGTAGAGACAATGATCTTCATTACTTCAAGAATAGCCATGAGACTTCATAAAAGCATCACACGTTTGGTACCATTGTTTGACTCTTTAAGTCCATATAAGCTCTTCTTCAGCTTACAAACTAGACTTTCTTTGCAAGGAACTACATAACCCTCTGGTTGTTCCATATAGATCTCATCTATAAGATCTCCATGCAAGAAAGAACTTTTCACATCCATTTCGACTAGCTTGACTCTTTAAGTCCATATAAGCTCTTCTTCAGCTTACAAACTAGACTTTCTTTGCAAGGAACTACATAACCCTCTGGTTGTTCCATATAGATCTCATCTATAAGATCTCCATGCAAGAAAGAACTTTTCACATCTTGACCACTGGAGAGAAGATTTCCTCAAAATCAACACCATGTTGTTGCTTAAAACCTCTTGTAACAAGTCATGCTTTATACTTTGGAGAAGCACTATCTTATGTGAATTTTAGCTTATATACCCATTTTCATGGTAAAGCTTTCCTACCATTTGGCAAAGGTACTAAATCCCAAGTGCCATTCTTGTGAATGGAATCCAATTCACGCTTCATGACATGCTCCCACTTGACATAATCCTCTCTCTGCACAACCTCTTTGTAGCAAGTAGGCTCAACAACATCTGTTGGCATACAAAAATCCAAACCTAGAACATATCTTTCAGGTGGATGTAAGACATGTGTAGAGCATCTCAATGGTTGTTGAACTGACACATTTGCAAAGTGATCTGATCAGACATTCTCTTGAACATCCCTATGTGCAACATTTTTTTGCATGCTAACTGGAGGATTAGTATCCTCAAACACCACTCTTCTCACTTCAACCTCCTTAATGGGTTGTTTATGCATCTTAGACTCATTGAAAATGACATCATTACTTCTTATCACTAACCATGTTTCAAGATCCCGTAAGCAATATCCAAATTGGACTTCTCGACCATATCCAAGAAAAATGCATTTCTTTCACTAGCTTTTGTCTAAGATTCTTGGGTATATGAACCTATGCTTCACACCCATAAACTCAAAGATGATCATACTATGGTGTCTTCCCTGTCCATAACTCTTGTGCCACTTCAAACCTTTGGTAGTACTAGGTGAAAGGTTAATCACACAAACTGTAGTTTATACTACTTCTACCCAAAAGCCTTATGAAAGGTTTGCATGATGCAACATAGAAACTACTCTATCCTGAATAGTTCAATTCATCCTTCCAGCTACAACATTTTGTATTGGGGTATAAGGAGCGATAAAATCTCTACAAATTCCTCTAGAATGACAAGAAAGTCTGAACTCATGTGAGGTATACTCTCCCCGATTATCTGAATATAAAGCATTAAGCTTAGTTCCCTTTTCAGTCTCAATTGAAGCAAGCCATTTCTTGAAAGTAGGGAATAACTCATCCTTCACTTTGAAAGGATATACCCAGACTTTTCTAGTAGCATCATCTATGAAAGTGACAAAATAAAGAGAACCACCTAATGACCTTGTAGTCTAAGGACCACATACATCAAAGAGTCAATGTGCATTTTATGCACATTCTTGGTTTGCTTTCCATATTGACAATGATCAAAACATATCCCATGGTGATGGAGGTGCACAACAATAATAATGATTTCATTTCATTATCCATGTCCATTTTCTCAGCCTGTCATGGGGAGAATATAGCATCAAACACATTTAGATGAGCAGCAACACTATCTGTGTCCTTCATGGAAAGGTCATATAACTTTCTCATAAGATACACTTTATTTGATGCTGTTTCTTTTTCATATGTATTGCATAACTTCTTCCAAAGCTCCTTTGCACCATCATCCCAATCATCTTCATCCATGTCAGAAAGTTTCTTTGAGATTCCATTTAGTGGCTTCCATTGCCTCTCTGAATCGGCACATCTTTAATATGATTCTTGCATAGAGCAAAGTTTGCACCATCAAACTTTTGGATCTCAAAGTCGTCTTTTCCTTGCAAGTTATAGCTCCTCATGAGAACTCTGGCACTAGACCATGATCCACTAGATGTGCATGAGATCTCTAATGCCATGATGATCAAGAAATTACCAGAATGATAATGGAGCTAGGAGAGTCCAAACACCACTAAGGCTCAAACAAGGATGACGAAGTGTCAAATATAGGAAAAATTAATAGAATCTCCCTAAAGAAATGGATTAAAGAACAGTAATTACCAACCAAAAGGATTATGTGAGAATATATGTGCTCACACCAATAAGTGTATCAAGGAGTAAATTGACCACTATATATTTGACACAACAAAAAATTTGAATTTTTTTTTCCAAAGTCTCCTCTGTAAAATGAGAATATGAATAGTGTGAAATGATCATAAAACTACAAGTACTGGCATGTAAGCGTACATAGGCAATCACTAACTCCATTGCATATACTTGGTTAACCAAAAGAAGCTAACTTGGCTTATCGAGCACATATGCACAAGTAGCATACATCTCCTAAGGGGAGGTTGGGTAAGTCTTTCACCTGCATCAAAGAAGAGACCTCGACATCAAGGTTTCTCCCAATTAAGAAAACCTCACCACAACCCTCTTTATCAATGTCAAAAGGCTTTATACAAAAAACATAATTGCTATATCAATGACCACATGAACATACATAAGCGATACCAATAGAAGCATACATAGTGTGTATGTCCTCAATATATGCAATACAATGGCACTTAAAGGCTGAATTCACAGCCCAAACTCTAGCCAACAACACTTGCAAGTGTCTGTCAACTCTATTCTTTCGGCTCAAAAACCTACATAAACTTGTGGTGGCTGCTCTCACCACTACTAAAACCTTTCAGGAAACCTGTAGATTTGCTAGTGTACTGGAAAAATACAGCCCCAAAGGTGAATATTCATTGTCAAAGAATCACAAAGAGCACTCTTGTTGATGTTCTTGAACCTGTGTAAAGATAACTATGCACAAAGTACTTTAAAATGGCTCCAAGAATCACCCCAAAATTGCTTCAAAATAGACTTTGAAAGCAAAGAATGAAGCTTTGAGGGACCAAAACATCTCCGAGGTAATGTTAACCTTAGTCTTTCCCCTTCTTCAGACACCACAAGAGTGTAGCCTAGTGGGAAGAGAGCTTATGGATTAAGCGAGCTTCAGGGGGGACAAACTAGGTTGGGTGCCCTCTCGAGAAGTGTCAAGGACCTCCGTCTTCCTTGATCATTGAGGTCCTCGCTCGTGCACAACCGACGACACTAATGGGGACTTCGGTGACTTGGATGACAAGGTATGCCAAGGTCTATGCCTTGGTCACTACCTAAGTCCAAAGCCTTAGAGAATTCCTTGGGTAGGTGGGTGCTCACTTTGCTTGCACAAAAGGAACAATCATTTTGCCTCAAAATGCTCTGATACCAGTTAAATATTTTGATGGCAATGCACCACACGAAACTCTTCTTCTCAAGAGCTCCACGGTGATACCCTTAGAGTAGAAAGCTGAGCTCCAAGCAACACACATAGTACTCTGCACAAAGTGTGCATAATACATAGAAACCATAGTAGATAAACCACAAATACAAATTTCTTAGGTCGTACAAATGTGGCTAAATTTATAGTTTGTGGCTAACCAAGCCACTATATGTTTTATTAAAGAATATATACAAAAGTGTCCAACAACCATTTGGCCTTTCACATGGACACCAACAGTAACATTCTTTACATGTGCACTATTTAAAATTTCTACAAGTAAAGGTAATGGAGACAACACCTATGCTTGTACACTTGATTCATATGATGATAGTCATGGGATATGGGAAAATGTCCTTTCAACATCCCAAAAACAAAAACTTACTTATACTCTTAGTGCAATAGAAAATCAAATAAGAGAACAAACTGATTGGAATGTACCCATTAATTCTTTTTTTGTTTGTGTTATCCTAGAAAAAAACCTACTCCAAAGCTGCCAATGTTTCACATGGAATCTCTGTTGATATATTTAGGTAGTGATGTGTGTGAACACACTAGGACCGTCGGGGCACTTTTTTCCCTCTTTAGGAGGTTTTTTCTCCCGGCTTGTATATATGCCTATTGCCCTAATGGGCTACTTATCTTTCTACATTCTCTAGTAATACATTCAGTATTGTGTGTTTGTGCTCCAAGCTTCTTCTTCCTCCTTGTGCTATTCGCATGCTTCCGCAGACATCTATCTCCAACAATTGTATCAAAGCAGGTTGTTGCTTCATCTAGGGCGTCTTCGACACTCCTTCGTTTGCTGTCTCAGAATCGTACGAATTTTGGCCTCTGAACGCACTATCGCAGCGCTTGTGCAGGCTATTTCATCTTTTTGTGCCAAAGGTATATACCTGTTTCTGTTCACCAATATAAGCGTCTCGAAGTCTGCTACAGGTTTAGCAGAACTTGCCTGGGCAGTTCCGTTCAACTTTTCGAGATACAATCAATTTTCTGCATCAGGGTATTTTAGTCACCAGCCATGGCTAAAAGCAGTGATGTATTCCATATGTTGGCTGTTGAGGATAACTTGGATGGTACCAACTACCCATTATGGGCTTATATGATGCGACATGTATTGGTTGCAAAAGGATTGTGGAACATTGTGCACGGTGATGAAAGACGTCCTGTTACACCTGTAACAACAGGTACTATGAATACAGGTGCTGGAGTTGATGAAGATGGTGTCGAAGATGATATTGTGCAGATTCCTATTCGTGCTGTTGTTTCTGCTGCACCTACTGTAGAGCAGATTCGTTGGGATGGTAGAGATGCCGAGGCACATACATTGATAGCTTTGTTTGTCAAATGTGCCATTATTCCTCATATTCGCTCTTGCAGAATAGCTAAGGATGCTTGGGATACACTTACAACATTGTACCAAGCTAGGAATGAGGCTCGTGCTGCTTACCTCGGAAAATAGTTGGAGAGTGAGCACATGAATGAAGGTGATTCTATGGAGAGTTTCCTAACAAAGATGAAAGACTTGAAGGAACAATTGATTTCTGCTGATGAGGTTATACCAGATAGCTCACTTGTGCAGAACGTTCTGAATGGTCTTCCTGATTCATATCAGAGTTTTGCTTCTACTCTTTGGTTGATGATGAAAGGCAATCCAAATGCCTTGTCATTTGAGGAGTTAGTCTCTGTTCTGTTGCAGGAAGATCAGTCCAGGCAAAACAAGTCCATTATGCGTGTTGCAGATCAAGCTTTCCTGGCTAGTCAGAAGGGCAAAGGAAAATGGAGCTCTTTTACTAGTAAGCAAAAATCTGCAAATGCTGCACATTCAAAGAACCAAGATAAAGATGAGAAGAAATCAGAAAAGTAGAAATTGTTTTGCAAGTACTGTAAAGGGAATGATCATATCATAAAGATCTGTCCAAAACTGGCTGCAAAAGAGGCAAAGAAAAAGGAGGTTGGAATGGTTGTTGCAGAAGCCTCTACACCAAAAATAGAGTCTGCTAATCTTGTGTAGGAAGAAGAATGGGTGTTTACTACGGTTTGCAGTTTTGACCCATCTTCTCATGAGCAGTGCATGTCTGCAGTGGACTCAGATGTTTGGTACTTTGATAGTGGGGTGACCAAACATATTACCTCACAGCGCAGTTTCTTCTCTTCACTCGAGCCTGCCTCTACAGGGAATACTGTCACATGCGCCAACAACTCCTCTTATCCTGTTATGGGAGTTGGTAAGATCATTCTGACTACTGTTGATGGTAGTTCTTTCACCTTGTCAGATGCTTTATTTGTGCCAGGGATCAAGAAGAATTTGTTATCAGTTTCTGCATTAGCCAAGATTGGCTTGGTTGTGAAATTTGTTGATGACAGATGTACAGTTCACGTTCTGTCAAATGGCGATGTTATTATTGCTTCTGACATTTTATGTCGTGGGCTATATAAGCTCATAGACTATGAAAGATCTGTGAATGATTCGGCATGTGCAGTTCATGATTCTCAGGCTATGTCAGATGCAAAGCTTTGGCATGCACACTTTGGTCATTTGGATTTTGCTAGCTTGCTATGCTTGCAGAAATCTGAAATGGTGTCCTCTTTGCCCAAACTTGAGGCACCTGGAAAACATGTTTGTGAAGGATGTATTTTGGGCAAAATGCAGCGTTCCTCCTTTCCAAAAGATGGTTCAGTTCGGGCTACACAGAAATTGCAACTGGTTCATAGTGATGTCTGTGGTCCTATGCAGACACCCTCTTTTGGAAATTATCTTTACTTCGTGACTTTCATTGATGATTTTTCCAGGCATGCATGGGTATATCCACTCAAAGTAAAGTCCGAAGTGTTCATGTTCTTTAAACAGTTTTGGGTTTTAGCTGAAAATCTGTCAGCATGTAAAATGGGCACCCTCCATTCTGATCGAGGGGGGGAATATATGTCTTCTGATTTTAATGCATTTCTGGCTGAACGTGGGATAAAACACCAGTGTACAGTGCCATATACACCTCAACAGAATGGAGTTGCTAAACAAAAGAACAGGTCACTCATGGAGATGGTGAGGTGCATGGTCAAGAGTCAGGCTTTACCACATAGTTTCTGGCTTGAGGCTTTCATGTGTGCAACATATGTACTGAACAGGTGTCCCACTAAAGCGCTGCAGTCTATCACTCCATATGAGGCTTGGCATGACCGCAAGCCATCTGTTGCTCATCTGCGTGTTTTTGGTTGTTTGGCATATGCACTAATGCCTGAACAACATCGCAGAAAATTGGATGATAAGGCAATAAAATGTGATTTTGTTGGATACAGTTTTGAAAGTAAAGGCTATCGTCTCTATCATCCATAGACTAAACACATTCTAGTTAGCCGTGATGTTGTCTTTGCGAAAGATGCTATTCAGCCATTGCTTTCATGTACTAAGGAGACATCTGTTAGATCTAAAGACATGTATAATACTTTGATGCCTCTTTTTAGAGGTGGAAAGTCTAGTGCTGGTCCTAATGAGGCAGCTTCTCAACCTTTGCAGGTTTAATATGATGATGCAAATCATTCCATTTCTGATGCAGATTTACATGATGCACTTGTTGATGAGAGAGTTGATATTGAGCAGGCAAAAACTATGCCAAAATGGTCGGTGCAGACTTTGCGTGACAGCAAATTAGATGCACCTTTGTCATATCGTAATCGTTCAGGCTCTCATAGTGCCTCCTTTGCATCAGATTGATGGCTGCGTCTAGTCTCTGTGATGAGAATGAGCCTGTTTCTTTTGATGAAGCACAAAATTCAGAAAATTGGATGGCTGCTATGCAATCTGAATATGATGCTATAATGAAGAATGGTACATGGTCTTTATGTGACTTGCCTCCTGGCAAGAAGGCCATTGGCACTAAGTGGGTATACAAGCTGAAGCGTAAACCTGATGGTACAGTTGACAGGTATAAGGCTAGGCTTGTTGCAAAGGGTTATGCGCAGGAAAGAGGCATTGATTTTGATGAGACCTTTGCACCTACATGCCGTATGACTACTGTTCGGAGCATTTGTGCACTTGCAGCCCATCATGGTTGGAATGTACATCAGTTGGACATTAAAACAGCATTTTTGAATGGTGACTTGCATGAAGAAGTGTATGTTTTTCAGCCCTGTGGCTTTGTGCAGAAAGGGCATGAAAACCAGGTGTGCAGGTTAAAGAAGGCATTATATGGTTTAAAGCAAGCACCACGTGCTTGGTATGAGAAGATACATGCCTATCTGGTTGCACATGGTTTTGAGGACAGTCCAACTGAAAGCACCTTATATGTTAAGCGTGCTAATGATGTGCTTCTGATCATTGTTATCTATGTTGATGACATGCTGCTCACTGGTCCTATTGAGAAGCATATTGCTGATTTCAAGGCTGATTTGCATGCCTCATTTGATGTCTAATTTGGGGCATTTGCATCACTATTTGGGCATTCAATTTATGCAAGTTGATGGTGGAATGGCTTTGTGTCAAACGAAATATATTGACACATTATTTCAGTGTTTTGGCCTTGAAGACTATAAGCCTATTGCCACTCCTATGGAGAAAGGTTTACGATTGAGTCTTCATGATGCTGGGGATGCATTTGATGCTGTTCTCTATCAGCAGGCTATTGGATGCTTGATTTACTTATGCATTACTCGGCCAGATATTCAGTTTGCTGTCTCACAAATGAGCAGGGGCATTGCCCAGGAGTGACGCATTGGAAGGCGGTTAAGCACATCTTTCGCTACTTGAGTGGTACTCGGGTACTTGGGTTGTTTTATCCCAAGGGGGGATCACTACCGCCAGATTTGCATGCTTTTTCTAACTCAGATTGGGCTGGTTGCTATGACACTCGTGTGTTCACCAGTGGTTTTTGCTTCATGCTTGGTAGCTCATGTATATCTTGGTTGAGCAAGAAGCAGCCTACTGTGGCCACTTCCAGTTGTGAGGCTGAGTATAGGGCAGCTTTCACAGCGACTGTTGAGTGTGTGTGGCTCAGACGCCTTATAGCTGATTTGGGTGTTGGCCAGTCTTTTGCCACCACCATCTTGACTGACAGTCAGAGTGCATTGGCAGTTGCGAGGAACCCTATGTTCCATGCTCGCACTAAGCACATTGAGGTGCATTATCACTATGTCAGGGAGAGGTTCTCTGCTGGGGAGATTAGCTTGGCATATGTGCCCATGCAGGAGAACATAGCAGACCTTTTCATGAAGGCTCTGCCTAGGGAGAAGTTTGAAGCTTTCCGCAAAGCTTTGGGCTTACTTCCTTTTGTGGAGTGATTTCCACATAGCTTCGCACTTCCTTATACATGAGTGCTAGCTCCTTGTTCACCGCATCACTCCCAGGGGGGATTTGTTGATATATTTAGGTGGTGATGTGTGTGAACACACTAGGACCGTCAGGGCACTTTTTTCCCTCTTTAGGAGGTTTTTTCCCCCAGCTTGTATATACGCCTATTGCCCTAATGGGCTACTTATCTTTCTACATTCTCTAGTAATACATTCAGTATTGTGTGTTTGTGCTCCAAGCTTCTTCTCCTTCCTTGTGCTGTTCGCGTGCTACCGCAGACATCTATTTCTAACAATCTCTAATAGAATTCCCAAGCTTTCAATATCTTATAGACCTATCATATCTTGGAACATGAATCTCAAAAGTTTATGTCAAAATAGATAACTTGTATACCTATTGAATAGCATCTTTTCCAAAGTTAGTAGCCAATGAAATATCTGAACAAAATAGCAACATTCCATATGACTAAATTTCTTTTTAATGCATTTTGTAAAGATTAACAACGCCTGTTAGTATGGATTGTCTATCACACCAAACTCGTCTTCTTGGAAATTCTTCATTCTTATGATATGTTTCTTTGTTTTGCTTCTTGATTTTGCACATTTAACAATTGATCTTGAAGATCATTTCGTTCTTTCATGATGTAATCTAGTTGTCGAATGGGGATATATATATTTTCCATTTTCATTTTTCACTATGCTTACTTGTGTGGTGCTTGCATTTGTGATTTCTCATAACAATCACCCATTTGGGTTAATCTTAATTCTCTTTTTATTATTTTACAAACTACCTATCTATCTATCTATCCATCATTTGTAGCAACATCCTCAAGTTATTTTAATAGTTCAATTTGCTATTTAGAACTACCCAATTTCAAAACAAAAACTTTCACTTAAATAGAGCTTCTTTGTCAAGTGTAGATAGTTGGGAAAATGTATCTTCAAATTTACATAGAAAATCAGCAATTTCAAGCCCTTTTTTTTGGTTTTGGAACCAAATATGTGAAAGAGGATCTAGACAGTTTCTTAAAATCAACAAAAAGGAACTCATGCTTTGAAGAGATGGAAAAATCATCCCAATTTTTATGTTCATAGTTTTTAATGCATGCTCTTAAAGAATATTTCACAACCCATGATAAAATTCCTAGCCCGTTCTTCTTGTGGAATTCAAAAAAAAAATGTGTTTTATCTAGAAAGAATATGCAATTGAGTGATGCTTTTACTTGAGAACTCACCTTTCTCCTTCATAATGGACTGAAGCACTAATAACATGTGGTTTTCCTTACTTTGAAGTGCTAAAAGAAACTTTGTAAAGTAATCTTGCACATTACTTCCAAAGGAATCCATTATCTCTTTTTTGTTGTCTCTTTGGTTTTGTAGAAAAGATTTAGTATAAATGCTTCTAGCAATAACCATCCAAGGTACAAATCAACAACTCAACAATTACTTTCTCTCACTTCATGCTTTCCTCTCACTTCTCACTTTTCACTCACTTCTCGATTTCTCACACTCTTCTCACTTTTATCTCACTCTTCCCACTCTTATTTCTCTCTTTTCTCAGGCTTGTTTCTCTCTTTTCATTTCGCACTCTCTCTCTTCTCTCTCTATAGTCTTTGTCTTTTGACTTTTATTCCCCTCTCATCTTTTTACTCTCTCTCTTCTTTCTCTCTTTTCTCACTTCTCACACTCTCTCTCTTTTTACTCTTCTTTCTTCTCTCTCTTCCCACTTTTCTCTATCTTCTCTCTTTTCTTCCTCTCTCTCTCTCTCCCGTTTCATTCACCTTCTTCACTCACTTCTCTTATTTATCTCACCTCTATTACTCACTTTGCTCCTTTCTCTCTCTTTCCTCTCACTCTCTCTTTTCTTCTCTAGTAAAATATTATTTGGATTGTGCACTATCCTTCCTTTCATGAGACTAGATTCCATGAAGGCATCTAAACCCCGAGTTTGGGGAACTTATCAATTTTCATCTTCTAGGAACAATTTCGATGAAGATAATCCCACTTCAAAGTTTGTTTAGGACTAGTTTAACCTCTTCACCTTATCGAGGATTTACAAAACAAAGGGACTTCCGCAAGTGTAGTAGAATAGATAAATCAACCCAAAGTCTCTCAAGTAAAATTGCCGATGGGCAAAAGTCATGCATAAACAAGATCTAAAGGAAAATAAAGCTTGTGATCTACAAACAAAATACATCTACACTCAAAATGAAATGTAAACTGCAATAACCATTTGCCTAAATGCTATTGAATTTATGGGAGATAACTTACAACACAATAAGCACATCAAGTAGACAAAAAACCAAGTGAGCCATTCATTTGAGAATTGAAAGCCTAAGGATGATTATGGAAATGTAGATAAGAAAGATTGAGAAGAGTGATGCAATACGAGGGTGGTTCAAAGAGAAACAATGTTGAATGTATTTATCTTTTCCTTCTTTGTGGCATTTCTCTCTTTCGTGTTCAACGGTTTTGTACTTTCATTGCTCAAAGAAGACTCCAAATAGAAGTTTTAATCTAGATGGAATAGGTTAGTTATTGATTTTTTTTTTTGCTTCATAAAAGCTTACTCTACAAGCCCTTAGATGCCTCCCTCATAGTACATACAATAAAATCCTTCCAACAATCACATAGATTTTAGCAAGAAGCTAAACATGCGATCCATTATAACTTGCAAATCGGGGTAGTGAAACTAGGAAGCTTATTGAATGGTGCATTGCACATAATACCACACAAACATTGCTAGAAAGCTTATGAATGGACGTTGAAATTACAAAAGGCACTATTGAAGAATTGATGCTACTCTTAAATGCAAAGGAAATAAGACTTGTCATCGCCAAAGAGGACTACTTGAAGTATTTTGATGAAAGTGCACCACAGTGTGCTCTCCTTCTCGAGAACTCCATGATGATATCCTTGGAGTAGAAAACTAAGGTCCAGGCACCACACATAGTACTCCACATAGAGGCTACAGAATATGCAGAAAACATAGTACACAAGGAGCACAAATAGAGAGTTCTTAGGTGTTACAAATGTGGTCGAACATACAATCTGTGGCTGACCAGTCCACTATATGTTTTATTAAAGAACATATACAAAAGTGTCCGGTGGCCATTCGACATTTCACATGGTCACTAGTGTTAACAATCTCCCAGTAAAAGCCAATATGGCAAAAGTAGCTATGGGAGAAATGTTGGACCAAGTCTATGACAAGCCTAAGTATTGGCTTGAGTCCCACAAAGTCATAGAAGAAGCCTTAAAATGAAGACAATGTAAAGTTCACTTGTGAACTACCTCTTGTAACTTTTGAAGAGTTTAATTAATGTAAAAGTGAGAGAATCTTAAGTGGTTGAGTCCACATGATCAAAAAGGGAAAGAGGAGCCATGAATTTGTGATTTGTGGTAGGTAGAGAATCAAATCAATCATTGATTGATTGGAGAGTGATTGAGGGAAGTTAGCCTCCCAAACTCAACTATAAATAGATGGTAGTTTTAGTCATGGTTAGAGAGACCTATGTGAAGACCTCCAAGAGCTGAGCTTTATGCCATATCAAGGTGTGATTCCAAGGCACACATATGTATCAGTAAGTCCATTGTATTGTACAAGCAATATACTTTCATTTTCATATCATTTGGGTTCATATTTCCATGTTCTTGTGAAGTGTACTACTCACTACCATTACTCTCAGTTTTCTCAGTCAGATTGCAGAGATGTTTTCTCTGAGCTTGGTGCATCATTTTCAATGATTTAACTTGGTAAAATTAGCTCTACAAATCTACTATATGCTCACAAAGTTTCATGTCATTTGGATGTTGCAATCTTCAGTTATGTTCATTTGAAGTCAATAGGGTCTGTTCATCTTCACTTCTCTATCAGGTACCCGATTTTTTCACTCACCTTGTCAGAGCCATTTCTCAGTGGTTAATTATCCAAATTCCGTGATTTAAAGCTTGTTAGATTCAACTTACTGTCTAGTACAACCATACAAATTTTCATACTCATTGCATTCCTACATTTTCAGTTATGCTCATTTTCCTGCTCACTGGTCTCAAACTATAGCAGCCCGTGAAAATCGGGATGATATCATCACTTGTTAAAACTCATTCTCAGTGTGTGGTTTATTATTTTTGATGCGATTACTCGTGAAAGTTAGCTCTTTAAGCTACCTATACTTCCCCAAGAGAAATTAAGCTAATTGCTGCTGTGCTCAGAGAATTATGTAAAACACTGGACAGGTGTATGAACCAAGAATAACAAGTTTTCACCTCTGAGCTAACTCCAACTTATCTGTTTTGATCTATCTTTTTGAGAGTGATCTTCCAAGGTACATAGGGTGTCTAATACATCCATTGGCAAGCTAAAAGGGCCCACCATATACTCTTGGAGTTCATTTGGCTGGTGTAGTTCAAGGATTTTGCAACACCTCTTCATCTTCAAGCACATACTTATCCATCTCTTCACAGTGGTATCAGAGCAAGGTTGGACAACATGGCAGATGGATTTCCTTCATCAATTGACTAATTGGATAGAGGTAATTACTCAGCTTGGTCATTAAGGATGGAAGCTTATCTCCAAGGTAGAAGTTTATATGGTTATGTGGCTGGAGATGAAGTTATGCCAAGTTTCAAGAACAAAAGTCAACCAACACAAGAAGAGCAAGAAAGATTGAGCACATGGTGCTCCAAGGATGCACTTGCAAGGTCTTATCTCCTCAACTCTATCTCAGATTTTTTGTTGCCTCACATTAGGAGTTGTAAGACATCTCAGGAAGTGTGGGATGCACTTGAAGCTTTCTTTTCTTCAAGTACCAAAGCTAGGAAGCATCAACTATGGCTGGATTTCACAACTCTCAAGAAGGCTCCCAAACAAAATGTGACTGATTTTGTCACAAAGCTCAAGGACATAGCGGATCAGTTGGGAAGCATTGGAGAGGTAATAGATGAAGAGCAAATTGTAAGGCAGGTCATCAATGGCTTGAAGGCAGATGACAAGTGGAAAGCATTCACCACAGCTATGGATTTGTACATGGACATGCATGTACCTGATTTCAATACACTCATTGGACAACTACTTACTCAAGAGGCAAAGCTTATCAAAAATGGAGAAAGCTCTAAAGGTAATCAATCTTCAGCCTTATACACTGATAAAAGCAAGTCCAAGGATAACAAAGGAAAGGCAAAGAAAGTGGATGATGAAGTAGGTACATATCAAGCTAACTATGCAGGTAGAGGAAGACATGGCAGAGGTAGAGGAAGAGGAGGTAGACAAGGCAGGGGGAGATCCCAAGACTCCAACTCATGTTCTATTTGTGGATTAACTAATCATACAACTGAAAATTGCTTTAGGAATTCCAGGAATCAAAGAGGCAGAGGATACAATAGAGGAAGTTATGGCTACTCAAGAGGAAGGTTCAACAACTACCATGGCAACTACAACAACTACAATCATTCAAACTATCAAGGAGGCTACAAAGGAAGGAGAGACTACAATAACTACACAGAAGACTCAAACAAAGAGGATTCATTATTGATCATGAACATGGCTATGCCACAAGGTAAATCTGATGAGCATGTTTTCTACATAGATTCAGGTTGTTCAAATCATGTGGCACTCCTATCAGATGTAGAAGATCCAAGGAATAAACATGAGGTACAAACAGGAGATGATACAAAACATCCTGTGGAGAAAATAGGCAATGTCAAAGCACCTGATGGAAACATCAACCTACTCAGTAAGGTACTCTATGACATACCCTACCATTACAAAGAATTTGATAAGTGTTGGGCAGATAGTAGAGAAAGGGTTGCAAGTCAGGTTCACAAAAGCAGGAGCATTTGTTGAAGATCCAAGTCAAGGAGTCAGAAAAATTGCAAAAGGTGAAAAGACAGGTAGATTGTTCACATTTGAATTACAGGACACTAGAAACATTGCTCTCTTTAATTATGGTAGTCAGACACTCACAAAATTGGAAGTGTGGCACAAAAGGTTAGCACATATTGGTGAAATGTCATTAAAGCAAATTTGCAGGGACCAAAGTGTACTTGGAATCCCTAATTTGTCAAAGCAACATATGATTTATAGTGTAGTGCATGTCAATTTGGAAAGTCTCACAGGTTACCATTCATGAAGAAAGGTTATATGCATGGAGATCTCTTGGAGTTGGTTCATACAGATGTATGGGGACCTAGCAAGGAAGCTTCAATATCTGGATCAAGGTATTATGTCTCCTTTATTGATGATTGCAGCAGATGGACTATCCTATTCTTTATGAAACACAAAGATGAAGTTTTTTCATGTTTCAAAAGATATTTGGCTCTTGTGGAGAATCAAACAGGTAAATCACTAAAAAGGCAAAGGTCAGATGGAGGGGGAGAATACTTCTCCCATGAGTTCGATTCTTTTCTTCAAGAAAGAGGAATCAAAAGAGAGGTAACTACAAGGTACACTCCTGAGCAAAATGGAGTGGCAGAAAGGAGTAATAGGACAATTGTTGAAGCTGCAAGGTCTATGTTAAATGAAAAGCATTTACCTAATTACTTATGGGCTGAGCCTATATCTACAACCACTTACTTGATTAACAGGTTGCCTTCAAAATCCCTTGATGGGATGACTCCATATGAGGCTTGGAATGGAAGAAGACCAAGCTTAGATCATTGTAAAATTTTTGGATGTATTGCTTTTGCTCATGTTCCTTCACATGTTAGAGGCAAGATGGATCCAAAGGCAGAAAGGTGTGTATTTATTGGATATGACAACAATCAAAAGGGCTAAAGGTTATACAACCCTACCAACAAAGGATTCTTGGTAAGTAGAGATGTAGTTTTTGATGAGAACAATTCATGGTATGAATATTCATGCAAGAAGGTCAATTTACCCTACAATCTTGAAGAAGATTTTCCAAAGCTTGGTAGAGAACAACCAAAGATTGAAGAACAAGACACCTTAGAGGATGATGAAGAATCTCAGATGGAAAAGATCAAAGCATGGAACTCTAAAGGTAAAGCAAAATTGCAGGAACTTGGACATGAGGCAGAATCATCACATCATGGCCTAAGAAGATCTATGAGGGAAAAGAAAAAACCAGAAAGGTATGGGTTTGACACCTCATTAGTAACCAAACATTGTATCTACATAGCACATGACATAAACCAAGAGGAGCCATCATCATTTGAAGAGGCCAAAGCAAAAACAGAATGGAAGCATGCAATGAAGGAAGAGATTGAAGCACTTGAGGAAAACAACACTTGGGATTTGGTGCCCAAGACTTCATCCATGAAGGTAATAGGATCAAGATGGGTCTATAAACTCAAGAAGAATTTTGATGGTTCCATTAATAGGTATAAGGCAAGGCTTGTAGCAAAAGGCTTTGCACAAACTCAGGGAATTGATTATGAGGAGACTTTCTCTCCTGTGGCAAAGATGCCTACTATTAGGGTTTTGCTTAGTATTGCCTCTTCCAAGAATTGGAAGATAATTCAACTAGATGTAAAGAATGCATTCTTGAATGGTTGGATAACAGAAGAGGTATATATGGCACAACCACCTGGTTTTGAGAATCAAGTTTATCCTGAATATGTGTGTAAACTTAACAAAGCATTGTATGGTCTCAAGCAAGCTCCAAGAGCTTGGAATTTCAGGCTTGTTTCATTCTTGCAGGACAAAGGCTTTCAACCAAGCAAGGCAGATCCTTCACTCTTTATTAAAAAGCGTAATTCCGAGGTCATCTACCTATGTGTATATGTAGATGATATTATATTGACAGGAAATGATGCAGATGGTATGAAGAAGATCAAAGATCATATGAGAGAAGAGTTCAAGATAACTGATTTGGGTTCACTTACCTACCTCCTAGGTTTGGAAGTTGTCTACAAAGATCATGGTTTGTTTCTCACTCAAAGAAAGTACATTAAGGACATGTTGGCAAAATTCAAGATGCAAGATTGTAAGATTGCAGGTACTCCAATGGAGGTCAATCACAAATTGAGCTCACATGAAGGTGAACTCATAGAGGACATCACATCATATTGTATTGTACAAGCAATATACTTTCATTTTCATTATCATTTGGGTTCATATTTCCATGTTCTTGTGAAGTTTACTACTCACTGCCATTACTCTGAGTTTTCTCAGTCAGATTGCAGAGATGTTTTCTCTGAGCTTGGTGCATCATTTTCAGTGATTTAACTTGGTAAAGGTAGCTCTATACGTCTAATATATGCTCACAAAGTTTCATGTCATTTAGATGTTGCAATCTTCAGTTATGTTCATTTGAAGTCAACAGGGTCTGTTCATCTTCACTTCTCTGTGAGGTACCCGATTTTTTCACTCACCGTGTGAGAGCCATTTCTCAGTGGTTACTTATCCCAATTCAGTGATTTAAAGCTTGTTGGATTCAACTTACTGTCTAGTATAACCATACAAATTTTCATAATCATTGCATTCCTACATTTTGAGTTATGCTTAGTTTTCTGCTCACTGGTTTCAAACTGTAGCAGCCCGTGAAAATCGGGATGATGTCATCACTTGTTAAAACTCATTCTCAGTGTATGGTTTATTATTTTTGATGAGATTTCTCTTGAAAGTTAGCTCTTTAAGCTACCTAGACTTCCCCAAGAGGAATTAAGCTAATTGCTGCTGTGCTCAGAGAATTATGTAAAACACTGGACAGGTGTATGAACCAAGAATAGCAAGTTTTCACCTCTGAGCTAACTCCAACTTATCTGTTTTGATCTATCTTTTTTAGAGTGATCTTCCAAGGTACATAGGGTGTCTAATACATCCATTGGCAAGCTAAAAGGGCCCACCATATACTCCTGGAGTTCATTTGGCTGGTGTAGATCAAGGATTTTGCAAGACTTCTTCATCTTCAAGCACATACCTATCCATCTCTTCACAGTGGTATCAGAGCAAGGTTGGACAACATGGCAGATGGATTTCCTTCATCAATTGACTAATTGGATAGAGGTAATTACTCAGCTTGGTCATTAAGGATGGAAGCTTATCTCCAAGGTAGAAGTTTATATGGTTATGTGGCTGGAGATGAAGTTATGCCAAGTTTCAGGAACAAAAGTCAACCAACACAAGAAGAGCAAGAAAGATTGAGCACATGGTGCTCCAAGGATGCACTTGCAAGGTCTTATCTCCTCAACTCTATCTCAGATTTTTTGTTGCCTCACATTAGGAGTTGTAAGACATCTCAGGAAGTGTGGGATGCACTTGAAGCTTTCTTTTCTTCAAGTACCAAAGCTAGGAAGCATCAACAATGGATGGATTTCACAACTCTCAAGAAGGCTCCCAAACAAAATGTGACTGATTTTGTCACAAAGCTCACTGTGTTGACCTAAGTACCAACTTAGGGACTTGCGGAGAAAGAGACTATACCTCAATCCCCTCTCAAGTGCATATAGTGGGAATACACGCTTTTAATTATCAATCCAAAGAGTATACAAACCTAGCCGAGCATATGAGGACATGCAATCATGTAATGATCAATGCAAATGAACTACTCAAAGAGTGTAAATAAGGTAAAGACTTATCCAAACAAGCTCCAACTGTTGGTCAAGGCGAAACGATACTTGGTGCAGTAGCCGTCAGTATTTTGGACTTTTCTCCCAGCTCCAAGCTCCAAATATAGCGAATAGCATATGCGTTTTGAAGCTCTCGAGAAGATGCATCCAATGGCAGTGGTTTCACTCAATTCTGATGCTCCTACTTCAAGTTATGAGCAAAATACTGAGTCGCGGGAAATACCTTCTTACACTTCAGTACTTTCTACACTTCGCACACACCTTACCTACAGCAAATAAACACTTTCATAGATAGACAACACTCACAAGCACTCTTTCCAAGCAATACACATGCATCCAAGCTCACAAAGAAGAAGATATAGAGTGAAGAAGACACAAATTCGAATTTCTGTGCTCTCTATTCTCACAATGGCCAAAAGTTCTTTACAAAGAGTCACATTTGACTTATATACTTGTGCCTTAAAAATGGTCCTTTCACACAAGAGACCGGCACTTTATTCACTAAGAGACTAATTTCCTACTATTTTACAAGGGTAAATCTCTAATCTTCTGCGGGGATGCGTCTAGAGGACTCCTCTAGTGCCTTTACAACGGAAAATATATTACAAGAATGATTATGATACAAAAATATGATGTCCAAATTGGAAAAATTTTGGGGCCCGTCTTTTTCTCTGCTTTGTGCTTTCTTTCACTCTGCAACACTCTCCCCCTCTTCGTCTCTGTCGTCCCTTGACAGGCTTTGCTTCTTGTCCTCAGTTTGTTGTCCGCACGCATCCAGTGATCAGTATTGCCTGATTCTCGATCTTGCATTACGTTTTAGAGGCGCTCTGATTTGTACTGGTTTGCACACCTCGGACCTTGCTGTGTTATTCACTTCTTTTCTCTGCACGCCACCTTTGCTCATTGTTACCTGTTTATAAAACAGGTGTTCAGTTTTGACGGCCTCTTCTTAATTCTTGTTTTACATTCTCTGGGCCTGATGCATTCGACTTGCTTGCCCGCAACCCTTGGAGTTAGATTGACTACCTGATATGTTGCAGTATAATTCACCTATAGGCTCATTAATTCTGGGTTGCCACACACGCCACCAGTGGAAGGCATGAAGGTGTGGTGCTTCAGTCTTCGATTTGGACCTTCTAGAGATCAAGAGGTTGAAGCACCCATGTGGGTTACGTCCTTTCCTTGGTGTGTGTGCCCCTGCGGGGCTCTGTGCAGAGATGGGTGTTGCGCCCCTGCGGGGATTCTTGCAGAGATATATCTTCAGATATTTCCTTTTAGTGAAGCTGCTTCTTTCGTTGTCTTCTTCTTTTCTTCTTTTTACTTGACTCTCCCTCAACACTGCCCACCTCTTGTACTCTGTCGTCCCCGACAGGCTTTTTGTGGCGACGTATGTAGGTTTGGATGGCTTGTTGCTCTCTTTGATTTAGCAGGTTAGCGTGACATAGCATGAACTCCTTCCATTGCTGAGACTTTACTCCGTCCTCTGGCGCCTGTCTATGATCAGCAAAGAAACTTGTCTCGTAGGCCACCATTCTTGCATTCAAATTGGAGGTCATTTTAACAAAAATCTCTGAATCAATTTCAAAGAAGCCTGTAAAGAATGCTTCTTCAAAAGTCTGCATATATGTCGATGGCAAAAACATGAGACGAGAAAAATATGCCATAATACTTAACCGGCTGGGAATAGTAGATAAATCAAAAATTAATGCCTCCGATCCTTCCGTAATGCCGATGAAATTCAAAAATGTATACCGTGCATGTTGGAACACTTTTATTACAGTCAGGAACATGCTAAAGATTTTATTTGTCATTTTGACTGCTAAATCTGGAACGGTAGCATATCTTGCAAGCCAAAATTCCATGGTTTTGACCATGTATTCCTCTGTCGGTAGGTAGTTATGTGGTGGACTAGGTAACAGTGGATAATTTAACCACTGATTATTAATGATGCCTTGTCACTGACCTTCCCAAAATTGCATCCAGGCTCTTCTACGGGGTAGTGGGCAAAATGATGGGTTGACTTGAAGCTCATACGGGGATGCTTCCCACTGTACCTGTAGTGTAGGGTTCTTTTCCAAGAGTTTCCTTCTCCATATTGGATCTGCTGCCTCAAACTCTGCTTGAGTATAGTTAAACGTGTCATACCGAAAGTGGAGATTATGATCCGGTTCCTTATTTGTCGTATGCTTTATGTAATGCCTAGTTTGTTCCTTCAATAGCCCGTATGGTACATTGAATGGCTTGAGTAGGTGCTCGAGTTGCTTGCTGTCGATTTGAGCCTCTTTCATTAATTTGATGATTTGATCTTCAAACTCCGCAGTAAGCTGGGACACCAGTAGTGCCCTGTCTGCCCGGCTTAGTTCTGCAATGTCTCGAATGTTAGGTTCAATGGGAACCTTCTTTGCCGCCCTTATTGGTGAATGATACGAGGGGGGAGAGAGAGGACGTACCTCTTCCTCCACAGTAGCCGTGGTCTCGTGTGGAACTACTGGTGTCCCCTGTTTTGCTCGTTGCTCTAATTGCTCCTGAAGCTATTTGATTAAATCATCTTTTTTCTTGTTTTCTTCTTCGGCCTTAGCAATAGTTGCCTGGTGTTTAATTAGTTCCTGGGCCACAATATTCATGTGCTTTGTGTCTTCCTTACACTGTCGCAGGTAGTTATTCTCTGCTTTTTTCCATTTCGTTCTGAGGGCAGCTGTGTCTTCCATGTATCTCTTTTCCCAATCTGTAATGACAGCTTGCTCCTGTCTGAGCTGGTCTTCTAGTTTAGTGATCTGTTCTTCCAAGTTCTTGATATTTTCTTGTTGGTTATCAGTAATTGCAAATGGCTGATCACTAATGAGAGCTGTCATTAACTCTTTATTTCGTTGTCGCATATTATCAGCTTCCTCCATACTGACTTTAAGCTGAGACTCTAAGATTTTACTTCGTGCTTGAATACATGTCTTCTCAGTATCACTCATTTCCAATTTCTTTGTTAATTCCTGGACTTGGTCTTTCAGTTTTGTCTGCTCTGTCTCTAGCATGTTGTTTCGTGTTTTGACCTCTTGAAGTTCCTTTTCTTTATTTAGAGCTTGTTCGTTTACCTTGGATAATTCTTTGGAAAGATGTTTACCTGCTCTTTCAAGTTCTTTCTTGTCTCGCATGGCTTGGTCGTAATCTTCATCAGCGTCAAGCATTAATTGTTGTGTGTCCAGAGCTGTTCTAATCATATCTTGCACAACAGGCTTGAGCTGAGCTATGTCTACATTCAGCCATGTCTTTGCTATTCCTGGAGTCTCTCCTGTTTGCACATCTTTGCCTTCTGCCACTTGGATTGTTTCATTATGCGGTTGTCTAACTTGCAGTTGTATTCTTTGTTCTTCATCATCTCCTTTTGCTTCATCCTTTTTGGTGGCACTCCCCTGAAACGTGACATCCATTGGGGAGGGTTCTGCGACAACCCTGATTGGTGTGAAGGGTTCTTCCGTATCTATAGCATTATCTTCATTCTCCATTTTTGATATCTCCACATCTGTCTTTGTGCTTGTGGCTTTCCTATCCCCTTTCATTTCTTGATTGACTGGCTTGAGGCCTTCTGGTTCTTCACCATAGTCAACTTCATTTAATTCGGTCCATTGCCCATCATCCTTCGATTCGCTTCGAATATCAACATCCAACAATGATGTGTCCTTTTCTTCTTTTTCCTGTGATGAAGAGCTGGAATTATCTAATCCTATTTCGCGGTATCGGTGAACTTTAGTGAGTTTTCTTTTTGTATTTAATCCCTGTTGTGACTGCTGATAATGATGACCTTGCACTGATAAGTTGATTTGTCCCTCCGTGTATTTGTGCGTCTCTTCCAGTGCTTTAGTCAATTCTTCTTCCGTGATTTGTTTCGGTCCTGCAATGGTTACTTTGGGAAGTACATGGACTCTTTTTGTCATAGGTTCTCCTTCTTCATCTTGCTTGACTTCTCGTAGTCTTTTTGTACCTCGCATTCTCGGTTGAGAACTGGTTTCTGCTTCTTCCCCACTGATGGCAACCTTCTTTTTCTTAGGGAAAATGGCGGGTTTTGCATATTGAGCTAGCTTTTCTGAAGTTGGCATCTCTCTCAAACAATTCTTCATATCTAAAGCTTCATATATCAGTAATGTGAGAGCCGAACTACCATTCAAAAATTTCTTCTGGCCCCACTTCTTCTGGGCTTCAAATAATCTTTCTTGAATATAGCCTGTCAAATTCACTTTGTTCCCAATTTGTCTCATGGCATGCGATAGTAATTGTACGACTATGTTCTGTGGAGCAGTATACCTGTGCATGCTTGGGAAACAAAAGTGTTGATGCACCAATCAAACAGCATCCTCTATGTCAATTCTGTTTATATCCAAAAATGATCTCTTCTTGGGATCATGGCACTCTGCTTTGACATTTGTGACGCCTTCTTGCTTCCATCCAAATGCTCTGTTGATTAATTCGTGTGTGAATTGGATGGTCTTCCAAATTCCAACTTTATCCAAGACTCGTGCTTCTGGAACTGATATTTTTGTAGCTGCAGGTTGCATGGTATTCATTACTTGTGCACATCTCTGAAAATCTGGAACATAGATTGGCAACTTGAGAAATGCCTCTATGCCTGCTTGAGTCCATACATCTTCAATATGAGGTAACCCCTTTATTATTGTTTTGAAGTCCTGTGACATGATAGGAAAGTAGTGATCTGTATCCATAATTTTGATAGTTGCCATGAAGATGAGATCTGACACTGGTTGGTCATCCCGAAACCAGTGACCTCTTGCTTTTGTAATTGATTCGAGTGGGAAAAGCTGGACCTCTTCCTCTTGTGTAGCTTCAGAACTAGTAGACGCCATCTGCACTCAATATAGAGCATGAATTAGTTGCCATATATTATCAGAAATCCTCCTTTGTTTGTTTGTCATAAGCTCGATATTGCTCCGAGTGAATGGTGTCGTCCCTTTCCCGTGTGTGTGAGAAAGGTAATACCTGGATTTTTCACATATTTAAGTATTTTTTTTATATTTTTATCTAAAAGGGAAAACAAAAAAGTTAGGTTATAGCCGAAGTGGTTTTTTTTTTTTTTTTGGAGTAATTTTCTTAATGTATGTACGAGTGCTCTCCTATTTCCCAAGAGGAAAATGTGCTTGACTATCCTGAAATAGAAGAAGGATGTGCCGAATGCTTGGCCTTGTAATGTGGCCCTATCATGCATACTTTGGGTCTCGAAGGCTCCATATGTGTGCAATTGGAAGTAGTTGGTTGATGCCTGCCGTTTATTTTGTTTTTAGGTATCCAAATCTGCTTCATTGTGCTGGGCCTTGTTGTATGTTGCCTAATTCCGATGAATGTGGCTCTTTTCCTGTTGTATGTCTGCTTTATCTGATTCGTAAATCTCCGACTGGCTCGGGTTGCCATTACAGACTCCTTCTTTCTCCAGTAACTCCTTTTTTGTGGCTGTTTTGACTATGGACCATATTGGTTCTTCTTGTGCTGAGAATCATCATTTCGACTTGGTTTCCTTGGAGCGCATGACTTAGGAATCCAAATTTGCGAACGATCCTGTTGAGCGGCTACTACTTTTTTTGGAATCCATATTGTAGCAATTCGTCGATGACTTCGTTGTTCGGACTGAGTTGTTTTCCTATCTGATTGGTTGTTCTGATGTCGGTTGTGCTTTTGTCGTCGAAGATACTCCTCCACTTGATCTTTCTTTATCCACGCTTGGTTAGAGTATGGAATAGGGTATATTTTAATAGGTACAGATTTTGAATTACTCAGAGGACTAGTCTCTCTGATGCATGGGGCTTCACTGAGGTTGGTTTCAGCTTGATTGACACTCGCGTGACTTGCTAGACTAGAAGATGGTGTGCAAGCAGAATTCAATGTGTCCGTACATATAGTACTTGACGAAGGTGTTTCTATAGTGCTAGTGAACATACATTCATGACTTTGTTCATTGGAATGAACTTTTTGCTCTATGCTCACAGATTTGATTGGTCGTTCGTCTAGCAGACTGAATACTTCACGATGTCCTATCCTGGCTGAGATGTATCCTAAAGCCAATTGAACGGTCACCTCATATTCGTAAATCCAGTCTTGACCTAACACTACCTCTTCAAGTAAATCTTGATCATGACACACTAATAGCTTTTGTTCCATAGTGTTGTTGCCAAGATGCAAAGGTAAGGTGATCTCACCTATGCATTGAGTAATCGTTCCTCCTATTCCTATCAACTGTGCCATTGATGGGCGTACTTCCTCCTTGAGTTTTTGGGTCAAAGAAAGCTTAATACAGCTTACTGCGGCTCCTGTGTCAATGAGAGCGTCCACCAAGTGGTACTCCATTTTACCTGCTCCCAAATTTAAATATGGTTGCGTTCTCTGCGATCCTAGGTTTTGAGTGGCTCTAAAATTAGCCATTGGGATGAGTTCTTCTCCTAGTCGATATCTCTCATCTCTCTCTCTCATCCACTCTTTCCGTTTCTTTATTCTTTCCAATGCTTCCTGTCTCGCTTCTTCTCGTATCCTCTCCTCCTCTATGCGTTTATTCTTGCCTTTGATTAATCGAGACATTGTTTCTTCGGTCAATGGTTCTAGATATTTTTTTACTCTACACCCACTAATGTAGTTTGGTAATACATCTCCATCTAAGGTTGCCAAGCTGATGGCTCCACTTGTAGATATACGATTAATGATTAATGGACCATATCCTCTCTTCTGCAACTTCTTAGCGTGTTGTTTCAAGGTGTATACCAAAACTAAATCTCCTTCCTTCAAATTTTTTTCCTTAATGTGCGCATCAAAGTAGGCTTTTTGTCGTCGTTTAGCAGCATAAATACCTGCTACTGCTTGTAACCTAGTTTCATGAAGCTTTTCTATTTGATCCAATTGAGCTGATAGTTCATTTCCTGTCCACTCGTAAGTAGTTGCTACTCTCAGAGTGGGAATTAAGAAATCAATTGGCAAAATAGCATTTTGTCCATAAACTAAGTTAAAAGGAGTAGTGCCTATGGCGGTTTTATAGGCTACTCGAAATGCCCATAAAGCATGCTGTAATTGCTTATCCCAATCTGATCTTCCATCGTTAACAATTTTGGTGAGAACTGTACACAAGATTTTTTTTTTTTTGGTGTGATCCCATCTTTAGGTCCATGTGTAAGTATAGGGATCAACTTTTCTGCCCATTGAGGACATACTTCCAGGTTAAAAAGGTACGTATCTGGCAGATCATCTGGTACTCCTATGGGTGGTTCTCCATGGGTCATTCTTGATAAGTGGTCTGCTCTTATGTGAGTATTTCCTTTCTTGACTACTACCTCAAAATCAAATTCCATTAGCAATAAAAACCATCGTACTAGTCGTCCTGTATTACAAGGCTTGTTGACTAGGTACAATAGGGCTTGATGATCAATGAAGAATTTGAATTTGTTTGCCAGCAGGTAATGTCTGAACTTTTTCACTGCGTACACCATCCCTAGGCCTTCTCTCTCCGTGGTAGTATAATTGCGTTCTGCTTGATTTAATTGTCTACTAGCATAGGCTATAGGGTGGTCTAATTTTCCCGTATCTACAGGTTGAGCTAAGATGCAACCAATGGCAAACTTGGAAGCATCCACATGAATGTGAAACGGCTTATTCCAGTTAGGGACTCGAAGGATTGGTGCTGAACTCAATCGCTTCTTTAACTCATTGAACACTCTCTCGCATTCTTCGGTCCAATTAAATTGTGTCAATAATGCATAAAGAGGTCTAGCAATTATGGCGTACATATGTATAAATCTTCGATAGTATCCACAATGTCCCATAAATGCTTGAACTTCCTTAGCCGTCTTTGGTCTTGGTAAATCCAGAATTACTTTAATTTTGTCTTCATCAGTTGAGATTCCGTTTTTAGAGACAATATGTCCTAATATTTTCCCTTGTCTAACCATGAAGACACATTTTTCAGGGTTAGGCATACTCGATATTGTCGACATTTAGCAAAGATCTTTTCTAGCTCAGGGATGTGCTCTGATCGTATAGCTGAATAAGTACAAAGATCATCCACGTAGACCTGCATACTTTTTCTTAGGAATTCTTTGAATACATGGCACATCAATCTTTGGAAGGTGGCTGGGGCATTAGTAAGACCAAAAGGCATGACTCTAAAGGCGTATACTCCCCATTCAGTTGCGAATGCTATTTTATGTTGGTCCTCAGGAGCAATCGCAACCTGATTATACCCTGAAAAGCCATCCAGAAAGCTATAGACTTCCTTTCCTGCCACTCTTTCCAAGAGATGATCTGTGATTGGTAAAGGATAACTATCCCTTATTGTCACGGCATTTACTTTCTTCAAATTGATGCACACTCTTAGCTTTCCATTCTTTTTCGGTACAACCACCAAGGGTGACACCCATTCTGTGTGCTCAATCTCGTATATGAATCCGGCATCTAACAATTTGTCTATCTCTTCCTTTATCTTTGCTGAATACACATCATTGTATGTATATGGTCTTTGTTTAGACGGTTTGGCTTCGGATGTCATGGGAATTCTATGCGCACATATAGAAGGGTCGACTCCTTTCAAGTCCTTATAGGTCCAAGCAAAGACATCCCGATATTCCCTTATGAGGTGTATTAACTCTTGTTCTTCCTCTATGGAGACATCTTGTCCTATGAAAGTACATCGTTCTTCTCCTTCTTCTAACGTTACTACTATCTTCTTGGTTTGTTCTTTATTGTCATATGCTATTCCCGGCTGTGCCTCTCTTTTAGGCATTTGAATAGCAATTTTTCTCTCTTCTACTTCATATTTCTTGAAGTGAGCGGGCACTTCAAACTGGTCTTGGGGCTTATTTTCTTCATCTTCTGATTCTCTTTCAAATTCTAATTCCCTCTTCTGTGTGAGTTCCTGGTGTTTTTCATTGGCTGTGATATTTATGTTGGTGGTACTATTCCCTAGATCCATTGGTTCGGGCTCCATTTCAATGCTCTCGTAGTCCTCCTTCCAGTCCTTCTCGATCACTTCTCCTTCTTCAGCCTCCTGAAGGACTACCACATACAGGCTCACATCATAACCTTCCTCATTGATACATTCGTTCATGGTCACTACTTCTTCGTTTACACAGACATCGAGGGTCGCTAAAATTTCCATCCAACCGTGTGGTTCAAATTCTTCATCCGGAAATACTTGTGGCATGTAAGCTGGATCTTGTACAGACCTCGCTATTCCTTGCTTCTGTTGCCATCCTTTTCTTCTCTCCTCTTCCTTCTTTGCAGCTTGGCATATCCATAGATAAGTGTCCTCGTTCATCCAAGATTGATCACTAGAACCTACACTATGAATTGATTGATCGTCTTCCTCCTTATGAATTTGATTCCATTGTAGAGGTGGAACATCTTGATAAGTGTATGTATGTAGGTTTATTCTAGTGGTGGTTCCTTCATGTTGTAGGTATACCGTATCTTTTCCCCAATCTTGCACGACCTTTAACTGTCTCATGAAAGGCCTTCCCAAGATCATTTCATAATTGCTTGGCCTTTCGAAGTGACATATTGCTAAAGTGTGTTCGAATTCCACTCCACATGTAGTGAAAACTACTCGTTCCAACAATCCTAAGGGTCTTTCTGTATGTCCGTCTGCCATTTGTATTTTCATGCGTGTTGGTCTTAACGCTGGTTTTCCCCATTTCTCCCAAATTTCTTTGGTAGCAATACCAACACCAGCTCCCGAATCTAAGATGGCTTTGGTGGTGTAACCCCTGTAAGTAATTGGAAGGCAGGTATTTCCTTCATCTCCCTCACTAAAGTCTCCTACCTTATCCACTGGAATTCTCACTGTGTTTACTTCGTCTGCTATCTCTTTCTTTTCCTCCTTGACTTCCCATTGATTGAATAATTTCTCCTTCAAATGTGGTTTTACCTTCAACAGTTCTTCGAATGTTAGGGTACAAGGGATTTTTACCTCTCTAAGGCGTTGTATGATCTCAGATGTTTGGACTGACGGGTTCGTTTCTCGTTTCCTCATTGAGGGAATACGATACAATTCTGAATTGTGTTCGTACTCCCCTGTGTAATTGTTCATTTACATCTTCCTCTCCTTGGTTACTTGCATCCATCGATAAAATTTCTTCTGAATTTAGTTCAGGTATTGAACCCTCTATTTCATCTCCTGCTTCTAGTTCTTCAAAGGGTGGTTCAATTCCTTCCACTTTCTTCCATTTGTCCTCTTGAACTCGTTCCCATAGATCTTTAGTCCATTCTCCTTCTACTTCGGGAACTATGGATCCTTCCCTTCTCTCAATACCACGTTCGTCATTCTGTGTTCTACTTACTTCAGGCTTTTCATGAGTGTTTACACGCTCTTGGAATTCTACTTCAGAAATTCGGGTATTGGGTAAAGGCGATGCAGGTTTTTCTAAGGTCTGTTGTGCAACTTCTATCAATTTTTTGCAGATCTCCAGTCTTTCTTTTTCTAAGTCGCCTCTTGGATATTCTCTCTCGTGTTGTTCTATGGTAGGTCCTGCTCTTATTCGTGCCTTGTATGCCTGAATCCACATGGCTAATTCTTCAGGCATAGGATCTGCTAACACTGATCCTACCTCCTCTTTTTTGTACTGTTCATTTTTAATTTCTTCTTCTTTTTTCTGTTCCTCTTTTGGATTCTGTTCGTTCTTCTCTTTTTCCTTCTTCTGTAATAACTTCTTTTCTTTTATCCTATCTCTTCGGTGCTTCCATCTCTGGGACCTTTTACTTGCAATACTTTTCTCCAGCTCTTCTGAGTCTTCAACTCTTTGAGGGATGGGTGTGTTCACCTCCTTGTCACTTTGGTTGTTCTCCTCCGTTTTATCAGGGGTCTCTCTGGCTTTGGCTCTCGTTATTGCTTTCAATGGTACTGTGATCTCTTTATCACTCCCTGATGATTCAATTACTTCTATTACGTTGATTTGCACGTTAGATGTAACCTTGTTAGGATTCTTGGGGCAGTCTCTGAAAAGGTGTTCCTTACCACAATCACTACAGTAGCCTTCCCAGACTCGTTGTGGTGGTGGTGGGTTTGGCAATGTGCATTCTCTGATGTAGTGATCACCTCCACATCTGTAACATGGTCCTCTGGGTATAGGCGGTCTGTTTATGGGTCGGGGTGGTATGGTTGCTCTAGGAGCTGTGTACATTAATGACACATAGTCCTGCTCATATCCATATGAACTATCTGATGCTTCCATGCCATAGGCATATGGTTCATACAGTTGTCCATATTCCATCATTGAACTTTCATAATTGGGATATGCTCCTTGACTATGGTCGTAAGATGAGTCATATGGTTCATTACCAACCAAAGGTGTGGCTGGGACTAGTGCTCTCTCTAGGTTTTCTTCAGGTTGAGCAATCTTGACTGGGACAACGTTCTGAGGATGGGGCGGTTGTTGTCCTAGTACAAGTTGTGGTTGGGTGTATCCCTGATACGCATATGGTCGTGGCACTGGTGCCTGCGGCTGATAAGTGGGATATCTAAAGGCTTCACCTCCCTGATCTCTCTGAGGGTATCCATAGGGTCTCATGTATGGCTGTGCTGGTCTAGCTTGCCTATTGTAAGGGCAATTTTCTGTGCTGTGATTTGTATATTTTTGTTCTACACTGCAATATTGTAGAGGTCCTGGGACAGGGGGTCTATTATAAGCATAAGTAGGTGGTGGGACTACTCCCCTAGTACACAAGTGAGAAGGATGATCACCTCCGCACTGCATACATCTTCTGAGCATGGGTACTCTCATAGGGTTATTGGGGTAGTTCCTCTGTCCTTGAACGTTCAACTTCTTTGCTACCATTTCGGCTATTTCCTCTACATTGTTTTTAGGGATTGAAGTGCTACTGGCCGAATCTTCACTATTCAAGCTTCCTTTAGGTATTTTCAGGTCCTCTGCTAGGTTGTCTTCTAGATCTATGCATTCCTTCATGCATTCTTGCAAAGTCTGAACTCTCTTTACATACACCAATGATCTCAAAGATCCGTTCAACAATCCTTCCAAAAATAATGACACCATTTTATTTTGGGTAGGTCTCTCTTCTACTGGGCATCTGTCCACATACTGTTTGAATCTTCTTGCAGCTAGTCTCACTGATTCAGTAGGGACTTGCTTGAAGCTATGGATCAATGATGAAGAATTGTTTTTAATTCCTGACTTAGTGAATTCCTCAATTATTTCTTGGTATACTTGCTCCATGTTTTGAAAAGTATTAGGGTCCAATGGTTGAAACCATGCTAACGTTGTATCTGACAAAGTAAGGCCAAAGGACTCATATTGAATCAAAAAGTCTTCTACCTGTTCGGCTCTGATTACTTGTTTAAATTCCGCTATATGATTGTAAGGTTCACTAGAGCCATCATAGTGATTTCTCATGCATTTGGCCACTTGAATTGGCCTTAATCGTCTTCCTGCTTCGGGTGGTCTAGGCATTACTGGGAAAATTGGTCTTCCTATTGGTATGCCTGGTCCTCTTACTACCGGCGGTCTGACTGGAGCATGAATTCCATGTCTTGGGTCAATAGTTGGTTGAGGTCGGTAATTAGGGTTATTTGCAGGTATCGTGAAGTGCCCATGTGGTCTGACTGGGATTTGAGTTTGTTGTGTTTGTTGTGTTTGGCCCGACTGTTGGTATGAATCATTATGTGATGTTCCAAGTGTATTTCTTGAAGTAGTGGCTTGGTCCCTAGGGGGAAACACTGGGATGTTCTGATATTTCAACTCAGCTCTTTCCGCTTCTGTTATGGGCCAATATCTTCTCTGATTCTTATCCAGATATGTGATGATGGTGGAGAAATCAGGATCTTGTAACTCATAGATGGTGACTGGATTAGGAGCAGCTTCCCATATTGAAGAATGTGCTCTAAGAAGATGCTCTATCCCATTGATCAAATACACATCCATTAAGGTGTCATCTTGGGGAATCAGATCTCCTCTCCATATCCTAGCAACAGTAGATCTCCCTCTCGGTGTAGTTACTTGCTCTTCATTCCCTCCTCCATTCAAGTTTGAAGCATTATTTTCTTCACCAATTTCATTAATGTTTTCTGGGTGTTCTGTGACAACATATTGGATATCTCTTTTGTCCATGTAATGTCCTCCTACGTACTTGACTGCTGGTCTAGGCACTATGTAAGCCTCTGACGCTTTCTTTAACCTGGCCACTGATCTGTTTAGACCATCCAAGTAAATAGGGATCTCATTTTGGTTGGTGTTCACATACTCCAAGGAGGTCCTGTACTCTCCTTCAATGATCGACATCACGCCAATCATGGGTACTGTGTTCTGCATATCCTCTGAAGCCATGGGAATTTCTTCCTCTGACTCACTGGAGGTCTTTGAATAATGTGAACGGTTACTTGGCTCTGCTACACTACCTACAGAAGAGATTACACTTCTTCGGCTTCCTAGGGTTCTTCCGGATCTCAGGTTCATCCACCTAACAACTCTGATCAGCCCTTGCAATCCTCTAGCCTCTAGGATTCTTCACTAAAGGTCAGAATTTCTAGAAAACTTTGGCTAGGAAATGGCTGAAAAAGAATTTTTCCAGATCACGATACTTGACTCCAGATTCCACGATACACGATCTCTCGGCTGAAACGATACTCGATGCTTGGGTCAGAACGATACACGATATTTGGGCACAGGCGATACACGATATTTGGGCACAGGCGATACACGATCGCTGGTGAATATCGCGATCTTTGATCAAGACGATCTTTGGCACAAACGATACTTGACTCCAAACGATACACGATACTTGTGATCCTACGATACACAACACTGATGAAGTATCGCGATCTCTGAAGACCAGACGATACACGATACCTGATGGAAATGATACTTGATACTCGGGATAAAGCGATACACGATATTTGATCCCGAACGATATCCGATACTTGAACACCGACGATACACGATACTTCCACCAAACGATACACGATCTCTCACCAACGATCGCTGGCAAAACGATACACGATACTTGTTAGGTATCGCGATCGCTGAACCAAACGATACACGATCGACGAAAGTGACGATACACGATACTTGGATTGAAACGATACACGACACAGATCAAGTATCGCGATCGGTAAAGACCAAACGATACTCGATCTCTGAGAGGTATCGTGATCTTTGATCAAAACGATCTCTGGGCCAAACGATACGCGATCTCTGGGAAGTATCGCGATCTCTGAGAGACGATACCGATCTTTGACCGAGACGATACACGATCGGAGGGAAATATCGCGATACTCGACCACAGGAGGTCACGATACTTGCTAAGTATCGCGATACTCGACCGCGGGAGCAAAACGATACTTGACCCTTGGACAAATTTAGAAAGAGATTTTTTAGATTTTGCTTCAATAAACTTGTTGTACTAACTCTCCTAACCTTTCCTCTCTCTCTGTATCAATCAAAAAACATCTTTTTTATCCTGTTGGTCCTAAACGATACCTGACGCAGATCGCCTTTTCCCTGGAACTTGATTTACAGGCAAAAAGCACAACACAACCACAATGTGCTCACCTTGGGGGCTGTTGCAATTCCTCTATCACTCCCCCTTGCTCTGTGTAGCCCCAGATCGCCTATTTGTTCCAACACGATCTCTGACGCAGCACTCACGATACTTGACACTGCAACTCACGATACTTGCTTTCTAGGCAAGTGATTTGCAAAATGACTCTTTTTGGCTTTTATACTTGGGATTTTCTTGCTTACAAAAAGGAAACTTGACTGAACAAACACTAAACTCTACCCTAATGACTTGATCTACTCTCTAACTACTCCTACTCTACTCCTTCTACTCACTTCCCTAAACTAACAACTCACTACACACACTCCAAGAATGAGAAGTAGCAAGTGCGGCTGAAAATGACTTACCAAAGAAGAGAAATTTTCCACTCCTCCACTTACTTCAATGCAAAAAAGCTACTTACCATCACACGAATGCCTCGGTTTGATTCGTCAATCCTCGGCAACGGCGCCAAAAAGTGTGTTGACCTAAGTACCAACTTAGGGACTTGTGGAGAAAGAGACTATACCTCAATCCCCTCTCAAGTGCATATAGTGGGAATACACGCTTTTAATTATCAATCCAAAGAGTATACAAACCTAGCCGAGCGTATGAGGACATGCAATCATGTAATGATCAATGCAAATGAACTACTCAAAGAGTGTAAATAAGGTAAAGACTTATCCAAACAAGCTCCAACTGTTGGTCAAGGCGAAACGATACTTGGTGCAGCAGCCGTCAGTATTTTGGACTTTTCTCCCAGCTCCGAGCTCCAAATATAGCAAATAGCATATGCGTTTCGAAGCTCTCGAGAAGATGCATCCAATGGCAGTGGTTTCACTCAATTCGGACGCTCCTACTTCAAGTTATGAGCAAAATACTGAGTCGCGGGAAATACCTTCTTACACTTCAGCACTTTCTACACTTCGCACACACCTTACCTACAGCAAATAAACACTTTTAGAGATAGACAATACTTACAAACACTCTTTCCAAGCAATACACATGCATCCAAGCTCACAAAGAAGAAGATACAGAGTGAAGAAGACACAAATTCGAATTTCTGTGCTCTCTATTCTCACAATGGCCAAAAGTTCTTTACAAAGAGTCACATTTGACTTATATACTTGTGCCCTAAAAATGGTCCTTTCACACAAGAGACCGGCACTTTATTCACTAAGAGACTAATTTCCTACTATTTTACAAGGGTAAATCTCTAATCTTCTGCGGGGATGCATCTAGAGGACTCCTCTAGTGCCTTTACAACGGAAAATATATTACAAGAATGATTATGATACAAAAATATGATGTCCAAATTGGAAAAATTTTGGGGCCCGTCTTTTTCTCTGCTTTGTGCTTTCTTTCACTCTGCAACACTCACGGACATAACGGATTAGTTGGGAAGCATTGGAGAGGTAATAGATGAAGAGCAAATTGTAAGGCAGGTCATCAATGGCTTGAAGGCAGATGACAAGTGGGAAGCATTCACCACAGCTATGGATTTGTACATAAACATGCATGTACCTGATTTCAATACACTCATTGGACAACTACTTACTCAAGAGGCAAAGCCTATAAAAAATGGAGAAAGCTCTAAAGGTAATCAATCTTCAGCTTTATACACTGATAAAAGCAAGTCCAAGGATAACAAAGGAAAGACAAAGAAAGTGGATGATGAAGTAGGTACATATCAAGCTAACTATGCAGGTAGAGGAAGACATGGCAGAGGTAGAGGAGGTAGACAAGGCAGGGGGAGATCCCAAGACTCCAGCTCATGTTCTATTTGTGGATTAACTAATCATACAACTGAAAATTGCTTTAGGAATTCCAGGAATCAAAGAGGTAGAGGATACAATAGAGGAAGTTATGGCTACTCAAGAGGAAGGTTCAACAATTACCATGGCAACTACAACAACTAAAATCATTCAAACTAAAGGAGGCTACAAAGGAAGGAGAGACTACAATAACTACACAGAAGACTCAAACAAAGAGGATTCATTATTGATCATGAACATGCCTATGCCACAAGGTAAACCTGATGAGCATGTTTCCTACATAGATTCAGGTTGTTCAAATCATGTGGAAGGAAATGTGGCACTCCTATCAGATTTAGAAGATCCAAGGAATAAGCATGAGGTACAAACAGGAGATGATACAAAACATCCTGTGGAGAAAATAGGCAATGTCAAAGCACCTGATGGAAACATCAACCTACTGAGTAAGGTACTCTATGTCCCTACCATTACAAAGAATTTGATAAGTGTTGGGAGATAGTAGAGAAAGGGTTGCAAGTCAGGTTCACAAAAGCAGGAGCATTTGTTGAAGATCCAAGTCAAGGATTCAGAAAAATTGCAAAAGGTGAAAAGACAGGTAGATTGTTCACATTTGAATTACAGGACACTAGAAACATTGCTCTCTTTAATTATGGTAGTCAGACACTCACATAATTGGAAGTATGGCACAAAAGGTTAGCACATATTGGTGAAAGGTCGTTAAAGCAAATTTGCAGGGACCAAAGTGTACTTGGAATCCCTAATTTGTCAAAACAACATATGATTTATAAGTGTAGTGCATGTCAATTTGGAAAGTCTCACAGGTTACCATTCATGAAGAAAGGTTATATGCATGGAGATCTCTTGGAGTTGGTTCATACAGATGTATGGGGACCTAGCAAGGAAGCTTCAATATCTGGATCAAGGTATTATGTCTCCTTTATTGATGATTGCAACAGATGGACTATCCTATTCTTTATGAAACACAAAGATTAAGTTTTTTCATGTTTCAAAAGATATTTGGCTCTTGTGGAGAATCAAACAGGTAAATCACTAAAAAGGCTAAGGTCAGATGGAGGGGGAGAATACTTCTCCCATGAGTTTGATTCTTTTCTTCAAGAAAGAGGAATCAAAAGAGAGGTAACTACAAGGTACACTCCTGAGAAAAATGGAGTGGCAGAAAGGAGGAATAGGACAATTGTTGAAGCTGCAAGGTCTATGTTAAATGAAAAGCATTTACCTAATTACTTATGGGCTGAGGCTATATCTACAGCCACTTACTTGATTAATAGGTTACCTTCAAAATCCCTTGATGGGATGACTCCATATGAGGCTTGGAATGGAAGAAGACCAAGCTTAGATCATTGTAAAATTTTTGGATGTATTGCTTTTGCTCATGTTCCTTCACAGGTTAGAGGCAAGATGGATCCAAAGGCAGAAAGGTGTGTATTTATTGGATATGACAACAATCAAAAGGGCTAAAGGTTATACAACCCTACCAACAAAGGATTCTTGGTAAGCAGAGATGTAGTTTTTGATGAGAAAAATTCATGGTATGAAGATTCATGCAAGAAGGTCAATTTACCATACAATCTTGAAGAAGATTTTCCAAAGCTTTGTAGAGAACAACCAAAGATTGAAGAACAAGACACCTCAGAGGATGATGAAGAATCTCAGATGGAAAAGATCAAAGCATGGAAGTCTAAAGGTAAAGGAAAATTGCAGGAACTTGGACATGAGACAGAATCATCACATCATGGCCTAAGAAGATCTATGAGGGAAAAGAAAAAAACCAGAAAGGTATGGGTTTGACATCTCATTAGTAACTAAACATTCTATCTACATAGCACATGACATAAACCAAGAGGAGCCATTATCATTTGAAGAGGCCAAAGCAAAAACAGAATGGAAGCATGCAATGAAGGAAGAGATTGAAGCACTTGAGGAAAACAACACTTGGGATTTGGTGCCCAAGACTTCATCCATGAAGGTAATAGGATCAAGATGGGTCGATAAACTCAAGAAGAATTCTGATGGTTCCATTAACAGGTATAAGGCAAGGCTTGTAGCAAAAGGCTTTGCACAAACTCAGGGAATTGATTATGAGGAGACTTTCTCTCCTGTGAAAAGATGCCTACTATTAGGGTTTTGCTTAGTATTGCCTCTTCCAAGAATTGGAAGATAATTCAACTAGATGTAAAGAATGCATTCTTGAATGGTTGGATAACAGAAGAGGTATATATGGCACAACCACCTGGTTCTGAGAATCAAGTTTATCCTGATTATGTGTGTAAACTTAACAAAGCATTGTATGGTCTCAAGCAAGCTCCAAGAGCTTGGAATTTCAGGCTTGTTTCATTCTTGCAGGACAAAGGATTTCAACCAAGCAAGGCAGATCCTTCACTCTTTATTAAAAAGAGTAATTCCGAGGTCATCTACCTATGTGTATATGTAGATGATATTATATTGACAGGAAATGATGCAGATGGTATGAAGAAGATCAAAGGTCAAATGAGAGAAGAGTTCAAGATAAGTGATTTGGGTTCACTTACCTACTTCCTAGGTTTGGAAGTTGTCTACAAAGATCATGGTTTGTTTCTCACTCAAAGAAATTACATTAAGGACATGTTGGCAAAATTCAAGATGCAAGATTGTAAGATTGCAGGTACTCCAATGGAGGTCAATCACAAATTGAGCTCACATGAAGGTGAACTCATAGAGGACATCACATCATATCAAAGTCTAGTGGGTAGTCTCAACTATGCCACATTGACAAGAGTAGATATATGTTACAGTGTGAGTGTGCTAACCCAATTTATGCACACACCAAGGAAACCACATATGGATGCTGCCAAAAGGATTCTCAAGTATCTCAAAGGAACCATAAATGAAGGACTTTATTATCCTTATGTATCTGATTTAGGTTTGAAGCTATTTTCTGATGCAGATTGGGCTGGCTCCAAGGAAGATAGAAGGAGCACTTCAGGTTATCTTACCTTTGCAGGTTCAAAGCTTATTTCATGGTCATCCAAGAAGCAACCCACAATTGCTCTCTCTTCTACTGAAGCTGAATACAGAGGTCTTGCCATAGATACTCAGGAAGCTATGTGGATGAAGACATTATTCAAAGATCTTGGATTGGAGTTTGGAACTCCAACTATTTATGGTGACAATATGAGTTCTATTTATTTGGCTGCTAATCCTATTTTTCATGCAAGGACTAAACATATTGAAGTTCATTATCACTATGTACGAGAGAAGGTTCTAAGAAAAGAGATTCAAATATCATATGTGTCCACTCATCAACAATGTGCAGATATTCTAACCAAAGCATTGGAAGGTACAAAGCTTTGCAAATTCAAGGCTATGATTGGTTTGCAAGTAATCTTGGAAGATTGAAGACCTCAAACATACTTGGCTTGAGGGGGAGCTGTTGGAGCAAGTCTATGACAAGCCTAAGTATTGGCTTGAGTCCCACAAAGTCATAGAAGAAGCCTTAAAATGAAGACAATGTAAAGGTCACTTGTGAACTACCTCTTGTAACTTTTGAAGAGTTTACTTAATGTAAAAGTGAGAGAATCTTAAGTGGTTGAGTCCACATGATCAAAAAGGGAAAGAGGAGCCACGAATTTGTGATTTGTGGTAGGTAGAGAATCAAATCAATCATTGATTGATTGGAGAGTGATTGAGGGAAGTTAGCCTCCCAAACTCAACTATAAATAGATGGCAGTTTTAGTCGTGGTTAGAGAGACCTATGTGAAGACCTCCAAGAGCTGAGCTTTATGCCATATCAAGGTGTGATTCCAAGGCACACGTATGTATCAATAAGTCCATTTTATTGTACAAGCAATATACTTTCATTTTCATTATCATTTGGGTTCATATTTCCATGTTCTTGTGAAGTGTACTACTCACTGCCATTACTCTCAGTTTTCTCAGTCAGATTGCAGAGATGTTTTCTCTAAGCTTGGTGCATCATTTTCAGTGATTTAACTTGGTAAAGTTAGCTCTATACATCTACTATATTCTCACAAAGTTTCATGTCATTTGGGTGTTGCAATCTTCAGTTATGTTCATTTGAAGTCAACAGGGTCTGTTCATCTTCACTTCTCTGTCAGGTACCCGATTTTTCACTCACCTTGTCAGAGCCATTTCTCAGTGGTTACTTATCCAAATTCAGTGATTTAAATCTTTTTGGATTTAACTTACTGTCTAGTATAACCATACAAATGTTCATAATCATTGAATTCCTATATTTTGAGTTATGCTTATTTTTCTGCTCACTGGTCTCAAACTGTAGCAGCCCGTGAAAATTGGGATGATGTCATCACTTGTTAAAACTCATTCTCAGTGTGTGGTTTATTATTTCTGATGAGATTACTCTTGAAAGTTAGCTCTTTAAGCTACCTAAATGTCCCCAAGAGGAATTAAGCTGATTGCTGCTGTGCTTAGAGAATTATGTAAAACACTGGACGGATGTATGAACCAAGAATAACAAGTTTTCACCTCTGAGCTAACTCCAACTTATCTGTTTTGATCTATCTTTTTGAGAGTGATCTTCCAAGGTACATAGGGTGTCTAATAACATCCATTGGCAAGATTAAAGGGCCCACCATATACTCCTGGAGTTCATTTGGCTGGTGTAGATCAAGGATTTTGCAACACCTCTTCATCTTCGCACATACCTATCCATCTCTTCACAAGAAAAATGAAGAATGATAAAGAATACCTGAGTGTAAGTATACAAACTATACCTCCCACCTGATAGGCATGTTACACAATATACAAGTGACTGTGTAAGATCATGAATCAAGTAACCCACATCAAGTTACAATAGCTTTGGAAGCTATCCTGTGGTAGAGCTTTAGCCAAAGCATGTGCAACATTATCTTGAGTATGAACCTTCTCAATAATAATGCACTCAGTGATACCTCACCTCAATGTACTTGGTCTTTGCATGATAGACTGGATTCTAAGCCAAAGCAATGGTACTCTGACTATCACTGAGCAAAAAAGGTACATGTTGAGGTAGACCCATATCACAAGCAAGATGAGAAAGCCACGATGCTTCCTTACATGCCTCACTTGCTTCAACATACTCCACTTTTGTGGTGGAAAAAGCTGTACATTCTTGAAGACAAGATCTCCAAGAGATAGCACCTCCAACAAAATAAAAATGTACCCGGATGTGAACTTGCGATTGTCTACACAACTAGCATAGTCAGAATCTGTGTAACCAAAGATGGATGCTTTCCTCTACCTAAGCATAGACACTTGGCCTTATTGCCATTCAGATATCTCAAAAGCATCTTGACTGCTTCCCAATGTTGCTTGATAGGATTAGACATATATTTGCTCTCAACTTCCACTACAAATGCAATGTCTAGTTTTGTAGCTACCATAGCATACATGCGACTTCCAACAACAGATTGATAAGGAATTTTGGTCATGAATTCATTTTCCTCATCTAATTTGGGGCAATCATCCTTGCTCAATTTCACATATGTGGGTGAAGGTGTATTCAATGCCTTTCCACCTTACATATTAAACTTGTGAAGTAGTTTGGATATGTACTCACTTTGAGACAAGTATATGCATCTTTTACTCCTACCACGAGTAATGCGCATGCCAAGAATATGTTTGACATCCCCCAAAGCCTTCCTATCAAATGTGTGACTCAACTTGTTTTTTAGAATTGACAAGTCATAAGAAGACTCCATAGCAATCAACATATCATTGACATAAAGTATCAAGCATATCAAGCTTCCATCTGAGCATCTCTCTATGTAGAGAGAATGATCCTCATTGCTTTGAGAATAGCCTTGAGACTTCATAAAAGCATCAAACTTTTGGTACCATTTTCTAGGGGATTGTTTGAGTCCATATAATTTCTTCTTGAGCTTACAAACTAGAATTTCTTTTCTAGCAACTACATAACCCTTTGGTTGTTCCATATAGATCTCATCTGTAAGATCTCCATGCAAGAAAGTAATTTTCATATCCATTTGGACCAGCTCTAAGTCCCCCATTGCAACAAATCCAAACAACATTTGCAAGGTAGTCATCTTGACCAATGGAGAGAATATTTCCTCGAAATCAACACCATGTAGTTTCTTAAAAATCATTGCAACAGGTCGCGCTTTATATTTTGGAGAAGCACTATCTGATGTGAATTTTAGCTTATATACCCATTTACATGGTAAGATTTCTTGCCCTTTGGCAAAGGTACTAAATCCCAAGTACCATTCTTTGAATAGAATCCAACTCACTATTCATGCCATGCTCCCACTTGACATTATCCTCTGTTTGCATAGCCTCTTTGTAGCAAGAAGGCTCATTGGCATCTGTTAGCATAACAAAATTGCAACTAGGAACATATCTATTAGGTGGATGTGAGACATGTGCAAAGCATCTTGATGGTTGTTGAACATTGCAGACTGATTTGATCAGACATTCTCTTGAACATCCCTATGTGTAGCATTTTTATACATGCTAACTAGAGGACTAGTATCCTCAAACACCAATCTTCTTATGTCAACCTCCTTAATGGTTTGTTTAGCATCTTAGACTCATTGAAATGACATCACTACTTGTCAGTGACCCTTTTTCAGGATCCCATGAACGATATCCAAATTGTCCTTCTCGACCATATCCAAGAAAAATGCATTTCTTTGACTTATGGTCCAACTTTTGTCTAAGATTCGTGGGTATATGAACATATGCTTCACACCCAAAAAATCAAAGATGATCATAATATGGTGGCTTCCCTATCCATAACTCTTGTGCCACTTTCAGACCTTTGGCAATACTAGGTGAAAGGTTAATCACATGAATTGCAGTCAATACTACTTCTACCCAAAACCCTTGTGAAAGGTTTGCATGATGCAGCATAGAAACTACTCTATCCTGAATAATTTTATTCATCCTCTCAGTTGCACGATTCTGTATTGGGGTATAAGAAGCTGTAAACTCTCTATGAATTCCTCTATACTAGCAAAAAAGGCTGAATTCATGTGAGGTATACTTATCCCCATTATCTGAACATAAAGCTCGAAGCTTTGTTCCTTTTTCAATCTCAACTAAAGTAAGGAATTTTCGAAAGTGGGGAATACCTGATCCTTTGATTTGATAGGATATACCCAGACTTTTCTAGTAGCATCATCTATGAAAGTGACAAAGTAAAGAGAACCACCGAATGACCTTGTGGGCATATGACCACACACACATGTATGAATGAGAACTAATGGCTGAATTGAAGAGTCAATGTGCATTCTATGCACATTTCTGGTTTGCTTTCCATATTGACAATGCTCACAAAATGAAAAATTAGAGAAAGATAACACAGGTAAGTAGCGAGATTGAAAAAGATTTTCCATTCCACTACGAGATATATGGCCCAAATGACCATGCCAAATACAAGCCATAGGCTGTTCAGTAACAACTAACAAGTGTTCTTTCTATCATATAAATAAAGGATAAAGTGAGCCAACTTTGCTTCCTTTTGCAATAACCATATTGCCCTTTGATATGTGAAAGGATTAAGCATAGAAGAACACCTTGTAACCAATGTGATCAAGTTGACCAACTAACATCAAATTGCATGGTAACTAAGGTGCGTGGCATACATTATGCATAATAAATATTGAACCATCAATGAACTGCACAACCACATCTCCAATCTCGACAACATCACACTGATAAGAATCATGAAGTCTCACGATACCAAGAGACTTTGCTGCATAAGTAGAGAACCACTCTCTATGTGATGTTACATGGAAAGAAGCAGCAGAATCTAGCAGCCATGTGGGGGAAAGAGAATCAGCCATAAGAGCCTCAGTAAGCATAGTACTGTCAAGTGTCAACACATCAGCATCATCAGAAATAGCATTGATTTCTTCAATCTTCACGGTTGAAGTAGATGGTGCAAGTAACTTTTCAACATGCCCATCAACATTTTTCCCTTTACCTTTAGCATTCTTTAATGCATAACAATCTTTCTTCATATGTACTTTCTTATGACAATAATGGCATTCAATATCCCTCTTCCTTGATTTACTTCTAATTTTATTTCATTGACCATTCTTTTCGTTGTTCTTGATCCTTTCATATTGTTGATTCTTTCCTTGGTAAGAATCACAAACATTATATGCATCTCCATTGTGACTGCCAACCATAGATTTTCTATGAATCTCTTCACTCAAGAGTGCGCCACATATTTCATCATGAACCACTTTACCACCAGGTGCACTATTATTAATAGCTGTGCAAAACGTATTCCATGATGATGTCAAGGTGCGTAACAACAAGACTTCTTTCATTTCATTATCCATGTCCATTTTTTGAGCATGTAATTAGGACTTATTCAAATGAGCAACAACACTATCTGTGTCCTGCATGCAAAGATCATATGACTTTCTCATCAAATACACTTTTTTTGATGCCATTTCCTTTTCATATGTATTGCATAACTTCTTCCAAAGCCCCTCTACACTTTCACAGTCCAATATTGTAAAGTAAAAATTATGTGCTAGGTGCAATTGAACGCTAGACTGGGCCATTCCATCTAACTCATCCCAATCATCTTCATTCATGTCAACAAGCTTCTTTGAGATTCAATTTACTGACTTCCATTGCCTCCTACGAATCAACACATCTTTAATATGATTCTTCCATAGAGCAAAGTTTGACCCATCAATTTTTCGAATCTCAAAATGGTCTTTGCCCTACAAGTTACAGCTCCTTCTTGGAACATTGTCACTAGACCCTGATCCACTAGATGTGCCTAAGACCTCTGATGCCATGATGATAAAGAACTGAATAGAATGATAATGGAGGTAGAGGAGTCCAAAGCACCACTATGGCTAAAAAAAGGGTGAGCAAGTGTCATATTCTAGGAAAAATTTAGCAGAGTCTTCCTAGAAAAATGAATTAATGGATAGTAATGAACAACCAAAAGGATTATGTGAGAATAAATGTGCTCATACAAAGAAGTGTATCAAGAGGAAACCGACCACTGTATAGTTGAAAAAACCAAAAAATCTGGAAAGATTTTGCTAGAGTATCCTATGAAAAATGAGCATATGACTAGTGTCAAAATCTCATAAATCTACAAGTACTGACATGTTTACCTGCATAATGAATCCCTGACTCCATTGTGTATAATCAATTGCCCAAAAGAAGCCAACTAGGCTTATTGAGCACCTATGAACAACTACCATACATCTCCTATGGCGAGGTTTGGTAAGTCTTCCACTTGCATCACCAAAGATACCCCGACCTCTTGGTGTCTCTTAGTTAAAAAAACCTCATCATGACCCTCTTTATCAAACATAAAAATCTTTATGCAAAAACATAATGGCTATATCAATGACCACATGGACGTACATAAAAGGCTCAATAACCTGCATAGACTTGCAATGGCTGCTCCCACAACAACTAAAACCTTTCAAGAAACATGTAGATTAACTAGTGTGGCTGAAAAGATAGCCCCAAAAGGTAAAATTGTCAAAGAAGTACAAAGAACACTCTTCTTGTTCTTAGACTTGTGTGAAGAGAACTATGCACGAAAGTACTCCAAAGTGGCTCCAAAAATCACCCCAAAAATGCTTCAAAGATTGGCTTTCAAAGAAAAGAATGAAGATTTGAGGGCTCAAAACTTGTTGAAGTCAATGTGAACCTTAGTCTTTCCCCTTCTTCAAGCACCACAAGAGTGTAGCTTGTAGCTCTATCACGATATCTTGAGGCACAAGAAGCTGAGCTAAACAAATTAAGTGTAGAAAAGGTCAATAGGATCAACCAATGGCATAAACTAGATCACCCAATCTACCCATACTAGAAGAAGATGAAGAACATACACTGCGACAAGAATATGAGATAGAAATACATGTTTAGGAATTAGAAGATGAAGAGCAAGAACAAGGATCGACTTCCAACTCTCAAACATGAAATTTTATCCTAGAATTCATGAGGATAGAGAAATTGTTGCCAATGACAGCTTACATGAGGAGTGCATCTATCTCATGCAAGAACTATGGAATGACTTCAAAAAATGATGCCTAGAACCATTTTTGATGAAGATAATGGGAAAGATCCATCAGACAAATCTAGTTTCCATCCACCCCGTAACATATGGCCACATATGGGCAAGAGAAAAAGCTTTTGTCAAAGACAAAATCAAGAAGCAGATGATTTCCGCATGCTCAAGAGGGAAGATGTAGATCATATTACACGAAAAAAAATTGCTCATGCCAATCCATGATGGAGGATATGAATGCTAAAGGAATAACCTAGTATGGCATAGACCTTTGATCAAGGAGTGACATATGTACAATATACTCTAGTTTGTTCCATTCACTAGAAGGTGCACATGGCTGATATATCATGTAATATAAGTTCAACAAATGACATTCAAATATTTGTGGAATTATCCAATCATGAATACCATAAGGAGAACATTTAGCACTTGAGTAAATATGAACGACCATAAATTTTTGGAAGCAAGAGGCCATGGATGTCCCTGATCTGGTGTTCTAGATGCTTATTAAAATCTTAGAAACCATTAAAGTATACCTCAATACCTTTAATTATACACCAATGCCTAACATAAATCTTTGGGAATTTCACTACAACATTACACCACTTCTTTTTTATTTTAGTTTTTGGATAGCCATTACATGGCCAGATTAGAACAATCCCTTCACACAGGTTTCTTTGAAAAGCACTCCAAACTCTTTTGTAAACTACCTAATGGACACACTTTCCTGTTCAATGCTATCCAACTAGAGACAGCCCTGTTGCAGAGTAGAGATGCAGAGAAAAAGAAGGGCCCCAAAATTTTTTCGATTCGGACACTTTATTTTTGTAACATAGTCACCTTGTAATATATTTTCCGATGCAAATGCGATAGAGGAGTCCTCTAGATGCATATCCATTGATATCTGTATCATTACCCTTGTAAACTAGTAGCGAATTAGTCTTTTAGTCAATAAAGTGCCGGTCTCTTGTGTGAAAGGACCATTTTTAGGGCACATGTATATAAGTCATTTTGTGAATCTTTGTAAAGAATTTTTGCCATTGTGAGATTCAAGAGCATAGAATTTCGAATTTGTGTCTATTCCTCTCTATATCTTCTTGCTTGTGAGCTTGCATGCATGTGTGATGTTTGAAAAGAGTGTATTGAAGTGTTGTCTATCCATGGTAGTGCTTGTTTACTGTTGGTAAGGTGTGTGTGGAGAATAGGAAGTGCTCAAGCATAGGTAGGTTAATCCCATGGCTGAGTATTTTGCTCATCACTTGAATTGGGAACATCAAAATCGAGTGAAAGTACAACCATTGCATGCATCTTCTTGAGAGCTTCGAAACGAACCTGCTATTTGCTATATTTTGAGTTAAGAGCTGAGAGAAAAGCTCGATTTAATGTTGGTAGCTACTCTAGGTATCGTGACACCATAGCCGACCTTGAAAGCTTTGAGTGAGATAGTTTACACTTATGTGCACCTTTTTTAGTTCACTTTGGCATTGGCCTACACTTGAATGCATTTCTTCATACACTGGGCTAGGTTAAGATACTTCTTGGATTGATAATTAAAGCGTGTAATCCCCACTATATGCACTTGCAGAGGATAGAGGTATAGTCTCCTTCTTCTTAAGTCCTTAAATCAATAAGGAGTGTGCAATAGAACAAGGATTACGACCACCACATACTAGAGAGATGACTCTCCTCCCAACCAAATGCCTCTATATATAGCTCTCTCCAGGGGACTGCCTTCTTGGGCAGGTGGATGCTAATCATCCAAGTGTCAGCCATGTAACTACATGTGCGCCAAGTGTCCAGTGGATGCTTCTAGAAGGTTCTAGAGCTCTTTGGGCAAAATACTCTTCCCATGTACCTCATGGGGATTGAACCCAAGACCTCGTCCTTCACATCCTTGAGACTTAACCACTAAGCTAAGTGGATCACTTGTTCACAAGAGCACAAGACCTCCTAGTAAGTCTAAACTCGAGATCTTTGGTCATACACACGGATGACCAAACGGTGTCCGATTTCAGATCTGTCTGAACCGGCCAGACCCTTGGATCATAGACTTACTTTATTACATTCTTCCCCCCTTGGAAAATATTTTCGTCCTCGAAAATAGAACTATATACATACTGTAGGCAACCCCCGAGCCTCATGTTCTAAAACTGGAAGAACATGGTCATGTTCTAGAACTGGAAGAACATGTCTCATCTCTGTGGTGGCATCCCTGCCCAAATGATTCAAAAGACTATCTGGGTTTGCACTTTGATGAACGGGACAAAGTACAAACTAGTGAAGAATAATAAGGGTGGATCTAATGACATCCCTGGCTAATTCACAGTTTCTGGATGTGCGATCTAGGCACAAACATGTGAACTAGGTGGATTCAAATTACTAGTCCATTTCTAGGCATAACTGGTGCATGAGCTTAGTAATGAAGGTGGGATTCTTATCCCTCGCAAGACTTTGAGAATTCTTGATTCACTTGAATTTGTTTTGGAAAACTTGAAGTTTGGTTGTCCCATACATCTAACTTTAGATGTCTGTACAATGGTTTACTTTTATCCAACAGATACTTGATTTTTTCACCCGACTAGAGGACTACTTTGTCCCAATGAGTTGAAAAAATCCTATGTAAACTGTAAGAGAAAGTTTACCATTGGTGGGACCAACCATTACTAACTTCACCAATTCAAATTCAAAATGAAAATTGTCCAACTTAGGACACTTTTCTCAAAGACTTTTAACTGAAATTTCTTGGGAATTGTCAATCTGATGAGCAATTCCTAACTTCCCTATTCTAGAGTATACTGGACTCTAGAAAGTCATTTATGCTATAACTTGAAGCAAACTCAAATGAATAAGTCCACTTATCATCTTTTGAAGATTGAAAAGGTTCTTATACATAACATCTATCTAGGATGTTAATTTAGTTATTTTATTCTAATCGGCTAACCCTGGTCTTTTGCAAAAGGAATCAGATACCATATCTGAGTCAATTCCAAAAGATTTGGAAAGCGGAAAGAGATAACTAAGACTTTGTACAACCAATTCAAACTTCGCACATACATAAATTTGCTATGAGTCAAAGACTAGATGACTCAGGACTTTTTACTTTTCAAAGATCTATTTTAACAAGATATTGAAGCATTGTCTTTATCTTTCAGAGAAATAAGCTGGATTCTCAAAGAAAATCAAAAACATCATCCAACCACAAGATACTAGTGTGGTAACCAACATCAGTGTGTCGACCCACTGAGGTTCTATCGATGAGTTTAGTTTTCAAATAATGCTTCACTTGAGACTAAGTTCATGTCACATTCAGTCTTTTTGACTCCTAATCGTGAATGCAATTCTTGTGCATTTCTTTGAGTCTAAAAGAGTGAATTTATCAAGTTACACTAGGAACTTGATACTTGACTTAGTCAATTGAATCTTTAGTTGAAAAGATCAACTCAAAGTAAAAGTCCAACTTCTTTCAGAAAATTTATCAAATATTTCTGATCAATAACACTTAAACTTGAAGTGTTCTATGAAGATCTTGGAAGTTACTTACTTCATATCTTCAGTTTCCTTAATCTTGAAGTTACCTTGAAGTATCGTAAGATACTACTTTCATCCTTTACGAATTAAACTTTTCCTTGAAGTCTTAATTCCCTTGAGGATGAAACCTAACTTCAAAATCCAAACTAGGACTAAAAGATAATCATCATCCCACGGTCCGATGTCCCATTCCATCTTTCCTACATCAATCTGAGTATAAAATCTGGTGTCCCATACCACCCTATTTTATATTCACATTAATGTGTGGGTGATTCTTATCCTAAAGTCTAAACATCTCTTGATAGAGTACCTTATTTCTTCAATTCTTTTACAAGAATTGGAAGTTTCAGGCATTACCTCTAACTAGATTTTCCTAGGTTTTGATTCCTTCGCATGATCACCTCGTAATCATGTGCTTTGCCTTTGGAAACTTGAAAACCTTTTTGACAGAATATCAATTAGAATTCCAAGTTCTTGAATTTTCTCGAATTCAAGTTCAATTGGTTTACCCTTGACCAATTTTGTAGCGACAAGAGCTTTTGATTTCTTGTCTTTAGATTCCTTTCTTTACTGTTGCTTTAGGTACCTACCCCGGGGACTTTATTTAGGAATCTCTTTACTGCTTAAGTCTTAAGCATCCGCTCATGCTTTCTGGATTTGTACCAAAATCCCTTTAAGGATAGGTAAACACTTATGTTTTACCTTCCACAGACTTAATTACCATTTTCACGGTTGCAGACTACATTCTTGGAATTCCTTCACTCTGTTCAGACTTAGAACAGCTTACTTTTTTTTTTTTTCACAATTTTCCATTGGATAAATGGAACTTGAGTGAATAATTCCCAAAAGGAATTTTATTGCCAATACTTGGGCAATCTACAAAGTAGTTCAATTGCACATTACTTGGACAATCATGGCCAAGTTTGATCAAGTCTGGTTGATCTTGCGATAAAAATAAAGACTTATAGTCTTTATCTTTAAGATCTCTTAAACTATCTTTCTTACCTGCAGGATTTTTAGAGATCTTTCTCAAGTCCAAGCATACACTTATGCCTCTCAGATTCCAAAGCTAAGAATCTTTGATATACCTTTAGGTTATATCACAAATAGGACTTGAAATACCACTTCTAGTGGTTTGGGACGTCTAGGGAACTACTTATAGTATGAAGAATTTCATTCTCAAAACTTGAAAGAATGCCATTTCTTCAAAGACTTGAGATTCCTTCTAGGGAATCAAATAACTTGAGCAAATGATTCATCTTGGAATCTTTTGCAAAAAGAACATTTAAAAGAAATTCTTTCAAATGATATCCAAAAAATTTACTGATTCAATTGTATTTATTTCCTGAGTATCAAACTAGAGACGAAATATCACATTTGCCAGTATGAAAGTTTAAGTTGAACTTTCATTTATGTGATATCGACTTGTATTCTTGAGTTTGATACAAAACTCATTATTATTGGTCAATCTTCAGATGTTACTAGAGTCCTTTAAACATATTTCACTAATCAAATTTATGTTTAAAGTCCAAGCATCTATTGATTGATCCAATAGTAATGCAACTATGAACACTTTGAACTTTATCACTTGTTTAGGAGAAGTTCATGGATTTAAGATCCATTTCTTGGAACTTTCTACTCCTAAATGAAAAGTTCATACTTGCTTCAAGTCTTTAGGAACTTATATTATTTCCTAAAGATTGCTTAGCTAGTTGCATCATTTACCAGAGATGCAATTATAGAACCTAACATCCTTTTATTGATATCAAGGATCAATTGATGTTGAGGTTTAACTTTTGATTTCCATCACTCCTTGAGATGAAATCAAATAAAAATTTATAAAAGCTTGGTACCTTTATATCTTGGCAGAACATTTATATCCTAAAGAGGTTTTGCCTGCATCATTCCTTGGACCTATCATATAATATGAATTTATGTGTATTTTGGGAAGAGTTCATGAATCAATTAAGATCCTCTACTTGGAACATCTACCTTCCCAAAAATAAATTCATCTTAAACATGGTAGGAGAATGATCTCACATGAAATAGAAGGCTTGACTATTTCGTATCTCTATTCCAAAAAGTCACTTACCGAGGTTTCATCATGAGATATAAATCTTGAAACCACAAGAAACTTCTTTAAAACTTTCGAAATCTTCTAAATAGAAGAGTGCTCATGGAACTTTGGAAATATAGTTGATGTTCTCATCCAACCTTGGGATGCTTGAGAAGTTACATAAAATATATAACTAATCAACTAAAGCTTTATCCGCATGACTTTCTAAGTACATCCAGGACTTAGAGTCATCATACATCACAAAAGAGTTTGCAAGTAATTAAATTTTCTTGGTCATCAAGGAAATTTATTACTTAACTTTCTCTTAGTGCTTACTCATACCTAGCAAGACATCTATCATACTTAATTGTCATTAAGTATTTATCTTTGATAGTAGAATATCGACTTGGGAAGAAATCGACTAATTACTTGAGTTGCAAAGTAGAACTAGTATGTCTTTGCAACTAACTAGTCCTTGGTCTTCCCTAATGTCAAACTGCGAGCTTTATAAAGTAAGCTAAATACTAAGAGAGTACATTCTCATATCTACTTGCAAACAGCATTCCATTCTTCCATGCAAATGCATGTATCTACATGCAAAAGCATATGCTCACATGCGTATGCATGCATGTTCTTTGCATGCCCAAAAAATAATACAACAATCATGCATGAACTTGATGCACGATTTTTTCCTTGTACTAAGAATGTATATCATGCAATCCTGATGCATGTATATCCTTTCCTTTGTCCTAATGCACTATGATATAAAAACATACCCTTGAAGTGCAATAGAAAACTTACTCAATGGAAAGGAAATATGTATTTAAACTACCAAAATACATTCTTTGATGCACAAGGATCTTTTTGAAATCAAGTCTTTCCTTAATGCAAACTAATGCTTGAAATAAGAAATGGATTAATTCATTATTCTAATCTAGACTTAATCAATTGAAATCTTGGCTATTTCAATGTGCATCTATGATTAAGTGTAGAATAATGAGAACAAGATAAATCAAGCATTAAGGCCAAGCAGAAACTGGAAAATACTTAGCTTTGATCAAAGCTTTGTCCATCCCTTGATCCTTTGGAAGAGTGATTCATCCTCTTGATCCTTGCGAGGAGCTATTCACCATTCTTGAAGCTTCCTCATCAAGAAATAATCTTGGATGACTTGGTCCGTCGTGGTCGACTAACTTGGGCCTCCGGATCTTCACTCCACAGCTTCAAATGCTTTGCTCAATCTTTGATTCTTCTTGGATGGATGAGAGGACTTGGCTCCTTGCACTTCAGCTCTGCTTACTGCTTTAGGAGATTCTGCTCTGCACTAGAGAACAAGCAAAACTCGTGGGCGGCGTGGCTACGTGAGCGTGTTTCCAAGGAACCCGTCTGGGTTCGATCCCTAGTAGGCGCAGCGGGCAGAGAAGGCTACGTTCTGTTTTGTTCCTTTCGGAGATCTTCTGCAACGCTGGGTTTGAAACCAAAACAAATCTCTGCAGACTTCTGGACGTGAACGCCCGTCGACCTTATGGATAGGCGAGTGTCCTCTAGTTGGGGGGGCGGGGGTTCGAATCTCCTCTGCTTCACTGGAGAATACACAATTTTGGATCTACAAATTGAGATCTTCTCCAGCACCGACTTTTGGTTAAAAGATTTGCTCCAGTAATCCTTCACGCGCACGATGATGCTCTGTGGATAGAGCAGCGCGCTCCTATCAGGGAAACGGGAGTTCGAATCCTCTGCTCTCCACAATAGAGGTAATTATTTTTTGGTATCTTCTACAGCACAAGATCAAAAACTAATGCTCTGCTGGATGATATACGCGAACTGTTGTCGTCTTCGTGGATAGGACAACGTTTCTTCAGCGGGAGGTCAGGAGTACGAATCCTGCCGCCTACAGAAGATATTCTTTTGCCGCCTACAGAAGATATCCTCTTCACGACTATACTATGACAATATAAGGCGCATCCAAGAATACGTCGTCAACGCCCTCGGGTTCTGTGGTTGAGCGAACATGCTCTATTCGGAAGTACGAGGGTTCGATTCCCTCCCATGCATGCGCACCGATTTTTGCTAATCTATTCTTTAAGCATAAAGCTATGGCCGCCATGATGACTTCAGAATTCTACGTCAAAACGGCCGCGAGCAGAAATTCGGGAAAGAGTTATGCACGCAAAAAGTAAGGAGTAAGATGATGAGAGCTATGGAGAGGGTGGCTCTGATACCAATGCAATAGAACAAGGATTACGACCACCACATACTAGAGAGATGACTCTCCTCCCAACCAAATGCCTCTATATATAGCTCTCTCCAGGGGACTGCCTTCTTGGGCAGGTGGATGCTAATCATCCAAGTGTCAGCCATGTAACTACATGTGCGCCAAGTGTCCAGTGGATGCTTCTAGAAGGTTCTAGAGCTCTTTGGGCAAAATACTCTTCCCATGTACCTCATGGGGATTGAACCCAAGACCTCGTCCTTCACATCCTTGAGACTTAACCACTAAGCTAAGTGGATCACTTGTTCACAAGAGCACAAGACCTCCTAGTAAGTCTAAACTCGAGATCTTTGGTCATACACACGGATGACCAAACGGTGTCCGATTTCAGATCTGTCTGAACCGGCCAGACCCTTGGATCATAGACTTACTTTATTACAGAGTGAGACGTCTGACTATGAACAATCTTACTAGGACTAAGCTCCTTTCTAGGATTCTCAAGGTTTGATGAAGGGTTGAGCGGTAGATGACCAATAGAGGGTGAGGGGATAGGTGAATGACTTGGAGAAGTGGGTTCTTCATTAGAGGTAGGTGCACATTCACATTCATGCATGTTTACTTGATCTTTTAGTCTTCTTCTTAAGTCCTTAAATCAATAAGGAGTGAAATGTCTGACTATGAACAATCTTACTAGGACTAAGCTCCTTTCTAGGATTCTCAAGGTTTGATGAAGGGTTGAGCGGTAGATGACCAATAGAGGGTGAGGGGATAGGTGAATGACTTGGAGAAGTGGGTTCTTCATTAGAGGTAGGTGCACATTCACATTCATGCATGTTTACTTGATCTTTCAGTGCTAGATATGTGGATTTGATGGGTTGTTCTTCTAATAAACTAAATACTTTGCGATACCCTATCTTGGCTGATATGTAGCCTAAGGCTAGTTGGATGGTTACCTCATATTCATATATCCAATCTTGACCTAACAAAAGTTCTTCTAATAGATCTTGATCATGGCACACTAATAGTTTTTGTTGCATCGTGTTATTTCCTAGGTGCAATGATAAGGTAATCTAGCCTATGCATTCAGTAACATTGCCTCCTATTCCAATGGGATGTGCTTTGGTTGGATGTAATTGGGCTTTGAGCTGATGAGTCAAAGAGGATATGATGCAGCTGAGAGCTGATCTTGTGTCAATGAGGCCATCCACCAAGTGGTACTCCTCTATTCCCACTCCTAAGTTCAAATAAGGTTGTTGCACTTGATGTCCTAGGGTTTCTGAGGCTCTAAAATTAGCCATTGGGATGGGCTCTTCTCCTAGCCGATATCTTTCATCCCTCTCTCTCATCCATTCTTTCTGTTTCCTTATTCATTCTAGGGCTTCTTGTCGTGCTTCCTCGCGTAGTTTTTCGTCTTTTTCTCGTCTACTCTTTGCTGCTAGAAGTTTTGATAGCATCTCCTCTATTAATGGCTCTAAATACTTCTTCACTCGACAACCACTTATATAGCTTGGTAGGACTTCTCCATCTAGGGTTGCTAAGTTGATAGCTCCACTAGTTGATATGCGATTGATCACCAAGGGTCCATATTCTCTTTTTTGTAGTTTCTTTGCATGTTGCTTTAATGTATATACCAGGACTAAATTTCCTTCTTTCAAACCTTTATCCTTAATATGAGCATCAAATTATGCCTTTTGTCACCTTTTTGCAGCATAAATGCCTGCTACTGCTTGCAATCTTGTTTCATGTAGCTTCTCGATTTGGTCCAATTGATTAGATAACTCATGTCGAGTCCATTCATAGGTCAATGCTACTCTAAGAGTAGGAACTAGGAAATCAAGCGGTAAGATGGCATTTGCCGTACACTAGATTAAAAGGAGTAGTTCCTATGGCTGTTTTATATGCTACTCTGAATGCCCATAAAGCATGGTGCAACTAGTTGTCCTAATCAGATCTTCCATTATTAACAATCTTCGTAAGCACTGTACACAAGATCTTGTTTGAACTTTTAGCTTGTCCATTGGCTTGTGGGTGATAGGGGACTGATTTATTGTGAATCACTAGGAATTCATTCATCAAGGCTTCAATTACTTCATTGATGAAGTGTGTGCCTCTATCACTCACAATTTCCAAATCTAGTGAATATGTTCTCAAAGAGAAACTTAGCCGTGGTCCTTGCATCATTCTTCTTAGTTGCCTTGGCTTCTACCCATTTGGTCAAATAATCGGTTGTGACAATTATATACTCGGCATGAGAACCTTTCGCTGGTGGGCTAATAGGTCCTACAAAATCTATTTCCCATTTGGTAAATGCTCTTGCACTTATCATAGGTCTTAATGGCATTTCATCTCTTCTAATAGGATACTTTGTTCGTTGACAAGTATCACATCTTTGGACATATGTGGCTGCATCTTGATAGCGTTGGCCACCACAATCCAGTAAAGAGAATCATTTTTGCAGTTTTATCTGCATAAGAATGTCCTCCTGCGACTCCCCTATGAGCCATTTCCAAAACTAAAACATACTCATCTTCATGGATGCAGATTCTTAATTGGTTGTCCCTTCCTCTCTTGAAAAGTTGTTTGCCTATGAGTACATAATCTTTCGTGTTCTCAATGGTTGGGCCTGCCTTTATTCATGCTTGATATGCTTTAATCCACATGGCTAAATCTTCTGGCATTGGATCGGCTAAAACTGATCCTGCCTCTTGTTTTTTATGCTTTTCTGTCTCCTTGTTAGGGTTTCCTTTAGGTTCTTGCTTTTCATCTTGGCTCTGCTTGTTGTTCTCATTCTCTAACTTTTGTTGCAATCTCTTGTGTTTTATCTTTTCTCTACGAGTCTTCCATCTTTGGGTTCATTTAGACTTAGCACTTTTCTCGGACTCTTCAGAATCTGCAACTACTTGTGGTGCTAGGGTGTTCAACTCTTTGTCTTGGCTATCATTTTCTTTGGATTTATTCGGGGTCTCTCTTTCTTTTGCCCTAGTTATCGCTTTCAATGGCACAATGTATTCCTTATCACTCCTTGACGACTCTACCAATTCTATAACATTTATTTGTGCTGTGGGATTGATTTTATTTGGATTTTTAGGGCAATCGCTAAAAAGGTGTTCCTTGCCGCAATCATTGCAGTAGCCTTCCCAAACTTTCTGATGTGGAGGTGGATTGGGTAATGTACACTTCCTGATAAAGAGATCTCCTCCACATCTATAACATGGTCCTCTAGGGGGCAAGTGGTCTACTCATTGGCCTTGGAGGTAACAGTGCTCTTAGAGCAGTGTACATTAGTGACACATAGTCTTGATCATATCCAAAAGAACCATCATAACTATCAGATCCATATGTATATGGCTCATAGAATTGTCCATACTCGTCCATAGTATTTTCATAGGTGGAATAACGTCCCTGACTAAGGTCATAATATTGATCATAAGTCTCAGTACTAGTCAATGGGGTGGCTCGTACTATTGCTCTTTCAAGATTCTCTTGCAATTTTCACTGGGACAACATTTTGTGGGTGAGGTGGTTGTTGTCCTACGGTTGAGGTTGATTGTATCCTTGATATGCATTTGGTTGTGGTTCAAGTGCTTGTTATTGGAAGGAAGGGTATCTATATGCTTCTCCTCCTTGATCTCTCAGGGGGTATTTGTAAGGCCTAAATGGTGGTTGTGTAGGTCTTGGTTGTCGATTGTAAGGACAATTCTCTGTACTGTGATTTGTGTACCTTTGCTCTATGCTACAGTAATGAGTTGGGCCCTGGACGGGTGGTCCGTTGTAGGCATAAGGAGGTGGTGGGAATATTCCCCTATTGCACAAATGAGAAGGGTGATCACTTCCACAATGAACGCATCTCCTAAGCACAGGCACTCTCATAGGGTGGTTAGGATAATTCCTCTGTCCTTGAACATTCAATTTCTTAGCCATTAAATCAGCTATCTCTTCTACATTGTTCCTGGGATTGGAAGTACTGCTAGCACTATCCTCACTCTTAACACTTCCTTGAGGTATTTTTAAGTCTTTCGCCAGATTGTCTTCTAGATTGATACACTCCATGCATTCTTGTAAACTTTGAAATCTCTTCACATATACTAAGGATCTCAATGACCCATTCACCAATCCTTCAACGAATAATGACATTTTATTTTGGGTGGGTCTCTCTTCTGCAGGACATCTATCCACATATTGCTTGAATCGTCTCACTGCTAACCTTACTAATTCCATAGGCGACTACTTGAAACTATGGATTAACGATGAAGAGTTGTTTTTGATTCCAACCTTAGTGAATTCCTCAATCAATTCCTGATATACTTGTTCCATCTTTTGAAAATCATTAGGATCTAAGGGCTAGAACCATGCTAAGGCCGTGTCTGTGAGGGTTAGGCCAAATGATTCATACTAGATCAAGAAGTCTTCTACTTGTTCCGCTCTCACCACTTGCTTGAATTCAACAATGTGGTTGTATGGCTCACTAGAACCATCATAGTGGCTTCTCATGCATTTGGCATGAGGGAAGTTAGAGTAGGTTGTAGAAAGGAAGAGAGTTAGGTAGGTAGGTTCAAATCCCAAGTATTTTGTTCTTTACCTTTTAGCATCTTTCAGTCTTTATGCATTTCATAGGCTTAAAAACAAAAAAAATAAGCCATTTTGAGATCACTTGTTTCCTTGCAAGTGTCAAGAGAGCACAGATGACAGGTGTCACGAAAGAGAGATCATGGTTGTTGGAGCTACAAAGAGCAAGTGTGGGTTGAAGTTAGCTTGAGGGTAGCTTTGTGAAGGTGAGCTATTATTGCTCTAAAAGTTCAAATTGGATCAGGGGAAAACATGAGATGTCCTGCGAACGATGACATGAGGGAGGTATTGTGGGTTTGAGTGAGATTTTTAGTGATATAGGCACGTAGAGAAGGGGAAATAGGCACTAAGAGCACATACATTAACTTGGTTTTTTTAAATAATTGCTTATGAGTGAGAAAATCCAAGTGTTGTGACCTCCCAAGGTTGAGCATCGCAACATCCAAGTGTCATGACCTCCCAAGGTCGAGTGCCACGACATCAAAGTGTCGTGACCTCCCAAGGTCGAGTGTCGCGACATCCAAGTGTCATGTTCAAGGCCAAGTGTCGCGATACTCAGGTGTTGTTTGTCATGACTGCTCAGGTGTCGTGTCTAGGGCCAAGAGTCGTGAAATCTAAGTGCAAGTGTAGGTGTCGTGTGTCACGATACTCAGGTGTCGTGTGTCGTGATACTCAAGTGCCGTGTATCGCGATACTCAGGTGTTGTGTGTCGTGACCACTCAGGTGTCATGTGTTGCGATACTCAGATGTCATGTGTCGTGATCGCTCAGGTGTCATGTGTCATGACTATTCAAGTGTCGTGTGTTGCCAGTCATCCAAGTATTGAGTGTCTCCAACTGTAGGTACCGTGTGGATCACAAATATCGTGTCTCAAGGAGGCCAGATATCGTGGAAAGCTAAGTATCGAGTGTCATCTGAACAGCAAGTATGGTGTGTCTTCCTAGTGAATGTCAGTCATACCTCATCAAGGAGACTCCAAATTAAGAAAAAATACATATATATCTATAAATTCCGGAGAGAGTTTTGGAGCAAATGCCTATCCAGACCCAAATAGAGCCATTAGTGAATGAACTTGAGATTGGGAAGAGTCCTAGGAAGCCGAAGGAGTGTGGTATCATCTGTAGGAAGTGTAACCGAGCCTAGTATTCATTCACATAATTCTGAGACCTTGAGTGAGTTGGAAGAAGAAACCATTATGACTTCAAAGGACATTCACAACTCTATACCAATAGGAGGCCTAATGTGTATCATTGAGGGAGAGTAGAGAACCTCCTTAGAATATGTGAACACCAATCAACATGACATACCCATCTACATAGATGGATTGAATAGATCAGTGACAACGTTGAAGAAAACCAGGGACGCTCACATAGTACCTAGACCAGCAGTCAAGTACATGGGAGGATTCTATATGGATAAAATGCTATGGCTGCCTCTAGCCTCTGTGATAAGATTGAACGTGTTTTGTTTGATGAAGCACAAAATTATGAACATTGGATGGCTGCAATGCAATCTAAATATGATGCTATCATGAAAAATGGTGCCTGGCCTTTATGTGATTTGCCTCCTGGCAAGAAGGCCATTGGCACTAAGTGGGTATACAAGCTGAAGCGTAAACCTGATGGAACAGTTGACAAGTATAAAGCTAGAATTGTTGCAAAGGGTTATGCGCAGGAAAGAGGCATTGATTTTGACGAAACTTTGCTCCTACTTGCCGAATGACTACTGTTCGTAGCATTTGTGCACTTGCAGCTCATCAATGTTGGAATGTGCATCAGTTGGACATTAAAAGAACATTTCTGAATGGTAACTTGCATGAAGACGTGTATGTTTTTCAGCCCCATGGCTTTGTGCAAAAAGGCATTATATGGTTTAAAGCAAGCACCACGTGCTTGGTATGAAAAGATACATGCCTATCTCATTGCACATGGTTTTGAGAACAGTCCAACTAAAAGCAACTTATATGTTAAGCGTGCTAATGATGTACTTCTGATCATTGTGGTGTATGTTGATGACATGCTGCTCACTGGCCCTCATGACATGTATATTGCTGATTTTAAGGCTGATTTGCATGCCTCATTTGAGATGTCTGATTTGGGGTAGTTGCATCACTATTTGGGCAATGCCATAAATTGCACTTGTGGATGCATAATTGTTTTGCTGCCTTCTGTTATTTTGATTCTTCAACCTACAATCACGTTCAAAGTGTCTAGGTTTACCACAATTCCTTCATCCTTTACTGTCATTACCTGAATCATTTCTTTGGAAATTTTAGTTACCTCTTTGGCTCCCCCTACCTCGAAATTGTCCTCTTCCTCCTGGATGATTCTATTGTTGACCTTGGTCTTGGTTACTGTTTCCTCTTCCACTTTGGAAACCTCTACCTCTACCTCTTCCTCTGTCAGAGTAGAATACCTGCTCAGAACTTGATTTTCCTTGGGAGTTTGAGTCCTCACCAAGATTCTTTTCTTCAATAATCAGCATAGATACAAGATCAGCAGAATTTGGAATATTTTCCCTGGTCTATATAGAAGTTTTGAACTGCTTGTATGCAACTCCTAAACCACGAAGGCATACTTTGACCTTATCATCATCATCATCTACATTCACACCAATAGATGCAAGTGACTCACATATGCTTTTGGTTTTCAGGTTGTAGTCACTTAGTGACATGCCCTTCTTCTTCAATGTATGCAACTCGTTCTTGAGTTGCAATTTCCGTGCCTTTGTATTGGTCTCATACAATGTGACCAAACTGTTCCAAGCCTCTTTCGGAGTCTTGGCATCCTGTATGTGCCCAATCATGCTATCTTGTATGCTAACAGATAGCCAATGCATTACCTTTCGTGCTCCTTGATTCCATTCCTCATATGCTCTTAACTGGTCTGCAATCCGATTCCTCTCTAATAACTACGGAGCATTTTCATTCTATCCTTCGATGTACTTCTAGAAGCCTTTTCCCATCAGGAAATTCGTCATTTGAATCTCCAAGCATGGAAGTTGTTCTTGTCGAGCTTATCGCTCATAAGTTGACTCATTCCATCTGCGTTTTCCATTTTTGGTTTTTCTTTGGGCCCCACCTTGCAGGCTCGAAATAGAGGTCGAGATGGCTCTGAAACTTTGATCTGACAAAAAAGAGTGATTCTAAAGGGATAACTCTCGAAAATATTTTGAGGTCTTCTACCTTCACACCAATTTTCGTAGCAATCTGAGGACGTTTGTGAATCACACTTTCTCCATGCCGTCTTGCATACTCTTCACTGTTAGCCTTCTCCACGAGCTCTCTATAGCCACACTGGCTTTGATACCATGTCACGAGAAAGGAGATAAGGAAGAGAGCTCGCACACACTCTCATAATCAAAGAGAAGCACACACTCAAATTGATGCAAGGAAGAATGATCTTCTTCTTCTTCTTCTTCTATTACATAAAAAGTAATGTACAAGAATGACCTAAAAACAAGAATAAAACAAGTACAATATATAAAGATCAGTACATAAGGAAAAACCTAATGTCCATGAATGAGTGAGCTAGCAAGGAACAAATGTGCCATCACTCTCGGTAGATAAATCTAATAAAGATCAATGAAGTATCCCTGACATATACTAGCAAGACCACTATACATGTCAGAGAAACGAAAAACATGATTATGCTGGATCATCACATGTTATCCTGGATCATCACATGTTATCGTGGATCATCACATGTTGAGCTTGATATCTCAACATGATTATGGCATTCTATGTCATGGGATGTATAAGCTCATAGGCAATGCAAAATCTATGAATGATGCAATGTTTGCAATTCAAGATTCTCAAGCTATCTCAAATGCAAATCTTTGGCATGCATGCTTTGATCATGTGAACTTTGCTAGTTTGCTATGTCTACGGAAATGTGAAATGGTTTCCTTATTGCCAAAACTTGAGGACCTTTTGAACATGTTTGTGAAGGTTTTAATTTGGGGAAAATGCAACATCCCTCCTTCACAAAAGATGGTTTAGTTAGAGTTGTTCATGGATTGCAGCTTGTTCATAGTGATGTCAGTGGTCATACGTCAAAACCTTCATTTTGGAAATACCTATACTTTTTGGCTTTTATTGATGACTTTTCCAGGCATGCATGGGTGCATCTATTGAAATAAAAGTCCAAAGTATTTATGTGCTTAAAGAAATTCTTGTTTATGGCTGGAAATCTAGCAGAGTGCAAATTGGGCACCCTTTGTTCTAATCAAGGGGGATACATGTCTTAAGGTTTTAATGCATTTCTAGTTGAGTGTGGCATATAACATCAGAGTACAATGCTATATTAACCTCAAAAAATGGAGTTTCTGAAAGTAAGAATAGGCCTATCGTGGAAATAGAAATGAGTATGGTCAAAAGTTAGGGTTTACATTGTAGCTTCTAACTTGAGGTTGTTATGTGTGCAACATATGTACTTAAAAGGTGTCCAAGAAAAGCACTACAATTGAACATTCCATATGAGGCTTTGCATGGTTGCAAGCCATATCTAGCCCATGTGCATGTCTTTGGCTTGGCATATGGATTAGTGCTTGAACAATAACAAAGGAAACTATATGATAAAGCAGTGAAATGTTTTTTTGCTTGGGTATAGTCCTAAAAGCAAAGGCTATCATCTGTATCATCCACAAACTAAATGCGTTTCGGTTAGCCATGACATTTTTTTTTGTGGAAAATGCAATTCAGCTCTTACTTTCATGTACCAATGAGACAATAGTTAGCTTTAAAGATATGTATGAAAATTTTCTATCTCTTTTTACAAGTGGATAGTCGTGTTGGTCTAAATGAGACAATTTTTCAGTGTTTAATAGTCAAAATGATGATGTGGATCATTCCATTTCCGATTTAGATTTACATGATGCTCTTGTTGATGAGAGGGATGATAGAGAAGAGGAATAGATTATGCCTAAATTGTTGGTGCAAAATTTGAGAGATAATAAATTAGATGCACCTTTGTCATATTGTACTCATTTAGGTTCTCATAGTGCTTTATTTGCATTAGATTGTTAGGCAATGGCTGTCTCTAGTCTTTGTGATGAGAATGAGCCTATTTCTTTTGATGAAGCACATAGTTCAAAGAATTGGATGGCTACTATGCAATCAGAATATGATGCTATTATGAAGAATGGTACTTGGTCTTTATGTGATTTGCCTCCATGTAAAAGGTTGAAATATCAAGATCAACATGTGATGATCTAGGATGACACGTACCAGTTTTTCGTTTCTCTGACATGTATAGGGGTCACGCTGGTATATGTCAGGGATAATTCATTGAGATTTATTAGATTTATCTACCGAGAATGATGGCACATTTGTTCCTTGCCAGCTCACTCAGTCACGGACATTAGGTTTTTCCTTATGTACTGATCTTTATATATTGCACTTGTTGTATTCTTGTTTTCAGGTCCTTCTTGTACATTCCTTTTTATGTAATAGAAGAAGAAGAAGAAGAAGAAGATCATTCTTCCTTGCCTCAATTAGTGTGTGTGCTTCTCCTTGAGAGTGAGAGTGTGTGTGTGAGCTCTCTTCCTTATCTCCTTCCTCCTGACATGGTATCAGAGCCAGGGTGGCTATAGAGAGCGCGTGGAGAAGGCGATGGTGAAGAGTACACAACAAGGCGTGGAGAAAATGCGATTCACAAACGACCTCCATTTGCTACGAAAATCGGCATGAAGGTAGAAGACCTCAAAATATTTTTGAGAGTTATCCCTTTAAGGTCACTTGTTTTTGTCAGATCGAAGTTTTGGAGCCATCTTGACCTCCATTTGGAGCCCACAAGGTGAGGCCCATAGAAAAACCCGATCAATTTCAAAAACTGTAACTTGTATTGTGTTCAACAACACTCATGCATTCTAGATCTAGAATTTCAAGCAATTCCATCTACTGTTGATACACAAAAATTGTGTTTTTTTTGAGATCGAACTGTCACGTCATAGTGCGACAGTGTTCAAGCAGAAGTGCTACTTGTAGTGTTTTGCAATGTTGTGAATTGCTGCAAAAATGGAAAACACAGATGGAATGAGTCATCTTATGAGCGATAAGCTGGACAAGAACAACTTCCATGCTTGAAGATTCAAAATGATGAATTTCCTGATGGGAAAAGGCTACTGGAAGTACATCAAAGGAGAGAATGAAAATGCTCCGCAGTTATGAGAAAGGAATCAGACTACAGATCAGGTAAGAGCATATGAGGAATGGAATCAAGGAGCACAAAAGGTAATGTACTAGCTATCTGTTAGCATATAGGATAGCATGATTGGACACATACAAGATGCCAAGACTCCAAAAGAGGCTTGGAACTGTTTGGTCACATTGTATGAGACCAATACAAATGCACGGAAATTGCAACTCAAGAACGAGCTGCATACATTGGAGAAGAAGAGCATGTCGGTAAGTGACTACACCTTGAAAATCAAAAGCATATGTGAGTCACTTGCATCTATTAGAGTGAATGTAGATGATGATGATAAGGTGGAAGTATGCCTTCGTGGTTTAGGAGCTGCATATAAGCAGTTCAAAACTTCTATACAGACTAGGGAAAATATTCCAAATTTTGCTGATCTGGTATCTATGCTGATTATTGAAGAAAAGAATCTTGGTGAGGATTCAAACTCCCAAGGAAAGCCCAGTTCTGAGTAGGTATTCTACTATGGCAGAAGAAGAGGCAGAGGTAGAGGTTTTGGAAGTGGAAGAGGAGACAATAAACAAGACCAAGGTCAACAACAAAATCATGTAGGAGGAAGAGAACAGTTTCGAGGCAGGGGGAGCCAAAGAGGTCGTAGAAATTTACAAAGAAATGATTCAAGTAATGATAGTAAAGGATGATGGAATTGTGGTAAACTTGGACACTTTGAACGTGATTGCAGGTTGAAGAATCAAAATAACAGAAGGAAGCAAAACAACTATGCATCCATAAGTGCAGATGATTCTGAGAAGCTATTTATGGTTCAACATCACATGATGAATACGATGTCTGCTGGTGTTTCAAAATCGAATGATAATGTCTGGTATGTTGATTCAGGTGCTTCAAATCACATGACGAGTCATGCAGAATGGTTTAGTACTTTGCAAAAATTGCCAGTTCCTGGATATGTTGAAACAAGTGACGACACATCACATCCTATTGAGCATACAAGAAACATAGCACTATCTATGGAGGATGGAAAGGTAAAACATCTTGCTGATGTGCTTCATGTTCCAAATATAACAAAGAATCTACTTTCTGTTGGACAAATGGTTGACTAGGGATTACAAGTCAGGTTCAATGCTGATAGATTATATGTAGAGGAGTACAAGCAGGATGAATGATTGGTTGCCAAAGGAAACAAAGTGGGTAGGATGTTTGCCTTAAATGTGAAGATTCTTGAAATGAATGCAGCCATGTGCAAAAGGTGCAGGAGTTATTGCTGATATAGAGATCTGGCACAAACAAATTGGACATTGGTTGCCAAAGGAAATAAAGTGGGTAGAATGTTCACCTTAAATGTGAAGATTCCTGAAATGAATGCAGCCATGTTTGCAAAAGGCGTAGGAGTTATTGCTGATATAGAGATCTGGCACAAACGAATTGGACACGCAAATCTGCAAAGGCTGAAATTGATGCAATCAAAGGAGATTGTCCATGGACTACCAAATTTCAAAGTTGCAGAAATGCAAAAGGTATGTGGAGCATGTCAATTTGGTAAACAGTCAAGAGCATCATTTCCACATGACAAGCATGTTAGTGAGAATGTACTAGAAGTAGTACATACAGATGTTTGGGGTTCAGCAAAGACCACATCTATGGGCGGTTGCAGGTTTTATGTTACTTTCATTGATGACCATACACGCAAAGTATGGGTATATTTCATGAAAGAGAAGAGCGAGGTGTTCACTCACTTCCAGAATTTTAAAGTTATGGTGGAAAAGCAGACAGGGAAGTACATACAGACATTAAGATCTAATGGAGGAGGTGAATACATGTCAAATGAGTTAGCAGTTTTCTAAAAAAACATGGAATTCGGCATCAGTTTTCATGCAGTTACACACCACAACAGAGTGGTGTTGCTGAACGCAAAAATAGACATATTGTAGAAATAGAAAGAGCCTTGATGGCGGAGAAGAATATGCCTCATTGTTATTGGGTAGAAGCTATGCATACTGCTGTACACATCATGAACAGAACTCCGACTGCTCCTGTACATCAAGTTACACCTGAAGAGAAGTTTACAGGTAAAAAGCCAAACTTATCATATCTGAAAGTTTTTGGCTGTATTGCATATGTACATTTCCTAGATGAATTGAGGAAGAAGCTTGATCCAAAAGCAGAAAAGTGTGTCTTCATTGGATACTCCCTTGAGCAAAAGGGATATAAATGTTATAACCCACTCACATGACAGGTAAAGGTGAACAGAGATGTGATATTTGACTAAATTTCAAGCTTCTATGCAGATGCCAAAGAAGGACTGAATCTTGAACCAAATGACAAAGAAAATGCTGAAAAAACCAAGTGCAAAATCTCAAGTTTTGAGTGAACTAGATGCATCACCAAGCAATAGTTCCAACTCAAATCCATGGAGTGGAAGATTGCATGGAAATTTCAGTCCAGCAAATTCATCAAATACATCCAAGAAAGGTAAAGAAAAGCTTTCTACTGGTAGTAAAACATGTGCAGGTTTTGAAGACATTGATGGAGATTGAAGTGGTTAAGAAAAGAGTCTTGATGAGGAACTTGGATTGCCCTCTATAAAGACTCCAGGAGTTAGAAAGGCACATGTAGATGATACAAGGAAAAGTGACCCAGGACCAAGAAGATCTAGGAGGATGCAGAATTCTGTACAACGATTAACATATGATAGTTACATGGCTCGTCATTCTGCCTGCATGACAAAGGTAATACAAGATGCTGAACCTTCTTGTTTTGAAGATGCAATTGGAAATGCAGATTGGGAAAAAGCTATGGATGAGGAGATGGCTGCACTTTATGGAAATGATACATGGAAGCTAGTTCCATTGCCACAAGGAAAGAAACCCATAGGTTGCAAGTGGGTTTACAAGGTAAATCATAATGCTGATGGTAGCATAAGCAGGTATAAAGCACGATTGGTAGCTAAAGGATATGCAGAGACATATGGCATTGATTATGAGGAAACATTCAGCCCTGTAGCAAAAATGTCTACTGTCAGAACACTTGTTGCATTAGCTACAACAAAAGGATGGACTTTGCATCAGATGGATGTGAAGAATGCTTTCCTACATGGTGAGTTACAAGAAGAAGTATATATGGACCAACCACAAGGATATGAAGATTCAAAGCATCCAAAATATGTTTGCAGGTTGCAAAAGACTTTGTATGGGCTGAAGCAAGCCCCTCGTGCATGGCATGCAAGGATTGCTTATTACTTAACCAACATTGGGTTTTCTATGTGTGATGCAGATCACTCGCTTAAGGCTGATGATGGCATCACTATTGTGGTTATTTATGTTGATGACCTGATTGTAGGTGGTGATAATGAAGGAAGCATCAAAGAGATAAAGCAACTTCTTATGCAAGAATTTGACATGAAAGATCTTCGCGTGCTGTGCTATTTCTTGGGCATTGAGTTTATACATACAGAAACAGGTATATGGATATCGCAAAGGCAATATGCCTTGAATATGCTACAAAATGCTATGGCTGATTGTAGCCAATTTCTATGCCATTAGATTAGAATTTGAAGTTGGATACTACATCAGGTGAAGCATTTGAAAATGCTACTATGTACAGGAAAATTGTGGGAAGTCTTATATATCTCACAATTACAAGGCCTGATCTAAGTTATACTGTTGGACTTGAAAGTCCGTTTATGTAGGTTCCCAGGAATCCACATTTGGATGCTCTGAGGCACACTCTACGTTATGTGAGTGCTAATTTGTATTATGCATTGTTTTATGAGGCTGGTGTAGATTTGCAGGTTTATGGATACACCGATGCCGATTGGGCTGGGAGCATTCCAGATAGGAGATCTACTAGTGGTTTTCTATTCTCACTTGGGAGTGTAGCTATTACATGGAGCAGCAAGAAGAAACCCACTATTGCTTTGTCAAGTACAGAGGCTGAGTATAGAGGTGCTGCAATGGCCGCATGTGAGGCATCATGGCTGGAGATGCTACTTGCGGATTTAGGTGTGGAAGTGCGAAAGCCTATCACCATTTATTGTGATAATCTTAGCAGCATACAATTAGCACAAAACCCTATTTTCCATGCTCGAACAAAGCATATCGAGGTACGTTATCACTTCATCAGAGAGAAGGTATTAGGAGGTGATATTGATCTTGTTTATGTGAGAGCAGATGAGCAAGTTGCTGATATTTTCACCAAAGCACTTGGAGCTGAGAAGTTGAAGACATTTTGGGAGATGCTTGGATTACAGGATATGGCATTGAGCTTGAGGGGGAGTGTTGAGATATCAGGCGTAACATGCGATGATCCAGGATGACACGTACCAGTTGACTCAAAATGGGTTGGTTGAACACTCATGTGTGCACAAGTGTTTTTTTTGCTTCATGCTTGGTAGCTTATGCATATCTTGGTTGAGCAAGATGCAATCTATTGTGTACACTTCTAGTTGTGAGGATGAGTATTGGGTGACTTTTTTAGTGACTATTGAGTTTGTGTGGCTCAAATTCCTTTTAGCTGATTTAGGTGTTGGGAGGTCTTCTACAACCATCATCTTTATTATAAATCAAAGCGCATTGGGAGTTGTGAGGAACCTTGTGTTCCATTTTTGCACAAAGCACATTGAGGTGCACTATCATTATGTCTACAAGAGGTTCTCTATTGGGGATATTAGTTTGGCTTATGTGTGTGCACAATATAATATTGAAGACCTCTTCTTAGAGGCTCTATCTAGGAGAAGTTTGAAGCTTTTTGCAAAGCTTTGGGATTACTTCCTTTTTGTGGATTGATTTTTTCCCACATAGCTTGACACTTCCTTATACATGAGTGCCAACTCCTTGTTCACTGCATCACACCTAGAAGGGATTTGTTGATATATTTTAGTAGTGATGTGTGCGAACACACTTAGGACCATCAGGGTACTTTTTTTCCCCTTTAAGAGGTTTTTGGTAGTGACGTGTATGAAGAAAATTAGGACTATCAGGGCACGTTTTTCCCTCTTTAGAAGGTTTTTTCCCCTTGCTTGTATGTACACCTATAGTACTAATGGATCACTTATCTTTGTACATTCACTTGGCAAATGCATTTTGTATTGTGGTATGCTCCAAGATTCTTCTTCGTCAATGTGCTATTTGCGTGCTTCTACGGACCTCAAGCTTCAACATAAACATGGAAAGCAAAAGAAAAAAAGTTCCATCAAAGCTCAGATCAAGGGATAAGAGGATGCAGTCCACTTCTAACTTGTGGTATGCCTAATCTAAGTTAGGTTTTAGAAATCAAGTCAAGTAGGCCATCATTATGTGTGTGGATAAAGTTGAGGTTTGATGCATGCATAGGTGGGATTTACATATAGTGCTAATTTGATCTCATGTTCTACCTTTATTCAAGGAGAAATTCTCTTTTAAGAAAACTTTGAAACAATCGATTTCTTGCAAAGAAAAAGTACCTTCACTGACCACCCATTCCTATTAACCCTTGCTCCCACAATGGACCGTCTCTATAATGGACTACTATTTAGCTATCTACCTAAAGCCTTAGAATAACGAACCCCCTTGCCCCAAGCTAAGGACCTTGGCTAATTAGACCTTGTCCCACACACACACACAAACACACATAATCATGCCCTACTTATCTGAACATCTAGAACTCTATCCTCTTTGGAAGATGATTGTCCTCAATGATAAATGACATGAACTTACTTATGAACCATAAATCAAATGTTCTATTGGGAATAAGAAGATCTAGCTCGAAAGTACTTTCCCTCATTGATCACTGAGGCAATGGTCTTAGAAGGCACAAAAGTGTTAAACATTAGGTCAAGTAAGCCATCATTATGTGTGTGTGGGACAAGGGGTAGTTAGCTAAGGTCCTTAGCTCCAGAGTTATTCTAAGCTTCTTAAATTGATAGTAAAGTGAGAGTGCATGATGGCTACATGTCCATACAAGATCCTTCTTCTCCTATTTTGAGAATAAGGAGATAAAAGAGATGGAACTTGAAAGGTGAGTAGCACAAACAATTTTTCATGTGTCTTTCATAGTGCAAACAACTATTGGATGGAATTCGTGGAGAACATGTGGACAGACCGTCTATCAAGTGTGAGATCATGGAGAATAAGAGGAGGAAGTCCCATTCGAGCTTGTGGAAAACCTTTTTTAAGTCGATATCTATGACACTGTACGTGAAATAATTTAAGCCACGTTCAGCAGTGCAAACACACCATTGGAGGATGGAGTTGCGCACCTCCTTCGCATATGGGTTCTCCTCCTCCACCTTCACCATCACCATCACCTTGGTCTGCATCTTCCTCGTCCTTTTCATGTCCCCTTTTCAGTGATGGTGTACCGTTCTCTTTGTTTGCTGCTTTCGTGCATGTGCGCAAATTATTGTTCAGGGAAATTCGTATCCCTCGTTCAGGCATCATTGGGGTGGTGTGTCGTTCAGCTTGACGGCATCCGGTCTGTGCATAAGCTGGTACAGTTTTGGCGCAAGTGCACTCTCCCTTTGACCCCTCCCTCATGAGAGTCATGCCCATACCCAGCAGACTTGACGAGAAAACGCACGCATTCAGAGCTTTTCACGACTGTAGTTAATGCACGTACGTTGCATGGGTTGCTGATGATAAGTTAAATAACTATTACCCGCAAGTCCGCTGCAAACAATGCTCATCAATCAAGCAAGCACATCCCGTTGTTCAAACAGAGTGAGTCTCTCGGAGGAAGTCCAGAGTTCAAGTCTTGATTAGAGATGCATCTATGAATTCCTAAGAGATGGGTGCCTTTACCTTGCGAGATTGGGTGTGTGAGTGTGCCTTCAATTCATTGTACTCTAAAAAAAAGAAACAGAGCACTATGTGAGATGCACGTCTCCATGTTTGAGAGGTGAGATTGGGTCTTGCAAAGTTTGACAATAATCTTAGTTATTGGAAGGTATGCAACTCAATATGGCAGGGCATATGATGGTGGTGAACAACTTTTTTATTTTCTCGATCATATACTATTTGGCATGTTGGATGGAAAGCATCAAGGAGATGGAGAAGATGGAAAGGAATTGTAGAAATTTTCTTTGGACCAGAGACCCCAACAGAAAAGGTGCTTTGAAGATCAAATGGGAAGTTTGCTTTAGCCTGAAAGATGTGGAGGGTTGGGAATAGATGTGGAGGGTTGGGAATTCTCAGTGTAAATTCCTTAGCCAACAAGCTTGTGGCTAGGCGGGATGATCAAATCCTAGAATAACGAAGATACTTCATGGGCCAAACTTATTTTCAAGAACAAAGATGCGCTCTCCCTTAGCAAGATTCCAAGATGGAAAGAGTTTGATCTTATCATTCTCTTGTTCTCTCTATTCCCTATTTTCCTAAGGGTTCTTATCTAATGTGTTAATTCTAGAAAAAATGGAACCCTACTCTCTTAAGGGTTCTTATCTAATGTGATTATTCTAGAACGGTTGTGCTATAAAAAATGATTGGAAGTGGGCCACTGACATTAGATAACATGGCTTGATATGGTTCTCGATATCTAGCATCATGAGAGTGGAGAATGAATACCTACAGAGATCCAACAGATTGTGGAGCAAAGGATTTCGTAAGCAGAAACACCTATGAAATCAAGAGAGAAGACATTCGATTAGATTCGAGTATATTCACTAGAGTTTACTTTGACGACTAGTGCCTAATTAAGCAAAGAATCAATGCTTGGAAAAATTCGCAAACCCTCCTCATTCTTGCTTAGGAAAGGCCCCACCCAAAAGGCTTGCAGTGGTAGAATGGAAACAAAATGGGGGATATCCCTAGAATTAACAAATTCTTTATTTTATCCACTCTTAAAAAAATTGAGTAGTGTCAAATTGAACTCGGATTAGATGGGAATTCAAGTTTATGGACCTATGAAACACTCTAGTTGAGAACAAGATATCAGTCCTCATGTGGTAGATGCCCTAGCAGGGCATTTGTACCAATGTCAAAGCTAACAAAATCTGTAGGGTTCTCTCATGGTGTAAACAATGTTTTGATAAAAAAGATTTAAGTCACTTGTTCTTCGCTTGTTAGAGGAGCATCATGACTTGGTGGTGCCTCTTGACACATTTAGATCTATACTTATGAATTTAAAAAAATGTCTTACTAATTAGGTCCCTATCAATACCCAAATGTTTTGTATATAAAGCATCATGGTTAGTATTTTGATTCCTTCAAATATCTTGCTTGCAAACGTTTCCTTTCCATTTATCTCTTCCAATCTATATTGGAAGATAGACTTGATGTGTTTGCTTTCAAGAGATAAAATCATCTTTCTCTCCTTCAATAAAGTAATCAGTGATGGCGCTCAACTTATGGATATACCATAATTACTTATAGATCTAGTGTATGTACCATTCCTAATCGAACTCTCGATAGGTTTGGTATTTTTCACCCTTTTTGTACTGGAACATATAACTTTGGCCTACTTGATCAGTTTATTTTCTCATGACCTAATTCCTCATGTTTAATGATGTCCAATGAATAGAAACATCAATTTTTTTTAACATGTTTTCCAATTGGAACTAAATTTCTTGCTTGTAGACCTTTCCTTGTTGTGTAATCACTTTCTACTGAAGAACAACCTTGCCTTGTCTGCAAAATGCAAACCTTGCCTTGTCATGTAATCAATCTCTATTGGAAATCTTGACCATAACCTTGCATTGTTCACTTAAAGCAAACATTGCCTTGCTATTTAACTTTGTCTCTCCTTGCAAGGGATCTAGAATATTAGCCTTGCCTTGTTTTCTCTTCACAAGCCTTGCCTTTCAATGTATCTTGGCCATCCTCTTTTGAGTACTCGGTCTATAGAATTGCCTTGTGTGCACTTTAAGTTGGCATTTATCCCACATGGAGGGTCTAGTGACCAAATCGACTATATAAAAACCCAATAGTCCAACCTCCTTCACAATCATGAGAAGAGTGTGAGAGAGCTTATCTCATGTGTTCAAAAGTTCTTTAGATGCATGTATACTTAAATGAGCACTCATGGGCATCCATGGTTGGTGTGCTCCTCCTTGGAGTGCTATCACGTGTGGTTGCCCTCGTTGGGGGGCTTTATGGATCTCTTGGGCACTCTTCAACACCGTTTTGCTATAAAATGCAACAAGGAAGCTCCATAGCCACCAACTGAGTAGCTCTATGAGGAAGACAATAAATAAGGAGATCAAAGATGTTAGAGAAAAATCTGTGTGGTAGTTTTTTCTTATCCAAGGATATAATATACTTACTTTCTCTCTCTTTCTTTCTCTCTCTCTCTCTCTTGGAGCACCACATGCTGAAGATCAAATATTTTGATACCAAGTGTTAGGGAATTCTCATAAAGATACTTGAAAAAAATTGCATGTGTGCAACTCTCATCCCATCCTATATATCCTCTTGCATCGAGATTAGAAAGGTTCTATAGCACTCTAGTGTGTCATGTGGTCATCACGCACACTCACTCTACTTTCTAAGATGGAACCTTAGGATAAACTTTGAGTTAGGAACCTTAGCAATTCATGCTCTTGTTTCAACACACATTAATAAATTATCCCACTTGGCTCTATGTCTAAAACTATTGTTGTATCTAAGGGGAATCATTAGGGAAAAAAATGGCCGAAAAGGGGCTGTTTGTTAATGACAGATTAAGGAAATTGACAAATAGAGTCTTTCCACGTGTACAAGAATATAACATTGCTATCTCTTTTAACCATATGAAGAAATTCTTTTTTTAATACAATATTCTCTAAAAGCGTCACTAAAGTAATGAAGAGTCTCGTATTCAGTGTACAATTTTTCGGTTTGATGCAAAAAAAGATATTTTTTCACACTGCACAAAGCATATTCTCAAATTTCCAAGAAGGAATTGATTTTTGAAGATACGAAATATTTTTGGGTTCACAAAACTTCATGATCATTCAATGACAGGGTTCACATCAAATCAAAAGTTTCCACGTGTACAAAGCCTTTCTCTCTATAAATACTGCCAAAATTTGTGGGTCGATTTCTCGCTTTGAACATTCTTCTTCTTCTAAGTTCAAATGGCTTCTTCTTCTCGTCATCCTTCCAATCGTGTAACCTCATGTGAGGTTTACAACAAAAGAGAGGATTCTTTGTGGAAACCTCTTTCTGTGAAAGTAAATAAACGAGTAACTATGCTTCCTAGCTGCAGAGGTGCCCATAAAGTCAAGCGTGCCAAAAGAGGCAACACAAGAAACCACTGGAAGGGATGTATTCTTAGTTTCAAATTGAAGAGATGCGGTTGGTTTGCACGAGTACAACATGTGTACACCGCTAGGGATCTTGTTCTAGAAAATCATATGTAATTCCCTTCGTACTGTAAGTGAAGTTTTACAATGCTCTTCTATCATTCGAGTTGTCTTTGTATAACAAAACATATGTTTTTGTACTACAGATATCTTTCCTTCCAATATTGTGGAATGGCAACCTGTTGAATGTTTAACAGGAACATTCATAGTTCTTCATAAGGAATATGCAGAACTCATGTATGCAAACAAATCTACTCAATTTTGCAATAGCATAGAGTTATTTGTCCATTATACAGATTATCAAGTGCCATCAAAGAGGAGTTCTTATGGAAATATTGTACATGTAACTGCTCCTTGCATCACTTCATTAGATTGGGATGCTCCTGATCATTCAACAGTTTCAAGTTTTCTATGCAAAATGAAATTTGACATCCAAAAGGCAATGTCAACAGGCTGAATTTCGAGAAGGGTAAAGATTCAATGGTTTTGGCCTATTCATGTCTTTGTAGCATGCTTTAAAAACATGTTATTACAGAAAACAAAAACAATGTGGTTGAATAGGAGAGTCTCTATTTCAGAGATTGATGATGTTTTAGGTAGGGAATGGGATAGCAAAGAAGTTCAAAAGCTAGGTGACATTATTTTATGTAAAGTAAGTTCAATCTCTCTTTCAATCTCATATCAGATATGTCGACAATCTCTAGTTTTAGGATATGACTATAGAAGGTGGAAAAAAAAGCTTGGACTTTGGATAGCCTTGGACTCAGAGGAGAGCTATCCAAAATTTGAGTTAGAAGTATTGATTCATCTAGATTTTCAATCAAGGAAAATAATTATCACTGCAAATTGGAATCTCAGAAATGTAAGGGATCTCCTAGAATACCTTGATGATGTATCATCATAGTTTAGATTCTCAATTGATGATGCAATAGTTAACATTAGATCAGAGAAATCATTATCTTGCATAACTTGCCTGCCACCAAGGGTGATTAAGTTCCAACCCTTAAGATTGTAACAAGTTAACCCTTGACATTCTTACAAAATGTATCTCCCTCTTATAGAAGCTTCTATTGATACTTCCATTGATTTTTCTTTGTAGGATGGTGACAAAGAATGTGTGTTAAATTATGTATTTAAAATGTCTATATTCTTATTTGCATTTTTTAATTTAATTTCAAGATTTTGATGAGGTTCTTATTGTACAATGATAAAAATATAAACCAAGACATTCTTATATATATTTTTAGGTCCCTTATTTCATACTTCCATTGATTTTTATTTGCAGGAGTGAACTGATGAATTCAATTATTCCACTTCATCTAACCTCATATTGGCATTTTTTTGTTTAATCTAACATTCTGATGACGTTTCAACTAAGAAATAATTAAACAGGGACTTGGATAAGTAAATTCTAGATGAACAAGAGATCTAGAATTCAATATCTAGTTTCAATTAAATTATTTGAGTTTATCAAAGGTGCACATTAGTTTCAATTAAATTATTTGATTCTATCCATCTTTTCTATCCTCAAGTTATGCAAGAGAAAGTATCATGGTGCACATAATAAGTTATATTAAAGAGGGTGGAGAACCTGGTGCAAATTCCAATCCAAGGTATGATATTTCAAAATATCAAGAGCATGACTTAATTCATAAAACAGAGGAGACGAGATTAGAGAAGACGATCGATTCAAGCGAATAGTGCAATGTGAACTTGTCCGATCACCCTTATTGCTTGGATCGGTCGTGTTAGCAAACTACCGAGAGAGACTTCAAAAAGTGACTTTGCGTAAAGGTTTGACTCATGACTATAAAAACAACTTGCAACTCAGCTAATCTCATGCAAGGTTGCTTAAAGGGGATGCTATGTTTAAATGGATAATACGATCGATGCAAGCGATAGGGGCAATAAAAAATTCTCCGATTCCTCATTTCGCTTGTATCGGTCGTGTCCTCTTTCTTCTTTACGTTCTTCTCTATCTTCTCCAGTTTATAATTTCCAACAAGAATGAAGTAAGAAACCCACAATGCAGTCATATTTGTGACATGACCAAATTTAATTGGACCATGCAATGAACTTTTGTTTAACTCTCAAGAGGTTCAATACAAGTGTATATTTCTCAAGGCCTATAAATATTGTTAAGGAAAATAAATGTGGTTACAATGACCATCTTCCAGATGAAGATTGACATAAGTACATACAATTTGTACATAAATAAATCTTCCAACTTATGTTGGTTTTACAATAGATTTCAATCTTAGACTAAAAAATGATTCATCCCTTTCTATCCTTTTTGGAGCCCTCTTTTCTTTGATGCTTGTGGCCCTTTTTGGAGCTTTCACCTTGACTCATTTTCTTGGTCCCATGCTTCAATGGTGAGTGAAGAGGATGCCCTTTCTTTTTTTCTTCGGACTTCTTTTTATCAAGTGGAGGGGGTGGAGGTGAGTCTGGATCATTGGGGCAGATTGCATGTTTCATAATGCCATTTATTGCTCTCTCTCTCTCTCTGATCAAGATGATCCATGCATCTGGTTAGTTTGATAAATTCAATTCAAGACTATAAAAACTTCTTTCCAAGAATCTTACAACATTTGGAATCACTCTCCAGCCACATGACGTTGCATCTTTCTGCAATGACACATGAATTTGTATGTATCCAAATTGCTTTTGTTCATTCAATTTAGCAGGAAAATTCTGATCAATATGCATCTTGAGAAGCTTTGCAGCACTGCATTATAAAGTGAAAATCAGAATGGATGGCAGGGCTCTTAAATAGAGAACAACAAAATGTATAAAAACTTACACTTTTCAATTCCCATGTTGTGATTTAAGAGAATTGAGGAAAATAGCTTGATATGCATTGAAGTCAACAATAATAATACTCCAATGGCCCCTATCAATGAGTTACATGTAAATATACTTTCTTTAATGAAACAAATGTACTTTTCAAAATGAAGATGAATACTTACTTTTCAATATATGGGTAGATAACACATTCTACCTCTTCTGTAAAATTCTCTAGAAAGGACTTGGCATCTCCATGTTTATGCAAAAAAAACTGTGTCACCAGAGGATCTATGATAAATACTTTTCTTTGAACCGCTTCCTTACATTGTTGAAGAAGAACCCTACAAATCAAGAAATAAAAATTCAATTAAGGAACTAGAAAATTAAGCAATACAAGAGAACTTTATGGCCTCTTGATAATACCTGAGTGAAATGTTGACCACAATATCTGATATTTCAACATGAAACTCCCTCAACATTTTGTTGTCTTCAGGTCTAATGTCAAGGAACCATTCATCCTGCCATGTCATTGCAACATTAACTATTATCTACCCATCTCCTTTCTTAAGGAGCTCTTTATTTGCTTTTTGTAACTTCTGAATCTGGTTTAAGATGACACTTTGCTTTGTAAATAATCCTTGCTTTTTCCTCTCCTCCTCACTATTTGCTGCAGTTCTAGTTTCATGATCATGAGTGCCCTAAGGGTTGATCTCTTCAATGACAACTGTTGTTTTGGGTGCTCGGGCTAGAGGTATATTTAAAATATCAAAGAATTTTTTATCATGGTGATCAATACGAACAAGAGATTTATCAAATTTATATCTTATTCTTGATACGATAACATAATCCTTTGACATTAGTGTTACCCTATGAGAATGATCAGTACATAAATAGGCATCATTCATAAAGTCAATATCAAAGTCCTCTGCAGCTTCTTGCATGCATAACAATGCTTGAGTTGGCCACCTCACATTGATAAAGGACGAGGTCTTCATCAAAGAACAGAGATTGGTTGTGATCTCCTTGACAACTCTCATAAATCGAAGTCTAGGGATCAACATTCCGACAGATTTTTGAGCTCTTCTTATTTCCCTCAAGGACTTTACATGGTACTTGACCCTTTTCTTTGAAGGCTTCTCTGATACATTGCGTTGAATCTTCTGGGGATTTTGCTCCTGGGCATTTTGGTCCTGAACCTCAGGTTACAACTTCCTTGTTGTCTTTTTGGTCCTATCCATAACCTGCACAAAGTGAGAGTCTTTAGGGATGGAAGTGGAAAGGCAAGGCAACTTACTCTCAAAAACTTTGATCAAGGACTCTTTCCACTGTCAGAGACACGAACGATCCAAGCGATAAGAGTCATCCGGAAATGCCCGAATGTCCCTAATCGCTTGCATCGGTCGTGCTTCTAATCATCACAAAATATCAGTGAATACCATTTCCCTTGGAATGCATTACAGCTAATTCTTAACCAAATAAAACATTACTTCAAAGCTTTGATCAAGGATGCCATTTAAGAAGCACGACCGATCCAAGCGATAAGAGTCATCCGGATGTCCCTAATCGCTAAATCGGTTGTCCTTGAAATCATCATGAAATATCAATCAATACTATTTCGAATATAGCTTACAATGCATAATAGCTCAAACACCACTAAGAAAAACATAATTTGCAAGCTATGATCAAGGACTCGATGCCATTTAAGAAACATGACCGATCCAAGTGATTAGGGTTATCCACAAATCCCGAATGTACCCTATCGCTTTGATCGATCGTCCTTGTAATCATCATGAAATATCAATCAGCTATATTTCCACTATAGCAAACAATCAAAGGAAACATTATTTTAAAGCCATGATAGGATTTCAGAATCATGAACCACCCAAGTGATAAGAGTCATCAGAAAAAATCAAGATGTCCCTTATCGCTTGGATCAGTCGTGCCCATATTACCTAACACAGAGCATTCTCTACAGAAATTGTTAAGAAGTAGCTAAAAAACTTGGTGGCGATGGCAACTCGACGCTTGGAAAGTTTTGAGAAAAAAATGAGAGAAATGAATAGGGAAGCTTAAATAGGTCTCAAAACTGAGTTGAACGTAGGTGTCACATGGCACACCACGATTGGTCCATGTCATATAGCCGTTGTGAATTCCAATGTTCTTTGCCAAGTGGCATGATTTGAGTGGGCCACATCATCTATCCATTGGGATTCCCAATGTACCTTTGCCACATGGCACTCACTGATTGGTCCACATCATTTGATCGTTACTCCCTCCCTCCTTGCCTATAAATAGCAACTCCCTTCACCAATTCAAATTTTCAATCTTCATAGATTTTGTCTCATTTCCATGTGTATTTTTCTTTCATTCCCAACACAACTGATACAAGCGATTTTCCTTGTTTGACCCGCCTTGACTAGCTTGAGTCACTTGCATTGGTCATGTTCTCCGTAGGACATACAAGAGAAGCTGCAGCTTAGATGGAGGGAATGAATGATATCCTTAGTGTCTCTCCATCAGAGAAACTACTTGATTTCATGGTTCAAGAGGGTTTAACTGTAGATTACTTTCCTGATGCAATGACGATATTCAACCCCAAGATTGATTTTGAAAAACTCCTAAAGAAATCAAAAAGTTTTCTTAAGGATGAGTGGGAGAACTTTTTGGGGTTGATCAATGGAAAGATTCTTTCTATTTCTTAGAAAACCTATGTCCATCCTCACATCTTTGGGAAGAATCCAATAGATAGGGCAAAAATCACAAGAAAATGCAAAAGGATATCCCCTTTGCAAAGGAAGCTAGATTTATGCCCAGAGCATGAAAAGGACTGCTGCTTGCTTGCTTTAAACATTGCTTTCTTGATATGGCTTGATCACATCTCAATTAAAAAGGAGGAAAGTGTTCATGTTGAAAATGAGCCTTTCTTAGAGTTGACAGTTGAGGGAAGCTCAAAAAGTATGAAAGGTGTCATGGAGATTGTTGAGGAGATCAATCTCTAAGCAGAAGAAGAGCAAGTCAAAGGTTTTGATGTGGCTACTTTTAAAGCAGAGACTGCAATAAGGGAGCCAATTGAAGAAGTTCAACTATCTGAGAAGTCCCTACTTCTCCCAAATTTACCATTTTACTTTATCTCTGAAAAGGAGTTTATCCCTCTATTTTACATTCAAGAACTTTTCAATCTTAGGGAGGACTACTGCCTTACAGCTATAGCCAAGTCAGAAGAAGTTGCAAGGAGATTCATCAATGAGAAAGGAGAAAGAAAAGAAGAATTTTTGCATCTTGATTTGGATTTTTCAAATGAAGAATTCAAAGATTCATCACAAGCTCTTTCAAAATGCTTTGAGAAAGCTATCTCAAAGAAGCCAACACTTGCTGATGAAGAGTTTGATGAGCATCAGAAGCAACTTGGAATATACTCGTTTGGGTGGGGCTATTCATTCTTGGGTATTGTTGAGGACAAAGGAACAATATGTATTGAATAAAAAGAGCTCATTGAGGAGGAAGATGAGGTCAAGGTATGTAGTTTAATATATTCTCATGAATTTTAGGGTTAGGAAATGAGATGTGATGGATGCAAAATCTTTAGCTTGTATTCGTTTTGTCCAATATCTCCATTTATAGAGTGAGAAATCCATCATGACTGATGCAAGCAATAAGGCCCATCGGATATTTTCCATTGGGCATCATCGCTTGCATCTGTCGTGTTTGGACTTGAGGAGGAAGATGAGGTCAAGGTATGTAGTTTAATATATTCTCATGAATTTTAGGGTTAGGAAATGAGATGCGACCGATGCAACACCTTTAGCTTGTATCGGTTTTGTCCAAGATCTCCATTTATAGAATGAGAAATTGATCACGATCGATGCAAGCGATAAGGCCCATCATATATTTTCTGTTGGGCCTTATCGCTTGCATCGGTCATGTTTGGACTTGCATGGTGCAACGACAGGTTACATTTTATCATGTGAAAAACACCGTTTTCTGTGTATAGTTTATGTTCCGATCGATGCAAGCGATGAGGTCCATCGGTTATTTCCCGATGGGCCTTATCGCTTGTATCGGTTGTGTCTAGGAGTTGCATGCAGCATTGATAATAGACATCTGGCTATGTAAGAATTCACCTTCTTAAGCAAAAATAACATGTTTCTAGTTAATTTACAAAGAGATATTGATAACGATCGATGCAAGCGATAAGGACCATTTGAATTTCTCTGAAGACGCTAATCGTGTGCATCAGTTGGGTCTCTTGCTTTTTGTCTGTTTGTTTCAAGTTACTTTTCATGACTCCTTAAGTGCGCTTGCACTTCATCTGACCTTGTTTATCTAACCTTGTTTTTCTATTTTTACCATAGTTAACTATATTGGATGAAGACAACTGCCTTGGCAGGGGCAAGGGAACAAGAAAAACCATAGAAGAGAAAGGAAAAGCAAAGGTGGATATTCATTCAATTATCCACTATCTTCCAAAATTGAACCCATACTCTTTTTGTGTTATTCACAAGCACTATAGTGAGAAGCTAGACTTTGCATTGTTCTCCTTGAGGATTCTATCAAAATACATGGGTTTTACTCCAATACCCTTTAATGCTTTCAGAGTTTTGCTGCTTGAAAGAGCAACTGCATTCAAAATTTTTGGATATGCCCCAGGACTCAATGCTTCAAGGAAAGGTACTTTCTTTGTTATTCAAGCTATGCAATGGCTGCATGGGTGTCAGATGTAAAAAGCATTGTTGGATACAAGAGAAAAGAGTTCCTAAGATATAGAGGTGATTTGCCAGAGCCAAGCTCATTAAAGAGACCCAAGGAATGACTTCATTTTTTCAAACTCTATTACTCATCAAATGTACATATACAGAAATTGCCCAATGGGATATAAGACATTGTAATTTTTTTTGGTGAAACTGATCCATGTCCTAATATTAATTGTTATTGATCCATGATCTATTCTATGGTCAAAGTCATCTGATGGTTATAGACATGTTTCTTTTCAACTCTTAATACATCATGAAATGTAGATACATGACATCTTTATTTCTCAAAGAAATAAAAGACATTGCAAATATTAAAGGTCTGTTTGAAATGTAGTCTTTTTCATTTAGTGATATTGATAAACATATTCATTTCTGTCATGAGTTTTTGGAAAACAAAGCATTTCAAACATGTATTTTCATTGAGTTTCAATAGTCTTAAAACATCATTTTGACTCATAATTTCATTACAAAAATGTACGTGCTCAAAACTACTCAACATATTGAAACCTAACACATTTGTCACATGATCTCTTACATTTTTCATTCTTTTCTTTTTCTGGCCAGATTTTTCAGTCAAATCTAAAAAAGGTTTTACTCGTTTTGACCACATTCTCAAACCTATAGGAGTTTCTTTCATTTTTTTAAAAGACTCAAACTGAGAAGATAAAGTGGATAATTTCCTTTCTAGCTCCCTCATATGTAAATCCTTCTGATGTAGTTTGTTTTGTAGATAGTTTATGTATTGTACATAATTCCTTGAAATCTCGTAGAGCCTTGAACAATATCATTGATCCTTTTCCTCATTGATCATCCCCTAATCTCTCATTGAATTTGATTTCCTCACCCGTGCACACCTTTTTGAGCATTCTTGTTCTCAGTCTTGGTATCTTGAGCCCTTGTTGTCAACCTTGGTATCCCGAATCTTCTTTTTCACAAACTTGGTATCTTGAATTCTCAACCACAGTATCTTGAACCTAGTTTTCACCAATGCTAGTTATCTTGGACCCTCCATCTAGCTTCCCTTGGAAATTTCCTTCCAAAGAGATTTTCAATGGTACCTTACATGCAAAAATCCATCTAGAGAGAGAGAGAGGGGGGGGGAGGGAGGGAGGGAGAGAGAGAGACAGACACTTGGGGGCTTAGAGTTGCCCCCCAAAGGACACAAAAGAAAGATTCTTCTTATATTTATGAAGTTAAAAAAGGTCAAAGCTTATTGCCAAATGATGTGTCACAAAGTAAGGGTTCAAGCCTTTGGATAAATACAAAAGGAACCCATTGATGAGGAAGTGTGAAAACTCCCATGGGAAATACAAATAAAGGATCTACAATATACCAATGGACCTTTTAGATCATATGAAATGGAGAGTGCAAGGATTAACACTTATTGCCAAACCTAATTCCAAAATGTGTGCCAAGACAGGTGCCAGGGATCTGCCAATGGGATACCATTGGATATTATAAAATAGGCCCTTTAAAGTTTTGGGGTACTAAAATTAAATATGCCTTCCACATCAATGAGAAATTTATAGGCGACTTTTGCTTGTGAAATTCAATACAATAAAACACACATTGTCCCACGAATGCAAATTGATTCACGTGGCTGTTTAGAGTTAGAGCCAACCTTAATCAATCTATAAGCTTTTGAAAACTAGATGATGCTTGACATCGTTGATGATGTTACGCTATGACATTCCACATGATATTCTTGAGATGTAGCATATGAATGTGAGTCAGATCTCGTATGGCACATAGAATTCAAGTGCTCTCTCTCTCTCTCTCTTGCTCTCTCTCTCTCACGATGTGGTGAAGAGAGAATGGTGCATAGTGCTGAAATGCATTTGATGTGAGCAGCTCAACAGAAGAGAATTCTGGAGAGCTGGCCACTGAGGGGATACCGAGAGAGGATCTATCTCCCTCTCTCTCTCTCTATGGGATGGTGTGCCCCTCAATCATCAATGTATCATGAATGTATTGTTATTGGAGATAACACTAAAGCATCTCCATGATCTAGCATATCTAGAGATAATTTTTCACAAAAAAGAGATAGAGCTATTGTAGGGTGTCGTGCAAGCTCTGTGTTTGAAGCTTCCTTGCATATTAGAAGAGCTTTTCGTTTGTGGTTTATCACCTCCAATGGCAACCATGAAATGAGAGGATCTCAAATTGGCATCGCCAGGCCTACAAAGGATAACTTAATGAATAGGGTGAATAAGTCACATTTCGGTCTCTTCTTTATGATGCTTTGCATACAAGCTCATGCTGTGGCTTCACAGAGTGACCTCTTAGCCTTGTAGGCTTTCAAGAGTTCTTGATTCTTGCTTGTGCTTAAAAGAACTTGTTAGAGGAGCTCTACCAAAAGAGTTCTTTGTCTATTGCTCAACCCACAAGCTGAGACAACAAAGCCTCACCAGCAGCAAATGCACAAGATGCAGAAGAGAACACAGAAAAATGTTGTGTGCCAACAGAATCATATGAGCAAGATTGAAGTAATCCAATCCTTGAAGGGAAAGAGATAGATGAAAGGCAAGTTTTGCTTGACTTGCTAAACTTTAGAGAAATAATATCAATGCCTTGCGTCCATCTATTACTACTACATCCCCTCGCAAAATCAACATAGGCACTCAAGCTCCAAGTACTTGAGAGGCATCACATACACCACAAAATGGATCCAAGAGTGTTTTTTAGCACTTCAATAACTTACAATTCTCAACCAACTTCAGAAAGTCACCATGAGAGTGACACAAAACAATGAAAAATGGTTGATAAAAACTTTGAAACATAGTAGATGCAAGATTAATGCTACTAAAATGACAACAACGAGGGTGGGAAAAGTTGATAAAAAGGGTGTAAAGATTTCAGGCTCACCAATATATGGTAAACACTTCATCATGGAGGCCTGAAGGGTTAAGAAAAATCCGTATAGGTTTTGCATGTTAGTTTCCCACAACCAAACTGACCACCAAACATACCACCAAGACCTCCACATTGTGTTCTGATACCATGTAGAGAGTACACACGTGGAAGAAAAATGAACAAAAGAGTGTACTCACAAAATGAAAGAGTGTGAGACTCAAAAGTGAGTAGATGATGAAATGGGAAAACTCACATGGATTAGAGTGAACATGCTAAGAGGATTGAGTAAGTAGGCTCCTCAAGCTTCTAACCAAGTACAAAGTGGGGGAGAGTTCCTCCTTATATAGAGTTGGAGGGTGCTCTCTAGAGTACATCATGTGTGGGATAATTCCCCTTAAAGGAGAATGAATACACCAGTAGAAGCAAATGGCAAGGTACCCAAATACAATGAGATAAAATATAAAAAGGAAATTAAATGGAAATGAAGTGTCTCCTAGATGCAAAGTGGAGATGCACTCACATATTGTCAATAGCTCACAAGAGAAGAGCCAACTCCATGAGATACTCGATCCCCTTCGCTTTTGGCTACAAACTTGTCAACTTCTATCACCTCCTACACAAAGTCTTGAGATTAATGTGTACATGAAGTTGTAAGAATGAGTGACATCAAATGAATGTACTTACATCTTCAGCATTATCTATCTCTTCTTGTCTCTCAATTATTGGTGAAAGAAGAATCTTTGCTTCTAATATTCTCTCTTGGGAGTTATTGAATTCATCTTTAGTGATTTGTTGAAGTTCATTTCTAAGTATGCTATGACAAACCAGTTTTTTTTTGCATTTGCCACTAAGTCACCGAATGGAAAACACTTTTTCTCCAAGACTTCAAAGATGCTATCCAAGGGAAATTTGACATGATACAAAGTAGACTTAGCAATTCATCAACTGGAAATTGGATTATCTTTTCAATGGCATGCAAAAAGAAATATTCTTTTCCATCAATTAGAATTACTAAAAATCCTTTTAGTTCCACTGCTGGTATAGTCCCTTCTAGCTCTAGATGTGAATGGTACAACCACCTTTTCCAAATTATTATCCACACCATAAGGGTAAGTTGACTCAGTTGCTTCTTTGTCTAATAGGAGTTTTAGGGGTTCTTGGGGTGGTTCCTTTCACTAGCAATGAAAGATAGATATTTTTCACCCATCTTGCATTTCCCATTTCATTTTCTAATTGATGGCACTTTTTTAATCAAGCTGGTTCGTCCTTCCTCTGTAATCTATTGGAAATACTTCAAATGTCTAGCAAATGTGTTATCACGTTTGTGAATGTAGAGAAAAAGGTCCAAGGGACCCAGTGCCCATCATATGATGGGATGCCAATGGAGGAGTTCAAAATATGAACATCCATATACTTAAGTAGATATTCCAAGGCATGTGAGTTTATTTGCATGGTTGCATGGAGATCCCGAATCTTGGAGAGAAGATCATGTAGGTGATGTTGACCTTTTGAATGACAATCCGCCAAGAATTCCATAAACATCGAGCATGGGGTCTTGGAAGTCATAGAAGTGGAAGCCACCATAGCTCTCAAGTATGCAAGAAATTGCTCTATCACTCTATTCTTAGTTGAAAAAGTTAAAAATGATGAGACAAAGCCTCTATTTAGTCTTTCTAAGATTCTTAAGTGGTGGGCCCCACTCTTTCAACATAAATGACTTCTTAAAAAATTAAATAGAAGTGAACATTTTGAAGTAATCACAAAAAAATGACTTTTAGAAAATAAAGTTTTACATTTGACATCACAAAAGAGATAATAAAGATTTAAATGTTTCCGACAAACAGAATATTAAAACTCTATTAGAATAAGTAGAATGTGGAAAAAATCTTTATGAAGCAAACATGAAAATATGTTCATTGCTAAAATAGATTTTTACAATATTTTTCATTGTCTTTACATAAAAAGTTATTACAATTTAAGGAAGAGGCTAATAAAATGGAATTTGAGTCCCATTCATGCTCCAATATGTGAGGACCTTGATATTTTCTTCCAAACATTTTTTCATAATACATTAAAAGTTTATATATAAATGCAATTCAACTCTTACCTTCTTCCTTTTATTCAAAAATTAAAATCATGAAGATAAACATATGCCATTATAAGTAAGTACTCCCTCAAATTAGCGAGGATCCAATGTTGATTAACTAAAATATCTCCATATCAACATTAATTTCAAATCAAAATAAAGGTCCTTTATAGCTTTGTAAAGATATGAAGTCTCCAAGTTTACACATCCAATGATCAAAGTAAAATCTAATGTATAAGGAAATACAATGTTTTAAACAACGAAAACCCTATACTTGTGTCACCAATTTTAGAATAAAACCCTACTACATCATTTGTAACATCTTTACTTAGGAACATTGAAGGATTTTCTACAAAAGGAAGACTTTGAAACATATACATAAAAAAAGTGGATTGGTATAGGCCAGTGTAGACTTACAAATCTAGACACTCATGTGAATTTCAGAGGGTCATGTATGTCCATTACCATCTTACACTTGAAAGATGATATGGAATAAGAATTTGATTGTGGCCACTCCAATCTATGAAGAGAATCAACTTCAATAATATCTAACCTTCCATAATCATCATCTATAGAAAGAACAATGTATATGTGTTTAAAATGATCCTTTCATGAATAAGCCGTCCCAGTTTTTGCATGTAGGTCGTTGAAATTTCCTTTAAGACAATGGTTGCTCATCCAATAAACTAGAAGGAAATATGAATGTACGAAAGTAAAACATACTTAGATCCATGGCTAAGACAATTAGCACCATGAAGCATTGAAAATAGTATTAAAAAACTCAGAATGGATAGGATATCTAGTTATGTTGGAGTTTTCTGATTTCGTAGTTGAGACTATGAAGACATTGTACAATAAAAACCATACTACCATGTCTTTCATGCTTAAAGCCTAAGACCTTACCCTTCCAATGAGGATTCAAATTTCCACGATCTTGAACATGATGAGGGGCAAATTAAATCTAGATGGTTGCATGTACATCCATGCACCTTTTAGAACTCTTGGTAGCAAACTTGCTTCCATTTTTTTGATGTTGAGGCATATTAGTGTGAAAATCATCATTTGGTTTCCCACAAGTTGTGCATATATCAATGGGATTCCAAATTTTGTAAGGGGGAGAAGAAACAAAGCTTGTGTGGTATGCTAGAGAGGGAATAGAGGGGAAAAATATAATTTTTTGGATTTTTTGTATGAAAATGGGAAGTTGAGGAGGGGAAAGGGGGTTTTTTGAACTATTATGAGAAAAGTCACTTTTTTGAGCTCCTATCATGCATGGAATTTGAATTAAGGGTAAAAATAGCACTATTTATCCTAAAAAGTGATAAGGGGTCATTTAATGATATTATAATGATTTTTATAACTTCTTAGTAATTTTAAATTTTTGGGCCCAACCTAATTACAAGATTTTCTTTCTCTCTTTAGTAGATAACCTTGGAACTAGAGGAATCATATCCCCTCTTCCCCCTTAAACATATTAAGTTATAGGATATATATTATGGCCATCACCCCCTTCTGATTGGTCCATCACTAATCACTCCCTTAATCTAAAGGACCCATGCAAGGCTCAAATTTTTTTGTAATGCTTTGACATGGTGGAAATGCTTTCTAATTGATGGATGTAGGATGTATACATGATAGACATAGTAAAAAAGATTACTTGGGATAGGGTGAAGCTCTCTCTAGAATTTATTAAAATGAGAGACACTTATGGTTTCTCTTGCACCAACGTGTAGGTTGGGCGCAAGTTGTGCAAAGCAAGGCTAGATAGATGTTATTTTTCAGAAAACATCAGCAACCACTTCATGATCTCTCTCTCTCTCTCCCTCCTTTGCATATATATGATCATATCGGATCACTTCTAACTAGGACCTCCTTCCACTCTTACTTCAACGGGAAGAGGGAATCTTGGTGACACTTTGGTGTTCTCGCTTGCATCATTGAGGCAAAAAATCAAGCATTTTTAGTTGTAGGCTTTTCAAAAGGATCCCTCAATAGCAAGGTATTGAATTAATGCTATCAATACCAAGTATTGAATTAATGCTATCAATACCACCCACTCTCTCTTGCAGAACATAAGATAAGGGATTTAAAGAATGAAGAAGGTTCAAAGAGAAAGGATGCATAGCTAAATTATGTGTCTCGAGAAAGAAGTCAACAAATGCAAAGCGTATCTTGAAAAGGGCCTTCCAATGATCATGAGAAATTTTGAACATGACGGCTCATAAATTAGAGAAATCGACAAAGGAAATGTGTAGACTATTGAAAACAAAGCATACCAAAGATTTCTCATCTAGAATCATAAAAAAAGTGTTGTTTAACCAATTTTGAGAATGAGAACATGATTCAATTGTGAGTTATTTTACCATGTTGCTTGGGATTTATTCCTTAGTGATTTCCCGAAAACATGATTGCATGGCGTGCATCTCCAAAGTCGGAACAAGAACGATTCCACAAGATATTGCTCATAGGCTTGATAGACCTCTAATCAAAACAGAGATCAAGGAGGCTATGAAGCTATTCTAAAAGGTAAATGCTTGAGTTTGGATGGGTTGACCAATTAATTTTTCAAATCCTTCTAAGAGTCGTTGGTGGGTCCTTGTTGGTGTCACTCGTAAAACAATGATGAGTATCAATGCCGATAGAGATCCACTTAGTAATTGTCAATCCATGGAGACATGAGGGTGATATGAGAATCTTGCATTTAAAGGTAAAGCTGAGAAGCATACGAGATTCCCACACACATATACACACAAGATAGAGAAAATGGGATGGAGCAATGGATTCTATTCACTACAAGGAATACGGGCATATAGCGACGGTTAAGGCGACACAATTTTGTCGCTATAAAATTGCAAAATGCATCATAATTAGCGTCGCACGTGGACTGTCGATAAATGACGTTTTTTGCGACTTGTGGCGCGACGGGGTCTGCGACGCTCGCATAGAGCGTCGCGAACATGACGGTATTAAAAAGCGTCGCATAAGCGACGTTTTTTTCGTCGCATAAGTGACGCTATTTGGCATCGCATAAGCGACGCTAAAAGATGTAGCTTATGCGACACCCACTCTATGCGTAGCATCGCTTACACGACGATCTGTTGACGGAAAAAAATTAAAACGTTGGACCATTCTTGAACCTTCCGACGGACGAGCTTGCTATTGTGATTTTTGGCTATGACCATGCGACTTACAATGAATGCGTCACACAGCTTCTGTTTGGTATACTTTATCTATCCTCTTACTTTCTATCATAGATATACGTCTCTCCCTTTAAACCATAATGCATCATATCATGGTTTGAATTTCTCATTTTGAGATTCCACTGTGCTTTCGGTAGTATGTTTTTCCACGTCCTGGTCATATGGACACCATCTCCTTCTGTGCCCTTATTTCTCTCTCTCTCTCTCTTTCTCTCTCTCTCTCTCTCTCTCTCCCCCTCCCTCCACATATTACTGCATGTTCATGTGTGTGCATGTTTTTGGTATGGCTTTCGTGCGAACACAGAGAAGAATGCTGAATCTAAAGCTTACTTGGAATCCTAGGCTTGGTTTTATTTTACGGACGTCCTTATGCATGAACAATAGCTTGATCATTAGCGTTTGTGCATGTCTAGGCCTTCGAGCTTCTCATATCAGCTACGTAAAGAATGTCCGACCAGGGATGCCACTATTTTTGTTTAATTACATTGATAAAAAGTTGCATGGTATTTTTGAGGCAGACAACTATGGAGAGATGAACATCAATCCATATGCCTGGAGTGATGGGAAGTAGAAGACACAGTTTCCAGATCAGGTTCTTTGCTTAGATTTAATAATCTCTGATATTACATTAGGTCACTGTCTGAGGAGTAATGAGGTTTTGTTTACATGTAGGCACGCGTACGGGTGAGATGTTAGTGTGCACCATTGATAGAAAACATATACAAGGGAGCATTAGCAGCGAATTATGTGAATTATTCACAGGAGAAAATCCTATTTGAGTTAAATCATGTGCAGACAGATAAGCTTATATCTCTTTTCATGAGAAACTCGTTGAGTGTCAATAGACAAGTTGTGGGTTTACAACGTGGGTCCATGTCAGGGGACAAAGGAGAAGATGTTGATGGTTGCACACTCGAACAGTAGCTTGATCATTAGCTTTGTGCATGTCCAGGCCTTCGAGCTTCTCATATCAGCTACGTAAAGAATGTCCGACCAGGGATGCCACTATTTTTGTTTAATTACATTGATAAAAAGTTGCATGGTGTTTTTGAGGCAGACAGCTATGAAGAGATGAACATCAATCCATATGCCTGGACTGATGGGAAATAGAAGACACAGTTTCCAGCTCAGGTTCTTTGCTTAGATTTAATAATCTCTGGTATTACATTAGGTCACTATCTGAGGCGTAATGAGGTTTTGTTTACATGTAGGCACGTGTACGGGTGAGATATCAGTGTCCACCATTGACAGAAAGCATATACAACGGAGCAATAGCAGTGAATTATGTGAATTATTCACAAGAGAAAATCCTATTTGAGTTAAATCATGTGCAGACAGATAAGCTTATATCTCTTTTCATGAGAAACTCGTTGAGTGTCAGTAGACAGGTTGTGGGTTTACAACGTGGGTCCATGTCTGGGGACAAAGGAGAAGATGTAGACGGTTGCAGGCTCGAAGAGTACCTTGATCATTAGCTTTTGTGCATGTCGAGGCCTTCGAGCTTCTCATATCAGCTATGTGAAGAATGTCCGACCAGGGATGCCACTATTTTTGTTTAATTACATTGATAAAAAGTTGCATGGTATTTTTGAGGCAGACAGCTATGGAGAGATGAACAACAATCCATATGCCTAGACTGATGGGAAGCAGAAGACACAGTTTCCAGCTCAGGTTCTTTGCTTAGATTTAATAATCTCTGATATTACATTAGGTCACTGTCTGAGGCGTAATGAGGTTTTTTTTACATGTAGGCATGCGTACGTGTGAGATGTGAGTGTGCACCATTGACAGAAAGCATATACAACGGAGCATTAGCAGCAAATTATGTGAATTATTCACAAGAGAAAATCCTATTTGAGTTAAATCATGTCAGATAAGCTTATATCTCTTTTCATGAGAAACTCAGTGAGTGTCTGTAGACAGGTTGTGGGTTTACAATGTGGGCCCATGTCAGAGGACAAAGGAGAAGATGTTGATGGTTGCAGGCTTGAACAATAGCTTGATCATTAGCTTTTGTGCATGTCCAGGCCTTCGAGCTTCTCATATCAGCTATGTAAAGAATGTCCGACCAGGGATGCCACTATTTTTGTCTAATTACATTGATAAAAAGTTGCATTGTATTTTTGAGGCAGACAGCTATGGAGAGATGAACATCAATCCATATGCCTGGACTGATGGGAAGCAGAAGACACAGTTTCCAACTCAGGTTCTTTGCTTAGATTTAATAATCTCTGATATTACATAAGGTCACTGTTTGAGGCGTAATGAGGTTTTGTTTACATGTAGGCACGTGTACGGGTGAGATGTCAGTGTGTTGACAGAAAGCATATACAACAGAGCATTAGCAGCGAATTATGTGAATTAGTCACAAGAGAAAATCCTATTCCAGTTAAATCATGTGCAGACAGATAAGCTTATATCTCTTTTAATGAGAAACTTGTTGAGTGTCAGTAGACAGGTTGTGGGTTTACAACGTGGGTCCATGTCAAGGGAAACGTCATATTTAAGACTTGTATCCCTGTCCACAAAGGAGCTTTTATACCTGGTGCCTTAATTATTGTAGGCCTTAACCCATACATACATTTTTGAAAACGTTCTCCAGGCCCCTCAACTCCATACCCTTTTCTAGGTTTTCGGGAAGACACTAAATGATAAAGGAATTCTTTGGAGGTTAAACCATCTAAAAAGCAAGAATGAATTATTGCCAAACCATCATGAAAGTCAGAAAAGAACAACTCCTCTCCGTTTACAGATTGTGAACCTAAGCATGCACACTGTTGTATCAAGTTTGACAATGATCCTTTGCTTCCAGCTCTTATCATTGCCATCATGGAATTGGATGGACAACCATGCCTCTCAACAACGGTTGGTATTTCCCCAAGAACACATTGAAATTCACAAATGGCTGATCTTCTAGCACTGATTTCTTCGACTAAGGTAAGAAAATTTTCTTGGTAACCATAGTCAAGGATATCACTATGACATGGATTGATAAAAGTTCTTGGAATGAGTTCTTCTTTTCCTGACAGGACTAATCGGATCTGCCTTTCCAAAGTGAGAAATCTTTGAGAAGACAATCTACCATCATCTACAACAATATGAACTTCTTCAAGAAGTTTTTTGTATGTTATGATTTCATCTGTTAAGTACATGTCTTTCAAGCCAACACTGAACCCTGTTTGGAAAAGCCATTCATGCAGAACATTTTGAAGCCATGTTAGGAACTGAAGAGCAGTTTCAGTCCCTTTTTTATTGCAAAGACTTGGGATAATTCCCATATGGCAATCTGTTAACCATTTATTGCCAACAGGACACTGCATTATCTCGTTGTCATGCACAACTACACTGCCTAAATATGTGTACTCTACACCAGGGGGAAAGGTCATATTTAAGACCTGAATCCCTATCCACAAGGAGCTTTTATACTCGGTGCCTTAATTATTCTAGGCTTGGGAGCAAGAGAGTCACAATACATATTTAACATTTGAATTTCATGTTTTAACAGCCAAAAATGATTTTCTAAAATCAAATGGCTTGAAAGGATGCCATCCTGAGATAATTTTAGTAAAGCCTAGCCTCCTTGGGTAGATATTAACTGATGACTTAAATCAAACAATTCAGAAATCTCAGCCTTCTCTCTCTCTCTATCTCTCTCTCTCTCTCTCTCTCTCTCTCTCTCTCTCTCTCTCTCTCTCTCTCTCTCTCTCTCTCTCTCTCTCTCTCTCTCTCTCTCTCTCTTCTTGCTCTCGCGTGTTAATCCCGACACAAATATGGCGGGAGAAATTGAACTTTTTTTTTATGTGTGTGTGTGTCTATGTGTGTGTATGTGTCTATGTGTGTATGTGTATGCATGTATGTATGCATATGTGTGTGTATGCATGTGTATATGTGTGTATGCATCATTATGTGTGTATGTGTCTATGTGTGTATGTTTGTGTGTGTGTGGATATGTGTGTGTGTATGTGTATGTGTTGCAATAAAAATGCATGATTTCTTCAAGTTTAAAATAGTATTTTATGAACTAAAGAAAAAAAAGGGGCTAACAAACATTTTGATGGTGGTAAGTAACTCTATCATGGTCTTAACTGGTAACATTCCAAGTGTGAAACAGTGAAGATGTCTCTGAATCTGTAGTGCTACCCTTACTGGATCAGTTTTCCACTTTTTTGTGTTCGAAGAAATGGCAAGAATGGATTTGTGATCTATGCCTTTCAAAGATGTGTTGGGCATCTTAGAAGGGTCTCCTAGAAAATGAGAAGGGAAAACAAATCATGATGATCGAACTTCCCAGAGTTTTCTTTGTTTTGTCTTACCTCAAAAACCAATTATGTTTTAACAACATTATATTAAAATCAAAACTATAAGAAGAGATCATAATTGTCAAAGATTACCTTTAGCAATTCAATGGGATTACTCTTTGTTGGTGCAGATTGGCAAAATGCATAACTATAAACTGGTTCAATCAATGATGTCACGGCCAGTACACCAACATGCTCTCAACCAAGGCTAGGACTCTGTGGATCCTTTGATTTCCAGTCTGCCTCTTCGATGTTCTCCAAAACTTCATAATTGAATTGTATTACATGATTGTTTGTTCGTGTCTGAATAGAACCATCATATGCTAAATACACTTCCCTTAACCCATACATACATTTTCGAAAAAGTTCTCCAGGCCCCTCAGCTCCATACCCTTTTCCAAGTTTTCTGGAAGACACTAAATGATAAAGGAATTCTTTGGAGGTTAAACCAACTAAAAAGCAAGAATGAATTATTGCCAAACCATCATGAAAGTCAAAAAAGAACAACTCCTCTCCGTTTATAGATTGTAAACCTAAGCATGCACACTGTTGTATCAATTTTGATAATGATCCTTTGCTTCCAGCCCTTATCATTGCCATCATGGAATCGGATGGACAGCTATGCCTCTCAACAATGGTTGGTATTTCCCCCAGAACACGTTGAAATTCACAAAGTGCTGATCTTCTAGCACTGATTTCTTCGACTAAGGTAAGAAAATTTTCTTGGTAACCATAATCAAGGATATCACTATGACATGGATTGATAAAAGTTCTTGGAATGAGTTCCTCTTTTCCTAACAGGACTAATTGGATCTGCCTTTCCAAAGTGAGAACTCTCTGAGAAGACAATCTACCATCATCTATAGCAATATGAACTTCTTCAAGAAGTTTTTTATATGTTATGATTTCATCTGTTAAGTACATGTCTTTCAAGCCAACACTGAACCCTGTTTGGAAAAGCCATTCATGCAGAACATTTTGAAGCCATGTTGAGAACTGAAGAGCAGTTTCAATCCCTTTTTGATAGCAAAGACTTGGGGCAATTCCCGTATGGCAATCTGTTAACCATTTATTGCCAACAGGACACTGCATTATCTCGCTGTCATGCACAACTACACTACCTAAATATGTGTACTCTACACTAGGGGGAAAGGTCATATTTATGACCTGTATCCCTGTGTGAATGCATGTGTATGTGTGTGAATGCATCATTATGTGTGTATGTGTGTATGCATATGTATGTGTGTATGCATGTGTATGTGTGTGAATGCATCATTTTGTGTGTATGTGTGTGCACGTCTATGTGTATGTGTGTGTGTCTATGAGTGTGTATCTGTTTATGTGTGTGTATGTGTCTATGTGTGTGTATGTGTCTATGTATGTATGCGTATGCATGTATGTATGCATATGTGTGTGTATGCATTATGTATGTGTGTATGTGTGTATGCATATGTATGTGTGTATGCATGTGTATGTGTGTGAATGCATCATTTTGTGTGTATGTGTGTGCACGTCTATGTGTATGTGTGTGTGTCTATGAGTGTGTATCTGTTTATGTGTGTGTATGTGTCTATGTGTGTGTATGTGTCTATGTATGTATGCGTATGCATGTATGTATGCATATGTGTGTGTATGCATTATGTATGCATATGTGTGTGTATGCATTATGTATGTGTATGTATGCATGTGCATTATGTCTGTATGCATATGCATATGCATTATGTATGCATATGTATGCATGTATGTGTATGTGTGTGCATGTCTCTCTATGTGTGTGTATGCATATATGTGTGTGTATGTGTGTGTGTATGTGTGTGTGTATGTGTGTGTATGTGTGTGTATGTGTGTGTATGTGTGTGTATGTTTGTGTATGTGTATGTGTATATGTGTGTGCATGTGTATGCATTATGTATGTGTATGTCTACATGTGCATTATGTATGCATATGTGTGTGTGCATGTATATGTGTGTGTGTGTATGCATGTATATGTGTGTGTATGCAACATTATGTGTGTATGTGTGTATATGTGTGTGTATTTGTGTGTGTATGTGTGTGTGTGTGTGTCTATGTGTATGTGTGTGTGTGTCTATGTGTGTGTATGCATATGTATGTGTATGTGTGTGTGTGTCTATGTGTGTGTATGCATATGTATGTGTGTGTAAGTGAGTGTGTGTGCACATACCTGGTCTTTTCCTTTGGGTGTCTCTCTCTCTCTGTCTCTCTCTCTCTCTCTTTCTCTTGCTCTAGTTCAGATCTCAGCACAAATGTGCCAGGAGAAATCGAATTTTTTTTTGAACATTCCAGAGCGTCGCTTATGTGACGCTCTGAAAAGAACGACGCATATGTGACGCTATCCAGTTTGCCCTTGCCGCAAATAACGTCGCTCAGTAGCGATGCTATTTGCGACATAGGGATTTAGCGTCGCATAAGCGATGCAGGGATTGCTTATGCGACGTATCCCCTTAAAAAAAAATTTTGAAAACAGCACCGTCGCTTATGCGACGCTAATATCGCATAAGCGACGATTTTTTTCCGTTTCGGGGGTGTCGCTACGCCCCCTATTTCTTGAAGTGATTCATACACCATTACAAGCTCTCAAATAGCTCTTACAAGCTCTTTCTCTCAAGAATATACTCCCTAAACACTAGCACCAACAATGAGCTCCCTAGCTCTATTTATAGTTTTTAAGTGACGTTTGGTCGATTTTAGACTTAGTGTCTAGCATACTAAAAAATTAGGTTCTAACACTACTTTGAGGGCTCAAATGAACTCTAGAAATCTGGAATATAAAGTGTGGCTTCTACCTAAACCCCTAAAGCTTTAGGAGTCCTCGACTTGCACAAAATGGAGCATGTATTTACAATATTGAGATTTTATACAATAATATAATGATGAAAATCACTTTTTTTATGAAATAGATGTTTTGTTGACTATTGAACTATGAGCCTTCTTTTATGTTCTTCCCCTTCTTCTATGGCTTCTTGACTTGCTATGTCTACCTACTTGCTGATATGCGACAATACTGCCCTCCTTCTTGCATCTTTCATCCCTGACATACCTGTTTGGGACTTGTCAATGTAATCTTGTAGGTAGTCGAGAGCTAAAGATAGTTTAGCAATACGTATATTTCTAGTAGGGTTTGCCTCTAGATTTTCCCAATCTATTTCCTTAGTATGTGTGGATGGTTATTGTGACAAAGTTCTCAATATTGTATCATTTTGCATGTGAAGAGATGCAATAGATTTGTGGGCTTCGAACTGAACACTTTTGAGTAGTACTCATAGAAGTGTGTTGTGAACATATCCTAAAGTTTTTTCTTATAACACGCTAGAAGATATTTGGCATGATAATGCAAAGTGTATAAGCAAACTTTTATTGATGGGGCTGTGCTCATATGATACACGAAATCCAAATTACCTCTTTCAAAACCTGATGCATTTATGTGAGGTGTTTTAGCCTTCTCGAAAAGTTTGAATACAATCAACGTAAGGTCAAATATTTTCATACACATTTAGGGGGCAATGTCCAACATGTTAGAGAGTCTAACTAGACAATGACATATTGCTACACTCATATAAGCCATTGTTGGCATTCTGTAAGGTGGCGCAAAATATGGGTAATGTAACCAATCAATATAGTTTGTGTTGTTCTTTATCTTTATAGCAAATGCTCTCTAATTTTTGCAGTGTGGCACTAGTCCATAGCACAGATTGCAAATAATTTGTAACAATGCCTTGTTCCATGTCTCTAGCATCGGTAGATAGTCACACAATAGCTGGGCACACTAGTTTGCTTTAAATTGGTTCCACCCTTCCCTGGGTTCCAATTGAGTGGGGAAGATTGTGTTCTTTCTTAGTATCCACTAAACTTCAACATTATATTCTCCTAGGAGATATAATTGCAACTCATCTATAACAATTTGGCATCGAGGTTCCAATTGCAAGAAATAATCAGACTTTAAGATTTTTTCTTCAAATAATGCTAATCCTACTTGCTCGTGTATATATATATATATATATATATATATATATATATATATATATATATATATATATATATATATATGTGTGTGTGTGTGTGTGTACGTATGCATGTGTATAAGATGCTCGATTTGTAGAAATGCCCAGACCCCGCTTGATGCCCATTTTAGCATAAATTTGAAACACTCGTGACTCCCCTCTTATCTTTCTCACTTCTTATTTTCTTTCTTGTCTTTCTCTCAGCGAGGAGATAAACGCTGAGTCGTATATGTTGCTGTTACGGGGTGTGACAGAGTACTGTGTGTTGTGGCAGAGTACGTCTTGATCCCCAACATATTTTGCAACGGGGGTAGACACTCTCTCTCTCTCTCACAACACACACACAGAGGACATACGTACATTAACAAAAGGTGTACCAGTGTAGTTTTTTGACGCAACTGCACTGTCTCTCTAATGCCACATTTGTTTTGCAGATGCATGGATGTCCGCCGTCTAATTGCAGCCTTTCACTGTTGTGCCAACTCTATCCATCCTCTCTCTCTCATTCTCACTCTCTCTCTCTCTCTCATTCTCACTCTCTCTCTCTCTCTCTTTCTCTCTCTCTCACACACACATACAAACACACAAAAAAGCACACTTAAAGGACACCGTACAACCAGCAATCACATCGCGAGGAGTGCTGCTACATATTTGTGCTCCAAGAAATGGACAATTCTCCTTCTACAAATGACGACAAGATGTTCTTTCAGCAATTCCAACTCGATCGTTCTACAAGGTGACTAAGTTAACTTTTCTCTTTGTGTCTCTCTCTCTGTGGTACACACACACACACCTAGTGGACCAGTTAGTGAGATATATACATGTATTAATATGACCTCTAAAATATTTTAAAAGGTGTTCATCCATATTCGATCTTGAGATATTTTAAAAGATGTTCAGCCATATTCGATCTGTAATCATTTTTCAGTAAGATTCTCTCACCGCCTCTTGGGTTATAAATAATGGGTATCCTACTAGTAATGGCTAAGGTCCATCATGCTGAATAGGGCTTTATGGGTACTCGTTGAGAGATTGTTTGCATTCGAGGTTGGGTGAGCTTTTGTGCACAAATGATTGATAACCCTAATTTGTTGAGAATTTCACTAAATGTATATACATAAAAGTTACGAATAATGTGACGATCTCTGTAAAAGGCATTTTAGTTTCTCTGGAGAGTAAGTATCCACTATGGAGGCATAATCCTACTCTAGATATGTGTAGCTACCCAATTTCTAGTTAGTTTGTGCATCTATAGATATGGTGCTCTTTGTGCTCTAATATCATTCCTAGCGCATTATTCAATTCTAGTTCTTCAATGATTTGTTGATGCTCACTTGTAAGTATGTCATCACAAACTTATTGTATTGTTTCTTCCAATATGTCACTGAATTTCAAGCACTTCTTATCCAATAAGTCAAAGCTGCTACCCAAAGGGCACTCTAACATGGTACAAAAATAAACTTAGACATTGAGGTAAGCCGAACATCTTTTTGATGTCATGCAAAAATGAATACTCTTGTCCTCCAATCAGGACCAATCTAAAAGCTTTTAGTTCCACCTCTCGTATAGTCCATTTTGGCTCTGTAGAGGTGGATGGTACAAGTGCTTTTTCCAATTTCTCATCCACACAATGGGGATAATTTGTTTTGATTGCCTCACTATCTATTATGAGATTTAGGGGTTCTTGTGGTGGTTCCTTTTTATCATCAACAAAAAACCAACTACCTACTTGAGTTGCATGGCAGACAGGAGCCTTGCAACTACCTACATTGCTATCTTCCCTAGCTATCTAAATGGTGTTAGCAATGAAAGATAAGTATTTTGCACCCATCTTGTGTTTCCTATTTAATTTTCTAATTAATGGCATTGTCTCAATTTAGGAGGTGCTCCACTTCCTCTGCAATTTCTTGGAACTCCCTCATCAGCTTTGTGAATGTAGAGGAGAAGATCACAAGGAACGCATTCCCCATCATATGGTGGTATTTTAAGAGAAACGTAAAATATGAACATCCATTTATTGAAGTAGGTAGTTCAAAGTATCTAAACTCATCTACATTAATGGGAACTCATAGTGTAAAAGACCCTTCTATTTTTAAGGTCAGAATTATTCATATGAATTTACTATTCCAACTAATTCTTGGATTCTCTGATTGATACTCAATCCTTGTAGATCCTTAAGTTGTTCAATCCTTACATATTTTTCTCGACCATAGAAATCCCTCTGTTTTATAGTCTAGATCTATATAAGGTGTCCTCTATTATTGACATCAAAACTAAATCTTTCTTGTTCATACCATTTTCTTACTAACTTGAATAATTTTAGATTCCAAATATGATCTTTCTAAGGTTTCTTCCAAAGCTAGCTTAAAATCATATTTCTTTTCTTTGAATTCAATTCATACTTTTTGATGAAGCTTTAGGGATTTAATCTTTGGAGTTTACCTTCAAACTCCTCGGAGTTGATCCTCTCTATTGACACTTATGGTAGTGATGTGTGTGAAAATACTTAGGACTATTGGGGCACTTGTTTCCCTCTTTAGGAGTTTTTTCCCATCTTGTATATATGCCTATAACCCTAAAGGGTCACTTATCTTTCTACATTCACTTGGTAGTACATTATGTATTATCTTGTAATGCAAGCTTTTTCTTCTTCCTTGTGTTTTTTGTGTGCTTTCAAAGATCTGGAACTCCAACAGTTGGTATCATTAAAGGTCGTTGCATCATTTAGGATGTCTTTGACACCCCTTCCGTCATAGTGTCAGAATCACAGGAAAAATGATGAGCATAATCAAGGCGATAAGGAGTTCAAAACCACTTTGCTTAGTGATGAAATTTTGATATGGGATAGTTTTGACCTTCAAATGCACAATCATAGTGAATGTGTAAGCGATTTCATCCTTTTGTGCCAAACATATATACAAGTTTTGGCTCACCAGTACAGGCAAGTCAAATTCTTCTATAGGTTGAGCAGAGCTCGATAGGGTGTTTCTGTTCAACTCTTTGAAATATGATCATTTTTTTGCATCAAGGTATTTAGTCACTTGCCATGGCTAACAGAATGGTTGTGGAATAGTGTGTAGGGTGTTGAAAAACATCCTACTACATGTGCAAAGACAATTATTGCGGGTGATGTTGATGGTGTTGAAGATGATGGCCTTCAATTTCTTGGTTATTTTGTGGCTCCTCTTGCACCTACTATAGAGAAACTTTGTTGGGATGGTAGAGATTTTGAGGAACATGCATTGATATCTTTATTTAAGGAACATGCTACTATCCCTCACATTCACATTTGCAAGATAGGAAAGGATGCTTGGGATACACCTAAAACTTTATTCATGGAAAGAAATGAGTCTCATATTTCTTACCCCCAAAAACAATTGGAGAGTGAACATATGAATAAAGGAGATCTATGGACAATTTTTTTCACAAAGATCGAAGATTTGAAGGTTTGATTTTTGTTCGCAAAGTCTTGCCAGATTGTTCACTTGTGCAAAGTGTTCTTAATGGTCTTCAGTATTCATATAATGGTTTTTCTTCTACTATTTGATTGATGGTGAAACACAATCCAAATGCCTTTAAATTTGTGGAGATAGTTTTTGTTTCATTGCATGAAGCTTAGTCCAGGATAGAACATGTCAATTATGCATGTTGTAGATCAAGCTTTCTTAGCTAGTAAGAAGGGCAAAGGTTAATGGATCTCATCTACTAGCACAGAGAAATTTGCTTATGGTGCATAGTCGAAGAAGGAATAAAAAGACAAGAAGAAAATAGAAAAGTAGAAATAACTTTGCAGATAGTATAAGGGAAATGAGCATGTCATAAAGAGTTATCCTAGACAGGCTCCAAAAGAGGCAAAGAAGAAGGAGGCTAGAATGGTTGCTGTAGAGGCCTCTATACCTAAAACAAAGTCTGCTAATCTTGTTTAGAATGAAGAATGGGCATTTAATACTATTTGTAGTTATAACCCATCCTCTCACGAGTAGTATATCTCTATAGTGGACTTAGATGTTTGGTACTTTGATGCTAGGGAAACCAAACATTTTATTGTGCAACACAATTTCTTCAGCACACATGAGCTTCCTTCTATAGGGGATACTATCACATGTGCCAAAAAATCCTCTTCTCCTATGGAGGAAATTCGTATGATAATTTTGGCTACTCCTCATGGTAGTCCTTTCATATTGTTAGATGATTTATATGTGCTAGAGATAAAGAAAAATCTATTTTCAATTTCATGATTAGCCAAGATTTGCTTGGTTGTGAGATTTGTTGATGATATGTGTACAATCCATGATCTCTCAAATGGTGATATTATTATTACTTTTGGCATTTTCTATTGTGGGCTCTATAAGCTCATAGAGTATGCAAGATCTATGAATGCTTCAACATGTACAATTCAAGATTCTCATGCTTTCTTAGATGCAAAGCTTTGGCATGCATGCTTTGGTCATTTGAATTTTGCTAGTTCTCTTTGCTTGCAAAAATATGAAATGGTGTTGTGTCTACCCAAACTTGAGGCACCTTATAAACATGTCTTTGAAGACTATATATTGGGAAATGTGTAGTGTTCCTCCTTCCCAAAAGATGGTTTACTTTGAGCTACTTATAAATTGCAGCTTGTTCATAATGATGCATGTGGTCCTATGCACACACCTTCATTTGGGAGTTACCATTACTTAGTGACTTTTATTGATGATGTCTCCAAGCATGCATGGATGTATCCATTGAAAGGGAAGTGGGAAGTGTTTATGTGCTTCAAACAATTCCTATTTATGACTCAAAATATTTTATGATGTAAATTGGGCACCGTTCATTGTGATTGAGGGGGGAATACATGCCTTGTCATTTTAATGCATTTTTGGTTGAGTATGGGATAAAACATCAGTGTGCGGTTCCATATAAACCTCAGCAAAATGGATTTTTTGAGAGAAAAAATAGGTCTCTTATGGAAATGGTGAGGTATATGGTCAAAAGTCAATCTTTATCACATAGCTTCAGGCTTGAGGGTGCTATATGTGTAGCATATGCACTTAACTAGCGTAACACCAAAGCACTACAATCAATCACTCCATATGAGGCTTTGCATGGTTACAAACCATCTATTTCTCATTTGTGTGGATTTTTTTCTGACATATGCATTAGTACCTAAACAAAAAAGTAGAAAATTGGATGATAAAAAGCATAAAAATGTGTTTTTGTTTAGTAGAGTTTTGAAAGCAAAGGCTATCGTGTGTATCATCCACAAACTAAATGCATTTTTTTTGGGGGGGTACAAGGGAAGTTGAAATGACATTGAATTGAAACGTCCAGCCGGGCAGGAATCGAACCCAGGCCATCAGCCCCACGGCGTTCGATGCTATCCGCTACACCAAACCCATTTGGACAAACTAAATGCATTTTCGTTAGACGTGGTTTTTTCTTTTTGGAAGATGCAATTCACCTATTACTTTGATGTACCAAAGAGACATCACTTGCCTCGAGGGATGTGCGTGACATTTTCTGCCCCTTTTTACAAGTGGAGATTCAAGTGCTGATCCAAATGAGGCAATTTCATAGCCTTTACACATTTCACATGGTGATACAAATCATTGGATCTCTAGTGTATATTTACATGAATTAGATGAGAGGGATGACATATGAGAGGCTAAAAGTATGCCTAAATGGACGCTGCAAAATTTTAGAGACAGAAAATTAGATGCATCTTTATCATATTGTACATGTTCAAGCTCTCAAAGTGCTTCATTTGCATTTGATTGCTATGAAATGGTTGTGTCCAGTCTTTGTGATGGGAATGAGCCTGTTTCTTTTGATAAAGCATAAATTTAGAAAATTAGATGGCTACTATGCAATCAAAATATGTTGCTATGATGAAGAATGGTACTTGATCTTTATGTGATTTGCCTAAAAAAAAAAGGCCATTGGCACTAAATGGGTATACAAGATTAAACATAAGCGTGATGGAATAGTTGACATGTATAAGGTGAGGCTCCTTGCTAGAGGCTATGCTCAAGAGAGAGGCATTGGTTTTGATGAGGTCTTTGATCCCACATGGAGAATGACCACTCTTCGTAGCATCTCTACACTTGCAGCTCATTGTGGTTGGAATGTACATCAATTTGACATTAAAACTCAATTTTTGAATGGTGACTTACATGGAGAAGTGAATGTATTTTAGCCTCCTAGTTTTTTGCAAAAGGTTCATGAAACGAAAGTGTGTAGGTTGAAAAAGGCATTTTATGGTTTGAACCAAGCACCACATGCATGGTATGAGAAAATACATGCCTATGTGGTAGCACATGGTTTGAGAATAGTTCAATTGAAAGCAACTTATATGTTAAGAATGCAAATGATTTACTTCTGATCATTGTTGTATATGTTGATGACATGCTGGTCAGTGGTGCTAAGGAGAAGCATATTTTTCAGTTTAAGGCTGATTTTCATGCCTATTTTGAGATGTTAGATTTGGGGCATTTGCATCATTATTTGGGAATTCAATTTATGCAAGTTGATGGGTGAACAAATTTGTGTCAAACAAAATATATTGACACATTATTGCATCTTTTTGGCCCTGAATGCAAACCTATTTCCGTTCCCATGGAAACATGTTAAGAGTTGAGTCTTCATGGTGTTCGAGATGCATTTGATGTTTTTCTATATCATTAAGCACTTGGATGCTTCATTTACTTATGCATAATGCAGTGCAATATCAAGTTTCTTGTCTCTCAGATGAATAGATGTATGCCATGGCCAAGTGTCAAGCATTGGTAGGTGGTTAAAAGGATCTTTCACTACTTCAATGGTACCTGGCCACTTTGATTATTTTATCCTAAGGGGGGATCATGCCTACTAGATTTATAAGCTTCTTTGACTCACATTGGGCTGTTGCGATGACACTTGTGTGTCCACTAGTGGTTTTTTCTTCATTCTTGGTAGCTCATGTATATTTTGGTTGAATAAAGAGCCTACTATGGCCTAGTTGTGAGGTTGAGTATGGGTTATGTTTCACAATGACTATTGAATTTGTGTGGCTCAGAGTCCTTTTGGCTAATTTAGGTGTTAATCAACCTTCTGCCATTACCATCTTCACTATGAATTAGAGTGCATTAGGACTTGCAAGGACCCTTGTGTTCCATGCTCGTACAAAGTGCATTGTGGTGCACTATTTTTATGCCAAAGAGAGGTTCTCTACTTGAGAGATCAATTTGGCTTATGTGACCACATACAATAAAGGCTCAAGCCGTTTAACAAAGGTTCTTCCTAGGAAGAAGTCTCAAGGTTTTCGTAACATTATAAAGAATACGGGGCCATAGCGACGATTAATACGACACATTTTTGTCACTATGTAATCATGCATTTTGTTGGACCGGGCATCGAGTGCACACCGTTGTCTAAACACGTTCATCTCGACGTTATTTTTGGGTTTGTTTCTGATGCTCATAACAACATTCACGAGAACATCACTACGTCAATGTTGCTTATGCGACTCAAAAGGGAGTGTCACATATGCGACACTCAATTGCATCATTTATGTGATGCAATTGCATGATCGCATAGGTGACACTTTGCATGATCGTATACACGATACTTTTACATTACTTATGCGATGGTGGTGTTTGATAAAAATAAAAAAAATGTTGGATCCCTCTTCAATTGTCATTTTGCGTGCATATGATCAAAGAGCTCTCCAACATTCAGATTTGTGCTAGGCTTAGGAGCTCGAGAAATATCTTTTAAAATCTCTATCTTTTCTAATCTCTCTCTTATTGTCTCTCTCTTTCTCTCCTTCTTTCTACCTCTTTCTCTTTCAATTTCTATCTCTCTGTCTCTCTTTCTCTTTTTTCTTCTCTCTTTTGATCTCTCTCTATCTCTTTCTCTCTCTCTCTACCCCCCCTCTCTCTCTCTCTTTATTTCAGGTTATTCAAAAAGTTCACCAAGCATAAAATATGGCTAATTATTGTAAGTACAATTTTGATTGTCTGTATATCATTTAATTTTTTCTATTTTCATTAATTAACATACTCACACTTACTCATTCATATGCACATATACACATATACATGAACATGCATGCTCACACATATACACACATATACACATGCACATACACACACAAACATACACACAATCATACACATGAAAATACACACACATACATGCACATACATGCACATACACTTACACATACACATACACATACACATACACATACACATACACATACACATACACATACACATACACATACACATACACATACACATACACATACACATACACATACACATACACATACACATACACATACACATACACATACACATACACATACACATACACATACACATACACATACACATACACATACACATACACATACACATACACATACACATACACATACACATACACATACACATACACATACACATACACATACACATACACATACACATACACATACACATACACATACACATACACATACACATACACATACACATACACATACACATACACATACACACACACACACATACACATATGCATATGCACAAACATATCTACAAACACATAAAAGGACGTGCATGCATGCATTACTGCATATACACATACACACACATTAACACATACTTATACCAATGCATATGCACATTCACACTACAAGGAATACGGGGGCATAGTGATGGTTAACGTGACACATTTTCATCAGTACATGCTCTTGAATTTCATCAGATGGGGCATAAGGCATGCACCATCATTTAAACAAAGCTATTCTTCAGCTTATTCTTAATGTTATTTCTAATGTTTTGAGTGAAATTCACGAGAGCGTCGCTACAATCACTACAACATATGAGGGGCGTACCGACGGTGCATATACCGATGGTCACAGTCAGCGTCGGTATGGGTCTCGGAAAATGTCACTTAGAGATACCGACGATCAAGTGACCGTCGGTATGACCGTTTTAAACGGATTGTCGGTGTGGCCTGCATGCATCGGTATGTGCGTCGGTATGAGCGTCGGTATAGGCGTCGGTATGAGGGTCGGTATAAGCATTGGTAATTTACTGGGAACTACTAACGCGTATACCGACGCCCATACCGGTGCCCATGCTGGTGCCCATACCGACGGCGAGTTTTAAACACACCGCGAACCCGAGAGCAAAACTTCACATTTTTGCGCGTGTTTGAATACTGTTGGTCTTCTGTCGAACTTGCACGCGCGAACCGAATTGCGACCTGCATTGTCTTGTGCACACACACACACAGATCTCTCTCTCTATACACACACACTCTCTCTCGGCTTAGATCTCACATCTTGGTAAGTGCCACGCGTACTGTTAGCATTTGTGTTTCTCTATGCTTTAGGTTTTATAATTTCTCTTTTCTTCGATTTTGCAAAAGTTCTTTGGCGTCGATTGTTTGGAATTGGACGATAGATGACATACATTACGCTTTGACGACAACGATCCAAAAGAGGGGCATACTTGTAAGTGATTGTTTTATTCTCTATTGATAGAGAGAGAAAGAGAGAGAGAGAGAGAGAGAGAGAGAGAGAAGTGATAGAGAGTGAGAGATAAAGAATAATGAAAGAAAGGAAGATAGAGATAGGAAATTAGAGCATACATACACACACACATACACACACACATACACACACACATACACACACACATACACACACACATACACACACATTTACACACATACATGTACACACATGCATACATACACACATACATGTACACACATACATGTACACACATACATGTACACACATGCATGCTTACATACACACACCTATACGCACATGCATGCTTACATACGCACACACATATACACACATGCATGCATACACACACATATAAATTTACACACGTGCATACATACACACACATGCATACACACATACATACACACACATATATACACATATGCATACATACACATACACACACATATACACACATACATACACACACACATATACACACATATACACACATATACATACATGCATGCATACATACACACACATATACACACATGCATGCATACACACATATACACATATATACACATGCATACATACACACACATGCATAGACACATGCATACACACACATATAAACACATATGCATACATACACATACACACACACATATACACACATATACACACATATACACACATATACACACATATACACACATACATATATACACACATATACATTCACACACACACATATACACACATGCATGTATACATACACACATATACACACATCCATGTATACATACACACACATACACATACACACACACGTATACACATGTAATACACACACATGTATACACATGCATACATACACATGCACACATGTACACATGCACACATGTACACATGCACACATGTACACATGCATACATACACACACATATATACATGCATGCATACATACACACATATAATCCTATTTTTATTTTGAAGTTTTTTTTTCTACATCAAATATATAAAAATAGGATTAGGTTTTATGCTATTTACACATACATACACATACACATATAATATATATATACATGTATATACACATGTATACAAAAATATACATATCTTAGGTCAAGATATTTAAGATTAAGGTTTTAGGGTTTAGGCATACATATCACTCAATTATATTTATATTAAGAAAAAATATAGAGAAAAATAAGAAAAAAAATCTGAATATATAAATAAATATATATATATATAATATGATTAGGGTTTTAGGATTAGGGGTTTAGATTTTGATAGGTGTTTAAGTATTTAGGTTTTAGTATTTCAGATTTAAGTCTAAGTCTTTCTGATTAGGGTTTTAGGGTTTTAATACGTAGATAACATATATACACAAACACACATATACATATAATACATACATACATGTAGATACACATGCATACAAAAATATACATATTCTAGGTCTAGATCTTTAAGATTAGGGTTTTAGGGTTTAGACATACATATAACTCAATTATATTTATCTTAAAGAAAAATATAGAGAAAAATAAGAAAAAAAATCTAAATATACAAATAAATAAATAAATAAATAAATAAATATATAATATATATATATATATATACATATATATATATATACACATATATATACGCATACACATATATATACATATACACATATACACACACACACACACACACACACACACACACACACATATATATATATATATATATATATATATATATATATATATATATATATATATATATATATATATATATATATATATATATATATATATATATTCATGTTTTAGGTCTAGGTCATTTGGATTAGGGTTTTAGGGTTTTAACACCTACATAACATATATACATGTATATACACATGCATACAAAAATATACATATTCTGGGTCTAGATCTTTAAGATTAGGGTTTTAGGGTTTAGACATGCATATAACTCAATTATATTTATATTAAGGAAAAATATAGAGAAAAATAAGAAAAAAAATCTGAATATATAAATAAATATATATATAAAATATGATTAGGGTTTTAGGATTAAGGGTTTAGATTTTTATTGGTGGATAAGTATTTAGGTTTTAGTATTTCAGATTTAAGTCTAAATCTTTAAAATTAGGGTTTTAGGCTTTTAACACCTACATAACATATATACACACATACACATACACATATAATACATATATACATGTAGATACACATGCATACAAAATATACATATTTTAGATCTTGAATTTTAAGATTAGGGTTTTAATTAAATATATATAATTAAATATATAAAATTAAATATATAAAAATAGGATTACGTAAGGAAAAATCTGAATATATAAATAAATATATATATAAAATAAGATAATTATATACATAAATAAATATAAAAAGAACTAGTGTTTTAAATAATTTTATTAAATATATAAAATTAAATATATAAAAATACGATTACGTAAATAAAAAATCTGATTATATAAATAAATATATATAAAATAAGATAATTATATACATAAATAAATATAAAAAGAACTAGTGTTTTAAATAATTTAATTAAATATATATAATTAAATATATAAATATAAATATATAAAAATACGATTACGTAATGAAAAAATCTGAATATATAAATATATATATATATAAATAAATATATAAATCTGAATATATATATATATATATATATATATATATATATATATATATATATATATATATATATATATATATATATATATATATATATATATATATAAGGTAGGATAATTATATAGATAATAAAATATGACAAGAACTAGTATTTTAAATAAATAAATGAAATATATATGATTAAATATATAAAAATAGGTTAAAATTTAATCATTTTGAATAGAGTGAATATATATACAATACACAAACACACATCCTTATACACCTATCTATATGCACATATATATACATATACACATATATATACACATGCATATATATATACATGTTTTAGGTCTAGGTCATTTGGATTAGGGTTTTAGGGTTTTAACACCTACATAACATATATACACACATACACATACACATATAATACATATATACATGTATATACACATGTGTATAGAAATATACATAATTTAGGACTAGATCTTTAAAATTAAGGTTTTAGGGTTTAGGCATACATATAACTCAATTAAGAGGACGAGTACCTCAGATGTAGGTATGCCACGTAGTACACCATGTGGAATACCACGTACACCTTGGGGTGCTCATGACCATGATGAATCCAAGGTGTATAGTATCCGAGATGGAGGTCCGGTGATGGATGCGGCTGGGAAAGCAATGCGTGCACGCATACGACAGCTTTGCTCCATCCAGTTTGGACACTCCATCATGCTGAAATGGAGTGAACAGGATAAAGATCGGAAGAATTATATCACACAGAGGTCCGACCAGCCGATGGACAGTCTATTGTCAGTTGAGAGTGGATTCTGCACACCGCACGTGAGGTCATGTCCCATCGACGATTCGAGGCACGTGATGCATTCAGAGAAGGCTTACCAAAGCCTGTATGGTTAGATGCTGAGGAGTGGGACATGATTTGTGACGAGCAGCAGCAGACTCCTGATCGATATCGCCAGCAGCGAAATGCCACAGCCAGACGTTTAGATACGATTGGACCGTCACATTTGGGTAGCGGCGGATATCACACGATGTGTCATGAGTTTGTAAGTACCATTTCATTTATTGAATTTATTTGTGTTAAATTTCTCATGTATGTTTCTCTAATCTTTTTATATTTTTTTTAGAGCTGGCAATGGGTCGTCCTCCAACACGAATGGAGGGGAGCATTTGCGATGAGGTAATTAATTTATAAACTTGGTTTTTACTTGTTGTTTGTAATTTTGTTGTGATTTTATCTCATTCCATTAATGTTCTTTGTTGCAAGACTGTTGATATGGAACATTCTTTGCATGTGTATGGCAGTGAAAGACCAATATTTTGTATTTGATTTTCATATGGTAATACATTGCTTTGCCACATTTTGTAAAAGAGTCATATATGACAGTGGTTTGCCACACTCTTGTACATGCTTCATTATTGAAATATATAACTTCTTTTGTACATGGTTCATAGTTCATTCTGATTATCTCTTTTGTGTCCAATAATACTCTGTTTCATGAAATCATATTTCGGTTGTCATTAGAGTACATATCACATGTACTCGGTTCTTTTTGGGCAGAGTGTATTGTCTTTTGTTAAGCAACATCATGGTAATGTTGTTGTAGCAAAAGAAAAAACACTCTGCCCAAAAATTTTTTTTGCAGGTATGGTCGTCGTTATACACGATGGTACTCCCACTAGTGTCATCGGAATAATCCTCCGTGCACCCAGTAGGCGACGGTATCTCCAGCAGAAGCCCCGGTATTTGCGCCAGTACTACCGACACATATACCGACGTGTATATCGACGCATATACCGACGCATATACCGGCACTTTGGTACCGACGTGCAAATCGACCTTTACACCGGCGTCGCGGCAAATTAAGCCACGTTCATTTTCCTCGGTAAAAACCTCGGTATATCATCGATCTGTTGTAGTGAATAGAATCACTTATGCAATTAAAAAGGCAACATTGCATATGTGATGCTAATTTGCATCGCTTATGCGATGGAGCTGGGCATTGATGTTCTACAAATTGCATGATCGCATGCACAATGCTTCGACATTGCTTATGTGATGGTAAAATATGATAAAAGTAAAAGAAAAATGTCGGATCACTCTTCGATCGTCATTTTACGTGTAACTGATTGAAGAGCTCTCCAACATTTAGATCTGTGCTCTACTTATGAGCTCCACAATATCTTTCTGAATCTCTCTCTTGTATTGTCTCTATCTCTCTCTTTCTCTCCCCTTTCTACCTCTTTCTCTCTCTCTCTCTCTCTCTCTCTATATATATATATATATATATATATATATATATATATATATATATTTCTTTTTTTTTCTTCTCTCTTTTGATCTCTCTCTATCTCTTTCTTTCTTTCTCTGTCTCTCTCTTTGTCTCTCTTTATTGCAAGTTATTCAAGAAGTTCACCAACATAAAATATGGATAATTATAATACAATTTACATTGTTTGTATATCATCCAAACTATTTTATTTTTTATTTTCATTAGTTTAACTTCTCACACACACTCATTCATATGCACACACACACACACACACACACACATATATATATATATATATATATATATATATATATATATATATATATATATATATATATATATATATATATATATATATGAACATGCACACTCACACTTATACACATGCATACATATGCACATACACACACATACACATGCACATACGTGCACATACACATACACATACACATATACATTCACATACACATACACATACACATACACCTACACATACACATACACATACACATACACATACACATACACATACACATACACATTCACATACACATTCACATACACATACACATACACATATACACCTACACATACACCTACACCTACACGTGCACCTACACGTGCACCTACACGTACACATACACGTACACATACACGTACACATACACATACACATACACATACACATACACATACACATACACATACACATACACATACACATACACATACACATACACATACACATACACATACACATACACATACACATACACATACACATACACATACACATACACATACACATACACATACACATACACATACACATACACATACACATACACATACACATACACATACACATACACATACACATACACATACACATACACATACACATACACATACACATACACATACACATACACATACACATACACATACACATACACATACACATACACATACACATACACATACACATACACATACACATACACATACACATACACATACACACATACACATACACATACACATACACATACACATACACATACACATACACATACACAGATACACACATATACATGCATATAGACACACTTACATAAATAGAGATATATACTTAGATGTGCATACATACATTTTATACACATACAACTACACACATACATACATATATACACACAAACACACATAAAATATGAACAAATTATATAATTAAAGTAGTAAATCACATGTTAAATATAGACAACAATAAACATCATTTAAACAAGACTTTTCATTAATTAGCACCATAGGTAAAATTCAAAACATAAATGAAATGAGAATATATATATATATATATATATATATATATATATATATATATATATATATATATATATATATATATATATATATATATATATATATATATATATATATATATATATATATATATAGTAAGTATATTAATGTAAAATATATATCCAATGTAATATATCAGTCATCATGATCATCCTCATCCACATCATTCTGTAAGTCCTCATCATCATGATCATTGTTATGATCATCCTCATCATCATGATCATCGGCATGATCTGATGTATCTGTAGTTGCATCATTGGTATAGGTGTGAGCACTTTGTGAAGATCGACATCCTCCCACCAGTGTCTGTGTCTCCACCTCATCCATATCTACCTCTCCATAATACTCTTGTATTACATGTAATATACATAAATAAATAAAACATATAAAACATCAATAAAAATAAAATAATTATATGAAAATTACTAATACTCACAAAAGCATTTGGATTTTCTTACATGTACTCACTAAGACGTCGATATCCACAATGTGTAACAAAATTGATTTTTTTTTCATAGGATATCGACCATAATCCTTTTGTTGCATTGAAACAAATAAAAAAGATTAATTATTAGCGATTTAACTAAAATAAAAAATATAGTTCAATAATACATATACTTTCAAATGTAGCTACAAAACCATGATGGCCCATCTGGCCTAAGTGTGATGTATGACCACACTCAACTCTCTTCTTTGCAGTCGCCTGTATTTATTTAATGAAAGAAAAGACATAAATTAAATATAAAACATATGATATTTATAACTCATCGTAATATAAGCTATCAATTTGTATACCTTTTATTGATGAAATGAATCTTGAAGACATAGCTATCTGCAAAACTACTGCCATGTCTGAGGTGGTACGTTAGGTCTTCTCTTATTTTGTTCAACCATACAAATTCTCCTGCTATTTCAATCTCAAACAAAAAAAGAGTCAAAATAAAATAAAAAATTAAATCTAAAAACATGCATATATAGACACACACACACATATTAGTATATGATCAATGTCTACCCCTCATGATTGTATGCACATTTTGTAAGGCCCCCTTTATGAGGAGAAGCCAAGCATGCATTACCCAATTGATGGGAATCCCAACTTGAATGTTGGATGAAGGTCATATTGGACCATGTAAGATATTATAAGGAAAGGGAGTTATCAGGGTCCCCAATTGTGGGGTCCGGGGCAGCGGTGAGCAGCCTCGGCTGGGGGGTCCAAGGGGGCCAGCGGGCCCCCTGGCGCTGGCCCCCTGGTGGGGGTCCGGGGGCAGCGCCCCCGGCGCGACGGTAAAGGGAATATTCCATGGAATATTCCCTGTCGGAGTCAGAAATCATTTATATTTGTTAGGTCAATTCAACCAGTCTAAGCCGTGTATGGCAATTACGCGGGCGGTGGCCGCCCACGCTCTACCGCCCATGTATAGCCGTCCATGGCAGGCCACCCATGATCCTATATATACATGACTTCTGCACTACCTAAGACATTTTGAGTTGAGCCAGCATACCTCTACCTTGTATCTCCCTATCTAGAGTTGTCTAGATCACCATTTAAGCTCTACCTTGAGAGCGCACGGGTGGACAACGCCATCATCTTTGTACTTGCTGCTAGTAGAAAATTGTTGAGATTCTCCTATATCTGTTATCTTATCTGTTATTGCTCCTGTGTTATATTGCGTAACTATTGTCTTACATGGTATCAGAGCTGTAAGGTTCGAATAGCTTGAGAAGTATCATTATTTTAGCCTACTAGCAGACTAGAATATCAGTAGATTATTCGAGTGATTACATGATGGCTTCATCATCGAACAGTAGTCTTGGTGCTTCAGCTAATGTTAATGCTGCACCTATTCGAATTCGTCCACCTGCATTCACTGAAGGGAAGCTGGATGGAACCAACTATACACTCTGGAAGTTCAAAATTTCTGCAATTTTGGACTCCTATGAATTACTTGACACTGTCATGGGACCGATGGGATTGGATCCAGAGCCTATACCAGTTGAAGATCCAGCAAATTCAAGATTGATGATTCAGCCAGATCCAGATCTTCTACGAGCTTGGAAGAGGCGGAATGCTGATGCATTATGTGCGATTGTCACTAGTGTAAGTGATTCTGTGCTTACTTTAGCTCAACATACTACTAAAGCACATGAGGCTTGGGGCATATTGGCTCGACAATATGAGACCAAGAACCACACTAGGATACAGAATTTAGAAAATCAGTTGGCAAATGAAAAACATTCTGATTCTGAAAAGGCTGAAGATTTTATCAAACGGATAAAGCATCTTCAAGATCAATTGGCTGCAGTTGGTGTTGTTATAACACCAGAAGAGCTGGCTCGAAGATCTGTACGTGTTCTTCCAGCAAAGTATGATGGATTAGTAACAGCCCTTAACACTCAGGTAAGGCCAACTCCTCTTACATTTGAAGAGTTTTGTGCCATGCTTTTAGAAGAAGAGATGCGGCTGAAGAATCGGCAAAGTACAACTGATGCTGCATTCTCAGCAAATGCAAAAGGTAAAGGCTCTTCAGAGGGATCAAAGAAGAAGCCAAAGAAGAAAAAGTTCACAGGAAGTTGCTTCTATTGTGAAAAGAAAGGCCATGCCATCAAGGATTGCAGAAAGAAGCAAGCTGATGAACGGAATGGGACTGTAAAATCATCATGGAAGAACAAAGAGTCTGCAAACAACACAGAGTTGGAACTTTGGGTAGCTATTGAAGAGGTATGTTCATCTGCTCAAGCTCGTGTTGATGAGCCATGGATTTTAGATAGTGGAGCTTCTCGCCATATGACTAGTAAAAAGGATTGGTATAGTTCCCTAGTGCCTCTGCGGGAAGCCATCAATGTAGTGGTGGGAAATGACTCCAAGTGTCCAGCTGAAGGAACTGGAACCATCTCTTTTATCACTTCTCCAGGTGTTGAGAAAAAGTTATCCGATGTTCTCTATGTACCTACACTCAAAAGAAATTTGTTGTCAGTTTCTGCAATAACAGATCGTGGACTCGAAGTTCACTTCAATAAGAGTGGTGCGGAAATCATGGATTCATCAGGTAATGTTGTAGGTAAAGGCATACGACGGGATAACTTGTATGAGTTAAGTGCTTTAACTGCTACAGAAGATAAAGATGTAAGCAGGTTATGGCACCGACGATTTGGGCATCTCGGATTTGCAGTTTTGAAGGAGATGCAACGAACAGGGATGGTTGCTCATATGCCTGCATTTTCAGAGTTGCAGGAACCTTGTGAAGCTTGTATGATGGGCAAGCAACAACGAAAGGCATTTCCAAGAGAGACCAGCAATCGATCTCAAGCTCCTCTAGAGTTGGTACATGCTGATCTCTGCGGTAAAATGTCTACACCTGCTTTAGGAGGATCTTTCTACTTCTTGCTGTTAGTCGACGATTATAGTAGAAAGATGTGGGTTTATTTCATTCGAGAGAAGGCTGATGCTTTTGAAAAATTTAAAACGTGGCATAAGTATGTAGAAAATGAATCAGGAAGGAAATTGAAGAAATTTAGAACAGATAGAGGAGGTGAATTCTTGTCAACAGAATTCAACAATTACTGTAAGGAGCATGGTGTGAAAAGGCAACTTACCACAGCTCATACACCCCAACAAAATGGCGTTGTTGAGCGCAGGAACAGGACAGTAGTTGAAATGGCTCGTTGTATGTTGAAGGCTCAAGACATGCCTGATTCATTCTGGGCAGAAGCAGTCAATACAACAGTCTACATCCTCAATCGAAGCTACACAAAAGCACTGAAGGGGATGACTCCTCAAGAAGCATATTCTGGTAAAAAGCCTTCAGTTTTGCATTTCAGAATTTTTGGTTGTTTCTGTTATGCACATATTCCTGATTCAACAAGATCAAAGTTGGATTCAAAAAGCAAAAAGTGTGTCTTCCTAGGATATAGTGAAGAGTCTAAAGCATACAGGTTATGGGATCCTGAGGCAAGGAAGATTTTTGTCAGCCGAGATGTGGTGTTTGATGAACGACCACACTTAGTAGAAGATAAAGGTAAATCTACTATCTCATCAAGCGGAGAAATATCTCACCTTGTGCCTATCAAAAGACAGGTTAAAGTTGAGGAGGAGGAAACATCTGATGGAGAAATTTCCTCAATAAAAAGCCAACCAGTTGTAGCTGCACAGCGTAAGCCACTACCGAAGTGGGCACAACAGCTCTTTGATGATCTTAATCCACATGTAGATGTACCAGAATCATCATCGGATGGATTACGAAGATCAAAGAGAATAGAGGAGCAAAGAAGAGCCTCAGAACACATTGTTAACATGGCTCTAATGGCAGATATCATGGGTTCGATAAAGGAACCTACCACCATTGAAGAAGCCATTGATGATCCAGATTGGAGAGCGGCAATGCAGTCTGAGTATGATAGTATACTCAAAAATGATACATGGGATCTAGTCGACTTGCCGCCAAAGAAGAAGGTAATAGGTACTAAATGGATTTGGAAAGCTAAGTATAAAGCTGATGGAACATTAGAAAAGTATAAGGCACGATTAGTTGCACAGGGTTTTTCACAAATTGAAGGATTTGATGTTCAAGAAACTTTTGCACCAACAGCACGCATGACAACTATTCGGACGGTACTTGCAGTAGCTGCACAAAAGTCTTGGCCTATTTTCCAGATGGATGTCAAATCTGCATTTTTGAATGGTCACCTCAAGGAGGAGGTATATGTATCTCAACCACCAGGTTTTGAGGTGCCCAATTCAGAAAATAAAGTTTGCAGGTTGAAGAAAGCTTTGTATGGACTTAAGCAAGCTCCACGGGCTTGGTACCAACGAATAGATCATTTTTTCAAAAATATGGGTTTTGAAAGAAGTACTTCTGATGCTAACTTGTATGTAACGAAAAGGGATAGCAAGCTAGTTGTTGTCATTGTATATGTAGATGATTTGATCATTACAGGAGATCATCAGGAACTCATCAATCAAACTCGGATCAGCTTGGGAACTGAGTTTGAAATGACAGACTTAGGTCTACTCCATTTTTGTCTGGGAATTGAAGTATGGCAAAGGAAGGATGGCATTTTCATCTCACAACAAAAATATTCCAAAGAAATTCTCAAGGCATTTGGAATGATGGACTGCAAACCAACTAGCACACCTATGGAGGTAAATCATAAGCTATCTATGGATGATAACATGCCTGATGTAGATGCTAAGAAGTATAGGAAGCTCGTTGGAAGTCTTATTTTTCTGTGCAACACTAGACCAGACATTTGCTATGCTGTTGGAGTGTTAAGCAGGTTTTCCAACAAACCTAAGGAGAGTCACTGGAATGCTGGAATGCGAATTCTAAGGTACATTGCAGGAACCTTGGATTTTGGTATTTTGTATACCACAGGTGATACACTCCAAGGATATTGTGATTCAGATTGGGCTGGAGATTGTGATTCTAGAAAATCAGTTTCTGGATATTGTTTCTCACTTGGTTCAGGAATATTTTCTTGGGTAAGTAGGAAGCAACCAACTCTCGCACTCTCCTCCACTGAAGCAGAGTACAAAGCAGCTTGTTTTGCTTCTTGTGAGGCAGTCTGGTTAAGGAGAATTCTTGCAGATCTTGGCTTTCCATCAAATATGCCAACTGTACTCAAGTGTGATAATCAAAGTTGTATGGCTATTGCAAAGAACCCAGTATTTCATGCTCGCACCAAGCACATAGAAGTACAGTACCATTACATTCGTGAGCTAATTGAAGATGAAATTGTGGAGCTAGAATATTGCCCAACAGAGGCAAATTGTGCTGACATATTCACTAAAGCACTTGGAAGAGAGCAGCTCAACAAGCATCTTCAACAGATGGGCATAGGACCGAGACCTACTTGATTTATCATCGGTAAACATTGAGGGGGGGTATTAGTATATGATCAATGTCTACCCCTCATGATTGTATGCACATTTTGTAAGGCCCCCTTTATGAGGAGAAGCCAAGCATGCATTACCCAATTGATGGGAATCCCAACTTGAATGTTGGATGAAGGTCATATTGGACCATGTAAGATATTATAAGGAAAGGGAGTTATCAGGGTCCCCAATTGTGGGGTCCGGGGCAGCGGTGAGCAGCCCCGGCTGGGGGGTCCAAGGGGGCCAGCGGGCCCCCTGGCGCTGGCCCCCTGGTGGGGGTCCGGGGGCAGCGCCCCCGGCACGACGGTAAAGGGAATATTCCATGGAATATTCCCTGTCGGAGTCAGAAATCATTTATATTTGTTAGGTCGGTTCAACCAGTCTAAGCCGTGTATGGCAATTACGCGGGCGGTGGCCGCCCACGCTCTACCGCCCATGTATAGCCGTCCATGGCAGGCCACCCATGATCCTATATATACATGACTTCTGCACTACCTAAGACATTTTGAGTTGAGCCAGCATACCTCTACCTTGTATCTCCCTATCTAGAGTTGTCTATATCACCATTTAAGCTCTACCTTGAGAGCGCACGGGTGGACAACGCCATCATCTTTGTACTTGCTGCTAGTAGAAAATTGTTGAGATTCTCCTA